>CM022303.1:288289220-289489220 GCA_011799875.1 Thinopyrum elongatum | reverse complement strand
GCCTCTCTCTCACTGCCACGTGGGCCCGGCTGAAACCTCAGAGCGGCCGAGCTCGTACCGGCCGGGCGGAGTAACGTGGTGGGAGCCCGGCTGTCAGTGAGAGTCGCGGCTCGGCGCGGGAGGCTCGGATCGGAGGAGGAAGGCGGGGTTTGGCGCGGGCGCGGCGGGGCGTGGGCTGGCCGGTTTGAAATGAGAAGGGGAGGGGTCACCGGGAGCCGTCGGTCGAGCCCATAGACGGCCGGGATGCAGCGTTCCTTCCTGCGTGTCAACAACTTGCTTGACACGTGAGAGTGCAAGAAAGATGTGATGATTTTATGCCTTGGTTGCGGTGTGCTCAGTCCAAGGGAAAAGTTTGAGATGATTGTTGCCTCTTGTACCTCCGAGTGGCACAAATTAAGACACATAATCATTTTGTATGATTTGGTATCGCCTCTTATAATGTGAATAGTTTGCCTCTTGATATTTTTGCATCGCCTCTTGAGATGATTTTGTATCTTGGTCACTGATAAGATGGTTTTGAGTTCAAAACAGATATGAAATCAAACAGACGACGCCCTTATCAGTTGATGGGTCGTTTGTGAAAGAATCTAGGAGGGCACGTTCAGGTATGGTTCTTAGAGATTCAGATGGGGTGGTCATCTTTTCGGCTTATCGTTACCTATTTCACTGCAATGATGCCCTAGAGTCAGAAGTTAGTGCGGTGCTAGAAGGACTATCAATGAGTATGCAACAGTCAGACCTTCCAATTGTGATTCAGTCTGACAGCTCGTGTGTTGTTGCGGCTTTATCAGATGATTCATTGGATCGCTCCGTCTATGGACATCTTATGTTAGAGATCAAGAAACTTCTGGAGTTGCGTGGGTTTATTCCACAGAAAATCGAGTGTCATCAAAATAGAGTTGCTCATAGTCTTGCTAATATTGGTCGTTCTGGTGGTAGCACCGCTTGTTGGTTGCGCCGTGTGCCTGAGAGTGTAGCTGAAGATGTATTAGCAGACTGTAATTCTATTACCGAGGAATAAAACACACACTTTCCCCGTAAAAAAAAACGACACCCTTGCATCACCCCTAATGACTTTCCAATGTAGGAGTAGGTGACATGTTCTTCCTCTCTCTCTCTCTTTTTAAGGGGACATGTTCTTCTCCCTTATTCCTTAAGCTCCATGCATAGTCGCCACACTACTAGTTGGCCACTAGGCGCTCACAAACGAAACATGCCCGCGGGATACGATGGATCTGTGGTCAAGTGGGCAGTGTGGGTCACGGGCACCTTCCAACAGGAGAGTTGGCCGACGGGAACGTGGAATTTGTTGCCCTTTTGCCGGTCAACATTAGAGACCGGGGCCTGGGAGGTACAGAGGGTCGGACACTGACGCGACGGCACTATATGTAGTACGTATTTCCCTCAGAAAAAGAAAAGAAAAGCGTACTGTACTGTATTGTTTGTTCGTACGCCCAAGTCCACATCGCTCGTTTTCTGTTGCATACGACGCAGTCCACGTCGCTTTGTCACCCATCACGAACACAAAATCTGGGGCCTACGCCAAAAAAACACCCTTGGTACCTCAGAATCCCTGATGATGAGCCGGCCAGTGTTACTAGCCCGTAGCGTCAGCGGCCGTCGATCTTGCACGTCAACGACTGCGGATATATTACCTGAGTTTACCGTGGCTTCAACGACCCTGCAGAAGCCACTAGCTCTCTCGCGCATGTCCAGAGAGCTGCACATGGTTTTCCAGATTCAGGCCAAAGCGTACAGAGACTGGAACGGTCCGGAGTTCCAGGAAACACAACTTGTGAGCAGTTTTGACCAATCAGGGTTCCATCTACCAACCGTTTTCCTGAATATCTGGTCTGGAATTAGACCTCTCTCTCTCTGGTTGGATGGTTAGAGGGACTATAATATTCCCAGCCCATCAGGGTTTAAATCCTGGTGCTCGCATTTATTTCTGGATTTATCTCAGGATTTTCGGCGATGCGCATTCAGTGGGAGAAGACATTCCCGTCGATGACGAGATGGCTACGATGACTTCGTAAATTTCAAGATGATATGCCGACTCAGTCTTTCGAAGATGTTTATAGGGATATGATGTGCGTGTATGCGCGTGTATATGAGCGCTTGCGTCTGTACTGTGTTCAAAAAAAAAAGATGGTGGAAATTTTGAAAAGCTAAAAAATTCTGTTGGAAATACACACTCCACAACCGTGCTTTCAGTGCGCCAGTTGCTTTGATTTCATGTGGTTCAGTTTTAGAAGCACCATTGAGTAGTATAACATAGCTCACGGGACGGGGCACCGCATCCGTGTTCCTCCGCCACGGTCAAACTAATGGAGATGAGCAAGGTCCCGTTGCGGTGGTGGTATCGTCCACGGCTTCAAAGATTAAAAGGTCATACGGCACACGCCTACAGGCTCCGGTAGTCCAAAACGGTCACTTCATCTCCAGGAGCGTCGAGATCTTGATAGCTGCAGGTGAATGACTGAAATAATGAGGCAATGGGCAGGCAAAAGGGACTTCTAACTCGGAACTGGTACTAGGAACATGGATTACAATGTTTCAAACTGCAGATGCTTAATTTAATGTAACCCTTGGTGACCTTCGTCATAATTCTTAAGGTATGCAAAGTTACAAACTCTGAACTGATCCGAAGTTAGATAAATGTGTGAACTTTGTTGATCAGCTCGAATGTGCTAAAAAATCACAATAATTCCATACTGAACTTCAGAGAACAAGACATCAGAACATGCACATCAAGACAATGAAACATAATGACGTGAAAGAGAAGTCCAGAGATAAATAGCAGTGACCATTATTGTTTAAGATATATCATAATTCTTTTTTTCGTTTCCATGTAAATATGTAAATCTAATATTTAAAAAAATATGCAGTACAAATTCCTACTGTTTCTCACCAAGATCATCGAGTATTATTTAACAAGCAATTTTTCTGTCGACAGCATTTCAGAACGTCGAAAATAAACTGCTACATTCCATGGCGAGAACCATTAGGGAACAAAAACGCAACGAGATTGAGATTCAAAACTTTACCTTCGTATTTTACGGGGATCTTGCATGCGTGGATCTTGCATACGTGGATCATGCATTATAGGAAGTGGAGCATTAAGGATTGGTGATGGACCACCCATTGGGGGACCACCACCCCTTCCTGCTTTCCTAGGACGTGGACCAGCATTCGGCTCGAAAGGTGGTGGCCCACCCTGCTCCCTCAACATACGCATTGCAACTTCCGGTGGTGCAGGAATAAACGGCCCAAGTGGGCTGCAATAACAAATGAAACAACAATAAGAACAACATTGTGCAAAATAAACAGAAATTGCAGACTTACCCAGCACCAGGCACAGGCATCAGCATTGGAGGAGCTGGAACATCTGGAGGAAAGGCACCATGTACAGCCGGATCACCATAAGAATCATACATTGGATCATCTGGGTTTTCACTGGATCCATCAGGGTTTGATGAATCAACATTTCTGTCAAATCTACGGCCACGTTCATCTCTCAGCCGACTCTCAATCGGTGGCCGCTGTCTGCCCTTTTCCCTCTGTAAAATTGACCAATACAAACAAAAAGACATGAACTTGATTGCTGGCTTGCTGCCGATTTGCAAGTGAATATAAACCAGGCAATGAGGCTTACTGGAGCAGATTGTTGCATGATCGGTGTTCCCCCAGGCGCCTTGGGATCACTGCATCCAAGATAAAACACACCATAATCTAATTGCAATGTGAAACATTATTTTGCTAAAAAAGAACCAAGATGCAGAAAACATACTTCATGTAGTTCTCAAAATAAATATCCTCTCTCACTTTTGAAGTCAGCTCCACCACAAAATCAGTATGCTTGAGTTTGAGATGCTTCGTGACGAACTCAGAAGCATGGAAAAGCTTTGTGCACCCCTTAGCTCCACAACCATATTTCCATCCATACTTCTCATCCCTTATTTTCCTGACATGTGGATCCAACACTTCACTAGCAGCTGCATCAATCTTGTCCTTTGCTTTCAATATTTCCAATGGATCCTGACCTTGAATCCTGTCTTGCCAGAATGAATCAAGTTTCTCCTCCCATTCAGCTGTATTTGAGCTAGGCCCATCATATGTCCTTGAGTCTGCTTTCACATGCCTTAGGCCTTTTGGCTCATTTGTCTCAGACATGCCATAATAATCCACACCATGGATACGCCACAAATAAGTGACAAGAGTGTCCAGCAACTCAACACCTTCAAGACCCTTCACAGTAGATGCACCCCGTATTATTACAATTGGGCCCATTGAACCATGTGATCCGCTGCCTGCTTTGTCGTCATCACTACTAGATAGAACATTGTTCTCAATACCCTTCTCAGAATCAAGTTTACAGATGAGAGCTTGAGCTTGTTCAATGTCAATGCTTATTCGCCGAGGCTCAGAACTGACTGGATGAGCCTTGGGAGCAGAATAATATAAATCATCAGGGTCCTTTCCAAGTTTCCCCTTTTTTCCATTTACATTCACGTCATTATTTCCAGATTTGTTCGCTGCCGAACTCGTTAATCCTGGACCACTGCACGATGGGAAAAAAAGAAGGTAAAACACATACTCACTTTCAAAGGGAGGAGGGCATGGGGGTTGGGGGGTCTTACGTGTCAAAATTTCCGCTCTGCAAATCTTGGAAGAATTCATTTGCAGTAGCTCTCGCAA
The DNA here is from genome assembly GCA_011799875.1 of Thinopyrum elongatum. Classification (NCBI taxonomy): domain Eukaryota; kingdom Viridiplantae; phylum Streptophyta; class Magnoliopsida; order Poales; family Poaceae; genus Thinopyrum; species Thinopyrum elongatum. Next base: position 289,484,522 of record CM022303.1, on the reverse strand, counting down.
GTTCGTTCCGTCTGCTTGTGCAAAGAAAGATAATAACTATCACCTAAATGGACTCCCAATAAATAGTAACAAAGGAGATAGTTCACTACATAATTGTGGAAGTATATTAAGAAACTAGCTTACCTTTCCATAACAGATTCAAGGTTAGTAGGATGGTACTTGTTTCTCAACCTACAACAGAATGAAGAAATGGGCCAGTAAAATGTCTGGAAAAAAATGGTCACTAGAGGGCACATCAAAAGGATGCAATGGAAAAAAAAGTAATACCAATCTTCATTCTTATGAAGGTCAAAGTAAGCTTTCTTCTGAGTTGTGATGTACTCTGACTTGTACTCCTCATATCTAGTAAAATGAACAGAATTATGTCACATAAACCATACTGAAAGTACACTGCACAACAAAATTGAAGTTCTATCACTATAAAGGAGATAAACTAGTTGTAGTTGAACTATAAGTCTGCCACCACGAAGAGCGGTTCAGCATAGCAGACCTGCTTTGAGCTTCAACAGGCGAAACATCATCTTCAAGCTCCTGCATGAACTGCTTGTAAGACATCAGACCTTCCCTGTGGAGCATCAATGTTGGTCATGTCAATACAAGGAAAAGGAAACACAAGTACGGCCAAATATATCTAGGAAAAATGTAATCATCCCTGTAGTTTACCAATGGGCTCGTTTCGCCCCTCTGCTTTATAATGTTCAAGTTGGTTCCTATAATTTCAAAACTGCTCACAGTTGGTACTCTTTAAAGAAAGATGGATGCGGACAAATTAAGCACAACATAGTGCTGCTTATACTTGAAAGGAGATGGTGTCAAGAATTACGAGTCGAGTCGAGGTTGAGACTCATTGACCAATCGTGACTAGCCTAGACTACTGCTGGACTAGTCGACATGGTACTGTAGTACTCAACTTATAGTAATCAACTACTAATACCTAGTATGTAATTAAAAAACAGTATAACTAAGCAACCTACGAGCCTCCACAGCGATTTAACGTTCTCGGCCGTTCGATCACAATATTGGACGTTCCACGATCTATCCACCGTACCATGAATAGCCTCTGCCTGTTTTTCACCTCGTCACCCGCGAGGCCCGCCTGGATCCGGGCCGCTACTCCGCAGGCCGACCTGGGGATCCTCTTATTAATCGGGCCAACCAACCGTGATAGCCATATACAGGCCCATGGTTTCTGGCCCGTACTGTGCATCCCCTGCCTCTCTTGCGTCCGTCGTGGGTTCCTCACCGCCGCCGCCGCGGCGCACAATGTGGCAGTCCTACTTCCACTTCCACGCTGCTTAGTTTCATCCCTTCGGTAGGGGCACGCGCCGTCAGCGTCGTCGGGCCTCCATGCCGTTCCCTCTCCTGCCCCTTGCTTGCTTGAAGGCCATAATGAGCGACCTGAAACTGCCGTCATCGCCGTAATCATGGTGGGGTCGACCATCTCCCTCTTGCAACAATTGTGATTAATTTCGCCATCACAGCGTTACTTCCTCGTCCCCCGTAAGTATTGTGGGGTCGACGCTCACATGTATTATGTTGCACACAATCATCTTCCTCTCTATCTTCTGTCTCATCTCCGATATCCAGTTCATCAGCCATGTTTCCTGCTTAGTTCTGTGGTAAGTATGAGGGTAAGGATTAAGGAACCACTTGATTTGTTCAATTCGAATAGGTTACCAAAAAGAACAAGTATGTCAATAGTCGTCTGTGTTTGGACCACTGCTGGTTCGTGTTAAGCATGATTGTTTCGATTAATGAACCACTTATGTGATGACAAATAGTTTCGTGTTAAGCATGATTGCTCGTTGTCTTATATACTTGTTGTTTGTTCCCTTGGTGGCCCCTGCTGTGTGCTGTCATACAAAATACGAGATGAATTATTCCATGTATACTCTGTCGTCTAGGAGCTGGGAGTGCCTTGGTGATGAAACAAAGAGCAGCAAAGCGGTGAGCGACATGTCCACTTGACTTTCCTCCCTTATTTTGTTTCCTTATGTTGGTTCTTCCCCGTTGCTTCACTGCCCATTGAGCTTTTTCTTGTATTACCTCAGTCCCCTCTTGGATCTTCAAATGTGCCTTTTTGCAGTTTTCAAGAGACGCTTAATAATATAATTTTCTCTGCAAAGATGGTATGTTGTTTACATTGTTTATTTTATTCTACAGATTCTTACTTACAAGATTGGATAATGAAACTAGGAAGGGCATCAAAAGTTTGTTCTCCTGTTTCCTGAATCAATTGGTATTCTGAATGAAAAAAACCATTCAAGGGACATAATCATGGAAACTAACTGTTTCGCAAAGGAATGAATGGTAAGCTACGTATGAATTTCCCATATCTGTACTAGTTCTATTTAAACTAGAACCAGATGACAAGTTATACAATTAAGTAAAACTGTAATTTACATTTGTATATCTTTGAATATATGAATGGTTCCGTCATTTTTTCTGACTTTGATTAATTTAGAATTCATTATTTTTGTCATTATTCACCCAATCACTTTGTTTCCATACAAAAAAAATCATATACCATCAAGCAGTTACGGAAGAACATTTATAAACTATAGCGAATACCTTTTATTGCCACTGTAAATTGTTTTATCTCTTTCTGAATTGGAATGTTTATTTATTACTTAAATAATGAAAATTCATGCTGCAATTTCAGAGTTTAGGTGAGGATGTAAGTTGATCATGTGGCGAGGATTTGGGAATCTCTGGTGCATTCCGGCCTGTAGTGTAAGCTCTTTGTGCTTGTCACTTAATATATCGTGTTGCTAATAAACTGCAAGTTACAAGAAGTATAACTGCTTGGATTATTGACCATTTGAGGATTACGCCGGTGAAGAGGGATCTGGTACCTATTTACTAGATTGAGATTAAAAAAAAAGGTACAACGACAACGACTGCCTCTTGAAGTGCTATCTTTATGTAAGAAGCCTGCTAGACGCATGGAACATGTCCAAGGGTCCTGATTTTGAGTACTGTTTGTGCTGTGCTGCAGCATGCCCATTTTATTTGAAAAGATAACCAATTCTATGGAGATATTCCACCGTCGAACTCCTCTGGGAGAGTTGAATTATGTGCAAAGATCAGACAAGGCTAGCCTCCGGAAGATAAAATATTGTGCAATTTTTTGTTATGTGTATTTCTCGATCATCTCTTCGGATGAACGTGATATAGGGAAAATGTGAACACAAAAGGATTTTTGTGATTAGTGGATTGATTCTAATTAAAAGTTGACAGTTATGCTGCACCACTTATATTAAAAGATTGTAATTTGAATCGTTCAATCTTTAATCAAATGTATTTATTATCCAAATTTTCTTAATATTTCTATATATTTTGTTTAGGATGGACGGGTGTGATAACGCGCGAGTATATACTATATATTATACAATAAAAATTGAGTTGATCGACAGGAGGATCACATCAGCATAGGAGAGCATCAAGGGGAGGAGCTCAACAGCAGAGGGGTGGATCCAGGGGAGGAGCAGAACCAACGAAGGGAGAGCATCGTAATGCTCCTGGCCGCCGCAGTGGTGGGTAGCAGCGGCAGTGGCGGGCAATGGGCAGTGGCGGCGGCCTGGTCCCACGTGAGGCGGCTCGTTGTGGAGCGAGCCTGGAAAGCCAGGGTTGCAATTTTTTCCCTCCCGCAGGCTGAGCTCTGCTCACTTATCCCTCCCAAATTGAGTCGATGGACTCAAACAATCAGACTAGTTGATGACTAGTCGCTCCACCACTCGACTCAACGAGCTAGTCTACACTAAGAAGCTAGTCGACAATCAGATTGAGACTACTAGACTAGTCACAGTCGTTCTCATGATCATTGGATGGTGTGCACTCGTTTTCTATCTCTTATCAACTTGTGGAAGCATTTATTTATATGCTAATCAAGCAAAGTAACCACATCCTTTTTCATATTGTACATAATTGCCTAAGAGATACAGGATGATTGCATCATTTTCAATTATTTAATCCTCACATTGTTTTAAGAAAAAAATTCATAAGTGTATTATTTCAGGTGGTTTGCAACAAAGGCTGTTCTTTTATCCCTCAACATTGAGCACTTAGTTCAGGTCCTGTATAGTACAGTAATCTTTTCAGTTGTAATGCTTGCACAAGGAAACAACAAGTACTTGGAAATACGACAAGCTTGAATGCTCTCAAGTTTGTAAATGGACCCCCTAAAAAACTCAATATGTTCTGAAATTTGTATGACACAGAATGCAAAGCATGTACTCATAATCATTTCATTTAGCAGGTATAATTAGTCACTGACTTCATCTTAGCAGGTATAATTAGTGACTTAATACCGTCCAACGTGCATCACCAAAATGAATGGAGGTTGTTCCGAATTACGCCCTCCATTACAGAATGTAAGGCATATTATGTGACACAAAAGTTCTATCATTAGAAAATACATTCAAATACAAAGGCAATGATATGTTTTTCTGTTACAATGAACCACATTTTATTGACCAAATCGTTGGTCGAACTTGAATCTTGGGATGTTTGGGCACGTTACATTTTTCGATGGAGGGAGAACATGCTTACCTATGGGAGTTCCCTGATCCTTCATTCCATCCACCACGTCTAGAATCATGCCAATCTATAGAATATGTTGGACGCAAACCAAAATGCACACCATTAACAAACAATTACATCCATAAGATACTAAAGTAGACAAGAAATAATTTATGTGCCCATATGCCATTCATTTTTTAAATGACTTCTCTTCATATTCTGCTACTCCCTCCGTCTGGTTTTATTGGGCCCGTCGACCAGATTGGCAGGACCAAGGCACCCACACGCTTTACAGATATCAGCAAGCGCTTTGGAAGGAAAGTAATTTAATGATGTTAATTTACGCCAAAACTATTGGGCTAGCTAATGCCACCCAGGCCCACGCCTCGTGCACCCGGACGCTGCATGAACAATCGGAAGGGAGGGTGCACGCATGCGTTGGCTGGCAGTTTCCATATCATGCACACCTCTGTTTTAATCTTTGTGCATGCTAACCATTACCTAATTAATAGCATCAAAAACGAAACGAAGAGAGATGATCGAGACAACAGCGGCCGAATAGCGAGCCATTTCCTCGAGCGGCCTTAGAATGAAGAACGTCGCTGTGTTGCCCTCCAGCCTAATAAACCCGGACAGAGGGAGTAGATCCTAATAAGGTTAAAAAAAAGTATGCCCTGTCTTTGCTTTGATTCATGGTCCAGTATGATGACTACATTAAGTATGGCTCGCTCATAAGTCTTGACGTAACTCACGAGGCAAATGAACTCAAGCCAGACTTTCAATCTATCTGGAACTTAAAACTACTAGTTTTAAGTCTAATAGTGAACGTACCATATGAATAACTATTGAACACTGCATGACCCTCCTCCACTAATGCATACCTGGTGCACGATTGTTGTGTCGACCCTGGCCACCATGATCATTCCCAAACCTACGAAATAGAAGCACAGAAATTTTAGAATCTGCAGCAGCGCTCAACCGAACTTGTAAGCACAAAAACCAGACACTGGTAGACACCCAAACAATCAGATAATGCATCCTTTATGTTCGTTATTTTAACAAATAGCGACTTCGGGATCAAAACAAAGTGCAGCACCTAAAGCCACTTAGTAAGCTCAGTCAGTGTATGAGTAGCTCAGAATTTTTATGGTGTTACTGGGATTCAGGAACTAAGAAGCAATTGCGAGACCATAACCAACCTCAACGTCTTCACTCACTTGGCCCCAATTTAAAACCACAGTTAGAAGAAAGACAGCAGCATGCCTTGGACAGGCTTGTTGCGCACTGCAAATCCAGAACGCTACACCTAAATAGTTCTAACCAATACGGCACACCAATCTAAGACCGCGATCTCTAATCAGCAACGAACGATCTCTAGTGACAGCAACAAGCAAGGGTCCAAGCAAGCTCTGATTTTGTCCGATCTCGAGCGAAAGGCTCTCACCTCCTGTCGTCCTGCCCGCCACCAAGACGGCGCCGGTCGAACCCACCTCCTTCTGTCCGGTGCCGTTTGTTTTGCGCCGCCGGCGGAGGGGGGCCGGGGGGAGGCGGCGGGAGCACGGGCGAGGAGCGGCCGCGCTTGCGGTCGCCGCTGCCGCCGGCGGAGGAGGGGGGAGGGGGAGGGGAGGAGGAGGCCCCAGGCGCCGCGCGGCGGGGCGCATCGGCGACCTCGGCCATGGGTGGTGGGTGAGTGGCAGCGTGGCCCTAGGCTAGGCGGCTTGATCTGGAGGATCTCCCGGTTCGGGTCGTGTCGGGTCGGGAAGGGGAAGGTGCGCGAGGAGGGAGGAGAGGGTTGGGTGAAAAGAGGAAACGTCAAGGGAAACGAAGAAAATGTGTGATGTGTGGGACCGGTTTGACCTGTCATGCGGATGCATGTTTTTTTTTTTAGAAAAAAAGGCATGAAAAATACTGTGATTGTACAAGAGTGATGAAGTACTCACAAAGGATTTGTAGCATACCATATATATTTTCTCTAGACACCACTTCTTCTTTATGAAAAATGGTGTTTCCAGAACAGGAGACATCTGGGGAATGTCGCTCACGCTCGTCGCCCCTCTCCGCGCCGTCGAATCACTGCTCCCCGCCGCCCCCACCCACCGCCACTGTTGTCGCCTCCGGATCGGGATCTTCCATCCCGCCCCTACGCTTTGTGCCCACTCCTCGCCTTGGCGTTGAGAGAAAAAGGAAGCATGCGTGCGAAGCAGAGGAGGACTCCAGATCCAGTTCAAGCGCGAGCCCAGAGATGGGATCTTGGCGGTGGTGGAGGTGCATCGGAGAACAATCTCCACCGCCGCCATCGGGTGCATCCAGATTGGTGTTGCACCCGTTGGCCCTGTGGGCGGAGACCATGGCGGAACGTGCGGAAGAGATCATGGCGAGAAAACGATGGGCGGCACCTCAGTGCTCGATGGGGAACTCACACTCCACAATTGCACGTCTGGACATGTTGCGGGAATCAAATCCGGTGGCTGCCCTTCAGGAGAGATTCAAGTGGCACCAAATTGCTGCAGACATGGCTGAGCTCAAGGCAATCAAGACGGAGTGAGACTTGTTCGCGATAAAAGATCAGACCCTTCAAAGCACCTATGCGAAGTCGAAGCAACCGAAAGAGAATCACAATCCCTCTCGCAAGTGAGAGATCAAATTCCCGCCTGTTAGTGAAAGAGGTTTGTATGCTCTAGCCCGTGAAGTCTGTTCAGATTCATCCCGTAATCCCTTGGATTTTTCTACTCCTGCTCTGGATATTTGGCCACCTACCGATGTTGCGGAGACTCACTCCACTCCATGAGTGCGCGTGTGTGCAGTTCCATCCTGACTCCCCCTACGAGCCATCCTCCCCGCATGAGCCTGGGACGCATGAAGATCGCATAATACAAACTTTAGACGTTGGAGCATCGTGCCCATAGGTTCGCACCGTGGAGGCCAGGCCCGCGCCCTGCATTACAACCGGCCTTCCTCCGACCTCGGACGAGGAGGGGGGAGCCACACGCTGAAAGGAGGCAATCTCGGCGGTTGATCCCACCGGCTTTGGGTTGGAGATGGCGGGTGTCGCCGTCGGTGGGGTCGATGTCATCCCCCACCTCTCGATGGAGGAGGCACCGAAGCAGTTCTGCATATTGATGGGGGAGAAGCACCTCACGGTGAAGGTGCATCTTGAGGCGAAGCGCGTGGACGTTGTCACCCTCGCCGACCCGGACCTCATTGCTGAAAATCGTGCCATCCTCGAGTCCATCGAGGATGAGTGGGTGGTGTATACAAACCGCTGCAGGATCTTCATCTGCGATAGTAGGAGGAGACCTTTGCATACGAGGAGGAATCAGACGACGAGGACGAGCAGATGTCCCTCGGCGCCAATGACCATGATGTCGGTAGCTCCGACGAGGGGATGATCCCGATCTCCTCGGACGAGGAGTAGATATATTAGTTTGTAGTGTGTATTTTTTTTTTGAATGTAGTCCTAGCTCGTTTTATCTATGAATCAATGAGTGAAATTTAGTTCTAGCTTGTTTGCAATTCTACATTGCATGATTTTGAGGGTTAAAAATAGGGGGCATGGTCGTTCGTGGACATATATGGATTCAGAAACGCCAAAATCTGGTTGAAGATGCTCTTACCAAACATAATCAAACATTTCCCGAGAACTTAATAGCTGACTCTTACCTTTTCATAGTTACTCAGAGCAACTCCAACAACTTTCATGTCCCTAAAAAACTACTGTTTATGAAAAGTTGGGGAAAAAGGCCTCTAACAGCTCCTGTAAACCTGAAAAAATACGAGATCCCATATAATCACCTCTTTTGTTCTCCAAGTTTACGGGAAGAAAGCCTTCCCGTATAATTTTAGCGGGTTGCAACCTCCTGAAAATTCACGCATGTGCTGTCACCAGGTGTCCGCCGCCGCTGCGTCGCACCTCTGCCACGCGTCGCCGTGCACATTCGCCTCCGCCCCCGCTCCTGTGCCCCTCCACCGATGTCGCCCCGCTCTGTTGCTCTTGTGAGCCGCCGCTGCGATGCATCAACGCGCCTGTGAGCCGCCGCCGCCACGTGTTGCCGCTCCCATGAGTCGCCACGCTTGCGTGACCTCCCCGTTTCGTTGTCGCACCGCCGCCTCCACACCGGGCCACCGCCTCGTTGCGCTACCGCCAATGCCCGCCGGGGCACCACCTCGCTGCGCTGCCACCATGAAGGGCCACCGTCACACATGTTAATGATGTGCTGGCCCTAGGCCATTGTTTAACTAAAAAGAAAAGAAAAGCAAATTACGGAAAGAGGTTTACAAGAACTGAGAAAAGTTGTTGTCTGATAACTCCACATAAATTATACAGTCATCCCGTAAAACCGCTTTTATGGGAAGATTTTACAGAAGTTGTTGGAGTTGCTCTTGGAACCTGTTTATTGCTCATAATTACTCAGAACTTGCACTCTAAACGAAACCCTTTACAGGAAGATTTTTACAGGAACACTTGAATAGAGACGACGTCCTATCAATAGCAAAGGTGTCTATCATGACTTCCTCGATCTCAAGACCTGTCGTCTCAGTCTCTTGGAGATGCTCATAGGGGTAAGGTATTGCTACTTGTGAGCTGCATTGGAATTTCTCCGAAGAGGAGAGGAGATGCAACACAATAGAGATAAGTATTTCCCTCGGTGAGAACCAAGGAATCAATCCAGTAAGAGAATCACACAAAGCCTCGTGAACAATACCTATACACACAAAAGCAAATACTTGCACCCAACGTGAGCAAGAGGGTTGTCAGTCCCCTTGAACTCGTTACTTGCAAGAATTAATTATGATAGTGATAGATATAAAAGTAAGTTGCAAAACAAAATAAAAGAAATAAAATTGCAGTAAGGTATTTTTGGATTTTTAATATGTGATAAAAGTAGACCCGAGGGCCATAGTTTTCGGTAGAGGTTTCTCTCTCGAGCACATAGCATACAGTGGGTGAACAAATTACTGTTGGACAATTGATAGAAAAGCGCATAATTATGACGATATTCAAGGCAATGATCATGTATATAGGCATCACGTCTGAAACAAGTAGACCGACTCCTGCCTGCATCTACTACTATTACTCCACACAACGACCGCTATCCAGCATGCATACAGAGTATTAAGTTCATGAAAAACAGAGTAACACCTTAAGCAAGATGACATGATGTAGACAAAGTAAACCCAATCAATATGAATAAACCATGTCGTTTTACCCTTAATGGAACAATACAAATACGTGTCTTGTCCCCTTCTGTCACTGGGATATAGAGCACCGCAAGATTGAACCCATTACAAAACACCTCTCCCACTAAAGATAAATCAATCTAGTTGCCCAAACCAAACAGATATATCAGAGAGAAATACAAAGCTATAACAATCATGCATAATAAAGTAGAATAGACTCCATTACTTATCATAAATATTCAGATCATAAACCCACAATTCATTCGATCCCAACAAACACACCGCAAAAGAAGATTACATCAGATAGAACTCCAAGAAAATCGAGGAGAACATTGTATTGAAGATCAAAGAGAGAGAAGAGGCCATCTAGCTACTAGCTATGGACCCATAGGTCTGCGGTGAACTACTCAGGCATCATCGGAAGGGAGCAAGGATGATGTAGAAGCCCTCCATGATCGATTCCCCCTCCGGCAGAGTACCGGGAAAGGCCTCCAGATGGGATCGTGGAAGAACAGAAACTTGTCGCGGCGGAAAAAGTGTTTCGGGTGGCTCTCTGTTGGTTTCCGTGGACTGTGTCAATGATAGGTAGGCCCTGCCTGTCAGGTTTGACTGGACCGGGTCAATTGACCTACTGACGTCATCCTGGCTTATTGCTGACGCAGTAAATGTTTTCTGGAGTTTAAAATAAATCATAAATGATTTATTATTTTCAGAAAAATGTTGCAAACTTAAAAAATCCATAGAAACTCAACCGCAACTCCAAATGAAATAATTTATATATGAAAAATTATCAAAAAAATATGAAGAATCTGTTTATGGCATTTTCATGCATGTTTGAACAACTTAACATCACTGTTTAGGTAAAATCATGATTAGGCAAATTTGATAAACGGATTTGGAGTTGGAATTTAACGTAGGCTTGAATTCCACTTCAATCAACTTGGCTAACTGTTGCATTAGATTGATTTAGTACCTTAATATGACATGTCATTCATTTGGATGTGCATTACATTGATTGTGGCTCCCTTTTTATGTTTGTCGGTGTTTGTTCCCTCTCAGTAGACGTTGTTCTGACGTTGAGATCGTTGATACCGATGAAGAGGACTACTATCTTAAGAAGTGCCAGGCAAGCAAACCCCCTTTGAGCATTTCGATACAATCCCACTCTCTCGCTCTTGCTCTCTTTTACTACATTAGGACAACAATGATTCAACTGTTACATGTTGCGGTAGTTGAACCCATTCCTATGCATGACTTGTCTTTGCCACAGTAAATAGTTAAAACCTTCTAGCATGAGTAGGATTTGCTTGATCCATGTTGTGACTACTCATCCATGCTTGTTTGTCATGCCTGCTATGCTTAGAGTTGTGTCGGGTCTGATCCATCTGGGCGATGAATTGGAATGGTTGTGTTCATGTCCTACTGTGTGAGAGCTAAGTGTGTGAACACAATTTTGGTAAAGGTAGCGATGAGAGGCCATGTAGGAGTACATGGTGGGTTCTCTCATTGGGACCGTCCTTAGGAACTAAGTTCTGTGTTTGTTATCCAAGAACAACTACTATCACACATTGGGCCCTGAAATATGACCCCGCTCGACTTATTAATCGCCCTGATCTCTGTCCAAAAGTTGCAGCTAGTTTCTGGTATTTGTAGGATATGTGCTGGGGGTTGTGTTTAGCGCTGCCCGATGGGGTAGGCTTCAATGCGATAGATGCACCGAGGCATGGTGTACCAAGTGACACTTGAATGGTGCTCTTGGGAACCCTGTTCTCATCGTTTGGGGCCGTGATAGAAACCTCGGTCGGACTTTCATTGCAGATACAACCTCAAATAGGCAATAAACCTGGACTAGAGTCTTGTGTGGTTAGTCAGGTCATGGTCTACACCCACGCCTGCTTTCGCTTGAAGTCTGCCGAGCACATGACGTGTGTCGTGGGATTGTCACGGCAGATGTCCTAGTGGAGGGACTTAGGTGTGGAGCCATCGCACTAGGTTAGCTTGAAGGGGTTAAACGGGACAAGGGACACAGAATTTACCCAGGTTCGGCCCCTCTCAACGAGGTAAAAGCCTACGTCCTGCTTATAGTTGTATTGCTTGGGATTCGATTACCAGGGAGCGAATACGCTTAACCTAGTTCTCGACTTGTTGTTTTTCCTGCCCTAACTTGCCGCCGGGTCACCCCTTTATATACACAGGCTGACGCCCGGCGGCTTACAGAGTCCCGGCCGGCTCATACACAACGTGTCCGGCTCGGTGACAGAACTACACTTTCCTTAACAACAAGTTAAACATATGGCGGTTTACGCCCACGGGCCTCAAGTCTCCTCCGGGTCTTGGGCCTTCAGTAAGCTTGCTTCGTAAACCGCCATCTCTTCTTGGGCCTCTTCATTATGAACCGCCAGTGGCATGACCCGGCCCCTCCTGGGCGGGTCATACCCAATAGTTATATCCCCAACATTAGGCCCCAGGTTGATGTGAACTTGTTCATATCAATCTTCAACACTTAGAAAAAATCTTTCTTCATCCGTCCTTACGGGATCTTACAACCCGCCGTGACGTCATCTCCTAAAATGGTGGTAACCCGCCATGATGTCATCTTACATTAATATCACACGAGGCCCAATTCTTAATATGTCATCACTTTAATGAATCTCCGAAAATCAAGGCGTCGGTGCTGTCATATATCCATTTTTCAGTCTCCTCGATTCCCGCGCATGCCACTTATCCTTTCTACCTTATAAATAAGGCCAGGGGTCCCTTTCACTTTTCCCCTTGCCTCCTCGTCTTCATCCTCTTCCTCGCAACACTCACGCGCCCGAGCTCCGCCGCCGACCCCACGAACTACCTCAACTCCGGCCGCCGCATCGACCTGAACGCACCAGAGCACCGCCGCACGCCTTCGCTGCCCTAACAGCTCCGGTAAGTTCTCCTCTTTTCTCACCGCAGATCTCCATTAGGGTTTGCTCGAGCTCGTCAGAGTTCATCTCCGCCCTTCTTCGTTCTTTATTATTTCCTGTAAGTTTTGATGTTCATCTTGCGCGGCGTTGGCCTTAGAACTCATTTTTGATATTTGAATGCTTCCTCTCCGTAAGAGATCTCATCTGGGCACATGAACTGCTCTGCCGCTGCAACTTAGGTTTAATTTTTACTGTTTTTTCTGAATTGCCATAGATCCAAAATTATAACATCGATCTGTGAAAACTGTTTGTCCAACACTTAGCAATTTTTCCACCTCACAGATCTGAAAATCGATAACTGTGCAGGCGGCTTAACTCATAAACCGTAACCTGCCAGATACCATTAGTCCCCTTTTAAGCCGCCAATATGACTATCTGCATATTTCAAATGCTCATCTCCCGGCTTAACATAGTAATATTTCACCTTTGAATCCATGATCCGGTTAATAATAAAATCTTAAGCCGGTAACGTTTTCGTCTTGTAGGCGTTTTTTCTCAAAATGGTCAAGACCGTCACTGCCTGCAACTGGGTCGTTTCTCGGGTCACCGAGGAAGACTTGAGAGATTATGTTCAGACTGGCGTTTTAGCCAGAAAAGAGGTCATCCACTGGAGGGTCCCAGGCAATGAGACTCGTCCTGAGCCCAAGGACGGTGAAGTCATCGTTTTTACTGATCACATAAACCGGGGCTTCAGCCCTCCTGGCTCAAAGTTCTTCCGTGATGTGTTGCATTTCTTTAAACTCCATCCACAAGATATCGGCCCAAACTCCGTCTCAAACATCTGCAATTTTCAAGTGTTCTGCGAGGTGTACCTTCAATAGGAACCCACCGTAGAACTATTCAGGGAGTTTTACTACTTGAACCGGCAAAATGAATTCACTGATGGGCCTAGTTTGGAACTAGGCGACATATCTATACAGCGCCGGAAAGAAGCCACCTTCCCAGCTGCCACTCTTCCCAGTCACCCCAAAGACTGGAACCAGACTTGGTTTTACTGTCAAGACACATCGCCGGAAGGGGAAAACCCCTTACCGGGTTATCGCGCCAGCCGGCTTAGCAGCAGACATCATCTTCTAGACCGTATCAGCACAGCAGAGCGGAAGAAATATGTGCCGGTTTTTGCAAACATCCGGGCCTTGATGGCCAACGGCTTGACCGGAATTGATCTAGTTCACTGTTGGGTCGCTTGGAGAGTCCTGCCTCTAAGCCGCCGGCCCGGCTTAATGTGCGAGTATAGCGGCGAGCTAACAGATCCTCAGCGCCACTGTCAGATCGAAATAACGGAGGAAGACATCAATAACATGACCAAGACTCTGCTGAATGAGAGCTTGGCAGATTGCAGCCAAGTCGGTCTGAGTCCTTTCTGCACTCTGAATAAGCCGCCAGCTGTAAGTTTTGAATCAATCTCATTTTTTACTCATAATTTGATTTGTACAGCCTGTTCATACTCATTCAAATGTTTACAGGCCGATTCACCCTTTTGGACCAAGAAGCTTTAGGATAAGCCAAAGAAACCCCGAACGAAGACCAAGGCTAAAAAGCCTGCCAAGAAGAAAACCAATGCCACCGAGTTATTCAACTTGGACGAAAATGATGATGATGATGAGTCAGAGGTAAAACTTGATTCCCTTGGCTCATTTTTTGTACATCTTGTTGACAATGACCATTATCAGGATGATGCGGAAGCCAGCCGTGCAGATGATGATGAGGTAATTATCCTTTCCTCCGGCTCAGAACCTCTGCCAACACAGAAAACTCGACAAGCAAGCCGGAAAGTAAGATTTTCTCACCCTTTAGCTTACTTGGACCCCAACTTTCTTTTGAAGAAGCAGCAACACGAAGCTCGCCGCACAACCCGGCGCAGCGGCGGTGAAGTTTTATCCGCCGGCTTACCGAATACCCCAGCACCTCGCAAACGTCGACCGAAGGTTTCAAAACTTTCTGACTTAGATTATCCCAAGGCAGGTTTCTTCCGTCAACCCCTTAATCCGTCTGATTCAAACTATCAGGGAACATCTCACTCCTCCTCCGGCGACTCAACGGGAACTCAAATCTCGGCCTTCAAGACCGTGCCTGGGTAAGGGTGCATTCAATCAGTCAAAACTTCATACTTAAGTAACATGCTGACATCTTTGTATTTTATTTTTCAGTGGCATGGCCAAGCCCAGCAAGAAGGCAAAATTGAACAAGCCGGCTGAAGACTCCAACCCCTCTGAGCCGGAAAAACAATTGCCAGAGGCCTCTTATCCAACCGCTAAAGCCACCATTGATGACCCACCACCAGAAGAGCACGACGTTACCATCGACCCTATGATCGTTGAACCGGTTATCCCTAATCCGCCGAGTCCCATCAAGCCTACTGAAGAGAAGGCTGACAATGTCGTCGTCACCGGGTTTGGTTATACAGCGCCGGGTAACCCCACTGTCTTATCCAAGCACAATGCCAAGGAAGAGATTACTGCTGCTGACAAAGGCAAGTGGAAGGTAGACTTAGAAAGCTACGCCCAATTTGGCGCTCAAGAAATCCATTCCGGTTATTTGAACCGCTTATATACCAGCCGTGATTTTGAAGCCGGCTTGGTCAATCTGATGAAGGAACGCTATGAGGTAATTCAATGAACTCTTCCTCATAAGTATATTGCTATCAGCCGCCAAGTCTATAAAGCATGATAAGATTGAATACTTTGTAGACTTTCAAATAGTTGTAAAAATAGAAGAATATCATTACTAGTAGCCCCCAAGGGCCGGCTTAACCATTATGTTAAGCTGGGACTTTAATTAGCAGTAATCAACTGTGCACCTGTAGCCCCCAAGGATCGGCTTAATCAACATGAATAAGCCGGGACTTATTACCATGTATGAAACCAATATCCCAACATGTAGCCTTTATAAACCGGATCATATCATTTTGTCTGGGTTAGTAGATAAATTTGTCTTGAAAAAGAGCAATAGGCATTAGCCCCCAAGTGCCAAGGAAAATACTTGTATTGTGCTTGGGACTTTAAAAATAACCATGATCATAATACCTTCCATGTTTGTCCATGTCACAGGCTGATCTGACTGAGAAGGATTCACAGCTCAACGATCTGAGGGCCAATGTCAAAACTCAGCAATCCGAGACATCCAAGGCCAAATCAGAACTGAAGACTGCTTTGGAAAACATTGAGCAGCTTAAGCAAAACTTCATAGCTGATAAAGCCGGCTGGGAGACCGAGAAGGCGGCTCTATTGAAGAGAGCAGAGGATGCTGAAGCCGCGCTTAAACCGGTGACTGACGAGTTGTCCAGTTTAAGGCAGCAGATCAATAACATGTCATCAGCCATCTTTGGTAAGTAGTAGACATTACTCTTGACATCCCAATAAACATATTATAAACATCTGTCGGCTTATTAACAATTTTACTGATACAGGCTCCCGGAGCATCAAGTTGGGCTCAGATATGCGCATCAGGCTTAAGGCTGTCTACACTCTTGTAGAACAACTATATACCGGTGCTCAACGAACCATTGCTGCTGCAATTCATAAGAAACAGCCGCCCACCCTCATCAAGGAAACATTGGAAAAGTTGTCAGTGTTGCCCCAAAGGATTGAAGAGTTGAAGCGAGCCTCTGCCAGAGCCGACGCTTTGACTGCTTTAAGCCGGGCAAAGGCGTGGCAAGCAGATCTTGATCCAGAAGACTTGGCCAATGGTTGTCCAAGTGTAAAAGAAGATGGGTCACCCTTCAGTGCTGATGACTTTGCAGAAATAGCAAGAGCAATGCATCCATTAGCAACCCGGCTGGCTGAAGAGACCATTCTATCTCAGTACTAGGCGGCTTATGATGCCGACAACAAGAAAATGAAGGCACCGATTCATTCAGAGGTGGATCTGATCCCACCGAAGCGTAAGCATACCTTCGCTCCTGACATTGACCCATCCAACCCTATTGATGATGAAGCTGTGTTTAGAGCTTTGACCGGTATCAACTGGTCTACGCCTGACTTCCAGCCAATGGATAATCAAGGAGCTACAGACGAAGACGCGCAGGATGACTCGGAGGCTACAACCCGCCAAGAATAAAGATCTGACTTCATGAGCCGGTGCTAGTCATAGCGTTCTGACGCTAAAAAACACTTAATCTTTTGGGCCTTCAGATGCCTTGTAATAGGCTAGTTTAAACAATTCCTATCTGTCACGCCGTCGTGCGTGTTTTATTCGCATAACACTGCTGATCCATTATTTAAAGATCCGCCACTTATACTTTATAGCACCATCAATGACGCAAGGCAGTTTAATCATTTGTTCCTGCACATGAATAGATAACAAGTGCCCTGGCGGTTTACCCCAGGGCGGGTGACAATACCCTTTTATAAAAACCACTGATGACTAAATAGTCCATGATCAGGGTCGGCTTATCAGAACCTCATATAATAATAAAATAAACATCATACCTGTGACATTTAGGCATACTGCCGATTTATCATGCCAGCAAGGGCAACAGCCCAGACAGAACACAACGTCCTGTGCAATTTTATTCATGCTGCCGGCTTATTAACAATCGCAGTAAGGGAATATTCCAGAATTTCAAGAACACAATACTTAAGCAGATAATCAGCACATACTGGCGACTTAAAGTCCAATGCCAGACCGGGTTAATAAACTCCGGATAAGGTCATACATGAACCATAAGGCAACATAGCTCTTATCGGTTTTCAACCACAAAAGATGATCCTCAAAAGATGTTCCAATCAAATATGAATCAAAAAACAAGGCTTTCATAGGCTGCCAAGCCTCAAAGTCAAGTGCTTTTCAAGGGCCGCACAGTCGCTGAGTTAAACCTTCACGTAAACCTTGTAAGCCGGGCCTCACATGACCAATCGCCGTTTTAACCTTGACAAGCTCAGGGTCTATAAGATTGACTGTCAAGAGTATGGCGAGTCATTCCAGGGTTACCTGGGCGGTGTGGCAGTCTTACAAAGGTAGGATAACCCGGATTTTTTGGTGAATACACCTGGCATCCAAGCCTAGTACAAGGGTCAACAAAACTCTGTCCATTAATAGAGCCCCCAAGTAACATGTCATTCCAGGCGTACAAGCCGGATCAATTGGGTAGTCATAGCTATGCTCCATGAGCAGGAAGCCCCCAAGTATTTTGTAATCATGGCGCACAAGCCGGATCAAGAGGGTAGTCATAGCTGTGCTTAATAAGCAGGAAGCCCCCAAGTGATTAAATGAAGTAACAATAAAGACTCATATTCTTAGGAATGAAACGACAGAGGCCCTGAATTCAGGGATGCCGGCTTTATTATATTCATCATAATATGTACATTGACAAAGTATGTACATCACAAGAGCCGGTGGCTCAGGTGTAATAAGGCCAAAGATGAGCAATATTCCACGGCCGGCGGGTCTCCTCTTCCGACGTGCGTGAGTCCTTGTGGTCTCGAACATCGATTAAATAGTATGACCTGTTGTTCAGATTTTTGCTGACCACAAAGGGTCCTTCCCAAGGTGGGGATAACTTGTGCATGTCAGATTGATCCTGGATGAGCCGGAGCACCAAATCCCCTTCTTGAAAGGTCCTGGTCTTAACCCGGCGGCTGTGATAATGACGCAGATCCTGCTGGTAAATTGCCGAACAAGCCGCCGCAAGGTCATGCTCTTCATCCAACAGGTCAAGTGCATCCTGACGTGCTTTTTCATTATCAGCTTCAACATAAGCCGTCACACGGGGCGAGTCATGACGGATATCACTAGGGAGAACCGCCTCTGCTCCGTAGACCATGAAGAAAGGTGTGTAACCCGTAGATCTGTTGGGGGTAGTATTGATACTCCATAGCACTGAGGGTAACTCCTCTACCCAACAACCCGGCGTCCTCTGCAAAGGGACCATAAGCCGGGGTCTGATACCTCTCAGGATTTCTTGATTGGCTCTTTCATCTTGACCATTAGACTGCGGGTGAGCCACTGACGACACATCAAGCCGGATATGTTCTTGTTGACAGAACTCCTCCATTGCACCCTTAGACAGATTAGTACCATTATCAGTAATGATACTATGAGGGAATCCAAAACGAAAGATCACCTTCTTGATGAATTGAACCGCCGTTTCTGCGTCACATTTACTGACCGGCTCGGCTTCAACCCACTTTGTAAACTTGTCAACTACTACCAGGAGATGAGTCTATTTGTCCTTGGACCTTTTAAAAGGCCCAACCATATCCAGCCCCCAGACTGCAAACGACCAAGTAATTGAAATCATCCTCAATTCTTGAGCCGGCACGTGTGTAGGCGCTAACTGGTGGAAACATGTGTGAAGAAGTACACCCCTGCAGGGTTAATGATCTATTCAGATAGCCGCGTCCTCGGATATGGACTACTTGGAACCTTACATTGTTCATAGACAAGTTGAAATGAATACTCTAAAATGTGCAAGATAAGTGTGAGTGCTATAGATGGCCTTCTCGTAGGGAGACGGGACAAAATTGATAGTGGTGTATTGATATGGTGAATATGTGGACTTGTGTGCGCTCTATTACCTCAAAGGAATTATTGGTAGTCGTAGTTCAGGATATCCACTGAGTCAAAGCCGGCTTGATGCAGTTAAACTCCACAACCCCCTTGTTGATACTGATGTATAAGTAGATAGTTCTGATGTAACTCTTGTTAGGTACCTTTGTACTCGCGTTTGCTTAATTTATGTTTTTGCAGAGGAGACTCCAGTCTCACTAGTAGTTCCACGTGGGCTTCAATGAGTAGCTTGGGAATCCCAGACAGAGGTCTGGTTCCTATGGAGGGTCTTGTAGATAGATATGCTTTCTAGCCTTTATTCTTTTCAGCTGTCTGTACTCAGACGGGTTTATGCTTCCGTTGCTTGTATGACTTTGTATGTTGGGTCATGAGACCCATGTTTGTAATATCATGCTATGTATGGTTCTTTGAAGCCTCTTAAATAAATACCTTGAGTCGTAGAGTTATGTTGTGATGCCATGTTGTATCTACACATATCATGCATATTGTGTGTATGTTTGAAATGTGTTGGTATGTGTGGGACTCGACACCTAGTTATCTGCCTTTGGTAGCCTTTCCTACATGGAAATGCCTCCTAGTGCTTCCACTGAGCCTTGGTAGTTCGCTACTGCTTCGGAACACATGGATTGACTGCCATGTATCCTTCTTTGCTCTTGTGTCTGTCCCTACGGGGAAATGTCACGTGTTGTTCCTTTAAGTCCTTGTAGCTTGCTATGACTTGGGTTCATACGTTGATGACCGACACGTGCATTGCAGGGTTACTTATGCATATCCCTGTACATTTGTGCCACCTTGGTTTATGACTAGTCATGTCGACCCGGGCTCTCTGTCATATGGATGTGCTACTTCTTGAGCTTGCATTGTTTTTCCCTTGAAGAGGAAAGGGTGATGCAGCAAAGTAGAGATAAGTATTTCCCTTAGTTAAGAACCAAGGTATCAATCCAGTAGGAGGCACAAGCAAGTCCCCAATATATGCACCTGCACAAACTAACAAACACTTGCACACAACGCGAAAAAGGGGTTGTCAATCCCTTCACGGTCACTTGCAAGAGTGAGATCTAATAGAGATAGGTATAAAAGATAAGTAAAAGGCAAAATAAAGTAAATATAAATAAATTGCAGCAAGGTATTTTTGGGTTTTTTGGTTTTATAGATCTGAAAATATATGATGGAAAGTAGACCCGGGGGCCATAGGTTTCACTAGAGGCTTCTCTCTCGAAGAAAGCATACAGTGGGTAAACAAATTACTGTTGAGCAATTGATATAAAAGCGCATAATTATGAAGATATCCAAGGCAATGATCATGAATATAGGCATCACATCCGTGACAAGTAGACCGAAATGATTCTACATCTACTACTATTACTCCACGCATCGACCGACTCCTGCCTGCATCTAGAGTATTAAGTTCATAAGAACAGAGTAACGCGTTAAGCAAGATGACATGATGTAGAGGGATAGATCCAATCAATATGGTAAAAAACCCATCTTTTTATCCTTAATGGAAACAATACAAATACATGCCTCGCTACCCCTACTGTCACTGGGCGAGGACACCGAAAGATTGAACCCATCACAAAACACCTCTCCCATTGCAAGAAAAACCAATCTAGTTGGCCAAACCAAATCGATAGATCGAAGAGAAATACAAAGCTATCTTAATCATGCATAAAAGAGTTCAGAGAAGACTCAAATAATATTCATAGATAATCTGATCATAAATCCACAATTCATCGGATCTCAACAAACGCACTGCAAAAGAAGATTACATCGAATAGAACTCCAAGAACATCAAGGAGAACATTGTATTGAAGATCAAAGAGAGACAAGAAGCCATCTAGCTACTAGCTATGGACCCGTAGGTGTGTGGTAAACTACTAACACATCATGGAAAGGGCAGCAAGGTTGGTGTAGGGGCCCTTCGTGATCGAATCCCCCTCCGGCGGAGTGCCGAAAAAGGCCCAAAGATGGGATCTCACGAGAACAGAAACTTGCGGCAGCGGAAAGGTATTTTTGGTGTGCCCTCTGGTATAGGGGGGATATTAGAGAATTTATAGTGCTGGTATTAGGGTTAGGAGAGCCACGGGGGGCCCACAAGCCCCTGGGCGCCCCCCAGAGCTTGTGGCCTCCTCGTGGGTCTTCTGGCCTCCTCCCCAAGTCTCGTGGGTTTCTTCTGGTCCAAGAAAAATCATCGTAAAGTTTTATTCCGTTTGGACTCCGTTTGATATTGATTTTCTGTAAAAGTCAAAAACAAGGAAAAAATAGCAACTGGCACTGGGCACTAGGTTAATAGGTTAGTCCCAAAAAATGATATAAAATAGCATATAAATGCATATAAAACATCTAAGATAGATAATATAATAGCATGGAACAATCAAAAATTATATATACATTGGAGACGTATCAAGCATCCCCAAGCTTAATTCCTACTCGTCCTCGAGTAGGTAAATGATAAAAACAGAATTTATGCTACCTAACATATTTATTAATGCAATTTTTCTTTATAGTGGCATGAATATTCAGATCCATAAGATTCAAAACAAAAGTTTAATATTGACATAAAAACAATAATACTTCAAGCATACTAATAAAGCAATCATGTCTTCTCAAAATATCATGGCTAAAGAAAGTTATCCCTACAAAATCATATAGTCTGGCTATGCTCTATCTTCATCACACAAAGTATTTTATCATGCACAACCCCGATGACAAGCCAAGCAATTGTTTCATACTTTTAATGTTCTCAAGCTTTTTCAACTTTCACGTAATACATGAGCATGAGACATGGATATAGCACTATAGGTGGAATAGAGTATGGTGGAGGTTGTGGGGAGAAGAAAAAGGAGGAAGTCTCACATCAACTAGGCAAATTAATGGGCTATGGAGATGCCCATCAATTAATATCGATGCAAGTGAGTAGGGATTGCCATGCAACGGATGCACTAGAGCTATAAGTGTATGAAAGCTCAAAAAGGAAACTAAGTGGGTGTGCATCCAACTTGCTTGCTCATGAAGACCTAGGGCAATTTGAGGAAGCCCGTCATTGGAATATACAAGCCAAGTTCTATAATGAAAAATTCCCACTAGTATATGAAAGTGATAAAATAGGAGACTCTCTATCATGAAGAACATGGTGCTACTTTGAAGCACAAGTGTGGAAAAAGGATAGTAACATTGTCCCTTCTCTCTTTTTCTCTCATTTTTTTGTTTGGGCTTTTTGGCCTTTTTTTATTTTGGGCTCTTTGGCCTCTTTTTTTTATTTTTTGTTCGGAGCCTCATCCCGACTTGTGGGGGAATCATAGCCTCCATCATCCTTTCCTCACATGGGACAATGCTCTAATAATGATGATCATCACACCTTTATTTACTTACAACTCAAGAATTACAACTCGATACTAGAACGAAATATGACTATATGAATGCCTCCGGCGGTGTACCAGGATGTGCAATGATCTAGAGTGACATGTATAAAAAATATGAACGGTGGCCAAGCCACAAATACTATGCCAACTACATGATCATGCAAAGCAATATGACAATGATGGTATGTGTAATAATAAACGGAACGGTGGAAGTTGCATGGCAATATATCTCGGAATGGCTATGGAAATGCCATAATAGGTAGGTATGGTGGCTGGTTTGAGGAAGGGTATATGGTGGGTTTAATGCACCGGTGAAAGTTGCGCAGTACTAGAGAAGCTAGCAATGGTGGAAGGGTGAGAGTGTGTATAATCCATGGACTCAACATTAGTCATAAAGAACTCACATACTTATTGCAAAAATTTATTAGACATCAAAGCAAAGTACTAATATGCATGCTCCTAGGGGGATAGATTGGTAGGAAAATACCATCGCTCGGCCCCGACCACCACTCATAAGGAAGACAATCAAAAAATAAATCATGCTCCGACTTCATCACATAACGGTTCACCATACGTGCATGCTTTGGGAATCACAAACCTTAACACAAGTATTTCTACCAATCCACAATTACTCACTAGCATGACTCTAATGTCACCATCTTTATATCTCAAAACAAATGCAAGGAATCAAACTTCTCATATATTCAATGCTCTTTATGAAAGTTTTTATTATATCCCTCTTGGATGCCCATCATATTAGGACCAAATTCATAACCTAAGCAAATTGCCATACTATTTTTAAGACTCTCAAAATAATATAAATGAAGCATGAGAGTTCATCAATTTCTACAAAATAAAACCACCACCGTGCTCTAAAAAGATATAAGTGAAGCACTAGAGCAACTGCCTAGCTCAAAAGATATAAGTGAAGCACATAGAGTATTCTAAGAAATTCATGATTAATGTGTGTCCCTCTCAAAAGGTGTGTACATCAAGGATGATTGTGGTAAACTAAAAAGCAAAGACTCATATCATACAAGATGCTCCAAGCAAAACACATATCACGTGGTGAATAAAAATATAGCCTCAAGTAAATTTACCGATGGATTGAAGACGAAAGAGAGGATGCCATCCGGGGCATCCCCAATCTTAGATGCTTGGTTGTACTTGAATATTACCTTGGGGTTCCTTGTGCATCCCCAAGCTTAGGCTGCTGCCACTCCTTATTCCGTTGTCCATCAAAACTTTACCCAAAACTTGAAAACTTCACAACACAAAACTCAACAGAAAACTCGTAAAATCCGTTAGTATAATAAAATAGATCACCACTTTAGGTACTACTGTGAACTCATTCTAAATTTATATTGGTGTTATATCTATTTTATTCCAACTTATCCATGGTTCATCCCCCCCCCCCGGATACTACCCATAGATTCATCAAAATAAGCAAGCAACACATAGAAAACAGAATCTGTCAAAAACATAACAGTCTGTAGTAATCTGGAAATTTCATATACTTCTGTAATTCCAAAAATTCTTAAAAATTAGGAAAACCTAGGAAATTTGTATATCAATCTTGTGTAAAAAATTCATATCAAAATCACGCTTCTGTGATTTTTAAAATTTCTGGCAATGAGGACAAAAGTTTCTGTTTTTCAGCAAGATCAAATCAACTATCACCATAGACCATCCCAAAGGTCTTACTTGGCTCAAACACTAATAAAAACACTAAAACAAAATTACTACAGAGGTAATATTGTGTATTTATTGGAAAACAGGAGCAAAAACAAAAAAACACAAAATAAAAATTGGGTTGCCTCCCAACAAGCGCTATTGTTTAACGCCCCTAGCTAGGCATAATGCATAGATCTAGGTATTGTAATAGAAGTGAGGGAGATTATCCATGCTCATCTCATACTCCCTCCTTTCAGCAGCAAGTTTCCTTTGTGGTAAGCAAAAATAATCAAAGGGACTAAATTTAATAGGTTATGGATCTATAAGATCAAGTTTGGGAGGAATAGGTTCCTCTTTTGGCCCTTTGTAATTGATAATTATCTCTTCATTATAAACATTCCTTTGATTGAATTCTCTAAGTTTATCTTTTAGCACAAATCCTAATCCATTATTTTGTACAGCAAAATTATCATTAAGTTCAGAAATCTTATCAATCAAAACATCGGTAGGAACCCTTTTTCTTAAGTTTTCATTATAAGCAGCATAATCCGGAGATTGTAATCTCATTATTTCTTGTTGATTAAAAAGGATCTACTCTATGGGAGGGCAATCACTGTTGATATTATAATGAGCAAATATTTCACTAGCTTCTTTTATGATGTATCTAAATTCATGAGCTAGGAATATGGTGGTAACACGTTTAACAGAGGGATGATGAATATTAGAGAATTCTAGGAAAATCCTTTGTATGCATGGATGCATGTGAACAAATTGTCTTTCAAGTTCAACTATAAGCAAAGATATTGCATCCGCAAGGCTATTAGTTTTATTAAGGATAGACCCTCCTATCATAGGTATCGTACCTACACAAGTAAAGAAATCTTGAATAACGCCTTTTCCAATAATATTACCGCTACCCACACGGAGTTTTTTAGTGTGCATGATAGTAGGTTCTTCTTCATGAGGGTCATTATTAGCAAAATCATCAAAGTTTCCCTCAAGATTATTACTACTTTTTTCAACAATAACCTCCCCAGATTCAGACATGATGGCAAAGCAAGCAATCTAGTACACAAGCAAACAAAAAGCAAGCGAAAAGGCAAATGAAAGAAAGGCGAATAAAAAGGCAAATATTTTTGTGTTTTTCTGAAAACGTTTTAGAAGTGGGGGAGAGGAAAACTAGAGGCAAATGGTAAATAATGTAAGTGCAAGAGATGAGAGTTTATGATAGGTACTTGGTAGGCTTGATGTAGAACCTCCCCGGCAACTGCGCCAGAAATTCTTCCTGCTACTTCTTGAGCTTGCGTTGATTTTTCCCTTGAAGAGGAAAGGGTGATGCAGCAAAGTAGAGATAAGTATTTCCCTCTATTAATAACCAAGGTATCAATCCAGTAGGAGGCACTAGCAAGTCCCCAATATATGCACCTGCACAAACTAACAAACACTTGCACACAACGCGAAAAAGGGGTTGTCAATCCCTTCACGGTCACTTGCAAGAGTGAGATCTAATAGAGATAGGTATAAAACATAAGTAAAAGGCAAAAAAAAGTAAATATAAATAAATTGCAGCAAGGTATTTTTGTGTTTTTTGGTTTTATAGATCTGAAAATATATGATGGAAAATAGACCCGAGGGCCATAGGTTTCACTAGAGGCTTCTCTCTCGAAGAAAGCATACGGTGGGTAAACAAATTACTATTGAGCAATTGATAGAAAAGGGCATAATTATGAAGATATCCAAGGCAATGATCATGAATATAGGCATCACGTCCGTGACAAGTAGACCGAAACAATTCTGCATCTACTACTATTACTCCACACATCGACCGACTCCTGCCTGCATCTAGAGTATTAAGTTCATAAGAATAGAGTAACGCGTTAAGCAAGATGACATGATGTAGAGGGATAGATCCAATCAATATGGTAAAACCCCCATCTTTTTATCCTTAATGGAAACAATACAAATACGTGCCTTGCTACCCCTACTGTCACTGGGTGAGGTCACTGCAAGATTGAACCCGTCATAAAGCATCTCTCCCATTGCAAGAAAAATCAATCTTGTTGGTCAAACCAAATCGATAGATCGAAGAGAAATACAAAGCTATCTTAATCACGCATAAAAGAGTTCAGAGAAGACTCAAATAATATTCATAGATAATCTGATCATAAATCAACAATTCATCGGATCTCAACAAACACACCGCAAAAGAAGATTACATCGAATAGAACTCGAAGAACATCGAGGAGAACATTGTATTGAAGATCAAAGAGAAAGAAGAAGCCATCTAGCTACTAGCTATGAACATTGTATTGAACATCGAGAAGAAGCCGTTTGATATTGATTTTCTGTAAAAGTCGAAAACAAGGAAAAATAGCAACTGGCACTGGGCACTAGGTTAATAGGTTAGTCCCAAAAAAATGATATAAAATAGCATATAAATGCATATAAACATCCAAGATAGATAATATAATAGCATGGAACAATAAAAAAATTATAGATACGTTGGAGACGTATCAGGATGCTAGCATCACAATCATATACATGAGCCAAAAGACACAAAGGGTCCCGACCAAGGTAAAGGTGGCAGTCGTGGGTTATCGTGCATGAGGCCGCAAAGTGATATGATGTATTTTATGCTAGATATGTGTGACTTAGGATCGGGGTCCCGACAACTTTGTTATCAGAGCCCGACTGCCTGTAGGATTGAAGGAAATATGCCCTAGAGGCAATAATAAAGTTGTTATTTTATATTTTCTTATTCATGATAAATGTTTATTATTCATGCTAGAATTGTATTTATCGGAAACCTTAATACATGTGTGAATACATAAACAAATAATGTGTCCCTAGTGAGCCTGTACTAGACTAGCTCGTTGATCAAAGATGGTTAAGGTTTCCTAACCATGGACATGAGTTGTCATTTGATAATGGGATCACATCATTAGGAGAATGATGTGATGGACAAGACCCATCCGTTAGCTTAGATTATGATCGTTCAGTTTTATTGCTATTGCTTTTTTCATGTCAAATACTTATTCCTTCGACTATGAGATTATGCAACTCCCGGATACCGGAGGAATGCCTTGTGTGCTATCAAATGTCACAACGTAACTGGGTGATTATAAAGATGCTCTACAGGTATCTCCGAAGGTGTTTGTTGAGTTGGCATAGATCGAGATTAGGATTTGTCACTCCGAGTATCGGAGAGGTATCTCTGGGCCCTCTCGATAATACACATCATAAGCTTGCAAGCAAAACGACTAAGGAGTTAGTCACGCGGTGATGTATTACGGAATGAGTAAAGAGACTTGCCGGTAACGAGATTGAACTAGGTATGAAGATACCGACGATCGAATTTCGGGCAAGTAACATACCGACAGACAAAGGGAATTGTGTATGTTGTCATAAAGGTTCGACCGATAAAGATCTTCGTGGAATATGTAGGAACCAATATGGGCATCCAGGTCCCGCTATTGGTTATTGACTGGAGAAGAGTCTCGGTCATGTCTACATCATTCTCGAACCCGTAGGGTCCGCACGCTTAACGTTCGTTGACGATATAGTATTATATGAGTTATGTATGTTGGTGACCGAATGTTGTTTGGAGTCCCGGATGAGATCACGAACATGACAAGGAGCTCCAGAATGGTCCGGAGGTAAAGATTGATATATGGGATAATAGTGTTTGGTCTCCGGAAGGGTTCTGGAATTCATCGGAAGGGGTTCCGGATGTTTCCCGAAATGTTTGGGTACGAGAACACTTTATTTGGGCCAAAGGGGAAAGCCCACGAGGCTTTTGGGAAGTGCAAAAGGAAGTTTTGCTGAGGCCAGGGGCCAGATGCCAGGGACCCTGGCGTCTAGGTCCAGACGCCGGGAACCCTGGTGTCTGGCCCTGGAGTCCGAGAAGGACTCTTGCCTTTCGGGCAAAACCGACTTTGAGGAGGCTTTTACTCCAAGTTTCGACCCCAAGGCTCAACATATAAATAGAGGGGCAGGGCTAGCACCAAAGACACATCAAGAATCACCAAGCCGTGTGCTGGCAACCCCGTCCCCTCTAGTTTATCCTCCGTCATAGTTTCCGTTGTGCTTGGCGAAGCCCTGCAGAGATTGTTCTTCACCAACACCGTCACCACGCCGTCGTGCTGCCGGAACTCGTTTACTACTTCGCCTGTCTTGCTGGATCAAGAAGGCGAGGACGTCATCGAGTTGAATGTGTGCTGAACGCGGAGGTGCCGTACGTTCGGTACTTGATCAGGACGGATCGTGAAGGTGTACGACTACATCAACCGTGTTGATAAACGCTTCCGCTTAGCGATCTTCAAGGGTATGAAGATGCTCTCCCCTCTCGTAGCTATGCATCTCCATGGATAGATCTTGCGTGTGTGTAGAATTTTTTTGTTTTCCATGCAACGTTTCCCAACAAGGATTACCAAGCCAAACTAGTCGAAGTCGAGTCTAGAAATGCTTTAATTATATAAGGAAATTGATTGTGGAAGGGAACGTAAGGCTCTTTTTACTCCTTATCTCGTGTCCCTCTGATTCTGAGTCACCCTCTTCTTTTCTACGGGATTAAGAAACTAGGCTTTCTCATCTATCTATCAGGATTACAAGTTACTATGCTAGAGACTTATAGAAAGGTGTTGTCTTCTCGGATCGGCGTTTCCATAAGAATTCAGTTGCTATGTTGCCATTTGTCTTGCAGGTTGTTTCATGTTTCATGCCGTACAACTATTATGCTATCCGAGTTATCCAAGGTCTCTAAACAATCTGATGCATTTGCAAATCTTCCCTCCCTGTTTTCGATGTCCTTTTGGGTCAGATTAAGCACACTAATCGGTGTGTTGAGGTACTCCGTTGCCTAGACATATATGTTGAAGTTACCAGGAAACTAGGATATCTTAGAGTACCACACATTACTCTAGCTTTGTTTTGTGTTCCTAGTATAATGATTCTGGCCACCATTCTCGAAAGCATCTCGTGATGCCATTTAGTTAGTAGGTATTCGTTCTTCAACCCATGATTCGTTCCGCTCATTCCTGTTTGTAGTGACTGTTGCTCCTTTAGGATGATTAGTAACCTTGCTCTAGTCTTCTAGGTCCGTGGTATATCATTCTTCCAAACACCATGAACCCTCCTTGGCAGAAGTTCTTTTGAACCAAAATATCACAACAAGAGTGCTCTTGATGAGTTCTCCATCCTATATTGGTGACTCTGCCAACCCTACCTTCCTCCATGGGTTATCCAGAAGAAATATGTTGAGCCTTGTTCGACATGCTAATCCATGCATCCACAACTAAAAAAAGCATGTGTTCCTTTGAGTTGCTCCTTTTGTAGTTGTATTCCGACCCTCATCTATCACTTGATACTCAAGAGTTTGTCATGCATTTGTGTACATCGATGACATTATTCTTGTGGTCCGTCAAACCATTCTATCCCAGAATGACTAGGAGAAACTAACTCCGGTACCTCATCCATTTATAGGATTGGGTCAAAGCAGTTGTATTCTGCAGAGCAAGAATGCCAATCCAGCTTCTCTTATGTTCTACCCTGGAGTATTTCTGTCTTTATGTCAAGAATGTCATGGGAATTGCACAACCTCTTATGAATTCTTGATGTTGCGATACTTCTCACCATCATCATTCATTCCTCGGTCTTCGTGTTGTTATAACCGGAATGCCGACAAGCGAACCGTGATATGTGAAATCAATACTCCTAGAAACCTTGTTGCTTGGTAGTTAATGGATGATAATTTCATTCTTAGCGTGTTGGCTATTGAATTATCATTCTAAGATTGATCATGCTACCTAGTCCATTTTTCTTGGTACACTTTTCGATCAACGAGTTAGGATTGTGTCAATCTCTTGCTCTCTTGATCATATCATCTTGCTCCGAAATCAAGTTGTTCTCGAGCTCAATAACATATTGGTGGTTCGCGATTTTTTGGATATCTTCACGGAAGTATCACCAGGTTGTCCCCTGACCATTCATTATGTTGAGCTCGTGATCAAGTTGGTTTTCCTTTAAACCACCCTTTCTCCAAGAATCGATGTTGGATAACCCTGAACTAGTTGGTTAAGCTAAACAACAACTTGGGGAGCTGGAAGATAAAAGCTTTGCCTAACTTAGTTCATTCAAATGGATGTTTGTGTGTGTGTGTGTGTTGAAGAAAGATGATATCTTCATCAAATGACCTTCGTGATCAATTGTTGGATCTATTGTCTTACCCAAGCTTTGATTTGAGTGTGGGCTATCATCAAAACAAAACCAGAACCAACGATTTTCATAATGTTGTTTTACTCGTGGCTGTTTCCTTGAGCATACATCATTATATCTTTTGGCTGACCAATGCTATCACCTTGTTCACATAGTTGTGTAATTACATCTTCATGGAAATTTTGATGAATTGTTGTTGAGCCCATCGGCAACATCCTTACCTTCATAATAATTTGTGATGAACATTAAGCTAGTGTTGGAAACTTTTGAAAGCATTTTCTTGGTGCTAGCTCATGGAGTATATGTTTGATAAAATAAGTGGCTTCCTCTAATACACGTGCATTTGGTGCAAGTTTCCGTTGTGAATTTGAGAAAGTTAGTTTTGCTTCCTGATAACCTACAAGTATAAGGGATCAGTTGTAGCCTATTTTGATAAGTAAGACTGTCGAACCCAACGAGGAGCTAAAGGTAGAACAAATACCTCAAGTTCTATCGACCACCGATACAACTCTACGCACGCTTAACGTTCGCTTTACCTAGAACAAGTATGAAACTAGAAGTACTTTGTAGGTGTTGTAGGATAGGTTTGCAAGATAATAAAGAGCACGTAAATAAAAACTAGGGGCTGTTTAGATAAATAAACAATTACGTTAGTTTAACGAGTGTGGAAAAGTGGTGGTAGGAGTTGCGGAATTGCCCCTAAGCAATTGACTACGTTACTAGACCGATAGCAAGTTTTATGTGGGAGAGGCCACTGCTAGCATGTCATCCCTTACTTGGAATTCTATGCACTTATGATTGGAACTATTAGCAAGCATCCGCAACTACTAACGTTCATTAAGGTAAAACCCAACCATAGCATTAAGATATATTGGTCCCCGTTCAATCCCGTATGCATCAATTTCTATGCTAGGCTGAAGCTGCTATCACCCTTGCCCTCCAATACATAGTCCTATCAACATACAACTAACCCTATGGTGTGATCCACACGCGCGCTCATATGATGGGCACCAAAGGATAGCAACATAACCACAAGCAAATTATACCAATCATAGCAATTCACCAATCACCGATAGGACAACAAAAATCTACCCAGACATCATAGGATGGCAACACATCATTGGATAATAATGTGAAGCATAAAGCACCATGTTCAAGTAGAGGGCACAGCAGGTTGCGGGAGAGTGAACCGCTGAATATAGATGGGGGAAGGTGATGGAGGTGTTGGTGAAGATGACGGAGTTGTTGGAGTAGATCGCCGTCACATGATGATTGCCCCGGCGCCGTTCCGGCGCCACCGGGAGAGAGGGGGAGAGAGACCTCCTCCTTCTTCTTCTTCCTTGACCTCCCCCTAGATGGGAGGAGGGTTTCCCCTTTGGTCCTTGGCCTCAATGGTGGCGGGAGCCCCTCCGAGATTGGATCTCTCTCTGTTTCCTTCTGTTTCTGCGTTCCCAGATTCTGGCCTTTCACCGTTTCTTAAATTTCCGGAGATCCGTAACTCCGATTGGGCTGAAATTTTAACACGATTTTTAGCCGGATATTATCTTTCTTGCGGCGAAAGAAGGGCCCCAACGACCTTACGAGGTGGCCACAAGCCTCCTAGATGTGCCCAGGGCAGGGGGGCGCGCCCCTAAGGCTTGTGGGCCCCTCGGGCATCGTCTCGCGTTGATTCTTTTTCCCAAAAATCACATATATTCCAAAAAAAATCTCCGTAAGTTTTTATCGCATTTGGACTCCGTTTGGTATGGATATTCTACGAAACAAAAAACATGCAACAAACAGGAACTGGCACTGGGCACTGGATCAATATGTTAGTCCCAAAAATAATATAAAAGGTTGCCAAAAGTATATAAAAGTTGTAGCATATTGGCATGAAACAATAAAAAATTATAGATACGACGGAGACGTATCACTTCCTCTGGAATCATTCCAAGTCAGTCATGCGTGTGCGAAGTATTCTATGGTTTGAGAGATTTGCAACCTCCATTTCATATGTAATCCCTAGTACACGAAGCTACTAATTGGCTTGTTCAAGGAAAATGAGTTAAGTGCTAATCCATGGTAATGCACAAGACTTCGATACCCTCGATGATGGTTCCCAACCAGCACTCGGTAGTGTTTTGTTGTAAGACTTTTGTGCGGTCATGCTGTCTTGGACAGTGTGTTCACGTGTGTCTTGTGAACCAGCTCATGTTTTGGAGTTTGCTGCCGTAGTTCATTTCCCGAGAATCTCGCAACGTTATCTCATCGATTTGTGTTGCAACCTTTCTCTTTTAGACATGCTGAGTCTGGAATATCCTGTTGCCAACCAGATCTGAATCTCATGCAGATATGATGGTTGGGACATTTCAAATATATTTTTATCTTGGTTTCTCTGTAATCCCGGTAAGTCAATGTAGTGGCCATTTTGCTGAGTCAAGATATCATCCACTCCCCATGAGGATTTGACTTATTCCTGAAGTTGTTCCTTATGGATCCTTTACGTTTTCGAAGTTTGACCTTTACTTGATGTTCTAGATACCAAACTACCTATATTGGGTTACACTAGTACTTCAAGGAGAACATTAGAAGCGGAGTGCTAAATGTCTCTAGGTCGATCATCCAAATTTTGTTCCTTGGCATTGCTAAGGTAAAATCTGAGAAAGTGTTGTCCTCCTTTGCATCTAGGTCTCCCATTTTTATTCATCGTGGTGATATGAAGAGTCACCAAGATCTTGGCACAGATGTTGACAAAAACCCGATGAATATGGAAATGCTCAAGTTCTTGAAAGCACGCTCAGACACTAGGTTATATCCTCGGTATCAAATGGAACGTGCCTTCCATTTGCCGATTGTTCTATAACCATAGTTTCCATTTCATTCTGAGTATGCCATTTCTTTTGAATTCCTTCAAACTATCATTTGTAAGTTTGCCTCACTCTGGTATAAAGAGTTTCAATGATACTTGTATCAAAAGTAATTCTTTTTGCCCGACTCAGGAAATATTTCTATGAGTCACCTCTTCTAAGGTGCCCCGTCGTGGTATTAAGGGCAACTAACTCCTCGCTACTTTGAAGCCCACTCACCATCTTCTTAACACTACAAAAAAAACACTCCCGTGATGATACGTCTTTGTCACAATAGGTCACGTTTTCTGTCATGCATGTACATCCATGACGATTTTATGACAGAATCAAGATAGTCATACATGTGTTATCGTAGAAGTGTTCCATGACAATACTGAAATTATCATCACGGAAGTGTCCACTTCCATGACGAGAAAATCCACGTCATGGAAGTGTTTTTGTCAAGGGTGACCGACACATGGCATCCACCGTAACGGGTCGTTGTTAAGCTATCGGGTCTGATTTTGGATCCGATAACCCGCTAACAGCCCTGACTAATGGCATTTTCCACATGTAAAATTCTCATTGGACGAAGTAAACACGTGCATGCTCAGCGTTGGGACAGATGTCATCCATACAATGGACGGAACGCGCCTATGATACGTCGACATGTGGCACGGCCCAACAATAGCCCATTTAAGGTAAAAAGGTCGGCCCAGCCAAAGGCCCACAAGATTTCGTCATACACTAGTGGGCTGGCCCGTTAACAACCTGCCATGATTTGGGTCAAATTACGGCCCACGTCAGATCTGGCCCGTTAGATGTCTGCCACGTTTTGGGCCAAATGATGGCCCATATCACGTCCGGCCCGTTAACAGTCTGCCATGTTTTGGCCCAAATGACGACCCATATCAGACCCGGCCCATTAACTGCCTGGCATATTTTGGGCCAAATTACGGCCCATATAAGATCTGGCCCATTAACAGGCACTGTGATTTCGGCCCCATTGGGGGGCCATTTGAACTCCATGTAGGACATCGGCCCTGTATTACTTTTGACATGTTAGTGGCCCTTGGTACATATGGGCCGTTGTCGGCCCGGTTTCACTTTCGGCATTTAATGGCCCATGCTGCATGTGAGCCTATTTCTAGTCCGAAGTGACTTTCGGCATCTTAACGGCCCGTAGTCTTCATGGATACATTTTAGCCCAACCTAACTATTGGCCCGGTAAAGGCCCGTGATATAACTGGTCCTAATTATGGCCCGCTTTGCATACGACCTGCTTACAGCCCATCATGTTGTTGGGCCAACTGGGGCCCGACACATACTTTGGCCTGTTAATGGCCCGTATTGCGGTTGGGCCAAACATGGGCTGTGACGCCCCCGATTCGGTCATACACGCAAATGTGTACGATCAAGATCAAGGACTCACAGGAAGATATCACAACACAACTCTAGACACAAATAAAATAATACAAGCGTTATATTACAAGCCAGGGGCCTCGGGGGCTCGAATACAAAAGCTCGAAAACAAACGAGTCAGCGGAAGCAATAATATCTGAGTACAAACATAAGTTAAACAAGGTGCCATAAGATGGCTAGCACAAACTGGGATACAGATCGAAGAGGCGCAGGCCTCCTGCCTGGGATCCTTCTAACTACTCCGGGTCGTCGACGGACTGGACGTAGTAGTAGGCACCCTCGGTGTAGTAGGAGTCATCGAAGGTGGCGTCTGGCTCCGAGGCTCTAGCATCTGGTTGCGACATTCGAGAAGAATGGAAAAGGGGGGAAAGAGGGAGCAAAGCAACCGTGAGTACTCATCCAAAGTACTCACAAGCAAGGATCTACACTACATATGCATCGGTATCAATGAATTGGATAGTATCTGTGGACTGAACTGCAGAATGCCAGAATAAGAGGAGGATAGCTAGTCCTATCGAAGACTACGCTTCTGGCAGCCTCCATCTTGAAGCATGTAGAAAAGAATAGCCGGTAAGTTCACCAAGTATCATCGTATAGCATAATCCTACCCGGCGATCCTCTCCTCGTCGCCGTGTGAGAGAGCGACCACTGAGTTGTATCTGGCACTTGAAAGGGTGTGTTTTATTAAGTATCTAGTTCTAGTTGTCATAAGGTCGAAGTACAACTCCGGGTCGTCCTTTTACCGAGGGACACATCTATTCGAATAGATAAACTTCCCTGCAGGGGTGCACCACATTACCCAACACACTCGATCCCTCTGGCCGGACACACTTTCCTGGGTCATGCCCGGCCTCGGAAGATCAACACGTCGTAGCCCTACCTAGGCTCAACAGAGAGGTCAGCACGCCGGTCTAAATCCTAAGCGCGTAGGGGTCTGGGCCCATCGCCCGTTGCACACCTGCATGTTGCGTACGCAGCCGGTGAGCAGACCTAGCAACCCCCATTACAAAGGAAGTTGCGTTACGCGGTCCAACCCGGCGCGCGCCGCTCAACCGCTGACGTCAAGAAGGCTTCGACTGATACCACGACGTCGAGTGCCCATAACTATTCCCGCGTAGTTGGTTAGTGCGTATAGGCTCTTAGCCAGACTCAGATCAAATACCAAGATCTCGTTAAGCGTGTTATTTTGAAGTAACCGTGGACGCCGACCAGGGATCAGGCCCACCCGTCTCCTAGGTGATCACAACCTGCCCTGTCGCTCCGCCACAAAGTAACACTCGGGGGCCATCGGGAACCCAGGCCCACCACTACCTAGATGGAACCACCTGTCCTTTCAGCCCCCATATCCGAATCACTTGCGGGTACTCCACGAGCCGAGCCGACTTTAGTCACATCATGGTATCATGTATAATATATATGTGTGTATATACCCGTGATCACCTCCCGAGTGATCACGGCCCGATAGTATAGCATGGCAGACGGACAAGAATGTAGGGCCACTGATGGAATACTAGCAACCTATACTAAGCATTAGGATAGCAGGTAAAGGTATCAACAATTGTAGCAACAATGACAGGCTATGCAACACAGTAGGAGTTATCGAATCAACAACAGTAGCAAACCTAATGCAAGACTAAGAGAGAAGAGAGTGGGCGATATCTGGTTGATCAAAGGGGGTTTGCTTACCTGGTTGCTCTGGCAAGAAGGAGGAGTCGTCGTCGATGTAGTCGATCACGAGGGTATCGGCAGCGGTCTCGGGGTCTACCAAAAAGAAGTAACGGAGGGGGAACACAATAAATAACAGAGCAATCAAAGCATAACATGGCAATACGCGGTGCTAGGGGTGACCTAACGCGGTACTAGGTGCTACTGGCGAAGGGGGAAAACATCTGGGAAAGTATTCCCTGTGTTTGGCATTTTTGGACCGATGAAATGGAGGGGGACGGTTGCATGTTCGCTATGCTAGGGACGTGTGGCAGACGAACATAGTGCGTATTCGGATTCATCTCGTCGTTCTGAGCAACTTTCATGTACAAAGTATTTTCATCCGAGTTACGGATTATTTTATATTAATTTTCAAAGTTTTAATTCATTTTCAGGAATTAACACATTAATTTAATCGGTAAGACATTTTTTACGTCAGCATGACATCAGCGGTCAACTCTGACCGCTGACCAGTCAAACTGATGCGTTGGTCCCACATGTCATAGGCTGTTCACTAATTATCATCTAACATTTTAGTTAATAGGTTAATTAGATTTAATTAGTTAACTAAATAGAGTTAATTAAGTTAATTAATTCTTTAATTAATAAGTTAATTACATAAATTTATTTACTTATTTATTTTACACATTTTTTTTAGTTTTCGTTTGGGGCTGGGGCCCATATGTCATAGGCCCAGGGGGCCTTAACGGGCGCCGGGTGCTGGGTGCAGCCCGAATAGGCGCACGCCCAGGGGCGCGCGGGGAGGGGCGGACCCGGCTGCGGCCAGCGGGCACGGCCGTGGTGCACGGCGAGCCGGCCGGCCGGAGCTGCATCCAACAGCGGGCGATGGGAGAGCGGGGGCGTGCGGGCGCTGTAATGGTCGGCCGCGGGCGACAGCAGCTGCGACTGGGCGTGGCCGGCAGCGGAGTGCGGTGGCCGAGGCGAAGCAGACGCGAGGGGGGTGAGGGCGCGAGCAGCGAGCGACGCAGGCGAGCGCGGGCGCGCGTGGCCTCGGGTGGGCGGCGCGGCGGATGCAGCAGCGGGGCGCAGTAGCAGCAGCGCGCGACGAGTAGGGGAGGGAGCGAGCGGGCTGGCCGAGCGGAAGGGCGCGGGCTCGGCAAGGAGGCAGGCGGACGCGTCGCGTGGCCGCGGGGCGCGCGCGGGCGCGGCATCTACCGCAGGAGCAGCAGGGGCTACGGCGACGAGGACGCGGTGCGGGGCGACCATGCGGCGCAGGCGGGGGACGGCAGAGGGCAGGTCGGGCGTCGTGGCCGCGGCTAACGGCGCGCGAGGGCGAAGGGCAGAGGGGAAGAGGTCGGTGGCCTGGGGCGGCCTGGGTGGGCGCGGGCCAGCGGTGAGGGGCGCGGCAGCGGGAGGCGCGGTCGGATGGACGAGCGCGCGCGTAGCGGGATGCAGGGGGATGGCGCGGCGCGCGAGGAGACACGGCGAGCGAGGCAAGAAGGGAGCAGCGAAGCAGAGCAACATCGGGCAGAAGGGTGAGTGGGGCGGACGGGCGAGGCGCGGCGGGCACAGCAGGATGGCGAGGCCAGGGGCAGGCAGCAGCAGTAGTAGCTGCAGCAGTGGGGAGGCGCGGCTGCAGCGAGCGCGCGACGCAGGCAGTGAGCGGGCGAGCGTGGCAGTGGGCATGGGCGTGTGTGAAGGAAATATGCCCTAGAGGCAATAATAAAGTTGTTATTTATATTTCTTTATATCATGATAAATGTTTATTATTCATGCTAGAATTGTATTAACCGGAAACTTGATACATGTGTGGATACATAGACAAAACACTATGTCCCTAGTAAGCCTCTACTAGACTAGCTCGTTGATCAAAGATGGTTAAGTTTCCTAACCATAGACATGTGTTGTCATTTGATGAACGGGATCACATCATTAGGAGAATGATGTGATGGACAAGACTCATCCGTTAGCGTAGCATGTTGATCGTTCAGTTTTATTGCTATAGCTTTCTTCATGTCATATACATATTCCTTTGACTATGAGATTATGCAACTCCCGGATACCGGAGGAATACCTTGTGTGCAATCAAACGTCACAACGTAACTGGGTGATTATAAAGATGCTCTACAGGTATCTCCGAAGGTGTTTTTTGGGTTGGCACAGATCAAGATTAGGAAATGTCACTCCGAGTATCGGAGAGGTATCTCTGGGCCCTCTCGGTAATGCACATCATAATAAGCCTTGCAAGCAATGTGACTAATGAGTTAGTTGTGGGATGATGCATTACGGAACGAGTAAAGAGACTTGCCGG
Organism: Thinopyrum elongatum; assembly: GCA_011799875.1. Classification (NCBI taxonomy): domain Eukaryota; kingdom Viridiplantae; phylum Streptophyta; class Magnoliopsida; order Poales; family Poaceae; genus Thinopyrum; species Thinopyrum elongatum. The sequence continues at coordinate 289,445,884 of CM022303.1, read as the reverse complement.
TAACGAGATTGAACTAGGTATGGAGATACCGACAATCGAATCTCGGGCAAGTAACATACCGATGACAAAGGGAATAACGTATGTCGTCATTACGGTATGACGGATAAAGATCTTCGTAGAATATGTGGGAGCCAATATGAGCATCCAGGTTCCGCTATTGGTTATTGACTAGAGAGGTGTCTCGTTCATGTCTACATAGTTCTCGAACCCGTAGGGTCCGCACGCTTAACGTTCGATGACGATTTGTATTATATGAGTTATGTGATTTGGTGACCGAATGTTGTTTGGAGTCCCGGATGAGATCACGGACATGATGAGGAGTTTCTAAATGGTCGAGAGGTAAAGATTGATATATAGGATGATAGTATTCGGACACCGGAAGTGTTCCGGGATGTATCGGGTACATATCGGAGTACCGGGGGGGGGGGGGTACCGGAAGCCCCCGGGGGGAGATATGGGCCATAGGAGGGGAGCACACCAGCCCACAAGGGGTGGCGTGCCCCCCTTATGGTAGGAGGCAGAATAGGAGAAGGAGGAGGGGGTTCGCCCCCCCCCCCTTTTCCTTCCTCCTTCCCTCTTCCCTCTCTTCCCCCTCCGGTAAAAGGAAAGGGGGGAGGCCGAATTGGACTAGGGGCCCAAGTAGGATTCCTCCTACTTGGGCGCGCCCTAGGCTGCCTCTCTCCCCCTCCCTCCTTTATATACGTGGCGAGGGGGCGCCTAGAACACAGACCAACGATTGTTAGCCGTGTGCGGCGCCGCCCTCCACAGTTTACGCCTTCGGTCATATTCACGTAGTGCTTAGGCGAAGCCCTGCGCGGATCACTTCACCATCACCGTCACCACGCCGTCGTGCTGACGAAACTCTCCCTCGACACTTTGCTGGATCAAGAGTTCGAGGGACGTCATCGAGCTGAACGTGTGCAGAACTCGGAGGTGCCGTATGTTCGGTGCTTGATTGGTCGGAACGAGAAGAAGTTCGACTACATCAACCGCGTTGTCAAACGCTTCCGCTTTCGGTCTACGAGGGTACGTGGACACACTCTCCTCCTCTCGTTGATGTGCATCTCCTAGATAGATCTTGCGTGAGCGTAGGAAATTTTTGAAATTACATGCTCCGTTCCCAACAGTGCCATCCGAGCCAGGTCTATGCGTAGATGATATGCACAAGTAGAACACAAAGAGTTGTGGGCGGTGATCGTCATACTGCTTACCACCAATGTCTTATTTTGATTCGGCGGTATTGTTGGATGAAGCGGCCCGGACCAACCTTACATGACCACGTTCATGAGACTGGTTCCACCGAAAGACATGCAACTAGTTTTGCATAAAGGTGGCTGGCGGGTGTCTGTTTCTCCAACTTTAGTTGAATCGAATTTGACTGCGGCCGGTCCTTGTTGAAGGTTAAAACAGCAAACTTGATAAATCACCGTTGTGGTTTTGATGCGTAGGTAAGAACGGTTCTTGCTAGATGCCCGTAGCAGCCACGTAAAACTTGCAATAACAAAGTAGAGGACGTCTAACTTGTTTTTGCAGGGCATGTTGTGATGTGATATGGTCAAGACATGATGTGATATACGTTATTGTATGAGATGATCATTTTTTGTAAAAGTTATCGGCAACTGGCAGGAGCCTTATGGTTGTCGCTTTATTGTATGAAATGCAAACGCCATGTAATTGCTTTACTTTATCACTATGCGTTAGCGATAGTTGTAGAAGCAATAGTTGGCGAGACGACCACGACGCTACGATGGAGATCAAGGTGTCAAGCCGGTGACGATGGAAATCATGACGGCGCTTTGGAGATGGAGATCAAAGGCACAAGATGATGATGGCCATATCATGTCACATATTTTGATTGCATATGATGTTTATCTTTTATGCTTCTTATTTTGCTTAGTACGGCGGTAGCATTATAAGATGATCCCTCACTAAAATTTCAAGGTATAAGTGTTCTCCCTGAGTATGCACCGTTGCGACAGTTCATCGTGCCGAGACACCACGTGATGATCGGGTGTGATAAGCTCTATGTTCACATACAACGGGTGCAAGACAGTTTTGCACATGCGGAATACTCAGGTTAAACTTGACGAGCCTAGCATGTACATACATGGCCTCGGAACACTGGAGACCGAAAGGTCGAACATGAATCATATAGTAGATATGATCAACATAGAGATGTTCACCATTGAAAACTACTCCATCTCACGTGATGATCGGACATGGTTTAGTTGATATGGATCACGTGATCATTTAGATGACTCGAGGGATGTCTATCTAAGTGGGAGTTCTTAAGTAATATGATTAATTGAACTTAATTTATCATGAACTTAGTCCTGATAGTTTTTGCATATCTATGTTGTAGATCAATGGCCCATGCTACCGTTCCCTTGAATTTTAATGCGTTCCTAGAGAAAGCTAAGTTGAAAGATGATGGTAGCAACTACACGGACTGGGTCCGTAACTTGAGGATTATCCTCATTGCTGCACAAAAGAATTATGTCCTTGATGCACCGCTAGGTGACAAGCCCCCTCCCGCTAATGTAGACGCTTTGAACGTCTGGCAGACGCGGTCTGATGACTACTCTATAGTTCAGTGTGCCATGCTCTACGGCTTAGAATCGGGACTTCAAAGACGTTTTGAACGTCATGGACCATATGAGATGTTCCAGGAATTGAAGTTAATATTTCAAGCAAATGCCCGAGTTGAGAGATATGAAGTCTCCAACAAGTTCTATAGCTGCAAGATGGAGGAGAACAGTTCTGTCAGTGAACACATACTCAGAATGTCTGGGTATCATAACCACTTGACTCAGCTGGGAGTTAATCTTCCGGATGATAGTGTTATTGACAGAGTTCTTCAATCACTGCCACCAAGCTACAAAGGCTTCGTGATGAACTATAATATGCAAGGGATGGATAAGACAATTCCCGAGCTCTTCGCTATGCTCAAAGCTGCGGAGGTAGAAATCAAGAAAGAGCATCAAGTGTTGATGGTTAACAAGACCACTAGTTTGAAGAAAAAGGGCAAGGGAAAGAAGGGGAACTTCAAGAAGAATGGCAAGCAAGTTGTCACTCCCGGGAAGAAGCCCAAGTCTGGACCCAAGCCTGAAACTGAGTGCTTCTACTGCAAAGGGACTGGTCACTGGAAGTGGAACTGCCCCAAGTATTTGGCGGATAAGAAGGATGGCAAAGTGAACAAAGGTATATTTGATATACATGTTATTGATGTGTACCTTACTAATGCTCGTAGTAGTGCCTGGGTATTTGATATTGGTTCTGTTGCTCATATTTGCAACTCGAAACAGGGGTTACGGATTAAACAAAGATTGGCTAAGGACGAGGTGACGATGCGTGTCGGGAATGGTTCCAAGGTCGATGTGATCGCCGTCGGCACGCTACCTCTACATCTACCTTCGGGATTAGTTTTAGACCTAAATAATTGTTATTTGGTGCCAGCGTTGAGCATGAACATTATATCTGGATCTTGTTTGATGCGAGACGGTTATTCATTTAAATCAGAGAATAATGGTTGTTCTATTTATATGACTAATATCTTTTATGGTCATGCACCCTTGAAGAGTGGTCTATTTTTGTTGAATCTCGATGGTGGTGATACACGTATTCATAATATTGATGCCAAAAGATGCAAAGTTGATAATGATAGTGCAACATATTTGTGGCACTGCTGTTTAGGTCATATTGGTATAAAGCGCATGAAGAAACTCCATGCGAATGGACTCTTGGAATCACTTGATTATGAATCATTTGATGCTTGCGAACCATGCCTCATGGGCAAGATGACTAAGACTCCATTCTCTGGAACAATGGAGCGAGCCACTGACTTATTGGAAATAATACATACCGATGTATGCGGTCCGATGAGTGTTGAGGCTCGCGGTGGGTATCGTTATTTTTTGACCTTCACAGATGATTTAAGCAGATATGGGTATATCTACTTGATGAAACACAAGTCTGAAACATTTGAAAAGTTCAAAGAATTTCATAGTGAAGTAGAGAATCATCGTAACAAGAAAATAAAGTTTCTACGATCTGATCACGGAGGCAAATATTTGAGTTACGAGTTTGGCCTTCATTTAAAACAATGTGGAATAGTTTCACAACTCACACCACCTGGAACACCACAGCGTAATGGTGTGTCCGAACATCGTAACCGTACTTTATTAGATATGGTGCGATCTATGATGTCTCTTACCGATTTACCACTATCGTTTTGGGGTTATGCATTAGAGACAACTGCATTCACGTTAAATAGGGCACCATCTAAATCCGTTGAGACGACATCGTATGAACTATGGTTTGGCAAGAAACCTAAGCTGTCGTTTCTTAAAGTTTGGGGTTGCGATGCTTATGTGAAAAAGCTTCAGTCTGATAAGCTCGAACCCAAATCAGAGAAGTGCGTCTTCATAGGATACCCAAAAGAAACTATTGGGTACACCTTCTATCACAGATCCGAAGGCAAGATTTTTGTTGCTAAGAATGGATCCTTTCTAGAGAAGGAGTTTCTCTCAAAAGAAGTGAGTGGGATTAAAGTAGAACTTGATGAGGTAATTGTACCTTCTCTCGAATTGGAAAGTAGCTCATCACAGAAAACCGTTCCCATGATGCCTACACCAACTTGAGAGGAAGCTAATGATAATGATCATGAAACTTTAGACCAAGTTACTACCAAACTTCGTAGGTCAACCAGAGTACGTTCCGCACCAGAGTGGTACGGTAATCCTGTTCTGGAGGTCATGTTACTAGACCATGATGAACCTACGAACTATGAGGAAGCGATGATGAGCCCAGATACCGCAAAATGGCTTGAGGCCATGAAATCTGAGATGGGATCCATGTATGAGAACAAAGTATGGACTTTGGTTGACTTGCCCGATGATCGGCAAGCCATAGAGAATAAATGGTTCTTCAAGAAGAAGACTGACGCTGATGGTAATGTTACTGTCTACAAAGCTCGACTTGTTGCAAAAGGTTTTCGACAAGTTCAAGGAGTTGACTATGATGAGACTTTCTCACCCGTAGCGATGCTTAAGTCTGTCCGAATCATGTTAGCAATTGCCGCATTTTATGATTATGAAATCTGGCAAATGGACGTCAAAATTGCATTCCTTAATGGATTTCTTAAAGAAGAGTTGTATATGATGCAACCAGAAGGTTTTGTCGATCCTACAGGTGCTAACAAAGTGTGCAAGCTCCAGCGATCCATTTATGGACTGGTGCAAGCATCTCGGAGTTGGAATATATGCTTTGATAAGGTGATCAAAGCATATGGTTTTATACAGACTTTTGGAGAAGCCTGTATTTACAAGAAAGTGAGTGGGAGCTCTGTAGCATTTCTAATATTATATGTGGATGACATATTGTTGATTGGAAATGATATAGAATTTTTGGATAGCATAAAAGGATACTTGAATAAGAGTTTTTCAATGAAAGACCTCGGTGAAGCTGCTTATATATTGGGCATCAAGATCTATAGAGATAGATCAAGACGCTTAATTGGACTTTCACAAAGCACATACCTTTGATAAAGTTTTGAAGAAGTTCAAAATGGATCAGTCAAAGAAAGGGTTCTTGCCTATGTTACAAGGTGTGAAGTTGAGTCAGACTCAATGCCCGACCACTACAGAAGATAGAGAGAAAATGAAAGTCATTCCCTATGCCTCAGCCATAGGTTCTATCATGTACGCAATGTTGTGTACCAGACCTGATGTGTGCCTTGCTATAAGTCTAGCAGGGAGGTACCAAAGTAATCCAGGAGTGAATCACTGGACAGCGGTCAAGAACATCCTGAAGTACCTGAAAAGGACTAAGGATATGTTTCTCATTTATGGAGGTGACAAAGAGCTCATCGTAAATGGTTACGTCGATGCTAGCTTTGACACTGATTCGGATGACTCTAAGTCACAAACCGGATACGTATTTATATTGAATGGTGGAGCTGTCAGTTGGTGCAGTTCCAAGCAAAGCGTCGTGGCGGGATCTACATGTGAAGCGGAGTACATAGCTGCTTTGGAAGCAGTGAATGAAGGAGTCTGGATGAAGGAGTTCATATCCGATCTAGGTGTAATACCTAGTGCATCGGGTCCAATGAAAATCTTTTGTGACAATACTGGAGCAATAGCCTTGGCGAAGGAATCCAGATTTCACAAAAGAACAAAACACATCAAGAGACGCTTCAACTCCATCCGTGATCAAGTCAAGGAGGGAGACATAGAGATTTGCAAAATACATACGGATCTGAATGTGGCAGATCCGTTGACTAATCATCTTCCACGAGCAAAACATGATCAACACCAAGACTCCATGGGTGTTAGAATCATTACAATGTAATCTAGATTATTGACTCTAGTGCAAGTGGGAGACTGAAGGAAATATGCCCTAGAGGCAATAATAAAGTTGTTATTTATATTTCCTTGTATCATGATAAATGTTTATTATTCATGCTAGAATTGTATTAACCGGAAACTTGATACATGTGTGGATACATAGACAAAACACTATGTCCCTAGTAAGCCTCTACTAGACTAGCTCGTTGATCAAAGATGGTTAAGTTTCCTAACCATAGACATGTGTTGTCATTTGATGAACGGGATCACATCATTAGGAGAATGATGTGATGGACAAGACCCATCCGTTAGCTTACCATGTTGATCGTTCACTGTTATTGCTATAGCTTTCTTCATGTCATATACATATTCCTTTGACTATGAGATTATGCAACTCCCGGATACCGGAGGAATACCTTGTGTGCTATCAAACGTCGCAACGTAACTGGGTGATTATAAAGATGCTCTATAGGTATCTCCGAAGGTGTTTTTTGGGTTGGCATAGATAGAGATTAGGATTTGTCACTCCGAGTATCGGAGAGGTATCTCTAGGCCCTCTCGGTAATGCACATCATAATAAGCCTTGCAAGCAATGTGACTAATGAGTTAGTTGTGGGATGATGCATTACAGAACGAGTAAAGAGACTTGCCGGTAACGAGATTGAACTAGGTATGGAGATACCGACGATCGAATCTCGGGCAAGTAACATACCGATGACAAAGGGAATAACGTATGTTGTCATTATGGTACGACCGATAAAGATCTTCGTAGAATATGTGGGAGCCAATATGAGCATCCAGGTTCCGCTATTGGTTATTGACCGAAGAGGTGTCTCGGTCATGTCTACATAGTTCTCGAACCCGTAGGGTCCGCACGCTTAACGTTCGATGACGATTTGTATTATATGAGTTATGTGATTTGGTGACCGAATGTTGTTCGGAGTCCTGGATGAGATCACGGACATGACGAGGAGTCTCAAAATGGTCAATAGGTAAAGATTGATATATAGGATGATAGTATTCGGACACCGAAAGTGTTCCGGGATGTATCGGGTACATATCGGAGTACCGGGGGGGTTACCGGAACCCCCCGGGGGAAGATATGGGCCATAGGAGGGGAGCACACCAGCCCACAAGGGGTGGCGCACCCCCCTCTTATGGTAGGAGGCCGAATAGGAGAAGGAGGAGGGGGTTCGCCCCCCCCTTTTCCTTCCTCCTTCCCTCTTCCCTCTTTTCCCCCTCCGGTAAAAGGAAACGGGGGAGGCCGAATTGGACTAGGGGCCCAAGTAGGATTCCTCCTACTTGGGCGCGCCCTAGGCTGCCTCTCTCCCCCTCCCTCTTTTATATACGTGGGGAGGGGGCGCCTAGAACAGACACCAATGATTGTTAGCCGTATGCGGCGCCCCCCTCCACAGTTTACGCCTCAGGTCATATTCACGTAGTGCTTAGGCGAAGCCCTGCGCGGATCACTTCACCATCACCGTCACCACGCCGTCGTGCTGACGGAACTCTCCCTTGACACTTTGCTAGATCAAGAGTTCAAGGGACGTCATCGAGCTGAACGTGTGCAGAACTCGAAGGTGTCGTACGTTCGGTGCTTCATCGGTCGGAACGAGAAGAAGTTCGACTACATCAACCGCGTTGTCAAACGCTTCCACTTTCGGTCTACGAGGGTACATGGACACACTCTCCTCCTCTCGTTGCTGTGCATCTCCTAGATAGATCTTGCGTGAGTGTAGGAAATTTTTGAAATTGCATGCTCCGTTCCCAACAGTGTGCGGCAGCGCGGCGAGGGAGGCGAGCAGGGCCGTGGCGCGTGTGGTGTGTGCGTGCGCGGCCTGCTGCGGCTGCAGGCGCGAGGGGCGTGCGGCAAGCGCCGGAGGGCGCCGGGGGGGGGAACGTTCGCGATGGGGGAGAGGGGAGCGCTCACATGCGCTTGGAGAGAAGGGGGTCGGCGAGGCTTGATGGAGCTGTTGTGGAGGAGGACGGGGACGACGTGCGGCGACGGAGTCGAGGCGGCGCTGGGCTCCGGCGAGGTGGACTCCGGCAGGTGGCGTCAGGGGCGATGGGCGACGGCGTCGAGCCCCGTTCCAGATCGGGATCGGGGGAAGGGGGAGAGAGCGAGCGAGTGGGGGGAGTGGGGGTGTCGGTGGGTTAGGGTTTGGGTGCCAGGGGGTTAAGGGGGGCGGGGTGGGCCAGCCTGGTTAGTGGGCTGGCCGGCTGGGCCGTCTGGCCCAGTTGGCCAGGTTCTTTCTTCCTTTTCTTTTTTTTGTTTATTTTCTTTTATTACTTTATGTTTTCTATTTCATTCAAAACATTTTGGCTTTATAAAATACAAAACTTGCACCTAATTTAGTATTTTTAAAATAGGCCACTGCCACAAATATTTTGGCACATCAATAAAATAGTTAGTATTTGTTTATTATATAAAGAGCATTTAAATAATTATTTTACCGCTGTTTTAATTTATTTAGTGCATCTAAATATTTTATAAAAATATTATTTCTCCACCACAATTACCTATGATTTATTTGCCACATTTCGAACACTTTGTTTTAATGTTTGAAATCATCTACCGTTTGACTTGATTTATAATTTGAATTTGAATCGGTTTCAAACCAACGCGAGTTTATCAACAGTAACCGAGGTGACGTGGCATCATTAGCAGAGGTTCACTGTAGCTTAATTATCCGGGCGTCACATGGGCCGACCTCAAAATTCAGGCCCAATCTACTTTTCAGACTATTGAAAGCCCATTTTATTTTATGGCCCAACTAAGTTAACTGGTTTACTCAGCCTATTAACGGCCCGAAACTAATAATTGGCTGGAGATGATTGTAGGCCCACGTTTCGTCCCATTTATAGCGATTGGCGAGGCCGGCCAGTTTTAGTACCATAATTTTTTAATATAAATTGAACGTTAAGGCCCATTGCGCTTCGTCAAAGATTATAGCCTTTTCAGAGAGTGACGACAGCATATACAGAAAATAAATTACATCATCATGACGAAGAATAAACCTAGACTATACAACAAAGAAATTACTACATATTACATGCATTGGGCATAAAAGTTTGCCACCAGTGATAATAAAGCGCAACCAGACAGCAGATTACATACACTGGGCATCAAAGGTCGCCACCAATGCAAATAAACACGCTGCCAAAGATAATATACAGAACCAACAACACTTCAACACAGTTCAAGAAAGGTTAGCCCTGCCTGGGAGCTGCAGCACAAGCAGCTGAGCAAGCTGGTGAGACTGTGCTTGTTTGAAGCTTATATACCATCAATAGACGTCTTGTACTTCTGGTCAATTCTTCCATAGAGATGGGAGTTCCAGTAGGAGTTGAGTTGAAGCATGTCGTTTTGCTTGAATCTGAGACTGAAGAAGTCGAACAGATTCAGGCGGCGACTTCATCGAGCTTGTGTCACTGCTATTAGCGAGTACCTTCGACACTACATCAAGACATGACTTTGTCATTGTATAGCTATCCCCAAGATGTGTTGCCTTCTTTCCCTGCAATATATGTTAGAGGGACAAGCAATGGGTTCGTCTCACTATCATTGTGGCAGTTCTTCTTGACGTCAGTGATATCACCTTGAAAGAGAAAAAAGCAGACAGATAACAAGCTTTGCATGCATAAGCATCAGTGATGTCGATTCATCCCATTTTCTTAGTGGAAAATAAAGATGCCTGGTTTAAAATAACATTAACATTGTGCATAATTAAGACATGGCAGGAAATGGCATTGTGCATGAGTGGCCAGCTTCACCACACCACTGGATTACAGAACAAGAACACAAGCATATATGCAGTGCTAAAGAATGTATACGCATTGATGGCGAGTGTACTGTCAATTTATCCCATTTCAGATTGGTAAATGAAGAGACACGATTTAAATAACATTAACATAATATGCATTGTTCATAGTTAAGACATAGCAGGATATGACATTGTCCTGGAGTTGGTAGTTTCACCACACCGCTGGATTACAAATTAACAACACAAGCATACATGCAGTGCTAAAGAAGAACACTTGCTATGTTTAGTTTAATTTACATGGTATGAATAAGGAACTAGGTTGTACAACTAAAAACTAAAATTGAGAAGGAGAAACTTATATTTATGAACTTCTTCATAATAAACTTTAAACATGCAATTTGATGCAAACGACAAAAATAAACAGCAGTTGCAGTCATTGCTATCCAAATATACACAACGAAGTTTGAAGGCCCGAGAAGGATAAACTTACATTAGTAATGAAGATCGGCTCTATAAAGCCCTTTTCCATGTTGATGGGGGGGGGGGGGGGGGGGGGGCAATTCAAGAAGTTTACCATAGAGTTTTCTTTATAAGCATTGACTTTATTCTACATTTTGTTAAGAGTAAATATAGATGTGATAATATAGGAACAAATGGAGATTATTTAAGCTAAGATGCAGAGTGATGCTACATAATCAACTAGCTATAAATGTAGGCATAACATACATGCAAAAGGTACTGACAAGAGTAATGCAGAGCTAAACATCTTCAGTAGCATTGGTTTTATTCAACATTTTGGTAAGAGTAAATATAGATCTGATGTGTAGAAAATGGAGGCCAAGGGAAAATAAGCTGCAAAGTGATGGTACATGAAAAACTAGCTGACAATATAAGTACAATGATAAAGGACAACACATACTTACAAGAACAATGTAGAGCTAAACTTCTTCATAAGCATTGGGTTTATTCTACATTAATGTAAGCATTAATATATAACTAATAATTAGGAGCGAACAGTGGATATGTAGGTTATCATGCACACTGATGTCACATAATCAACCAGGTATGACTGTAAGTACAGCGATACAAGACAACATGTACTAACAAGAGCAAAGCAGCATAGTTGCAATATCCTAGGTTTTGTGGCGCTGGTTCTATCGCCAATATACGTGGGGTGCTATTTGATTTCTCCGGTACTGTCGGAATCGGGGCTTCGGGGACCCAAGAAGGTTCGAACTCTGGGGTGCGCTCGTTCCTACTGTCCTACTTTGCCTCACAACCTCACAGCGATGCTCCGGCGAGCTCGAGCTAAGGAAGATGAACAATGGGCACGGCAATTTACCCAAGCTCGGGCCACCTTGCGGTGTAAAACGCTACTCCTGCTTGAATGGAATTGCTTGGGGAGATGGATTACAAGCGTGTGGCTCTAGTTGCCCAATGAGTCGATCCTTTCTACAGTGGCACCCTACCCTCTTCTTATACAACCTCTGGTCCTCTTCCCCCGAAAACACTCGGCGGGAAGGGTTGCCACAATGGTCAATTTGAAGGGGGACAGGGGCGTAGTCTATCCTAACAAAAGTAGTCTTCGCCTGCAAAAGCCTCCTGTTGTGACGCGCCGGTGGGCTCGGTGATGACCTCCATCCTGGCAAGCCCATCATCTTGGTACTCTTGCACCAAACGGGTAAGCTTTAGGGATTGCTTTGGGAACAGGCGAGCTGTCCTTGCTCCCTTAGCACGAAAGAGGAAAGCCTCCACATCCGCGCCTGCTGGTGATAACCCACAAGTATAGGGGATCGCAACAGTTTTCAAGGGTAGAGTATTCAACCCAAATTTATAGATTCGACACAAGGGGAGCCAAAAAATATTTGTAAGTATTAGCAGTTGAGTTGTCAATTCAACCACACCTGGAGATTAAATATCTGCAACAAAGTGATCAGTAGCACAGTAATATGATAATTTTGATAGCAGTGGTAACAACAGTAGTAATGGTAACAGTGATAGCAATGATTTTGTAGCAAGTGTAACAGTAGCAACGACAGTAGTAACTTAGCAAGGGAAATATGTGGGAAATTCGTAGGCATTGGATCGGTGAATTCGTTGGATGATATTTCATCATATAATAGTCATAACCTAGGGTGATACAAAACTAGCTCCAATTCATAAATATAATGTAGGCATGCATTCCGTAAATAGTCATATGTGCTTATGAAAAGAACTTGCATGACATCTTTTGTCCTACCCTCCCGTGGCAATGGGGTCCATAAGGAAACTAAGGGATATTAAGGCCTCCTTTTAAAAGAGAACCGGAACAAAGCATTAACACATAGTGAATACATGAACTCCTCAAACTACGGTCATCACCGGAAAGTATCCCAATTACTGTCACATTGGGGTTTACAGATCATAACACGTAATAGGTGAATATGACTTGCAAGATCGGATCTTGAACATAGATATAATGGTGAAAACATAAAAGGTTCAGATCTGAAATCGTGGCACCCGGGCCCTAAGTGACAAGCATTAAGCATGGCAAAGTCATAACAACATCAATCTCAGAACATAGTGGATACTAGGGATCAAGCCCTAACAAAACTAACTCGATTACATGATGAATCTCATCCAACTCCTCACCGACCAGCGAGACTACGAAGGAATTACTCACTCCCGGTGGGGAGCATCATGGAATTGGTGATGAAGGAGGGTTGGTGATGACGAAGACCGAAGATTCCCCTCTCCGGAGCCCCGAACGGGCTCCATATCTGGCCTCCCGATGAAGAACAGGAGGTGGCGGTGGCTCCGTATCGTGAAATGTGATGAAACTTCCTCTGCTATTTTTCTCTCCGAAAATAGGATTCTATAGTGTCGGAATTAGGGTCTGCGAAGCCATGAGGTGGGCACAACCCACCAGGGCGCGCCAGAGGGGGGGCGCCCTAGTGTCTTGTGCCCAGCCAGGGCCCCCCTCCGGTGGTTCTTGGCTCCAGTATTTTTCTTTTATTGTAAAACAATTCTCCAAAAAGTTTTGTTCCATTCCGAGAACTTTTATTTCTGCACAAAAACAATACCATGGTAGTTTTGCTGAAAACAGTGTCAGTCTGGGTTAGTTTCATTCAAATCATGCAAATTAGAGTCCAAAACAAGAGCAAAAGCATTAGGGAAAGTAGATACGATGGAGACGTATCAACTCCCCCAAGATTAAACCTTTGCTTGTCCTCAAGCAATTCAGTTGATAAACTGAAAGTGAAAAAGAAAAACTTTTACGAACTCTTTTGTTCTTGTTTACATAAATAAGCTTAAGTAGCATCCAGGTTTTCAGCAAAGATTATGACTAACCATGTCAACAATAACTCTTAAAAATTATATTAACTCATATCAATAGCATAAGCAACTAGCGAGCAATAATAAAATATCTCAAATGACAACACTTTGTCAAAACAACCATGATATAATATGACAACAGTGGTATCTCGCTAGCCCTTTCTGAGACCGCAAAACATAAATGCAGAGCACCTCCAAAGTTCAAGCAACAACTAAACATTGTAATTCATGGTAGAAAAGATCCAATCATGATGCATCCAACATTAACTATACACAATGCATGAGGATGACAATAGTGCTCTTAGATCTGGTGCTTATTTGAGAAGGTGATGACTCAACATAAAATTAAATAGATAGTCCCTTCATAGAGGGAAGCAGAGATTTGCAGCGATGCCACAGCTCAAAGTTTTAAAACAGAGATAAATGTAATTTCGGGAAATGCACCCTTCCTATTTACGTCACGACCAAGAATTATCAATATCTTCCATGCTAAACACATTAGTGGCGGTTCCCAAGTGATAAAAGTAAAGGTTTACTCCCCCTCCACCAACAAATACACTCCACGGCTAGCCGAATCCACGGGTACCGTCCATACCAACATCAGTCCTGGGGGAGTTTTGTTTAATTATTTGCAATTTTTGATTTTGGGACTGGGAATCCCTATTACCGCCCCTCTCGTGCAAGGATGAGTGAATAGACACTCATCAAGAGAATAACCTGCTTAGCATGGAAGAGACTGACTATCCCCTGTCGCTCTATGAACAATCCAGGCGCACAAAAAAGATGTTCATTTGAAGTTTTAGAGGTGGCACATGAAATTTACTTGGAACGGCAGGGTAATACCACGCGCATATAGGTGAATATGGTGGACTCATCTGGAATAACTTGGGGTTTTAAGGATTTTGATGCACAAGCAGTATTCTCGCTTAGTACAGGCGAAGGCTAGCAAATAGATTGAGAAGCGGCCAGCTAGAGAGCGAAAATTGTCATGAACATGTGTTATACATAATTAACATTGAATACTAGCATGAGTAGGATATGAACACCATGAACATAAATATCATAGAGGCTATGTTGGTTTTGATTCAATTACATGCATGAACATGTGCCAAGTCAAGCCACTTGAAACATTCAGAGGAGGATACCATATCATCATACTACACTACATCACAATCATTTTAATGCATGTTGACATCCAAGATAAATCATTATCCACTCCTAGCTACTTAAGCATGGCATGAGAAACTATAATCTCTAATTGTCATTGCAAACATGTTTGATCATAATATGCTGAATCATGGATACTAGGTTAAACATATTTACAAAAACAAAACAAGTTGAGTTCATACCCGTTTCTCTCTGCCACAACCAGTTCATCAAATATCATCATTATTGCCTTTCACTTGCACGACCGAATGATATGAAAAATAATATTAGTGCAAGAGTGCCGTGGACTAAGCTGGAATCTACAAACATTTTATTCAAAAGGAGAAGACAAGGTAATATTGGCTCTTTGTTAGATCTATAGCAATGCATATGAGAGCCACTCAATATTTTCATCGCGGTCTTCTCCTTGGTATGACTCAATAAAAGGAATAGAATTTCAGAGAAACACACTGAAATATTTTTGGAGTTTTCAGTTTTTCTTGGAGAAAGTGAATTAAAGAAAAAGAAAAAAATGAGAAAAACTATTTACATGGGAAAGCTCCCAACAAGGAAAAAGAAGAATCGAGAAACCTTTTTGGGTTTTATTTTTAATACTACAACTAATTAAACTAGAAAGAAAAACCAAAAAGAAGCAAGAAACATTTTTTGGATTTTCTTAAAGTTTTTCAAACACACAAGAAGAAAGCGAGAAAATAAATCTAGCATGGATAATACAATGAAAAAGTGTGAACACCGACAATTGGAATGAAATGTGTGAACATGAATGTAATGTCGGTGGAAATACGTACTCCCCCAAGCTTAGACTTTCTGCCTAGCTTGGTAATCACCACTCGTAGTAGCCATCTGGTCCCATTTCAAAGTGCTGTGGCGGTGGCACCTGAGCGTCCCACTCCTGAGGCTCCTGCTCTGCCACTGTCTGGGTGTTCCGGTAGGTAACAATGTCCATTGGCATGATCCTGTATCCGCCCCTGGCAATAGAATCAAACAAAGCAGGTGCAGGAAACGGAATAATATCACGGGAATTCGCACTGAAAACTAGGTTGTAATGAATATTATGAAGAGAGTCGGCATCATCAGTAAACTGGTGATCCACCATCGCCTGGTGATCTAGATAGACTGTGGTCAAAGGATAATCATGTTGGCGTATCTGAACGTTAAAGTGACTCGCAAAGCGAGTAGCATAAATACCACCATGAATTTTGCCCTTGTTTCTGTTAAGGTGCAAATGACGTGCAATAATAGCCCCTAGGTTATAAGTGCGATCATTGTGTAGTGCACAGCGTAAAATGGTGAAGTCAGGAGCACTGAGTGCACCGACCTTCTCTCTAGCAGTTAAACACTTAGCGATGAACAGAGCAAAGTAATGCACAGAAGGAAACTACAAACTAGTGGCGGTGACACTCGACACGCCTCTCTCATCTCCCACTGACAGAGTACAATAAAAGTTCTCAAACTGTGCAGGTCTAGGCTCTCTTATTTCCCCGTCGGAAGGGATCAAGCATATCTCACAAAAATCAGTAAGTGGTATCTGACGGGTTTCAGAGTATAAATTAAACTCCACTTCAGGAGGATTATTCCTAAATTAAACACTCAGCTGCGATGAAGTCGGTCAGCCCAGCATTAGCAACGAATTGGGCGAGCTCTTGATTGATCCCGGCCCCTCCATGAAGGCATTATGCGTCCATTCGCACGATCGCACCTCCGCCCTTCTCGGAGTGTTGAGGTCAGTGTCCGAGGATTCCCCAATGACTCCTTTAGCATTTTTCTTGGAGGCAAACTTCCTAAAGAAACTCATCTTATTCCTATAGATAAAATTCTGAAAATTTTAGTCCACACAATTTTTGTCAACAAAACTTAACAAGATTGATAGCAACTATTCATAAGGATGCATAGAGGCCATATTAAGCATTCAAACTACTTAGAACTCTAAGAATTCAACATGCAAGCTCATCTACAGCAGCATCAAGAGTAGCTAATTATTCAAAATATAAACCACTAAAGCAAAAACTAATTGGAGCAATCACTACTGCAGGATGCTGCTAATGCGACACTATGATCAGAGACCCTTTGACGAAACTGTGTGCCATGCATTAATCGCAAACAGGGATGTAAAAAACCCGTAAAAAAAGATGCAAAATGTTTGCGATGGCGGAGACATCAAACACGGTTCAGATTTTAGTTACGTGTGCGATGCGGGGCATATGGTTGATCCAGAAGAACTGTTTGCGATGAGGCAGAACAACAAAAACAGGCAGCCATATCAATGTGTGCGCGATATACGGCATACAGTTCGCTCCGATGAACTGTGTGCTATTAGAGAAACAGAAACGGTCAGCCAGATCAAGGTGTGTGTGATATACGGCATAGGTTCACTCAGACGAACTATTTTCGATTAGGGAAGAGAACATAAATGGTTCAACTTAACAAGATGTGTGTGATATGCGGCATTTGCGATGAGCCAAAAGAACACAAACGATTCGTGTAAACAAGATGTGTGTGATACGCAGCAAACAGCCCACTCGGATGAACTGTTTGTGATGAGAAATTATAACACAGACGGTTACTATAGTTAGTTCGTGTGTGATTCTGTTCATACGAAAAACTTTGAAAAATGCAAACTAGTTGCTTGCGGTGGCTAGGAGCCTAGGAGTATCGCACACGATGCGTCTGCGAGTACTCGTGTGCGATGATTAGTAAGTTACACATACATTTCCTTATGTTAACACGTGTGTGATAAATAACACGTGGCACCGCAAACGGTATTCGGGTTGTGTGTGTGCTCCACTTAGTCTTCCCGCGCTCCAGCGAATGCTTCCCGCGCTCCACATGGGTGAATTGTAAAATCCACACCTCTTCCCTCATCGGTTTCCCGCCACCAGCTAATGGCTTGCTGCATATAACCTAGGCAGCAACGCACCGTCGCGACACTCTGCGCAGATCTAGTCCTCACCCATCTACCATTAGTTATTCCAAGCATGCCAGGCAACGACCAAAGCTTCGACGTCGACCCCTACCTGCGTTACATCTTCGGCGAGGACAATGAGCCGGAGCAGGTCGGGGAGCAAGAGCTTCATCGGCCGGTGCAGGCACCATGGCCCATCGGCAGCGATATCGGCGTGACAGTCCTTGGGCGCACAATTGACATATTGCAGAGGAGGTGTGATGAGCAGTTTGGCATCCACCATGCAAAAGATCCAGAGCTGCTCGGTGGCATGATCGACGACCCACCCAAAGAGCCGCCGTCACCAGTGCTCATCGAGAGCCTGATGCCCTGCAAGGAATGGGCAGAGGACCTCTGCGATTCAGTCAAGACACAAGCAGCCTGCGGCTTCATCATTGCCCGCGGCGGCCGTGTCAACCTCGATCCCGACGATGTGGTGGCCAAGCTCGAGCGCATCCTTGGCGGAGTTGACATCCCCGACGAAGTAGAACATCGCCAACGTGATATCTTGAGAATGCAGGTGATGGACCAAATTTGCTACCAGGCCAGAGACATGGAAATGGAGCGGTTCCGCGGAGATATCATGCACGTGATTGCACGCTGTCAAGCTCTTCTGGAAGAGGCCCAGCAGCCCCAAGAGCCTCCCAGCGCCAGCAGCTCCGTAGGCGGAGGTGGGTCGGGACACTTGGAATGAACGGCTGCAAGGGTGCTATGTTGATCATGGAGTCCGAGAAGAACGCCGTCGGAAGGCCGCCGGCTCAGCCTTTTAGCCTATATTTTATTATAATTGTATGCATATGTAGGTCGTGAGTGTTTTGGGCCTTGCCGCATGTGGCATTTTAAATTATCCTGAATATGTAAGACAATTATTAACCATTGCCATTGTAAATTTGCCTCAACAGCGAGCAGAGCACGCGCAGGGACGCCAGGGCGGAGCGCGTCGCGACCGCCTCAACGGCGAGCAACCACGTGGTCAACCTTCTAGCACCCCGTGGGAGACGCGACGGTGCATCCATATGACACGATGGTGATATCTTGACCGTGTGTGATAGTGGGTAAAAGTAGGTGCTGTTATCATAAAGTTAGAATATATTACTATATATTATAAATAGCGAGTGTGGAATAATGATGGATCGGTGTGCGGAATTATCCTAGGCAATTGTTAACAAGATCGGTAGTCGTCATTGCAATTTTATATGAGGGAGAGGCATAAGCTAACATACTTTCTCTTCTTGGATCGTATGCACTTATGATTGGAACTCTAGCAAGCATCCGCAACTACTAAAGATCATTAAGGTAAAACCCAACCACAGCATTAAAGCATCAAGTCCCCTTTATCCCATACGCAACAACTCCCTTACTCGGGTTTAAGCTTCTGTCACTCTAGCAACCCACTATAAGTGAATCATGAGCATATTGCAACACCCTACAGCAGGAATCCCTCACGTGTGCGTGGCACGAAAGGCACCATAGGACAGCACCAAAATAAAACATACAACTCAAACCAATCTAGATCATCAATCAACCCAAAAGACAGAAGAAATCTACTCAAAACATCATAGGATGGCAACACATCATTGGATCATAATATGTGGCATAAAGCACCATGTTCAAGTAGGGGATTATAGCAGGGTGCGGGAGAGTGGACCGCATAAAAGAGATGAGGATGGTGATGAAGATGAAGATGGTGATGTTGATGAAGACGATCACCGCGGCGATGGTTCCCCCGATGGCACTCCGGCGCCACCGAGAGAGAGGGGGAGAGGTTCTCCCCCTTGTGCTTCCTCCTCCATGGCCTCCCCCTAGATGGGGAGAGGTTCTCCCTCTGGTCCTTGGCCTCCATGGCGATGATGGCCCCCTCCGGGATCCTCCTCCATGGCCTCCGGTGGTGATGGCCCCCTCCGGCAGGGTGCCAGAAAGGGCCTAGATTGGTTTTTCATGGCTACAGAGGCTTACGGCGGCGGAACTCCTGATCTAGGTTTATCTCTGGGGCTTTCTATATTTATAGGAATTTTTGGCATCTAGAACAAGTCAGGGGGGGTCCACGAGGAGCCCACAAGATCGGAGGGCGCGTCCTGGGGGGGGGGGCGCCCTCCACCCTTGTGGAGGCCTCGTGGCTCTTCTGGCCCAACTCTTTTGCTTCGGGGGCTTCTTCTGGTCCATCAAAAATCACCATAAATTTTCAGCTCAATTGGACTCCGTTTGATATTCCTTTTCTACGAAACTCAAAAACAAGGAAAAAACAGAAACTGGCACTGGGCTCTAGGTTAATAGGTTAGTCCCAAAAATCATATAAAATAGCATATAAATGCATATAAAACATCCAAGATAGATAATATAATAGCATGGAACAATAAAAAATTATAGATACGTTGGAGACGTATCGAGCATCCCCAAGCTTAATTCCTGCTCGTCCTCGAATAGGTAAATGATAAAAATAGAATTTTTGATGTGTAATGCTAACAAGTGCACAAGTTTTATCAATGATAATTTCAATCACTTTTTCTAGCATTATTATATATCATAACAGTAGCTCATATCATAAAGCTTTTCATGATTAAGTAACAAGCTATTCACATGTTAAAGCATAGACCATAAACTTTCTTGAAAACTAACAAACTATGTTCTCAGTCATCAAACAATTGCAATTCATCTTATTTTCAGGAAGGGTCTATGTAAGAGCTTTGATTTGGCAAATCCCACATACTCAACTATCATATGGTATTCCATGATTGATACCACTCAAAGCATATTTTTAGAACAAATAGCATCCATCGAACACAGAGAAAGATAGGGGCTTAGTGTTTTGCCTCCCAACTTATTTATCATATAGATAATTGTCAACAATAATAATTCTTGATCAAATATATTTGAATGGCCATATATGCTTAGATATTTCCCCATCACATGATGCTTGCCGACTAAAGAGTAGGTTGGAAAGAGAAGGAGTACTGCTGACTCTTGCATAAAAGTAAAAGATAGGCCCTTCGCAGAGGGAAGCAGGGATTTGCAGAGGTGCTAGAGCTCGAAGCTTTTAAAACAGAGATGAAAATAATTTTGAGAGGTATGCTTTCATTGTCAACATAACAACCAAGAGTTCTCACTATCTTCCATGCTAGACGCATTATAGGCGGTTCCCAAACAGAATGGTAAAGTTTTTACTCTCCCACCACCAACAAGCACATCCCACGGCTGGTCCAAAACAACGGGTACCGTCCAACTATCAACAATCCTGGGGGAGTTTTGTTTGCGATTATAATTTGATTTGATTTGATCATGGAACTGGGCATCACGGTTACCAGCCATTTTCTCATGAATGATGAGCGAAGTCCACTCATCGTGAGAATAACCCACCTAGCATGGAAGATACTGACAGCCCCTAGTCGCTACATGAGCGATTCGGGCATACAAAATAGAATATTATTTGAAGGTTTAGAGTTTGGCACATGCAAATTTACTTGGAACGACAGGTAAATACCGCATAAAGGTAGATATGGTGGACACTCATGGAAGAAACTTGGTTCAAGGGTTTTTGGATGCACAAGTAGTATCTCTACTTAGTACAGAAATTTTGGCTAGCAAAAGATTCTAAAAAGCAAGCACCACGTGTTGGAGGATCTATAACAATATAACTTCTATACAAATATACCCAAACATAACTCATTAAGTTGTCTTACTTGTCCAACTTAAACTAATTTGATCAAGTTTGAAAATAATTAATGGGGTTCACAATCATAGAAGATGTCCAAGATATTATATTTATATGTGAAATCTCTCTTCCTTCAATATTCTTTCATGAATTGTTCAAGTGACCAATACTATGTTTGCTAACTTTCAATAAATTTACCACCTATACTTATTATATATTAGCATTATATCTACTGTATTCCAATTTCACCATGGTTCATACCCCCCGATACAACCCATAGATTCATCAAAATAAGCGAACAACACATAGAAAACAGAATCTGTCTAAAACATGATAGTCTGTAGCAATCTGAATATTTCGTATACTTCTGTACCTCCAAGAATTATGAAAAATTAGGAAAGAATAAACAATTTGCATAGCAGTACTGTGTATAAATTTCAGGATTTTTGCATGTTCAGGAAAAAAATGTAAATTCACGCACTACAGCAAAAGTTTCTGTTTTTGCACCACACATACCAAACAAGCAATCTAATCATCCTAAAGGCAAATCTAGGCACATTATTTTTATAATACAATGGATATATACAAGGTGATAATTGTTTTTTAGAAACTTTCATGAAAAATTCTACATTGTTTCCATGAGCCTGAACACAAGTGTTCAAGGTCGACCCTCACTTCTCCAATGCACAACCTTCCAATCACTTCTCTTTTTGAAAAACTTTTTAAGCATAAGAGGCAAGTAATTTTTTTGTATTTTGCATTTTCTAATTTTTTTTGTATGTTTCACCCACAACTAAAGAAAACAAAAAGGGAAAACAAAATCTACTTATTGAAGAAAGCAAACAAGCATACACGAAAATACCAACCCCACGCTATTGCTCCCCGGCAACGGCGCCAGAAAAGAGCTTGATAATCCCCAAGTGCAAGGAATCATCGTAGCAATTCCCAAAGGTGGAAGTGATAAGTATGGAGTGTCAAACCCATAAGGAGCTAAAGGTAAGATCAATATTCTCTCAAGTCCTATCTGCCACTGATACGACTCTACGTACACCGAACGTTTGCTTCCATCTAGAAACGAGAAATAAAACTACATTGTGGGTATGAAGAGGATAACTTTGCATGATATTGGAGAACTAAAATATAAAAGTAGGTGCTGTTATCATAAAGTTAGAATATATTACTATATATTATAAATAGCGAGTGTGGAATAATGATGGATCGGTGTGCGGAATTATCCTAGGCAATTGTTAACAAGATCGGTAGTCGTCATTGCAATTTTATATGAGGGAGAGGCATAAGCTAACATACTTTCTCTTCTTGGATCATATGCACTTATGATTGGAACTCTAGCAAGCATCTGCAACTACTAAAGATCATTAAGGTAAAACCCAACCATAGCATTAAAGCATCAAGTCCCCTTTATCCCATACACAACAACCCCCTTACTTGGGTTTAAGCTTCTGTCACTCTAGCAGCCCACTATAAGTGAATCATGAATGTATTGCAACACCCTACAACGGGAATCCCTCACATGTGCGTGGCACGGAAGGCACCATAGGACAACACCAAAATAAAACATACAACTCAAACCAATCTAGATCATCGATCAACCCAAAAGACAAAAGAAATCTACTCAAAACATCATAGGATGGCAACACATCATTGGATCATAATATGTGGCATAAAGCACCATGTTCAAGTAGGGGATTACAGCGGGGTGCGGGAGAGTGGACCGCGTAAAAGAGATGAGGATGGTGATGTTGATGAAGATGATCACCGCGGCGATGGTTCCCTTGATGGCACTCCGGCGCCACCGAGAGAGAGGGGAGAGGTTCTCCCCTTGTGCTTCCTCCTCCATGGCCTCCCCCCTAGATGGGGAGAGGTTCTCCCTCTGGTCCTTGGCCTCCATGGCGATGATGGCCCCCTCCGGGATCCTCCTCCATGGCCTCTGGTGGTGATGGCCCCCTCCGGCAGGGTGCCAGAGAGGGCCTAGATTGGTTTTTCATGGCTACAGAGGCTTACGGCGGTGGACTCCTGATCTAGGTTTATTTCTGGGGGTTTCTATATTTATAGGAATTTTTGGCGTCGAGAACAAGTCAGGGGGTCCACGAGGAGCCCACAAGACCGGAGGGCGCGCCCTAGGGGGGGCGCCCTCCACCCTTGTGGAGGCCTCGTGGCTCTTCTGGCCCAACTCTTTTGCTTCGGGGGCTTCTTCTTCTGGTCGATAAAAAACACACCGTAATTTTTCAGCTCAATTGGACTCCGTTTGATATTCCTTTTCTGCGAAACTCAAAAACAGGGAAAAACATAAACTAGCACTGGGCTCTAGGTTAATAGGTTAGTCCCAAAATCATATAAAATAGCATATAAATGCATATAAAACATTCAAGATAGATAATATAATAGCATGGAACAATTAAAAATTATAGATACATTGGAGACGTATCAATGGGCAGACACGTACACGCACATCTGAGAACGCGGGCCCATGTTTCGGGCTTCCGATGCGTGGCATACGGTTGATCCAAAAGAACTATTTGCGATGAGCCAGAACAACAGAAATGGGCTTTGTAGGCCCAGAACCATCAATAAATTTTGACTTTGTTTCTCGTCACATTGCAGATTACAACGCAATAAGTAATTGCAAATCTGTTCACACCTATCAAACTAATATGTGTTCACACTTAGCACCGGGCTATAAAAACTACCCATTCAAAAATTACTTCACAGTTCCTCTCCTCATCACCCACAAAACTGGTCTTTCCTGTCAAGTCGTTCCGCCATGACCGGTAGGAGGAGTTTTGGGTGGACATATAACCAGGCAGCAAAGACCAAGGCCGCGGAAGCACTAGAGAGGTCCCGCCGCGAAGCGGCAGCCGCAGCAGAGATGTCTCGGCGCGCCACGGAGCCATCGAACGAGCTCTCACGGGCACGCGAGGCCTCTCACAAGCACACTCGCCGC
The DNA here is from genome assembly GCA_011799875.1 of Thinopyrum elongatum. Classification (NCBI taxonomy): domain Eukaryota; kingdom Viridiplantae; phylum Streptophyta; class Magnoliopsida; order Poales; family Poaceae; genus Thinopyrum; species Thinopyrum elongatum. The sequence continues at coordinate 289,421,742 of CM022303.1, read as the reverse complement.
ATTGGCGATCGCGATGAGCTGGCGTTGCTGAAGTCCTTGGCCGCCGACGATGACATTCTCGCTGGCCTCATTAAGCAGCAGGAGCTGGTCGACGGCTTGATGAAGCTGCTCGAGATCAGCGATGCCTCGGTTGACAAGGCGACCGGCCTCGTCGAGCAACTCATGGGTGACAATGCGAAGCTCCTCAAGGCGCTCGCCGAGAAGGAGGAGGAGGCCGCCGGCTGCAAGATGCTACATGAGCAGAGCAGTGCCTCGGGGATGACACTGACAGCGGTCGTCGAGGAACTGATGGGTGACTTGAGGAAGCTCTGGATCGAGCGCGAGCAGGAGGTGGAGGAATCTGTGGCTGCTTTCAAACAAAGTCGTGAGGAATTGAAGAAGAAGCTGGAGGATGTCGTCGCCCGGCGATCCATTGACGAGTAGAGACAGTAGCGACCTAGATCGTTGTCTGCGATTTCCTTCTTCTCTTGCCCCCGTGTCTTCCGGGCTTTGCCGCATGTGGCATTTTAAATTATCCGAAATATGTAAGACAACTATTATCTGCGCCATTGTAAATTTATCGTCGTATTATCTGTTGCCATTTTATTTGTCGTCGTATTATCCATTGCCCTATGTGGCAATTTAAATTAGGCCGGAATACGAGTTGAAAACACGAACAAAGCAAATCCTGCCATGGGATCACAAGCAAACACCCTCCGTCTAGGTGCTTTAATTAACCCATTAATGGAGAAGTTGTGAGCGAGGCGGGCGGCGGCTGGTGGATGGAGGTCAAAGAGCTCGCTTCCCGGTGAGCATGGGCGGCCTTGCTGCTCGCACATGTCCCGTCAAGCCTGCGAGGTAGACAGGATGCACATGTCCCGTCGAGCCTGCGCGGCGGACTGCTCGCACGTGTCCCGTCGAGCCTGCACGGTGGACTTCTCGTGCTCGTCCCGTCTAATCAAACAGCTGCACGCACGCCACCGAGTATGGTTAAATTTTGACACGGTTCATATAATACAACCGTTTGCGATATTAACGTGTCAGCTATTTGTTTCAAAAGGACTTCGTTGGCTATTAATGTGTGCGCCTTGTCTCAAACTGGATGATTTTTTTACCACGGCATATATGTGCCATGTCATGAAACCATGCCAAGTTTCATGTTTTTTGGGTGAGTTTTCGATTTACTGGGATTTAAAAACTGAGATTCTCAATGTTTCAGGACGACGAGAAGTTTGTAATTCATTCCCATTCCTTAAATGAGACCTAAACATGCACCCAATGACACATGTACGATTTCCCACCCATTTTGCTTCACTGGAGCATGTGCTTGTAGTTCAAATTTGAAATAAGGACTACATTAAATGCCTAGAAAAATTAATTAATATATACAATGGCCAAACAAACCCTGAACAGTTTCAAATTTCAGCACGACATTCCTGTTATTCTATGTTGCGCGTAGAAAACAAAGTTCAAGGCGAGAAGAGGCAGCGATTATCGTTTCGCCGACAAGAGGGGCATGTTTCCCTACCGAAACCACGAGGATTGCGAGAAGCTTCGGTTTGTAAGAGGCTTGTAATATAGCTTAGCCCAAATTGGACAATTATATGTGCCATGTAGTGACACCATGCCAAGTTTCATGATTTCCTGGTGACTTTTTGGATTTACAGAGATTTAAAAACTGAGATTCGCAATGTTTGTGGCCAAGCCAGGATGGCGAGACGGTTGAATTCATTCCCATTCATTCCATGGGATCTAAGCATGCACCCCAAGGACACATGTACGTTTTTTCTAGCCATTTTGGTGCACCGGAACATGTATTTGTAGTTCAGATTTGAATTATGGACATTAAATGCCTAGAAAACTCAATTAATGAATAAAAAAGGTCAAACAAACCCTGAATAATTTCAAAGTTCAGCGCGAATCTCCCGTTGTTCCGTGTTGCGTGTAGAAGAAAATACAAGGCCAGAAGAGGGAGCGATTATTGTTTCGCCCACAAGGGGACACGTTTCCCTATCGAAACCACGAGGATTCTTGCGACAGGCTCCGGTTTGTAAGAGGTTTGTCATAAAGCTTGGCCCAAATTGGCAATGTTTTTACCATGACATATATGTGCCATGACATGACACCATGCCACCTTTGATGACTTTTTGGTGAGTTTTGGATTTATGGGGATTTAAAAACCGAGATTCCAAATGTTTGAGGATGAGTCAGGACACCGGTACGGTTGTAATTCATTCTCATTCCTGGCATGGGACCTAAACATGCAACCAAGGACACATGTATAATTTTTCTAGCCATTTTGGTGAACTGGAGCATGTATTTATAGTTCAGATTTGAATTATGGACATTAAATGCCTAGGAAACTCAATTAGTGTATAAAAAGGCCAAACGAACCCTGAATAAGCTTAAATTTCAGCACGGATATCCTGTCGTTCCATGTTGCCCATAGAAGAAAATACAAGGCGAAAAGAGGCAGTGATTACGTTTCGCCCACAAGGGGAACACGTTTCCCTATCGGAACCACGAGGCTTCTTTGAGAGAAGCTCCGGTTTGTAAGAGGTTTGTAATAAAGCTTGGCCCAAATTGGACAATGTTTTTACGACGACAGATATGTGCCATGACGTGACACCATGCCAACTTTCATGACTTTCTGGTGAGTTTAGGATTTACGAGGATTTAAAAACCGAGATTCCAAATGTTTGAGGACGAGCCAAGACGCCGATATGGTTGTAATTCGTTCCCATTCCTGGCATGGGACCTAAACATGCAACCAAGGACACTTGTATAATTTTTCTAGCCATTTTGGTGAACTGGAGCATGTATTTGAAGTTCAGATTTGAATTATGGACATTAAATGCCTAGGAAACTCAATTAGTGTATAAAAAGGCCAAACGAACCCTGAATAAGTTTAAATTTCAGCACGTATATCCTGTCATTCCATGTTACCCGTAGAAGAAATACAAGGTGAACAGAGGCAGTGATTACGTTTCGCCCACAAGGGGAACACGTTTCCCTATCAGAACCACGAGGATTCTTTGAGAGAAGCTCCGGTTTGTAAGAGGTTTGTAACAAAGGTTGGCCCAAATTGGACAATGTTTTTACCACGACATATATGTGCCATGACGTGACACCATGCCAACTTTCATGACTTTCTGGTGAGTTTAGGATTTACGGGGATTTAAAAACCGAGATTCCAAATGTTTGAGGACAAGCCAGGATGCCGGTACGGTTGTAATTCGTTCCCATTCCTGGCATGGGACCTGAACATGCACCCAAGGACCCATGTATAATTTTTCTAGCCATTTTGGTGAACTGGAGCATGTATTTGAAGTTTAGATTTGAATTATGGACATTAAATGCCTAGGAAACTCAATTAGTGTATAAAAAGGCCAAACGAACCCTGAATAAGTTTAAATTTCAGCACGGATATCCTGTTGTTCCATGTTGCTCGTAGAAGAAAATACAATGTGAAAAGAGGCAATAATCAATGTTTCGCCCACAAGGGGGACACGTTTCCCTATCGGAACCATGAGGCTTCTTTGAGAGAAGCTCCGGTTTGTAAGAGGCTTTTAATAAAACTTGCGCCAAAATGGACGAAAAAAATTCCTCGACATATATGTGCCATGTCGTGACACCATGCCAAGTTTCACGATTTTCGGGTGAGTTTTGGATTTACGGGGATTTAAAAGCTGAGATTCTTCTCACAAAATGTTTTCAAATAGCACACGGTTCACTCACGAAAGCCGTGTGCCTACCAAACCGTGGCCGATGCCCCCCTCCCCCTGTTGCACGCGCGATCTGAGTCGTGTGTTCTGATTGGCCAGAACCCAAACCCCACGGATCATACGTCTGCACCGTTGGATGCTCCCAGATCGAACGACAATCCCCAGCCCTTTCGACAGCACATGCAGTACATGGGTAAGCACTATGCGCATGCGTCGTGCTAGCTCACGCTTCCTTCTCTACTAAGTTTTCTATATTAATGTTGTTATATATCCAAACAGGCTACCATTTCCCATCACTCCTCTCATCGGTTTCCCGCCTCTGATTGGCCAGAATCACCACGACTGCGCAAGCGCGAGCAAATGTGGAGGTACTGGCTCAACCGTGTGCGATGCAAGTGCGCTGTAAAATCACCACGACTGCGCAAGCACGAGCAAAGGGTGGAGGTACTGGCTTAACCATGTGTGATGCAAGTGCGCTGTAAAATCACCACCTGCGCAAGCTAAAGGCGGGTAGTTTATTTAGAAATTAGGAAGAACCATGTGCGATAGACCAGCTAGCTAGAAATATAAAAACAAACTACCCGCCTTGAGGGTTGCAAAAATCGGCGGTTCCGCCACTTTTCCTTATTATCATACACGCATATTCTTATTGGACCGTGCGCGATCTTGGGCACTCCCGCCCCGCATCAATTCCTTTACCCAAAATTTAGTAGCCGCCGTACTTCAACTATCGCCCACACTCCTCCAGCACCGACCTTATAGTAAAATTGCAGTAGCCGAGGCATTTGAACCGTCGCCATCCCTCGTCCACCACCATCTCCACCCACCATTACTAAAATATTCAGTAGCCACGGCGTATCCTCAAACACCACCCCCCTCCACAGTCCCCCCACCCGGCCCCCCCTCGAACCCTAGCTCGCGGCCGGCACCGGCGCCGCCGCCAACCCCTGCCGATCTGCCCGTTCCTCCTAGCTTAGATAATAAAGTTCAGGTTACCCAGCGATTCCCATACCGTCACCCCACTCCCCTGAGTTTTTAGATGAGGCCTGCGGTGTCCCTCCCCGCCAGATCCACATCCCCTGCTCTAGAATGTCACAGCCTAAGCTCGACCACGTATCCCGGGGAGCCAGACAAGTGTTCAGCCAAGAAGAGGTTTATCATGGCCTTTCCGGCGGACGTTAGCGAGGTGGCCGCCGTTCGCCCCGACCTGTCGATCCCGGAGCAACACATCGCGGCGGAAGCCAGCAAAGACATTGGCTATGTTGCCATGCCGAAGGCTTCATGTCGGCGGGGTAGCGTATTACTGTATCTCGGGAAAGCTGGCTACGACATCAAGCTCGTCGACAACGACGGCTTCACGCGGGCCATGTCACATGTTAAGTGCTCCATCCCCAACCCCTCTGGTTCAACCACCATCGATCTCTTCGACGGCCCTGCCGCTGATCTCCTCCCCCAAGCGGTCAAGGATTTGCGATCCTTGTACGCCATCGAGCCCATTTTGTCATTTCTGAAGGACACGTTCTACGACGGCGGCTTGGGATCCTCAATTGCCAAGTCAGATCTCATCTACCACGACCACGGCCATGAGGAGGGCACCCACAAAGGTTCTTCCAAGGTGAAACAGCCCATCTGTGACATCAGAGAGCGCACCATGGGTCTGTGCTCTTCCAACTGGAAGGATCCCGTCCATGACATGTGAGGTAACATCCTATCAGCAAATCTTACCTTTTCTAGCTTGCCAACCCGTACCCTTTGTTGTAGTAGCATTTGCCGTGCGGTGCTTTGATAATCCCCAAGTGCAAGGAATCATCGTAGCAATTCCCAAAGGTGGAAGTGATAAGTATGGAGTGTCGAACCCACAAGGAGCTAAAGGTAAGATCAATATTCTCTCAAGTCCTATCTGCCACTGATACGACTCTACGTACACCGAACGTTTGCTTCCATTTAGAAACGAGAAATAAAACTATGTTGTGGGTATGAAGAGCATAACTTTGCATGATATTGGAGAACTAAAATATAAAAGTAGGTGCTGTTATCATAAAGTTAGAATATATTACTATATATTATAAATAGCGAGTGTGGAATAATGATGGATCGGTGTGCGGAATTATCCTAGGGAATTGCTAACAAGATCGATAGTCGTCATTCCAATTTTATATGAGGGAGAGGCATAAGCTAACATACTTTCTCTTCTTGGATCATATGCACTTATGATTGGAACTCTAGCAAGCATCCGCAACTACTAAAGATCATTAAGGTAAAACCCAACCATAGCATTAAAGCATCAAGTCCCCTTTATCCCATACGCAACAACCCCCTTACTCGGGTTTAAGCTTCTGTCACTCTAGCAACCCACTATAAGCGAATCATGAATGTATTGCAACACCCTACAGCGGGAATCCCTCACGTGTGCGCGGCATGGAAGGCACCATAGGATAGCACCAAAATAAAACATACAACTCAAACAAATCTTGATCATCAACCAACCCAAAAGACAAAAGAAATCTACTCAAAACATCATAGGATGGCAACACATCATTGGTTCATAATATGTGGCATAAAGCACCATGTTCAAGTAGGGGATTACAGCAGGGTGCGGGAGAGTGGACCGTGTAAAAGAGATGAGGATGGTGATGAAGATGGTGATGTTGATGAAGACGATCACCACAGCAATGGTTCCCCCGATGGCACTCCGGCGCCACCGAGAGAGAGGGGGAGAGGTCCTCCCCCTTGTGCTTCCTCCTCCATGGCCTCCCCCCTAGATGGGGAGAGGTTCTCCCTCTGGTCCTTGGCCTCCATGGCGATGATGGCCCCCTCCGGGATCCTCCTCCATGGCCTCCGGTGGTGATGGCCCCCTCCGACAGGGTGCCAGAGAGGGCCTAGATTGGTTTTTCGTGGCTACAGAGGCTTACGGTGGCGGAACTCCCGATCTAGGTTTATTTCTAGGGGTTTCTATATTTATAGGAATTTTTGGCGTCGAGAACAAGTCAGGGGGGTCCACGAGGAGCCCACAAGACCGGAGGGCGCGCCCTCCACCCTTGTGGAGGCCTCGTGGCTCTTCTGGCCCAACTCTTTTGCTTCGGGGGCTTCTTCTGGTCCATAAAAAATGACCGTAAATTTTCAATTCATTTGGACTCTGTTTGATATTCCTTTTCTGCGAAACTCAAAAACAAGAAAAAAAACAGAAACTGGCACTGGGCTCTAGGTTAATAAGTTAGTCCCAAAAATCATATAAATTAGCATGTAAATGCATATAAAACATCCAAGATAGATAATATAATAGCATGGAACAATAAAAAATTATAGATACGTTGGAGACGTATTAAGCGTCCCCAAGCTTTATTCCTGCTCGTCCTCGAGTAGGTAAATGATAAAAACAGATTTTTTGATGTGGAATGCTAGCAAGTGCATAAGTTTGATCAATGATAATTTCAATCACTTTTTCTAGCATCATTATAAATCATAAATAGTAGCTCATCTCATAAAACTTCTCATGATCAAGTAGCAAGCTATTCACATGTTAAAGCATAGATCATAAACTTTCTTGAAAACTAATAAACTAGGTTCTCAGTCATCAAGCAATTGCAATTCATCTTATTTTCAGGAAGGGTCTATGTAAGAGCTTTGATTTGGCAAATCCCACATACTCAACTATCATATAGTCTTCCATGATTGCTACCACTCAAAGAATATTTTTAGAATAAATAGCATCCATTAACACAGAGAAAGATAGGGGCTTAATGTTTCGCCTCCCAACTTACTTATCATATAGATAATTGTCAACAATAATAATTCATGATCAAATATATTTGAATGGCCATATATGCTTAGATCTTTCCCCATCATTTGATGCTTGCCGACTAAAGAGTAGGTTGGAATGAGAAGGAATACTACTGACTCTTGCATAAAAGTAAAAGATAGGCCCTTCATAGAGGGAAGCAGGGATTTGCAGAGGTGCCAGAGCTCGAAGCTTTTGAAACAGAGATGAAAATAATTTTGAGAGGTATGCTTTCATTGTCAACAAAACAACCAAGAGTTCTCACTATCTTCCATGCTATACACATTATAGGCGGTTCCCAAACAGAATGGTAAAGTTTTTACTCCCCCACCACCAACAAGCACATTTCATGGCTGGTCCGAAACAACGGGTACCGTCCAACTATCAACAATCCTGGGGGAGTTTTGTTTGTGATTATAATTTGATTTGATTTGAGCATGGAACTGGGCATCCCGGTTACCGGCCATTTTCTCGTGAATGATGAGCGGAGTCCACTCATCATGAGAATAACCCACCTAGCATAGAAGATACTGACAGCCCCTAGTCGCTACATGAGCAATTCGGGCATACAAAACAGATTATTATTTGAAGGTTTAGAGTTTGGCACATGCAAATTTACTTGGAACGGCAGGTAAATACCGCATAAAGGTAGATATGGTGGACACTCATGGAAGAAACTTGGTTCAAGGGTTTTTGTATGCACAAGCAGTATCTCTACTTAGTACATAAATTTTGGCTAGCAAAAGATTCTAAAAAGCAAGCTCCACATGTTGGAGGATCTATAACAATATAACTTCTATACAAATATACCCAAACATAACTCATTAAGTTGTCTTCCTTGTCCAACTTCAACTAATTTGATCAAGTTTGAAAATAATTAATGGGGTTCACAATCATAGAAGATGTCCAAGATATTATATTTATATGTGAAATCTCTCTTCCTTCAATATTCTTTCATGAATTGTTCAAGTGACCAATACTATGTTTGCTAACTTTCAATAAATTTACCACCTATACTTATTATATGTGAAGTCATTACTCCCCATGGTATAAGCATATGAAACATATATAAATTCAGATTTATGATATTCAATTCATTCAACCATATACTCATGGGATATAAGTGAAGCACGAGAGTAAATGACAAAACTACTCCATAAAGATATAAGTGAAGATCAATGAGTAGTCAAATAGTTAACTAGCCATGGGAGGACTCTCTCTCATTCAAGATTTCAGATCCAATGATTTTATTCAAACAGCAAGTAAAATGAAAATATGCTGCAAGCAAAACACATATCATGTGACGAATAAAAATATAGCTCCGAGTAAGGTATACCGATGGTTTTGAAGACGAAAGAGGGGATGCCTTCCGGGGCATCCCCAAGCTTAGACGCTTGAGTCTTCCTTGAATATTATCTTGGGGTGCCTTGGGCATCCCCAAGCTTAGGGTATTTCCACTCCTTATTCTCCTCGTATCGATATCTCACCCAAAACTTGAAAACTTCAATCACACAAAACTTAACGGAACCTCGTGAGATGGGTTAGTATGATAAAACAAATCATTCACTTTGTTACTGTGAAGACAAGATTCAAATTTTTTATCACATGATACCTACTGTACCCTATCATTTCTACAATTTATATTGAGCAATATAAGCCATAGAAACTAGGAAACAAGCAAACTATGCATCGAAGACAGAATTTGTCAAAAACAGAATAGTCTGTAAAGATCTAAATTAAGCTCATACTTCTGTTACTCCAAAAATTCTGAAAAATTAGGACAATGTAGACAATGTATATAAATGAACTGTAAAAATTTCAGAATTTTTCCACGTTCCAGTAAAAGATAGGAATTTCTGTACTCGACGCAAAAGTTTTTGTTTTTGCACAAAATCAAATCAACTATCATCCACACTATCCCAAAGGCTTTACTTGGCACTTTATTGAAACAAAAGCTATAAAACATGATTACTACAATAGATTAATCATGTGAACACACAAAAACAGTAAGGATAAATATTGGGTTGTCTCCCAACAACCGCTTTTCTTTAATGCCTTTTTAGCTAGGCATGATATTATAATGGTACTCTTCCAAGCCCAATTCCGATGATAGTCTTATTCATACTCCAAAAGATATAAGTGAAGTTCATGGAGCATTCTACAATTTATATAGATTTACCAATATCCAAGCTCAAAGTATATAAGTGAAGCACACGAAGCATTCTATAAAGCCATACTCAAAAGATTTAAGTGAAGCACAAAGAGCATTGTATAAAGCCATACTCAAGATTTAAGTGAAGCACATGAAGCATTATATAAATCAATGAAGGACTATCTCATACTAGCATGGTTCATAAAGTAGAAGAAAGGAAAAATAAACTCAAAAGACACATATCATGTGAACAAAACAAAAATCGAGGTATACCGATAATTGTTGTGGAAGAAAGATGGGATGCCAACCGGGGCATCCCCAAGCTTAGATGCTTGAGTATCCTTGGAATATTTACTTGGGGTGCCTTATGCATCCCCAAGCTTGAACTCTTGCCTCTCCTTATTCTTCTCATATCGATAACTCCTCGATCTTCGAACACTTCATCCACACAAAACTTAACAAAAAAACTTGTGAGATCCGTTAGTATAATAAAGCAAATCACTACCTTTAGGTACTGTTGTAAACTCATTCCATTTTCATATTAGCATTATATCTACTGTATTACAACTTCACCATGGTTCATACCCCCCGATACAACCCATAGATTCATCAAAATAAGCGAACAACACGTAGAAAAACAGAATCTGTCAAAAACAGGACAGTCTGTAGAAATCTGAATTTTTCGTATACTTCTGTACATCCAAAATTTATGAAAAATTAGGAAAAAATAAAAAAAATTCATAGCAGTACTTTTTAAAAATTTCAGGATTTTTTCATGTTCCAGTAAAAAATTTAAATTCATGCACTACAGCAAAAGTTTCTGTTTTTGCACCGCACATACCAAACAAGCAATCTAATCATCCTAAAGGAAAATCTAGGCACATTATTTTTATAATACAATGGATATATACAAGGTGATAATTGTTTTTGAGAAACTTCCATGAAAAATTCTACATTTTTTCCATGAGCATGAACACAAGTGTTCAAGGTCGACCCTCACTTCTCCAATGCACAACCTTCCAATCACTTCTCTTTTTGAAAAACTTTTTAAGCATAAGAGGCAAGTAATTTTTTTGTATTTTGAATTTTATAATTTTTTTGTATGTTTCACCCACAACTAAAGAAAACAAAAAAGGGAAAACAAAAACTACTTAGTGAAGAAAGCAAACAAGCATACACAAAAATACCAACCCCACGCTATTGCTCCCCGGCAACGGCGCCAGAAAAGAGCTTGATAATCCCCAAGTGCAAGGAATCATCGTAGCAATTCCCAAAGGTGGAAGTGATAAGTATGGAGTGTCGAACCCACAAGGAGCTAAAGGTAAGATCAATATTCTCTCAAGTCCTATCTGTCACTGATACGACTCTACGTACACCAAACGTTTGCTTCCATCTAGAAACGAGAAATAAAACTACGTTGTGGGTATGAAGAGGATAACTTTGCACGATTTTGGAGAACTAAAATATAAAAGTAGGTGCTGTTATCATAAATTTAGAATATATTACTATATATTATAAATAGCGAGTGTGGAATAATGATGGATCGGTGTGCGGAATCATCCTAGGCAATTGTTAACAAGATCGGTAGTCGTCATTGCAATTTTATATGAGGGAGAGGCATAAGCTAACATACTTTCTCTTCTTGGATCATATGCACTTATGATTGGAACTCTAGCAAGCATCTGCAACTACTAAAGATCATTAAGGTAAAACCCAACCATAGCATTAAAGCATCAAGTCCCCTTTATCCCATACGCAACAACCCCCTTACTCGGGTTTAAGCTTCTGTCACTCTAGCAACCCACTATAAGCGAATCATGAACGTATCGCAACACCCTACAGCAGGAATCCCTCACGTGTGTGCCACACAGAAGGCACCATAGAACAGCACCAAAAACAAACATACAACGCAAACCAATCTAGATCATCAATCAACCCAAAAGACAAAAGAAATCTACTCAAAACATCATAGGATGGCAACACATCATTGGATCATAATATGTGGCATAAAGCACCATGTTCAAGTAGGGGATTACAGCGGGGTGCGGGAGAGTGGACCGCGTAAAGGAGATGAGGATGGTGATGAAGATGGTGATGTTGATGAAGACGATCACCGCGGCGATGGTTCCCCGATGGCATTCCGGTGCCACTGAGAGAGATGGGGAGAGGTTCTTCCCCTTGTGCTTCCTCCTCCATGGCCTCCCCCTAGATGGGGAGAGGTTCTCCCTCTGGTCCTTAGCCTCCATGGCAATGATGGCCCCCTCCGGGATCCTCCTCCATGGCCTCCGGTGATGATGGCCCCCTTCGGCAGGGTGCGAGAGAGGGCCTAGATTGGTTTTTCATGGCTACAGAGGCTTACGGTAGCGGAACTCCCGACCTAGGTTTATTTCTGGGGGTTTCTATATTTATAGGAATTTTTGGCATCGAGAACCAGTCAGGGGGGTCCGAGGAGCCCACAAGACCGAAGGGCGCGCCCTGGGGGGGGGGGGGGGGGGTAGGGCGCACCCTCCACCCTTTTGGAGGCCTCGTGGCTCTTCTGACCCAACTCTTTTGCTTCGGGGGCTTCTTCTGGTCCATAAAAAATCACCGTAAATTTTCAGGTCATTTGGACTCCGTTAGATATTCCTTTTCTGCGAAACCCAAAAACAAGGAAAAAAACAGAAACTGGCACTGGGCTCTAGGTTAATAAGTTAGTCCCAAAAATCATATAAAATAGTATATAAAACATCCAAGATAGATAATATAATAGCATGGAACAATAAAAAATTATAGATACGTTGGAGACGTATCATGCTTTAACTGTGTCGTATTTAATTATTTCAGTTATGCAAAAATATATTGTTCAATAGGGCTATGTGATGTTTAAGTATGAATTGTCCACTTCAGTTTCATGAATGGCTATATTTGGTTGTTTATAGTGAGTAGATGCCTTGTTTATCTGTATTTGGTTGTTAGGTTGGTTGCAGTGAGCATTTTTCCAGTTATCGAGCAGATGCCTTGTTTATATGTATTTTGTTCTTAGGTTGGTTGCAGTGAGCATTTGTCCAATTATCAAGTAGATGCCTTGTTTATTTTTATTTGGTTGTTAGGTTGGTTGAAGTGAGCATTTGTCCAGTTTTCAAGTAGATGTCTTGTTTATCTGTATTTGCTTGTTAGGTTGGTTGCAGTGAGCATTTGTCCAGTTTTCAAGCATATGCCCTGTTTATCTGTATTTGCTTGTTAGGTTGGTTGCAGTGAGACTCTGTCCAGTTTTCAATGGCTATATTTGGTTGTTATACTGATCATTTATGCTTTGTTTATTTCAGTCATTCACAATGTGATGTTCATTATGTGCAAGTCGGAACTGTGCCGCTCGACTGCATCAATACCAGTTTGAACGGCTATATTTGGTTCTAGTTATGCCTGATGTAGTTAACACCTGCCCTTTATTTCAGTTTTACACATTTATCCAGTGTGATGTTTAAGCATTACCTACGTTCTATTCATGTTCAACAATACCAGTTTGAATTGCAATATTTGATGGCCGTTAAGCCTGCTGTCGGTAACATTGCCTTCCATTTTATATCTGCTTTAACAACAGTGTGACAAGGGCTGAGACAGATGTACAGAAGGATAGAACAACTGGGAGAAGAGAAAGAGTGGAAGTGCATGAGCAAGAAACTGATGACAGTAGTAGTGGCTCAGAGTGGGTTGACTCTAACAATAAAGTTTAGAAGGATGATGATGATCTGTTTGCAGAATGGGTTGATGACAAGCATGAGAAGAAAAAGAAGAGGAAATCCGAGTGGATTGATGATGGTGACTATGATTCAGAAGAATTGGTTGAACTCAAAGATTCAGATGTTGAGGATGTTAAATCTGAAGAAGAAGTTGAAGTGAAGGATAAACATGGACAGAAGAAAAAGAAGAAGAAGGTAAAGCTTAAAAGATTCAGGCCTGAGAAAAATGAAGGAACTTGATTTCCACATTGGCATGGTGTTTCTATCAGTCATTGATCTTAGAGGAGCAATACAAGAGTACATTGTGCAGAATAGAGTGCATATCAAATATCTTAAGAATGATAAGCAGAGAGTTATGGCTCATTGTGTGGAGGGTTGTCCTTGGTATTTGTTTGCTGCACCTGACAGTAGGACAAAGAGCTTTGTGGTGAAGAAATACATTGGAGAACACACATGCTCAAAGGAATGGGAATTGCAATAGTTTACTGCCAGATACTTAGCAAGTAGATATTTGGAAAAATTCAGGGCAGATGAGAAAATGTCTCTTCAGGACTTTGCAAGGATAGTGCAGCTTGATTTCAATATGACCACAACAAGGAGCAAGCTTTCAAGAGCTAGAAGGATTGCACTGAAGCAAATAAAAGGAGATGAACTGAAGCAATATGACATGCTATGGGACTATGCAGAAGAAATAAGAACAACTAATCTTGGGAGCAGCATGTTTCTAATAGTTAAGGATGGGAAGTTTGAGAGCCTGTACATGTCATTGGATGCTGCCAAAAGAGGGTTTTTAGCTAGTTGTAGACCTGTCATATGCATTGATGGGTGTCACCTAAAGACTAGATATGGGGGAATTATGTTGACTGCTGTTGGAATTGATCCCAATGATTGTATCTTCCGTATTGCCATAGGTGTAGTAGAAGTTGAGGACAAGAACACATGGAAGTGGTTTTTGAACACATTAAAAGAGGAACTTCTCATACAGAACACTACCCCATGGACACTGATGAGTGATAGACAAAAGGTATCTTACTATATAATGCACACTTGCTTTATTATTTCTGTTTTCATGTGTTTGTTTATAATCTAGTTGTATTTGTATGTGAGTGCAGGGGTTGATCAATGCAGTAGAAGTTGTTTTCCCTGATGCTGAACATAGATTTTGTGTAAGGCATCTACATCAGAACTTTGCCAAGAACTGGAATGGGGATATCCTGAAAAACAAATTGTGGCAAATTGCAAGGGCCACCACTAGGGCAGATTGGCTTGCAAGAATGGCAGAGATGAAAGAGTTGACCCAGGAGGGATATGAGTATTTAGAGGCAATTAATCCTAGTACATGGTGCAAAGCTTATTTCAGAGAACTTCCTAAGTGTGACCTACTTCTTAATAACAATTGTGAAGTGTTCAACAGGTCAGTTATCCTCTGCCTTTAATTATTTCAATGATCTCTCTAATTGTGAGCTGCTAGATAACTAACATAGTATCACATAATTTACTATGTAGGTATATCCTTGATGCTAGAGAGTTGCCCATTATTACTATGTTAGAAAAGATCAAGATCAGATGACTACTAGATATTACAGCAAAAACAAGGAGGCAGAGGAGTGGCGTGGGACTCTATGTCCAAAGATAAGGAAGAAACTAGACAAGCAGATAGAAATGTCTAATAACTGCATTGCATACCCTACTGGAAAGGGGATTTTCAAAGTCAAAGGTTTGACTGGACAGTACACTATTGACATACTTAAGATGTTGTGTACATGCAAATACTGGCAGCTCACAGGAATTCCATGTAGACATGGTATTTCTTGTTTAAGGCATGATAGAGTTAAACCTGAAGATGTGGTGCCACGTTGCTACAGCATAGCTGCATTTAAGAAAGCTTATGGTCATGTCATAATGCCAACTAGAGATCCTAAAGATTGGCCCAAAACTAATGGTGTTGCAATTAAACCACCAAGGTATGAGAAAGTTGTTGGAAGGCCTAGTACAAAAAGAAAGAAGAACCCTATTGAGGAGGAGGAGGGAAGAAGGATGAGTAGACATGGAATTGTAGGCCATTGTAGTGTTTGCAATACAGAAGGACACAACAAGAGAAAGTGCCCTCAACTAGGAAGGGGTCCAGCAGGAGCAACTGGTCAAGATGCAGCTGGTCAAGCAGCACCTGTTGGTGAAGCCGCACCTACTGAAGCAGCACCAGCTGGTGAAGATGCACCTGCTGGAGCAACACCAGTTGGTGAAGTTGCACCTGCTGCTCAAGCTGGAGCTGGTCAACCAGCAAGAAAAGCAACCAAGAAAAAGCTTCCAGTGAAGAGGAAGATTTTGTGCAAACCAAAAGTACAATTCATTATCTTGTTCTGATCTATATTTTGCTAGCACTAGTGTGGCTTATCTCTATTTGTATTTTGCAAGGAAATTGCTAGCACTAGTGTAGTTGCATCTACCATAACACATGTGTATGAGCAGAATGTTTCAGTGTTGGATATACTACAGGAACAAGTATGTTGTAATACTCAAGTTAGTTGTGTTGATCTCAAACCATTTCAAACTCAAAATATTTGTTGTTCTTTCAGGCCATATCAACTCAGCAGTCTCAAACCACTGCTCAAGGCCCTCTACCAGAAAGTGCATTCATTGCAAACTATAGAGATGCTATTCCAAAGCCAAGACCTACTACATCAACTCTTGGTTTAAAAAGGCAGAGGAAGAAAAGGGTAGTGAAGACCAAGGAGAACACAATTCCTGAAGTTTAGAAGAAGAAAAGTGTTCTGATGCTATAGTTTGAGCTTGAAAACTAAAAAGCTTCTTTTGGGCTAGCACTGATTGGTTTGAAATTAAACCTAGTGTTCTCATGATGTAGGTTTCATCCAAACCATCAACAGTGTCTTTCGAACTAGACAAGCAGGGCATGTTTATGTGCTTGCCTAGTACTAGTATGGCCAAGTGAACTATTCTGTGAACTATGCAATGTTGGAAATGAGCTATTGCGTGAGCTTTGTTGTTCTACATGTCAATGCATTCTTGTGAATGTTACAAAAGCTAACCATCAATGCGGATGATCGCTTCGACTGTCCATAAGACCAAAAATAAGCTAACCATCATTGCGGACGATCGCCGCGACCGCCCGCATTGACCAAAAAGAATCTATTCAAGAATGCGGACGATCGCCGCGACCGTCCGCGAAACCAATAATAAGCTAACCATCATTGCGGATGATTGCCGCGACCGCCCGCATTGACCGAAAAGAATCTATTCAAGAATGCGGACGATCGCCGCGACCGCCCGCATTGACCAAAAGAATCTATTCAAGAATGTGGACGATCGGTGCGATCATCCACGAGACAAAAAATAAGCTAACTTTCATTCAAATCAAACACTTCATTTTGATCAAAATGCTCCCAAAATCTCAATCTTCATTTTCAATTCAAATTAAACACTTCATTCAAATGGTTCATCCCAATAGTGCTTACATGTAGTTCATTCATTTCACAGCCACTACATAAACCATCACAGCCAACAAAATGACAATACAAAACAAGAACATCCTAACTAAGCTGATCAGCTCATCCAACTTCTTCACAACATCAATCATCACACCATTGCAAATCTTCTGGACTTCAACACCTTTGTCTTCCTCCTCCTCTGCCTCTTCACTTTCTATGTCGCCCAATGAATGACTAGAGCTACCTCCAGATCTTCCTGTTCTTGCAATAGATAAGTGGCCATTCCTAACCAAAAAATCAAAATAGTTATCTGGGCCATCTTCCCAGTAGTAGTGTTGGCATGGATTCGGTCCAACCTGAACGAATTTGAGAGATTCAGAAAAAGAGAAATGGGATAGTATCAAAGATAAGTGCTTCAAAACATCAAACTCTTGGTTCTTACATGATGGTTGGGGCACTTGTAGAACACCCATCCAGGGTTGGCATTAGATCTCGAACAGAGCACAATGGTGTCATGGACATGGCAGCAAGGACAAGCCACCAGCGGCAACATACCAGACGAAGTTGGAGCTTGCGCCGGCGGCGGCGGCGGCGCTGACGACGATGCTACCATGCTCCTCTTCTTCAACTGCTTCCCCGCCGAGGAGCTTGAAGTGCCGGCCATGGCTAGGGTTAGGGTACGGGAGAGAGAGGGGATTTGGGGAAGAATAGAGCCAGGGACCGGGGAATGTGAAGAAGAGTGTTTCTAAGGGGTTTTCTATAAAAAAAAGAGCAGCCTCCGCAGCCCCGCTGTCGACGTGGCGTGGGTCAACGCGCCACGCGTGTAGGTCAGTGAGCGCTAGTGAAGAAAAGGATCTCGGGTGAACCACTTACTAAAGAATTGGGACCTAAAGGTGCATTTCCAAAGAAATAGGACTAAAGTGACACAACGAAGAAACTTTTAGGACCTCCAGTGCATTTAACTCTATGCAAAAATGTATTGTTCAATAGGGCTATGTGATGTTTAAGTATGAATTGTCCACTTTAGTTTCACGAATGGCTATATTTGGTTGTTTATAGTGAGTAGATGCCTTGTTTATCTGTATTTGGTTGTTAAGTTGGTTGTTAGGTTGGTTGCAGCGAGCATTTTTCCAGTTATTGAGCAGATGCCTTGTTTATATGTATTTGGTTCTTAGTTTGGTTGCAGTGAGCATTTGTCCAGTTATCAAGCAGATGCCTTGTTTATCTGTATTTGGTTGTTAGGTTGCTTTTTTTTAGCATTTGTCCAGTTTTCAAGCAGATGCCTTGTTTATCTGTATTTGCTTGTTAGGTTGGTTGCAGTGAGCATTTGTCCAGTTTTCAAGCATATGCCTTGTTTATCTGTATTTGCTTGTTAGGTTGGTTGCAGTGAGCATTTGTCCAGTTTTCAAGCATATGCCCTGTTTATCTGTATTTGCTTGTTAGGTTGGTTGCAGTGAGACTCTGTCTAGTTTTCAATGGCTATATTTGGTTGTTATACTGATCATTTATGCCTTGTTTATTTCAGTCATTCACAATGTGTTGTTCATTATGTGGAACTGTGTCACTCGACTGCATCAATACCAGTTTGAACGGCTATATTTGGTTCCAGTTTTGCCTAGTGTAGTTAACACATGCCCTTTATTTCAGTTTTACACATTTATCCAGTGTGATGTTTAAGCATTACCTACGTTCTATTCATTTTCAACAATACCAGTTTGAATTGCAATATTTGATGGCCGTTAAGCCTGCTGTCGGTAACATTGCCTTCCATTTTATATCTGCTTTAACAACATGCTGAAACCAACACATTCAAGCTATCATATGGAGATGATGTTGTTTACCTTTGCTATATTTGTTTGATGTTAAGGTTGCTGTACTTATCATGCCTTTCCACTACTTATGCAGGACAACAACGGGAGTGGCCACCATTTTTTGCCAAGGTTAGCTTCATCCCTTGGCTTGTACTCCCCCCGTCGTTCCATAATGTAGTGTATATAGATCCAGGCCTGGACAATTGTTAGCTTCTAATATTGACTTGTTACTTGTAGGTACATATGCCCTTGGCAAGAATCCACGCATCGACCCTTTTTGCGTATGGGGCAGTGAGATATTCATGAACAAGTATCAAGTGAGGAAACTGATAAGGATTATTAGCAAAAAGATATGAATGGTGGCAAGAAAATTATTTGTTTATGCTCTATCCAACACAACAGTGAGCTGTAGGATGGTAACTACAAACTCTGCATCCTTCTCTTTTTACTGCCCATAATGAGTTGTTAGACAACAATGTCTGAATCTTTTTCGTTCGCAGTGGTTCCCGAAGAAGTTCACTCAAGATTACCTCGCAAAGTACATGATTGGTGGACACAAAATGAAGGTTAAAGTATTTCATCCAGACTACAATGAGCATCAAGAAGTCGTAATGAAGACAGTGAAGGATGGACGTGCAACCATCACAAGGGGTTGGCCTAGAGTCGTGCGCGCATTACGCATGGAGGAGGGCACAATATGGGCATTCCGCTTCACCTTCTCCAGCAATCAGAATGTCTTTCGCCTCTCTCTTTACAGTCTTTAGTACAACTGTGGTTCATCATTCTTTACTTGGTGCTTCTGTAGTTCTTCAGTATATGTACCTGTGCATCGAATTATGCATCCGTGGTTGAACCTATATTTGTAATAAACATGGTTGGATATGAAATAAGTGATTGCCTACTTTCAAATTCAAAACATGTGATTTTTAAATTAGGGATTACACTGCACACGGTTTGCAAAAGCGAAACGTCTGCGATAGACGTGGAGATCAGACATGTTTCTAGGATCCACTACGTGTGCGATCAATCTCCACTGCACACACGATCAGCCAAGAAAAAATGTGTGCAATTAACAACAACATCGCACACATTTCTTTCTTATTAAATGTTTGCGATAGTCACCTTATCACACACGCTTCGAAATTATGGACTGTTTGTGATGTTGTGCGCATCGCAAATGTTTGGTCATAGAAGAACGTGTGCGATAGGTCGATCATCCAAGGCGGGTACAACGGATGAATCGTGTGGGATGTATTCAAGCTTCGCATACAGTTTTATAGCGACAACTGTGTGCGCTCTTACATCGAATCGCACACAGTCGAGGAAAAGTAAATGTGTGTGATTGTCTACTTCTACAATCGTGAACTATTTGTGATGGGTCGCGCATCGTAAACATAGCACCACAGAATACCGACTGCGATGGCAATGCGAGCACAAACGAGTAGGGAGTACTGTACATGCATCGAGGCTCCCTATCCCCGACGGTTTCTGGGTCATGTGGGAAGGACCCCCCTATCGCAGTCACTCACTTGGCGACGGTTCCGAGCGCCGTCGCGGAAAGGGGTTAAAAACCGTTTGTATAGCACCTCGCTGTACCAGTGAATGGAGGAGTCACATACCAAGTAGCAATCCCCCAAAACAGTTTCAGAAACGGAGCTTCGAGCAAAGAGATCAAAATCCGCGGGTTTGAGAGCAAGAACACGAGAGAGAGAGAGAGAGAGCTATAGTGATTTTTTGGAGGTAGGAGATGACATGGGCTTAAGAAGTAAGTGAGGGGACCCACGTGGGGACCACAACCCACCAGGGCGCGCCTGGGGAAGCTGGTGCGCCCTAGTGTCTTGTGGTCACCAGGTGCACCCCCCTCTGATGTTATTTGTACCAGAAATTCAGAAATATTCAGAAAAAATCGTATTAAATTTTCAGGGCATTCTGAGAACTTTTATTTTGGGGTCATTTTTTTACTGCACAGGAAATTCAGAAAACAGACAAAACATGGCATTTTATTTTATTTATCTAAGAAAAACAGAAAACAAAAGTTGAGAGCAGAAGGTTGTGCTTACTAAATTCATCAACTTCATACCTCTAAAAAATGATCCATTAATAAGGTTGATCAAGTCTTATTAACAACCACCTTTGATTAGCATGAAACTGAAGAACTTCCGTAAAACACTAAGTTACCTCAACAGGGATATGCATGTCCCCAACAATAAGCATTTCATATTTTCTTTTGGCAGTAGGTAGAGGTAGTTGAAAACTTCCAATAGTGAGTGTCGGAGATCTTTCGATAACATTAATACCATTCACTTGGAATTGTTTCTTCGGAAAGTGCACTGTATGCTCATTACCATTGATATGAAAAGTGACCTTGCTTTTATTGCAATCAATAATAGCCCCTGCAGTATTCAAGAAGGGTCTACCAAGGATAATCAACATGTTGTCGTCCTCAGGCATCTCAAGTATAACAAAGTCAGTTAAGATAGTAACATTTGCAACAACAACGGGCACATCCTCACAAATACGATAGGTATGGCAGTTGATTTGTCAGCCATTTGCAAAGATATTTCAGTAGGTGTGAGTTTATTCAAATCAAGTCTTTTATATAAGGAGAAAGGCATAACACTAACACCAGCTCCTAAATCACACAAAGCAGTTTTAACATAATTTCTTTTGATGGAGCAAGGTATAGTTGGTATTCCCGAGTCTCCAAGTTTTTTAGGTACTCCATCCTTAAAAGAATAATTAGCAAGCATGGTGGAGATTTCAGCTTTCGGTATCTTTCTCTTATTAGTGATGATGTCTTTCATGTATTTTGCATAAGGGGCCATCTTTAAAATATCAGTGAAGCGAGTGCGCAAAAAGACTGGCCTAAGCATTTTGGCAAAGCGTTCAAATTCCTCATCATCTTTTTTCTTAGTTTGTTTAGGTGGAAAGGGCATGGGTTTCTGAACCTATGTTTCTCTTTCTCTTCCATGCTTTCTAGCAACAAAGTCTCTTTTATCATATCTTTTATTTTTAGGTTGTGGGTTATCAAGATCAACAGCTGGTTCTATTTCAACATCATTATCTGGTTGTTTATCATTGTCTGGTTAAGTGTCTTCATGAACATCATCATTATCTTTTTCATTATCACTAGATGAATGTTCATTCCCAGATTGAGTTTCAGCATCAGAAATAGAAATGTCATTATTATTTTCAGGAGGTTTTTCTATTTCAGGTTCACTAGAGGTATGCAAAGACCTATCATTTTTCTTTTTCTTCTTCTTTTTAGAAGGACTAGGTGCATCAGTGTTAATTATTTGAGACTCTTGTTCAATTCTTTTAGGGTATCCCTCAGGATAAAGTGGTTCCTGAGTAATTTTACCTCCTCTAGTTGCTACTCTAACATCAAACTCATTCATATTATTTTTCATTTCACTAAGCAACTCTCTTTGAGATTTAGCAACTTGTTCTAGTTGAGTTTGAACCATAGAAGCATGTTTTCCTACACCTCTTACATCATTAGTAATTCTAAATAACAAGTCACTCAAGCGAGCAATCATATTAGAGTTATATTTCAATTGTTTCATAACATTTTCATTGAAGTGATCTTGTTTTCTAATGTAATTGTCAAACTCATAAAGGCATTGACTAGGATGTTTATTGTAAGGGATGTCACTTTCATCAACATTAAGGAGTTTACCTCTACCACCTTTGGTGGTGGTGTGTCTAGTCCATGTATTTCTTCAATAGGAGGTAAATTTTTAACATCCTCTGCTTTAATACCCTTTTCCTTTGTACTTTTCTTTGCCTCTTGCATATTTTTGGGACTGAGATATAAGATACCCCTCTTCTTTGGAGTGGGTTTAGGAAGTGATTCAGGAAGAGTCCAATCAACATAATTTTTCAATATATTTTTCAATAATTCCTCAGCTTGTTCAACACTTCGTTCCCTGAAAACACAACCAACACAACTATCTAGGAAGTCCCTAGAAGCATCGGTTAGTCCATTATAGAAGATATCAAGTATTTCATTTTTCTTAAGAGGATGATCAGGCAAAGCATTAAGCAATTGGAGAAGCCTCCCCCAAGCTTGTGGGAGACTCTCTTCTTCAATTTACACAAAATTAAATATTTCCTGTAAGGCAGCTTGTTTCTTATGAGCAGGAAAATATTTTTCAAAGAAGCAATATATCATATCCTGGGGACTACGCACACAACCAGGAGCAAGAGTATTGTACCATATCTTAGCATCACCCTTTAATGAGAACAAAAATAATTTAAGAATATAATAGTAGCGAATCTTCTCATCATGAGCAAATAGGGTGGCTATATCATTTAATTTAGTAAGATGTGCCACAACAGTTTCAGTTTCATAGCCATGGAAAGGATCAAATTCAACCAAAGTAATCAACTCTGGGTTGACAGAGAATTCATAATCCTTATCGGTAACAAATAAGGTGAAGTAGCAAACTTAGGATCACATTTCATTCTAGCATTCAAAGATTTTTCTTTTAGTTTGCATAATAATTTCTTAAGATCATCTCTATCATTGCAAGCAACAAAATCTCTAGCTGTCTCCTCATCCATAACATAACCTTCAGGTACCTTAGGCATTTCATATCTAGGAGAGCTAGGTCTAATAGGTGTTTCAAGATTTTCAGTTTCAAGTACTTCATCAGTTTCAGCATTCTCAATATCTTTAGCTCTAGCAATTTGTTCATCAAGAAATTCACCTAGTGGCACATTATCATCAAGCAAGGTACTAGCATCATCATGAGTATCAATCATAGCAGAAGTAGCATCATCAATAACTTGTGACATATCAGGATTAATAGCATTTGGTGTTGTTGCAAGTCTACTCAAAACAGAAGGTGAATCAAGTGCAGAGTGTGATGGCAGTTCCTTACCTCCCCACGTCCTAGAGGGAACGATCTTGGTTTTTGTATCCTTCAGATTCTGCATAGTGATAAATAGATAATAATCCCAAGTGACTCAACAAATATAGCTATGCTCCCCGGCAACGGCGCCAGAAAAAGGTCTTGATAACCCACAAGTATAGGGGATCGCAATAGTTTTCGAGGGTAGAGTATTCAACCCAAATTTATAGATTCGATACAAGGGGAGCCAAAGAATATTTGTAAGTATTAGCAGTTGAGCTGTCAATTCAACCACACCTAGAGATTAAATATCTGCAGCAAAGTGATCAGTAGCACAGTAATATGATAATTTTGATAGCAGTGGTAACAACAGTAGTAACGGTAACAGTGATAGCAATGATTTTGTAGCAAGTGTAACAGTAGCAACGACAGTAGTAACTTAGCAAGAGCAATATGTGGGAAATTCGTAGGCATTGGATTGGTGAATTCATTGGATAATATTCATCATATAACAGTCATAACCTAGGGCAATACAAAACTAGCTCCAATTCATAAATATAATGTAGGCATGTATTCCGTAAATAGTCATACGTGCTTATGAAAAGAACTTGCATGACATCTTTTGTCCTACCCTCCCGTGGCAGCAGGGTCCATAAGGAAACTAAGGGATATTAAGGCCTCCTTTTAATAGAGAACCAGAACAAAGCATTAACACATAGTGAATACACGAACTCCTCAAACTACGGTCATCACCGGAAAGTACCCCAATTACTGTCACATTGGGGTTTACGGATCATAATACGTAATAGGTGAATATGACGTGCAAGATCGGATCTAGAACATAGATATAATGGTGAAAACATAAACGGTTCAGATCTAAAATCATGGCACCCAGGCCCTAAGTGACAAGCATTATGCATGGCAAAGTCGTAACAACATCAATCTCAAAACATAGTGGATACTAGGGATTAAGCCCTAACAAAACTAACTCGATTACATGATGAATCTCATCCAAGTCCTCACCGACCAGCGAGCCTATGAAGGAATTACTTACTCTCGGCGGGGAGCATCATGGAATTGGTGATGAAGGAGGGTTGGTGATGACAAAGACCAAAGATTCCCCTCTCCGGAGCCCCGAACGGGCTCCAGATCTGGCCTCCCGATGAAGAACAGGAGGTGGTGGCGGCTCCGTATTGTGAGACGCGATGAAACTTCCTCTGCTATTTGTTTCTCCGAAAATAGGATTTATAGCATCGGAATTAGGGTCTGCGGGGCCATGAGGTGGGCACAACCCACCAGGGCGCGCCAGAGGGGGGGGGGCCCTGGTGTCTTGCGCCCAGCCAGAGGGCCCCCTCCAGTGGTTCTTGGCTCCAGTATTTTTCTTTTATTGTATAACAATTCTCCAAAAAGTTTCGTTCCATTTCGAGAACATTTATTTCTGCACAAAAGCAACACCATGGTAGTTCTTCTAAAAACAGTGTCAGTCCGGGTTAGTTTCATTCTAATCATGCAAATTAGAGTCCAAAACAAGAGCAAAAGCGTTAGGAAAAGCAGATACGACAGAGACGTATCAGCTAGCACGGCCTCTGGCGCCGCTCGTCGCTGCGCACGTCACCTACGTGAAGACGCAGGACGGCGCGACCCCACCGAGCCGCTCATGACTAGTCCACCCACGAAGGGCCTCGAGGGCGGCCTCAGGAGACGGCTGCGCGAGGCTGCTGATGATGCTTGCTGATGTGTACCTCACAAGGCGGGGGCCCTCACGAGGGTCTTGCTCGTGAAGTCCAATGGTGGGCCACGCCTGGCCCATGACATGCGTCGTGTCTTGGGCCGCAGGCAGACGGGCCGGGGTACCCCCAGTCCCACGGGCCCGACAGTAGCCCCCAGGCCTGCGGCGCACACGACTCCGCCCGTTGGGAGGGGGCGAAACACCGTGGGCCCCAACCGCCTGCGGGCCAGGCTCGACGCGTGGCACACGACGGGGCGTGGGGCGCCCCCACTTCCCACGACACCTCGGCAACTGCTCGAGCTGATGTAAAGCCTGCTCGCGCGTGGCGCGGGGCCATCATTGCTTCCTGTCTTGTATCTCTGAAGGCGAAGAGGCACGGGGCGCCCCTCCCTTGAGTGCTATATAAGTGCGAGCAGAAGGACCCCCTGGCTCATCTCCCACCTTCTCGCTTCTCCATTTCCACCCGCCGTTGCAGCAGCGATGGCGCCCGTGAGGAGGTTCTCTGCCGCGAAAAAGGGGAAGGCAGTGGTGGAGGAGGTTGAGGTGTCGAAGCCGGCGAGGGGGCGAGGTCGCCCTCGCACATCCACCACCACGCCCGGGGCGCCATCCCAGGGATGCGGGCGCCCTCCGGCGGCGGCTTTTGCCGGCTCAGGCAGCCGCGAAAGAAGCTCCGCTCGTGGGCGCGGTCGCGGGGGGTGAGGCGGCCGTGACCGGGGTGACCGGGGCGGCTCGGCCGTTCCTCCGCCACATGCGTGGAGTGACGTGGCTTGAGACTACATCGGTATTTCCCCAAAGAGGATGGGATGATGTTGCACAGCTACGGTAAGTATTTCCCTCAGTTATGAAACCAAGGTATCAATCCAGTAGGAGAACAAGCAACACTATGTAAACGGTACCTGCACACAAAGAACAAATACTTGCAACCCGACGCGTAAGAGAGGTTGTCAATCTCTCCACGGTAAAAAGATAGATTGTTTTGTATGAGATTGGATATATAGATCTGAATAAAACATGAAATAAAATAAGTAAAGAAAAACTGCAGCAAGGTATTTTTGGGTTTTTGGAATAATAAATCTGAAAACAAATGCGGTAAAAGATAGATCTGAAAGCAATATGATAAAAGATATACCCGGGGGCCGTAGATTTCACTAGTGGCTTCTCTCAAGAAAATAGCACACGGTGGGTAAACAAATTACTGTTGGGCAATTGATAGAAGAACCAATAATTATGACGATATCCAAGGCAATGATCAATATATAGGCATCACGTCCAAGATTAGTAGACAGAAACGATTCTGCATCTACTACTATTACTCCACACATCGACCGCTATCCAGCATGCATCTAGTGTATTAAGTTCATGGAGAAACGGAGAAATGCAATAAGAATGATGACATGATGTAGACAAGATCTATTCATGTAGGAATAGACCCCATCTTGTTATCCTTAATAGCAACGATACATACGTGCCTCACTACCATTTCTGTCACTGGGTGAGGACACCGTAAGATCGAACCCATCACAAAGCACCTCTTCCCATTGCAAGAAAAATCGATCTAGTTGGACTAACTAAACCAAATATTCGAAGAAGAAATATGAGGCTATAAATAATCATGCATATAAGAGATCAAAGAAAACTCAAATAATATTCATGGATGTAGATCTGATCATAAACTTGAACTTCATCGGATCCCAACAAACACACCGCAAAAAGTCATTACATCAAATAGATCTCGAAGAGACCATTGTATTGAGAATCAAAAAGAGAGAAGAAGCCATCTAGCTACTGCCTACGGACCCGTAGGTCTATGGTGAACTACTCACACATCAGCGGAGAGGCGCCAATGAGGATGATGAACCCCTCCGTGATCGTGTTAGATTGGATGTCGTGGTTCTGGAACTTGCGGCGGCTCGAATTGTGTTTCATCGACTCTCCTAGGGTTTCTGGAATATTTGGGTATTTATAGAGTGAGAGGCGGTGGAGAAGTCCTCCATGGGCCCCATGATACATCAGGGCACGCCAGGGGCCTCTGGCGCGCCCTGGTGTATCATGGGCCCGATGGGCCTCCCCCAGGTGCTTCCTTGGCTCCCAAGTTGTCTTCTGGTCCAAAAAAATCTCCAATAAGTTTCACTGCGTTCGGACTCCGTTTGGTACTGATATTCTATGAAGTAAAAAACAAGCAAAAAACAGCAACTGGCACTGGGCACTATGTCAATAGGTTAGTCCCCAAAGATGATATAAATTTGCTATAAAATGATTGTAAAACATCCAAGAATGATAATATAACAACATGGAACAATAAAAAATTATAGATACGTTGGAGACGCATCATGGAGCCACTCGTCCAAGGCGGCCTGCGAGTTCCTCGTGAACATGCACCGCTTGTGCTACTCCTGGCTTAGGCTCCCCGACTCCTTCGCCGTAGAGATGGCGTACCGCGCGCCGCTGGGCCTGTGGGTGCAGGTGGATGGCTACTGCAGCAGCCTGGGTGGTGACAGAGTTCACCCCCACCGGCTTCATGTTCCTGAGGCGGGGGTGGAAGTCGTTCGCCCTCGCCCGCGGCCTGAAGCGGGGCCACGTCCTCCTCTTGAAGTATGAACGGGCCGCCACGATCTATGTGAAGATCTTCGGGGGTACTGGCAACCGCCTGGGCTGCTGCATGGAGAGCGACGATGGCAGCAGCAGCAACTCCTCTGGCGACGACAGCAGCGGCAGCGGGGCCTCCTCCATCGGGGGGAGTCGGAGCGATGATGACTCCCCCGGCATCCGTGTCAAGGAGGAAGACTCCGACTAGGCGTGGACGACATCGGAGCTGGGGCCCCGGAGGTGGTGTTGCTTGGCCCCGACCCCCTTTTATTTTGTTATCCTTCCTACAGCAAGACAAAGCCGGCCCCGTGGGTGTGTGTAAGAAAAACAATGGCCTTCATGCCTTTAGTTTCATGTCTTTGTGGTCCGAAATCAAGTTCGTTCTTAGTGTTCCTCATTAGGCTTGCCCTTTTCTTCACGATCACCCTAGTGCTCTGCGTCGCTAGGACCCAGCCCTCGAGCGATCCTCAGCCATCGCTCATATGTCAGGTCGCGATGCCTGGGACAAGGCCAGGAGGTGAGGGGCCCGAGGTCTAGTAAGAACTCCTGAGGCGCGGTGCTCAAGAGGTCCCCCTTGTCGCGCAAGCGGCTCATGCGAGGGAAGAGGCTTCCGCCCCGGTCGAGCTCACGAAAAGAAGGAACGCTACCAAAAACCACCGGGCCGCGTGGGGCAGTTAACTTAGCTTTTCGGGGTGCGACGCGAGGTGGCCGTGGCTCGCAAGAAGTTCGTGTAGCGTCAGGATGCGTCTCCTTGAAGTTTCTTCTTTATCCCGTCTCCTATCTGCGATAGACCAATGTAAGCCCCGTGAGGGGTGCGTGAAAAATTGACACCCTTTGCATCTTAACTAACGCCCTTGTGGTTTAAATCGTCAGCTCCCCCCTAAGATCTCTCCGCGGGGTTCACCCCCTTTTCCTTGCTTGCCAAGGTGCTCTGCGTCATCGGGACCCAGCCCCCGAGCGAGCCTCAGCCGTCACTAGTATGTCAGGTCGCGATGCCTGGGACAAGGCCAGGAGGTGAGGGGCTCCAGAGGCTAGTGAGGGCTCCTGAGACGCGATGCTTAGGGACCCCCCTTGACGCACAAGCGGCTCACACAGAAAAGGAGAACGACCCCCGCCTAGGTCACGAGAGGAGGGAACTCCAAAGACGAAAGTGGTGCCCGATGAGGCAGTTCGACTTAGCTTATGCACGGAGCAATGTTCGGTAGACCGCGGCTCGATCCTTGGAATTTTTGCCGCACGGGGCTCTTTAGATAACTAAGTTCTACCGAGGGCTTGGTTCCTGCACATTTGCACAACTTCGAAGCACTAGGGCGACGCACGCTCGCCGACCGACTCGTGGCCGTTCCATGGGGAAATGAGGCACCAAGGATCTTGGTGAGGTGACGTGCACGGGAGCAGACCCGCGAGCCAGAGCTCAATCGCTTGGATTTACCAGCGCTGCAGGCACGGACCCGAGCACAGACACCGTGCCTAGCCCCCGCTCATGGGATGTGCAGGAGAAAAGTCGTGAGGGCGCGACACTCTCAATGGTGGCGAGGCATCAAACATAGGGTTAAGCAATATAAACTCATTAAAGGGATAACCAAATTTTCTTACACGACAAAAAGGTGTCGCGGCTGCAGGGGCGGACCCTGGCCAACCTAAGGATAATGCAGCCCGAGGGGTGCCCTCAACTTGAACAAACCAAAAAGTCACCTGGTAATCATGCTACTGCGGAGGCGTCGAGCTTCTTGACGAAGCGTGCTGAGGAGGTCCGCATCTGAGGGGCCAGTTGGCTCCTGAGGCCTCGGGGCCTCGCGAGGGTCCGAAGTCGCGAGGCGCCATCGCGAGCTGTGCCAACCTCTGGAAGGTGGCGCCAGCGTTCTTCAGACCGAAGGGCATGCATGTGTAGTTGGTGATGACGCCCCTGCTCAAGCCGACGCGCGAGGGCCAGAAGAGGTCCTGGGAACTGACCCTCTTGAGGCTCGCATGTCGACGCATACGCGCACCTTGTCGCCTTCCTCAGGGGCGACAGCTGGGTTGACGGGACGCGTAGGGCGACGCTCGCCACGGATGGCCCGAGCTTCCCGCAAATTGTGAATCTCCTGGGTGATGAACTCTTGCGCCTGGCGC
Organism: Thinopyrum elongatum; assembly: GCA_011799875.1. NCBI lineage: Eukaryota > Viridiplantae > Streptophyta > Magnoliopsida > Poales > Poaceae > Thinopyrum > Thinopyrum elongatum. The sequence goes on along the minus strand of CM022303.1, from coordinate 289,391,849 downwards.
CGTGCTTCCTGCTTGCGGGGGCGCGCATCGAGGCACGCCTCCAAGTGGTGCCGAAACACCTCCCTTGGTACACCAGCCAAGGCGGATGCTTTCCAAATGAAAGCCCCCGAGTTCGCCTGAAGGGAGATGCCAGGCGCGCCTTCCTATGCAGGAGGAGGGTGGGCTCCAGTGGCAAGTGTAGGAGTAGGACCCTGGCCGCCAGTTCCAGCTGACGCCTTCTTTGCTTCAGGGCGGTCCTTGGGGAGTAGCTGCTTCTTCTTCGCGGGGTGGCTCTAGAAGGCCCGGTAGCGTCTTCGCCATCGGAGTGCTTGGCCGCTGCAACTTTGTAGGCACGCTCAAGGGAGCAGACCGCGTCCTTCTCGTCACAGGCGATGGTGATGACACCACTATAGCCGGGCATCTTGAGGATGTTGTAGCCATGGTGGGTTGCAGCCATGAACTTGGCGAGCGCTAGATACCCCAGGATGGCGTTGTACGGGAGGCTGATATGCACCACGTCCGAGTCGATGAGCTCAGTGTGGTAGTTGCCGCACGTGCCGAAGGTGACGGGGAGGCGCACTTGCCCCGGGGGCATGGTGGAGCCATCGATTACCCCAGAGAATGGCCTGGTCGGCATCAGCTAGCCGTAGGGCACTTGGAGCGTCTCGAAGGTCTCGATAGAGAGCATGTTGAGGCCGGCGCCTCCATCGATGAGGGTCTTGGTTACCGTGACGTTGCTGATGGTGGGAGTGCACAACATGGGAAGCACGCCCGCAGCGGCCATGGACTTGAGGCTGTCCTTGGAGTCAAAGGTGATGGCGTACTGCGACCACTTGAGGGGTCGCGTGGCTTTCTGCCTCGGGAGGGCAGCGTTCACCTCGCGAGAGAATTGCTTGAAGAGGCAGTTGGACGCAGGGGCATGGGCTCCTCCAAGGATGCAGGCTATCGCACGAGGCTCATGGTAGCCCCCAACCCCCTCGTCAGGTTGGTTAGCGTCGTTCCTTCTGGGTGGCGCAGCAGTGGTGGAAGAGCAGCGTTGCCCTGAGGGTGCGCCTCCGAGGCTGATCACGCCAGGCGCCCTCATGAGGCTAGTCGCACCAACCGCCCTCGTGAGGCTGGCCGCGCTAGCCCTGGCGGGGGTTGCCGTTGCGGTTGTCCCACTGGCCGCCAGCCTTGGCGGGGGTTGCCGTCGCGGTTGTCCCACCGGCCGCCGCCGCGGTCGTTGCGATCTGGTCGACGCATGATGCATTTTTCACGGAGTGACTTGAGCTCTTGGCAGTCTTCGGTGTTGTGGGTGCGCACATTGTGGTAGACGCATGATACGTCCATTTTGCATCATGATTTATACTGTTATTTATAATGTTTTTATGCATAATAATGCTTTATGGAGTAATTCTAATGCCTTTTCTCTCATAAAATGCAAGGTTTACACAAAGAGGGAGAATACCGGTAGCTGGAATTCTGGACCTGAAAAAGCTACGCCAGAGATACCTATTCTACACAACTTCAAATAAGTTGAAACTTCACGGAGAATTATTTTGGAATATATGAAAAATACTGGAGCAAATAACTACTGGAGGGGGGCCACCTGGTGACCACAAGACACCAGGGCGCGCCAGGCCCCCAGGCGTGCCCTGGTGGGTTGTGGTTAGCCCAGCCCACCTCCGGTGCCCATCTTCTAGTATTTAAGTCATTTTGACCTAGAAAAAATAAGGGGAGGACTTTTGGGAAGGAGCGCCACCTTCTCGAGGCGGAAATTGGGCAGGAGCACTTTTGCCCTCTGGCGGAGCGATTCCGCCAGGGGAACTTCCCTCCCGGAGGGGGAAATCGAAGCCATCGTCATCACCAACAACCCTCTCATCTTTGGGAGTCCAATATCCATCAACATCTTCAACAACACCATCTCCTCTCAAACCCTAGTTCATCTCTTGTGTTCAATCTTTGTACCAGAACCTCAGATTGGTACATGTGGGTGACTAGTAGTGTTGATTACATCTTGTAGTTGATTACTATATGGTTTATTTGGTGGAAGATTACATGTTCAGATACATTATGCTATTTAATAACCCTCTGATCCTGAGCATGAATATCATTTGTGAGTAGTTACTTTAGTTCTTGAGGGCACGGGAGAAGTCATGTTGCAAGTAATCATGTGAACTTGATATGTGTTCGATATTTTGATGATATGTATGTTGTGATTCCCTTAGTGGTGTCATGTGAACGTCGACTACATGGAACTTCACCATATTTGGGCCTAAGGGAATGCATTGTGGATTAGTTATTAGATGATGGGTTGCTAGAGTGATAGAAGCTTAAACCCTAGTTTATGCGCTACTTCGTAAGGGACCGATTTGGACCCAAATGTTTAATGCTACGGTTAGATTTTATCTTAATACTTTTCTCGTAGTTGCGGATGCTTGCGAGGGGGTTAATCATAAGTGGGAGGTTTGTTCAAGTAAGAACAGCACCCAAGCACCGGTCCACCCACATATCAAATTATCAAAGTAGCGAACGCAAATCAAACCAACATGATGAAAGTGACTAGATGAAATTCCCGTGTGCCCTCAAGAACACTTTGCTTATTATAAGAGACCATTTTGGCCTGTCCTTTAACACAAAAGGATTGGGTTACCTTGCTGCACTTTATTTACTGTTACCGTTACTTGCTCGTTACAAATTATCTTGCTATCCAACTACCCATTACCGACAATTTCTGTGCTTGCAGAAAATACCTTGCTGAAAACCACTTGTCATTTCCTTCTGCTCCTCATTGGGTTTGACACTCTTACTTATCGAAAGGACTATGAAAATTATGCTCATAATGCCTATGTTAAGGAATTTACTGAGAGAATGACCGTTGCTTTGGAAGAAAATAATGATATGCGTGAATCTATAGATAATTATGATTCTGTTGATTTGATTGAAATATCCCTTGATGAATGTGATGCTTGCTATTCTTATGGCCATGATGCCAATATTAATATTGTTTATGGGGATGAATTTGCTATAGTTCCTTATGTTAAACATGAGATTATTGCTATTGCACACATACTTGATAGTTCCTTGAATCAAAAGCATGATTGCAATGATGTTATTATAAATTCTATTAATGTCAATTGTGCTAATAATATGCAAAACCCCAAGCTTGGGGATGCTAGTTTTGCTATTTTCGATACTTATTGCAATGATCATGATTGGGGTGATAATGCTTCTTATGATCTTGAAATTTTATTTAAGCCTCATGATGAATATGTTTGCAATAATATTGAAAGTGGGTTTGGAAGAGTGTCAACTCTAGGTAATAATGATCCCACTACTTTGGAGAATTATCAATCTTATGAAATTTTTGATAAAAGTGGGCTTGGAGAAGTCATGACTTTATTTGGTGATAATCCCACTATTTTGGAAGAGTGTCAACTTTGCATGCATGTGGATCATGTAGAGAAAATTTTATGTGATAGCTATATTGTTAAATTTGATTATGATCCTACATGTAATTATTATGAGAGAGGAAAATATGGTTGAAGAAATTTTCATGTTACTAAATTACCTCTCGTTATGTTGAGATTATTATTGTTTCTTTCTTTTTCCTTGCATATGCTAGATCTTGCTTGTCTTGCTCATTTTTTTCCCTATAAAATGCCTATGCATAGGAAGTATGTTAGACTTAGATTTGATTTTCACATGCTATATGATGTTCTCTTCGTGTTTCAATTGCTATCTTTCATGTGAGCATCATTAAGATTATCAACGCCTAGCTAAAAGGCTTTAAAGAAAAGCGCTTGTTGGGAGTTAACCCAATATTTTTCTTTTATGTTTTTATAAAATTACACATTATTACCTCTGTAGTAATTGTGTTTTGGTGTTTTAATTAGTGTTTGAGCCAAGTACGATCTTTGGGATGGCTTACGGTGATAGTTGATTTGATCTTGCTGAAAAACAGAAACTTTTGCTTCCAGTAACAGAATTGTTTAAATCACTGGAGCTTGTAAAAAATCTGAATTTTTTACACAATATTGATATACAATTTCCTCTGTTTTCCTAATTTTTCAGAATTTTTGGAGTTACAGAAGTATGAGTAAAATTCAGATCTTCACAGACTGTTCTGTTTTTGACAGATTCTGTTTTCTTTGTGTTGTTTGCTTATTTTGATGAATCTATGGGTAGTATCGGGGGGTATGAACCATGGAAAAGTTGGAATACAGTAGATATTACACCAATATAAATAAATAATGAGTTAATAACAGTACCTAAAGTTGTGATTTATTTTCTTATACTAACGGATCTCATGAGTTTTCTGTTGAGTTTTGTGTTGTGAAGTTTTCAAGTTTTGGGTAAAGATTTGATGGACTATGGAATAAGGAGTGGCAAGAGCCTAAGCTTGGGGATGCCCAAGGCACCCCAAGTTAATATTCAAGGACAACCAAGCATCTAAGCTTGGGGATGCCCCGGATGGCATCTCCTCATTCGTCTTCGTCTATCGGTAAATTTACTTGAGGCTATATTTTATTCACCACATGATATGTGTTTTGCTTGGAGCGTCTTGTATGATATGAGTCTTTACTTTTTAGTTTTCCACAATCATCCTTTATGTACACACCTTTTGAGAGGGACACGCATGAATCGTGAATTTATTAGAATACTCTATGTGCTTCACTAATATCTTTTGAGCTAGGCAATTTTGCTCTAGTGTTTCTCTTATATCTTTTTAGAGCACGGCGGTGGCTTTATTTTATAGAAATTGTTGAACTCTCACGCTTCACTTATATTATTTTGAGAGTCTTTCTAAACAGAATGGTAATTTGTTTAGGTTATGAATTTAGTCCTAATATGATAGGCATCCAAGAGGGATATAATAAAAACTTTCATATAGAGAGCGTTGAATACTATGAGAAGTTTGATTCCTTATGATTGTTTTGAGATATAAAGATGGTGATATTAGAGTCATGCTAGTGAGTAATTGTGGATTGGTAGAAATACTTGTGTTAAAGTTTGTGATTCCCGTGGCATGCACGTATGGTGAACCGTTATGTGATGAAGTCGGAGCATGATTTATTTATTGATTGTCTTCCTTATGATTGGCGATCGGGAACGAGCGGTGGTCTTTTCCTACCAATCTATCCCCCTAGGAACATGCGTGTAGTACTTTGTTTCAATAGCTAATAAATTTTTGCAATAAGTATGTGAGTTCTTTATGACTAATGTTGAGTCCATGGATTATACGCACTCTCACCCTTCCACCATTTCTAGCCTCTCTAGTACCGCGCAACTTTCGCCGGTGCACTACACCCACCATATACCCGTCCTCAAAACAGCCACCATACCTACCTATTATGGCATTTCCATAGCCATTCCGAGATATGTTTCGATGCAACTTCCACCATTCCATTTTATTAGGACACGCTTCATCATTGTCATATTGCTTTGCATGATCATGTAGTTGACATAGTATTTGTGGCAAGGCCACCGTTCATATTTTTTATACATGTCTCTCTTGATCATTGCACATCTCGGTACACCGCTAGAGGCATTCATATAGTCATATTTTTGTTCTAGTATCGAGTTGTAATTCTTGAGTTGTAAGTAAATAAAAGTGTGATGATCATCATTATTAGAGCATTGTCCCATGTGAGGAAAGGATGATGGAAGCTATGATTCCCTCAAAAGTTGGGATGAGTCTCCGGACTTTACAAAAAAATAAAAGAGGCCAAAATAAGCCCAAACAAAAAAAGAAGAAAAAAAATGAGAGAAAAGAGAGAAAGGGCAATGCTACTATCCTTTTTCCACACTTGTGCTTCAAAGTAGCACCATGGTCTTCATGATAGAGAGTCTCCTATGTTGTCACTTTCATATACTAGTGGGAATTTTTCATTATAAGAACTTGGCTTGTATATTCCAATGATGGGCTTCCTCAAATTGCCCTAGGTCTTCGTGAGCAAGCGAGTTGGATGCACACCCACTTAGTTTCTTTTTGAGCTTTCATAAACTTATAGCTCTAGTGCATCCGTTGCATGGCAATCCCTACTCACTCACATTGATATCTATTGATGGGCATCTCCATAGCCCATTAATACGCCTAGTTGATGTGAGACTATCTCCTTCTTTTTATCTTCTCCACAACCACCATATTTTATTCCACCTATAGTGCTATATCCATGGCTCACGCTCATGTATTGCGTGAAAGTTGAAAAAGTTTGAGAACATCAAAAGTATGAAACAATTGCTTGGCTTTGTCATCGGGGTTGTGCATGATTTAATACTTTGTGTGATGAAGATGGAGCATAGCCAGACTATATGATTTTGTAGGGATAACTTTCTTTGGCCATGTTATTTTGAGAAGACACGATTGCTTTATTAGTATGCTTGAAGTATTATTGTTTTTATGTCAATATTAAACTTTTGTTTTGAATCTTATGGATTTGAATATTCATGCCACAATAAAGAAAATTACATGGATAAATATGTTAGGTAGCATTCCACATCAAAAATTCTGTTTTTATCATTTACCTACTCGAGGACGAGCAGGAATTAAGCTTGGGGATGCTTGATACGTCTCCAACGTATCTATAATTTTTGATTGTTCCATGCTATTATATTATCTATTTTGGATGTTTTATATGCATTAATATGCTATTCTATATTATTTTTGGGACTAACTTATTAACCCAGAGCCCAGTGTCAGTGTCAGTTTCTGTTTTTTTCCTTGTTTTTGAGTTTTACAGAAAAGGAATACCAAACGGAGTCCAAACGGAATAAAACTTTCATGATGATTTTTCTTGGACCAGAAGACACACGTAGGACTTGGAGATGAAGTCAGAGGAGTCCCGAGGAGGCCACAAGCCTCAGCGGCGTGCCCTACGGGGTGCTGAGGGCTTGTGGGCCCCTTGGAGCTCCTCCAACCCTAATTCTTGGCCTATAAATTCAGAAATATTCCCAAACGACCGGAAGTGTCCACCAAAATACTTTTATGCCACCGCAACCTTCTGTACCCGTGAGATCCCATCTTGGGGCCTTCTTTAGCATCCTGCCGGAGGGGGATTCGATCACGGAGGGCTTCTACATCAACTCTATTGCCCTTCCGATGAAGCGTGAGTAGTTTACCACAGACCTACGGGTCCATAGCTAGTAGCTAGATGGCTTCTTCTCTCTCTTTGATCCTCAATACCATGTTCTCCTCGTTGTTCTTGGAGATCCATCCGATGTAATATTCTTTTGCGGTATGTTTGTCGAGATCCGATGAATTTTGGATTTATGATCAGTTTATCTATGAATATTATTTGAATCTTCTCTGAATTCTTATATGCATGATTTGATATCTTTGTATTTCTCTTTGAATTATCGGTTTGGTTTGGCCAACTAGATTGGTTCTTCTTGCAATGGGAGAGGTGCTTAGTTTTGGGTTCAATCTTGTGGTGTCCTCACCCAGTGACAAAGTAGGGGTAGCGAGGCACGTATTGTATTGTTGCCATCAAGGGTAAAAAGATGGGGTTTTCATCATATTGCTTGAGTTTATCCCTCTACATCATGTCATCTTACTTAAGGCGTTACTCCGTTCTTATGAACTTAATACTCTAGATGCATGCTGGATAGCGGTCGATGTGTGGAGTAATAGTAGTAGATGCAGGCAGGAGTCGGTCTACTTGACACGGACGTGATGCCTATATTCATAATCATTGCCTTGGATATCGTCATAACTTTGCGCTTTTCTATCAATTGCTCGAGAGTAATTTGTTCACCCACCGTATTATTTGCTTTCAAGAGAGAAGCCTCTAGTGAAACTTATGGCCCTCGGGTCTATTTTCCATCATATATTTTCAGATCTATAAACCAAAAAAACAAAAATACCTTGCTGCAATTTATTTGTTTTTACTTTGTTTTACGTTTTAGGCTTTTATATCTATCTCTATCATATCTCACCTTTGCAAGTGACCATGAAGGGATTGACAACCCCTTTATCGCGTTGGGTGCAAGTGTTTGATTGTTTGTGTAGGTGCATAGATTGGAGACTTGTGTGTATCTCCTACTGGATTGATACCTTGGTTCTTAACTAAGGGAAATACTTATCTCTACTTTGCTGCATCACCCTTTCCTCTTCAAGGGAAAAACCAACGCAAGCTCAAGAAGTAGCACTATGGTTAAAGATCTCTTGGTAGAAAATATTGATGGGCATGTTATTTACTTCTGTGTTGAAGCTGCTAGAATTGCCAAACCCGATGAAAAAGATAAACACGTACCTGTTGTTGGCATGCCTGTTGTCTCAGTTAGAATAGGAGATCACTGTTATCATGGTTTATGTGACTTAGGTGCTAGTGTGAGTGCTATTCCTTTTACCTTATCTCAAGAAATTATGAATGACATAACACCTGCTGAAATAGAAGACATAGATGTTACTATTAAACTTGCTAATAGAGACACCATCACACCACTTGGGATTGTTAGAGATGTTGAAGTCTTGTGTGGGAAAATAAAATACCCTACTAATTTTCTAGTTCTTGGTTCCCCACAAGATGACTTTTGTACCATTATCTTTGGTAGACCTTTCTTGAACATTGTCAATGCTACTATAGATTGCCATAAACAAATTGACAGTGTTAGCTTTGGTGATGAGTCTCACGAATTTAATTTCTCCAAGTTTAGTAGAGAACTCCGTAATAAAGAATTACCTAGTAAGGATGAAATAATTGGTCTTGCTTCTATTGCCATGCCTCTAGGTGATCCACTAGAACAATATGTGCTAGACCATGAAAATGATATGCACTTGCGTGAAAGAAATAAAATAGATAATATATTCTTTGAACAACAACCTCTGCTTAAACACAATTTGCCTATTGAGACTCTAGGAGGTCCTCCTCCACCTAAAGGTGGTCCTGTGTTTGAATTAAAACAATTGTCAGACACTTTGAAATATGCTTATCTTGATGATAAGAATATATATCCTGTTATTATTAGTGCTAACCTTTCAGAACATGAAGAAGAAAGATTATTGAAAAATCTGAAGAAGCACCGTGCTGCTATTGGGTATACTCTTGATGATCTTAAAGGCATTAGTCCCACTCTCAGTCAGCACAAAATTAATATGGAACTTGATGCTAAACCCGTTGTTGATCACCAACGATGATTAAATACTAAGATGGAAGAAGTGGTGAGAACTGAAATACTAAAACTTCTAGAAGCATGTATAATCTATCCCATAGCTGATAGTAGATGGGTAAGTCCTGTTCATTGTGTCCCTAAGAAGGGAGGTATTACTGTTGTTCCTAATGATAAAAGTGAACTTATTCCACAAAGAATTGTCACTGGCTATAGAACGGTAAATGATTTTAGAAAATTAAATAAAGCAACTAGAGAAGATCATTACCCTCTGCCTTTTATTGATCAAATATTGGAAAGATTATCTAAGCACGCACACTTTTGCTTTCTTGATGGATATTCTGGTTTTTCTCAAATACCTGTTTCACAACCTGATCAAGAGAAAACCACTTTTACTTGCCCTTTTGGAACTTATTCTTATAGGCGTATGCCCTTTGGTTTATGCAATGCACCTGCTACCTTTCAAACATGTATGACTGCTATATTCTATGATTTTTGTGAAAAGATTGTTGAGGTTTTCATGGATGATTTTTCCGTTTACGGAACTTCTTTTGATGATTGCTTAAGCAACCTTGATCGTGTTTTGCAGAGATGTGAGCAAACTAATCTTGTCTTGAATTGGGAGAAGTGCCACTTTATGGTTAATATATGAAGGTATTGTCTTGGGGCATAAAATTTCTGAACGAGGTATTGAGGTTGATAAAGCTAAAGTTGATGTAATTGAGAAAATGCCATGTCCTAAAGATATTAAAGGTATTTGTAGTTTCCTTGGTCATGCTGGTTTCTATAGGAGGTTTATTAAAGACTTCTCTAAAATTTCTGGGCCTCTTACTAATCTTTTACAAAAGGATGTTCCATTTGTTTTTTATGATGATTGTGTAGAAGCCTTTGAAACACTTAAGAAAGCCTTAACTTCTGCACCTATTGTTCAACCACCTGATTGGAACTTGTCTTTTGAAATTATGTGTGATGCTAGTGATTATGCTGTTGGTGCTGTTCTAGGACAAAGAGTTGATAAGAAGTTAAATGTTATCCATTATGCTAGCAAAACTCTAGATAGTGCCCAAAGAAATTATGCTACTACTGAAAAAGAATTTTTAGCAGTTGTGTTTGCTTGTGATAAATTCAGATCTTACATTGTTGATTCCAAAGTAATTGTCCACACTGATCATGCTGCTATAAAATATCATATGGAAAAGAAAGATGCTAAACCTAGACTCATTAGGTGGGTTCTCTTGCTACATGAATTTGATTTACATATCACTGATAGGAAAGGAGCTGAGAACCCTGTAGCAGATAACTTGTCTAGGTTAGAAAATATTCTTAATGACCCACTACCTATTGATGATAGTTTTCCTGATGAACAACTAGCTGCAATAAATGTTTCTCATAATACTCCTTGGTATGCTGACTATGCTAATTATATACCACCTAGTTTCACATACCAACAAAAGAAAAAATTCTTCTATGATTTAAGACATTACTTTTGGGATGACCCACATCTTTATAAAGAAGGAGTAGATGGTATTATTAGACGTTGTGTACCTGAGCATGAACAGGAACAAATCCTACGGAAATGTCACTCCGAAGCCTATGGAGGACATCATGCGGGAGATAGAACTGCTCACAAGGTATTGGAATCTGGTTTTTATTGGCCTACTCTCTTCAAGGATGCCTATAAGTTTGTTTTATCTTGTGATGAATGTCAAAGAATTGGTAATATTGGTAAGCGTCAAGAAATGCCTATGAATTATTCACTTGCTATTGAACCATTTGATGTTTGGGGTTTTGATTATATGGGACCTTTTCCCTCCTCTAATGGGTATACACATATTTTGGTTAATGTTGATTATGTTACTAAGTGGGTAGAAGCTATTCCAACTAGTAGTGCTGATCATAACACTTCCATTAAAATGCTTAAAGAAGTTATTTTCCCAAGGTTTGGAGTCCCTAGATATTTAATGACTGATGGTGGTTCACACTTTTTATTCATGGTGCTTTCCGTAAAATGCTTGCTAAATATGATGTTAACCATATAATTGCATCACCCTATCATCCTCAATTTAGTGGTCAAGTTGAACTTAGCAATAGAGAAATAAAGTTAATATTAGAAAAAACTGTCAATAGGTCCCGAAAGAATTGATCTAAGAAATTAGATGATGCACTTTGGGCCTACAGAACAGCATATAAAAATACTATGGGTATGTCTCCATATAAAATGGTTTATGGAAAAGCTTGTCATTTGCCTCTTGAGTTAGAACAAAAAGCATATTGGGCAATTAAAGAACTCAACTATGATTTCAAACTTGCCGGTGAAAAGAGGTTATTTGATATCAGCTCACTAGATGAATGGAGAACCCAAGCCTATGAAAATGCCAAACTATTTAAATAAAAAGTTAAAAGATGGCATGACAAAAGAATCCAAAAGCGGGAATTCATAGTTGGAGAATATGTTCTTTTGTACACCTCTCATTTTAGATTCTTTGTAGGAAAGCTTCTCTCCAAATGGGAAGGACCTTATATTGTCGAAGAGGTTTATCACTCTGGAGCTATTAAGATTAATAATGACGAAGGTACTAACCCGAAGGTGGTCAATGGACAAAGAATTAAACACTATATATCACGTACGCCTATTAATGTTGAAAGTAATATTGTCCAAACCATGACACCGGAGGAACACATAAAAGAAACCTTCCGGAACACTCCAGAATCCTGAAAAAGAGGAGGTACGTGATACAGTAAGTAAACGGACTCCGAGAAATCCGCGGAAATATTTTCTGTCAGTTTTGGAATATTATAAAAATTAGGAAAATAAGAAATAACCAAGAATGCAACCGAGGAGGGCACGATACACCAGGGCACGCCTGCCATCCCTGGCGCGCCCAGATGGGTTGTGCCCACCTCGGGAACCTTCCCGACTCCGTTCTCCTCCCATTTGCTTGTTTCCCAAGATAAAAAAATCTTTATATACCCCCCGAACATATTGACCACCGTATTGCGGAGAAATCTTCTGTTCTTGTTTTGTGTTGTTTCTCTGTCAGGTCTATCAAGTCAGCATCATGTCTTCTTTTTCCTCCAACAACATAGAAGAAGGAGCTTGGTTGATGAAGATAGAGCTGAAAAGAGAGGAACCAAAGGAAGCCCTCAAGGAGGACAAGAGCAAGGAAGCTACGGGAGATCAAACTCAAATAGGAGGGCATGCCCTGCTGGAAGGAGAAGAAGAAGATATCCTTCAACCTTACTACAATCATCTTACCCCTACTGAGATTGAAGCTTTTAGGGCCTTTAAAACGGTTCGTGTTCAAAATAAATATCTCACTCGTGAAAACATTCTGTTGCAAGAGCAAATCATTGCCCTCTGGAGCACTGTTCATAGTTTGGAGTACCTTCTGAGCCTGAAGTGTGACACTACCTCATCACCACCACCATTTTCATCTTCCCCACCAAAGGAGACTTGAGTACATGGTATGGGCACTCCCCTTGGCTTGTGCCAAGCTTGAGGGAGATGCCCCGGTATCGTATCACCATCACTTTTATTGCCTTTACCTATTTTAGTTTGATCTTTATTTTTATCATGAATTAGTTGAATAAAAGTTTAGCATGATCTCCTTTTGAGTGTTAGTTTCGTGATCTAAATATCCATGTAATCGAGTGAGAGTTATATAATAAAGTTAGTTTGAGTCTTTGCTTCTTTACTTTTATGTTGCAATCAAATAAAAGGAAATAAATGAAAAAGATCATATGCTGATCTTATGGTAAGTAATGACATCACAAAAGGGAAGTATAAGTGGTAAAATTTATTGGAGATTGACAAACATAGCTGTCGCGGGAAACCACGGCCACCTATGGGACCAAGGGTCCCTTGCTGGTTTGGCAGGGGGATGGCACGTTGCACAAAGAGCAGAGAAGCCTGGAACAGCACGGTAGAGATCACACGGGCAGTTTTTACCCAGGTTCGGGCCGCCGTGAGGCATAAAACCCTACTCCTGCTTTGGTGGATTGATGGTGGAAAAATGGTGGTGGGCGCAACACACTTGCCTGGCAGGGTTTGCCTCGGCGAGAATGGCTACATGCGTAAGGACGTGCGAGAGTCCGAATCCTTTCTCAGGTTGCCATGGGCCTCCTTTTATAGGTCAAGGGGTCACCACAGTGGCAAATCAGTCATTATGCACTGATTAGATAGCAAACAGTGCCATCATACCTAACTTTGCAGGCTGACAGAGCGCATTAAATGCGCCGCTCAACGTCACATCGCAGCTTGTCCGGCAGGCCCTGCCGGGCTGTTTTTCCAGCTTCGCGCCTGCTTGCGTGACACGTCTCAGGACGGGTGTCATTTGGAGGTGTTTCCTGTAGAAAGTGGCTGCCATGTGGTGAATAGCAGCCACTTAGCCACTTTGGATCTTGACACCGCACTAATCGATGACGTGCATCATGATGAGGTGGTGCGGTGAGGTGGTTCTGCCTCCGCAAGCCCCGGCAGGCCTGCTGGGACGACCCGAAGGCTTGCTTCCGGGGAGTAACCCCGTCCTTGCCAGGCTTGCCTGCCCGGCAAGGGAGGTTTTGCCTTTAGTGATATCTTGCTGCTCTGGTTCCTCTTGGTCTTCTGGATCTGTACTTGGATCCTTCAAAGGACTGGTCCCTTGTGCTCCAATCTGAGCTTGGCGCCGTGATCTTGTTCCCGTGCCTATGCACAGTCTGGGCAACGGACCCAGGGTTTGTTGCACCGACAGAAGCCCCCGGGCCTGCCCCAAACGCGCCACCGGGCGTCCTCGGGGTAGGTCCTAACCAGTGCACAGGCAGGGGCGTAGAAGTAGCCGGCCCCTTTGAGATCTTCTTTGCTTCTTCATTATCTTGAGTCCGGGCCAGTTTCCGGTTTTCCCGCGCGTTGTGTTGAGCGTTATGGAAAAAAACAGATCATGGCCCGTGGATTGCCCACGCCCCACGATCACAGGGCGGAAACTGCCATTCCACTTCGCCTCCCGCTCGTGGTGCATCCGCCACGTGTGCCTCATACATTGGGCGTGGTAGGCGGTGGATGCGGAGTGCATGGGGACGAGCGCTACGGTAGAAAACCAAGCGCCGTTGGTTGGCGTAGAGGGTCGGCTCTGATTCCTCGAGTCGTTGAAGGTGCAGGGAGGCTCTATTGGAGGAGCAGGGCGGTCGCCTCCCGGGTGAGAGGCCAGCCCCCTGCATCGTCCCTCTATAAAAAGGGGGCGGGTACGATGTGTTTGCTCGCATGTTTCCCTTCTCCCCTTTTCAACTTTCTCTGCTTGCCATGGTGAGAGGGCGTGGACGTGGTGGTGCTCTAGCGGCGGTGACGAGAGCTTCTGCTCGACAGCGCGCCCTTCCTCCTCCGGACGGCGTGGCGGCGGAACCTGCCGTGAGAGGAGGAGGGAGGGGGCGAGGTCGTGGTCGCCGAGGTGCTCGCGGAGGAGGAGGACAGGGAGGCGCCCCGACCGTGCCTCCGTCAGACGCCCCTCCTTCGTTGGAGGCCACGTTGGGGCCCAACCTCGGGAATTCTTCATCAGGCTGTACAAGCCCCTACGCGGTCGCCTCCGCCTTCCTACTCTATTCGTAAGGGAGATGGAGCTTGAACAACCACGAGCATTGAGGCTGCACATGAGGGGCTGTGGGAATGGTAGCTTCCGTGTAGACGTAGACTTTCCCGCCCCCCATGTCATGTACTTCCGCCGGGGCTGGAAGACCTTTGCTCGTGCCCATAGCTTGTCGGTAGGGCACGCCCTCCATTTTAAGTTAATGGAGGACGATTTCCTATCCGTCAAGGTTTTCGGGAGCTCGGGTGTTCGCTTAGGGTGCTGCGCGGAGAGCTCGACCGACGACGAAAGCTCCTCTTCGAGTGATAGCGACGAGGAGGACAGTGACGGTGATGACGACGGAGCCGACCGGGAGGGCGACGACTCTGACTCCGGCTAAGCACCAGTCGGACCATCATCGTCAGGCGGCGGCAGCACCATCTGCACCTGCATCTCCTCTCCGGCAAGGTGATTTGCCGGGGAGTTGGGAGCAGATGTGGGGGTGGCGCCTCCGACTCTTCCAGCAGCCTTCCAGCTGGACCCCGGCAGGCTTCCTCGCGGGCTGCAGCTCCGTTAGCCCTGCTGCGTCCTGCTGGCCCTGGTGGTGGCGGTTGACGGGTCTTCTCCGCCATGCTCTCCGTCGACGCCTTCGCCGGTGCCCTCCCGCCCCTGCCAGGCTACCTCTCCTGGAGCCCGACAGGGTCAGGCTGGGCTTCTGCCCAGGCGCTTCTTTTGCCCTCTTCACCTTCGACTGCTGTGCCTAGGAGGAGAGAGACAAGAAAGGGCATCACGGGGCACTTATCTTTTTTCAATCTTAAATCTGTAGGCAGTTGCCAAATTTTAATTCAAATGATGTAATCTCTTGAATCCATGTTTGTGTCCTGTAAGGTTTGTACTTGTTTGATTAGCATGTTAACGAAAAAGATGAACCTTGTCGGGGACTCGTGCATATATATGTCCATGCAGAGGTGGAATGCCTCTTTATTTTTAAATAAATGAGTTTCCCCCGGCAGGCCATCCTGCCGGTACCCTCTATTTTGTTGCCGGGTAGCCGAGGCTACCGGGCGCAAATTGTGATGAGGGACCAGCCCCCCGCCAATCTTTTTTCAACAAAGGCCACTGCGACCATCCTGACCGAAGCAGTGTTCGAGTCAAGGGATGGGAGCACCTGAGTTTCAAAAAGCGGCGAGGTTTTCTTATGCACAAGTCCTTACAGAACACATATGGACAAGAGATAAAACTTATCTGTTTGGCTTGCCGGAGATCGCAGTGTTGGTCCATCTTTCCAGCTTCCCTTAGAGGCCAAGTTCTCGGTAGGAACCTGCAGTTGTATGCAGATGGAAATGATGCCAGATGCGATCCTATCTACATGAACATGCGATGCTCATGAAATGATGCCAGATGCGATCCTATCTACATGAACATGCGATGCGATCCCCACAGCGCTTCATTTATTTCTCTGTTGCTCAGGGTCTGTGCCTGGCTTTGTACAAGGGGTTGCATGTAGCTGAGGCAAGGCCTGTACAAAAGGGTGGCTGCCGGGCAGGGCCCGACAGCCGCGCCTTACGGGTAGAACTTGCAAAGATTCTCAATATTCCATGAGTTTTGCAATTGAATGCCATCTTCGGTCTCCAGACGGACTGCGCCAGGTCTGGTGACTCGAACTACCCGGTAAGGGCCTTCCCACTTCGGCGTCAACTTGTTTGCACCCTTGGCGCACTGAACGCGCCTAAGGACAAGGTCGCCTTCCTCAAAACACCGAGCATGAACCCTGCGGCTATGATAGCGATGCAGGGCTTGCTGATAGCGTGCAGCACGCGTAGCAGCCCGGAGACGGTTCTCCTTGAGAAGCACAGCATCGTCACGCCGATGCTGATCTTGCGCTACTTCATCGTAGGCAAGCACTCGAGGTGACCTGTAAATGAGTTCTGTGGGGATAACTGCTTCTGCCCCATAGAATAGGGAGAAGGGAGTCTGCCCGGTGGCTCGATTTGGTGTCGTTCTGAGGGACCAGAGAACTACCGGCAGCTCATCGATCCATCGCCTGCCGCACTTCTGTAGCGTATCAAATGTTCTCGTCTTGAGTCCTCGCAACACTTCAACGTTCGCCCTCTCAGCTCGTCCATTGCTTTTGGGATGTGCAACAGAGGCAAATGAGATCTTGCTTCCGAGGGCATGAACATATTGCATAAGGCGCGGCTCGTGAACTGGGTGCCGTTGTCGGTGATGATCCGTGCAGGGACCCCGAAGCGGCACACCAATTCTTTCAAGAACTTGATAGCTGACTGAGTAGTCACCTTTCTCATGGCAGCTACTTTCGGCCAGTTTGTAAACTTGTTGATAGCAACGAACAAGAATTCAAAGCCCCGGCAACTCAGGGGAAAGGGCCGAGGATATCGAGCCCCCAGACCGAAAACGGCCATGACAAAGGGATTGTCTGAAGAGCTTGTGCAGGCAGATGGATGTTCTTGGAATGGAACTGGCAGGCTTCACACTTGGTGACTAGCTCGACCACATCTTGGAGGGTTGTGGGCCAATAGAATCCTTGCCGGAATGCTTTCCCAACTAATGCCCTTGATCCAATGTGGGAGCCGCACATGCCTTTGTGTATTTCCGCCAGTAGTTCCTTTCCTTCTTCCCGACAGATGCACTTCAATTTCACACCATTGGGCCTCCTTCTGTATAGAGTGTCATCGACAAACTGATACATACTGGCCCTCCGGGCTACTCTTTCAGCTTCCTCTTGCTCATCGGGAAGTTCTCCAGTTTGGAGGAAATGGACTATGTGCCTTGCCCAAGCTGGAGCCTGAGGCTCGGCAACAAGGACTAGCGGCACCTCCTCATTTTCGGGAGCACGTTCCTCGACCGCGGGGACCAGTGGCCCGGCAGGAGGGCGCAGCCCGGCAATCGATGGGGAGTTGTTTCCGGCAGGGTCCCTACCAGGAGCCCCGGGAGGCTCTACCGGGAGAGGCTTACCGGAGTCCAACTTCCTCCTCTTTCTGGCCATTGTTGCTGGGGATACGGAGGGCTGAGTAAGATGGAGAACAAAAGTTCCTGGTTCCACAGGAAGTTTTTGCGCAGCACACTTTGACAGATGATCAGCTATGCTGTTTTCCGCACGGGGTACGTGCTCTGTTTGCAGTCCATCAAAGTGCTCCTCCAATCTTCTCACTTCCTCAACGTATGCCTCCATCAATGGACTTTGGTAATCCTTGTTGACTTGTCTCACCACAAGTTGTGAATCTCCTCGAATGATCAGTTTCTTGATCCCCAATTCTGTGGCAATCCTGAGCCCGGCAAGGAGCCCTTCATACTCTGCTGTATTGTTGGTTGCTTCCTCCCGGGGAAAATGCATTTGGATGACGTACTTTAGGTGCTCCCTAGTGGGAGCAACTAGAAGCATGCCAGCCCCTGCACCTTGTAGGGAGAATGCACCATCGAAATACATAATCCATTCTTGGGGCGCTTCCTTGCCGGGGATAACTGTTTCCAACACTTCTTCATCAGGGGGTGGCGTCCATTCTGCAATAAACTCTGCCAATGCCCTGCTCTGAATTGTTGATGTGCTCTCAAATTTCAGGCCAAAACTGGATAACTCCAAAGCCCACTCCACTATTCTACCAGTAGCCTCAGGGTTTCGGAGTATCCTTTGCAACAGAAAGCGGGTGACAACTGTAATCTCATGGGCTTGGAAGTAGTGGCGCAGTTTCCTTGAGGCCATATGAGACCAAAAATCAACTTTTGCACACCAGAGTACCTCGATCTAGCCCCCTGTATTAGAGAACTGACAAATTACACTGGGCGCTACACCACTTTCTTCCTTACCGCGTCCTTGGGGTTGCCCCTGCTGCCGTGCTTCTCTTTGTCCTGCTCCGGTCCTGCCGGGCTTTGCTCATTCTCTGATTCCTCTACTTCTCGCTGTGCCACTAGGGCTATGCTGACCACTTGATTAGTTGTCGCTAAGTAGGAAGAAAATGGAGTGGAAAGTTTCCGCTTTTCCGGAGGAAAAATGGAAACGGAGAGGAAATATGAAAACGGAAATGGAAATTTGCAAAACGGAAATGGAAATGGAATTTTATATGCGGAAACGGAAACAAAAACGGAATGGTGTTTTCTGGTGGAACACACGTGGAAATGGAATTTTCTATTTCCGTTAATATGGAATTTTTGTTTCTACTATAGGCCCATGGCTGCTTTGTACCCAACTACCAAACAACACGCAATGACAGAATGAGTAGAAAGCGCAAAATGTATCACTTGAGTACCAACTTTTACTACCACACACATACTCAGCTAGACCCTATACGGAATTGTCTACAATACTACCCTATGTTACCAACACAACCATATTATTTTGTAGCCATGTTAACAATTCCATCAATTTGTTTGTTTTTTGTTTGAATTTCTCCATGATTCAAGGGGGCTTTAAGTTCCGGTCAACACATATTTTTGTTTTCGTGTCCGCTCTGTATTTGCTCTGGGTTTGTTTCCGATAGTATTTGTTTCCGTATTCATTTCCGGGGTGTTTGTATTCATTTCTGCTTCTACAAAAAAATATGAAAACAAATATGACAGCACCTAGTTCCGTCCGTTTCCGCGCCGTTTTCATCCCTACCACTATGTACAGCAGCAACGGCTCTTGTGGTTTAGGAGCAACCAAGGTGGGCACAGAGGATAAGTAGGTCTTCAAATCTTGTAATGTTGCATCTGCTTCCAGAGTCCACTTCATGGGCCCTGCCTTCTTCAAAATTTTGAAGAACGGTAGGGCGCGCTCGGCAGACTTGGAGATGAATCTGCTAAGTGCGGCAACGCACCCTGTTAGACGCCTCACATCTTTGACTGTCCTGGGTGCCTGGATCTGCTCGATAGCCTTGATCTTGTCGGGGTTGGCTTCGATCCCACGATGGGACACGAAGAACCCAAGTAGCTTGCCGGAGGGAACGCCGAACACACACTTCTCCGGGTTCAGCTTCAAGTTGATCTTGCGCAAATTACCAAATGTCTCCTCCAAATCCTGGATAAGGGTTGATCTATCCTTGGTCTTGACCACAATATCATCCATATAAGCCTCAATGTTTCTATGCAACTGTGGTTCAAAACCAATCTGGACTGCTCTTGCAAAAGTGGACCCGGCACTCTTTAACCCAAAAGGCATGCGCATAAAGCAGTACGTACCACATGGGGTGATGAATGAGGTCTTCTCTTCGTCTTCCTTGGACATGAAGATCTGATGATACCCAGAATATGCATCTAGAAAGGAGAGCAAATCACAACCTAAAGTGGAGTCCACAATCTGATCGATGCGCGGCAAGGGAAATGGGTCTTTCGGGCAAGCCTTGTTGAGATCCGTGAAATCTATGCAAAGCCTCCATTTCCCGTTATCTTTGCGTACGACCACTGGGTTTGCTAACCATGTCGGATGCAATACTCCTCTAACCAGACCAGCTGCTTCAAGCTTCTTAATCTCTTCTGCAATGAACTGCTGCCTCTCCAAGGCCTGCTTTCTAACCTTCCACTTGACAGGTCGGGCATGTGGGCAGACAGTGAGGTGGTGCTTGATTACCTCCCTGGGAACACCGGGGACATCAGATGGTTGCCAGGCAAACACATCGATATTCGCCCGCAGGAAGGCAATGAGCGCGCTTTCTTATTTGTCATCAAGGGTGGCGCTGATAGTGAAGGTACCATCAACGCCAGCCAGCCCTGCCGGGACCTTCTTCACATGTGGTGCAGCAACCTTGGATCTCTTGCTGTTGGAACTCTCCGGCAAGTCATCAACAGGCGCAGCGCACTCCGAAGAGGTACGCTTCCTGGATTCCTTGCTGGTGTCCCTGCTATCCTTCTTCTTTCCTCTGTTATCCTTGGTGGGAACTACAGCTGCCGTGGCCTCTGCCGCGACTGCGTCCCGGTACATCTTATCTATGCAAATGATTGCGTCTTTCTCATCTGACGGGATGGAAATGACTCCGACCGGCCCTGGCATCTTCAAAGTGTTATAGGCATAGTGGGATGCCGCCATGAATTTTGCCAGAGCTAGGCATCCAAGGATCCCATTGTACGGCAGGGGGAGGTCGACCACATCAAACACAACCTTCTCAGTCCGGTAGTTCAATTCTCCCCCAAATATCACTGGCAACGTGATCTTTCCCTTAGGATGACTCCTGCCGGGATTGACTCCATGAAACGTGCCTGTGACCTTTAGTTCTTCCTATGCTATCTGAAGCTTGCTGATAACCTTTGGGGAAATCAGATTCAACCCAGCCCCGCCGTCAACCAACATCTTTGTGACCTTGAGGTTGCGAATTGTTGGAGAGACCAACAACGGCAAACACCCTACCTCGGTGGTGCGGTCAGGATGGTCCTCTTCGTCAAAAAGATGGGCGTGCGTGACCATTTGAGCGGCTTCCGAGACTCTGCTGCCGGCTCCATGGCATTGGCTTCACGCGCCCACCATTTAAGTTGGCGGTGAGAGGAGTGCAAAGATGCACCCCGTCAATGCACAGGGCGTCAGTGGCCTTCTGGAATTCCTACTCGCTGGTTTCCTCTTCATCCCCTCCATCACTCTCATTATTGCAAACTTCTTTCTCTCGGCCCCTGGCGGGTTTTCCTTGGTTCAGAAAAGCCTTGCCAGGGCGGTTTGCTTCACCGCCTCGGCCCTTCACGCCAGTGCCGTTCTGACCTTTTTCCTTATCACGCTTCTCATATTCCGCCCTCTGCCTCTTGACGAGCTGCTCAACCTGATGAAGATCGTGGCCTTTGGTCCGATGGATCTTGCAGTATGGCCCATCGCCTTTCCCAGCCCTCTCGGCAGCCGCAGCCTCACGGCAGTCAGTGCACGCAGCAGCTTCCTTGACGGGGGCCTCGGCCTTAGCCTTCTTGCCGGTACTAAGCGTGCCTGATCCTTCAACGGTCATCACTGCCTTATCCTTGCACCTCTTGTTGCGCTTCTTACTCTTCTTCTTCTGGCTGGTGGACTCGTCGTCATCCTCTGAGTCGATGTCGATGCAATCTTCCTCTCCAGGGAGTTTCCTTCCCTCCTCCACCCGAGCGCATTTGTCGACCAAGGTGTAGAGCTCCTTCATAGTCTTGGGCAACCGCACGTTCATCTTGGAACGTATCCTGCGGTTGCGCACATTGGTTTGGAAGGCAGCTATCACAGCTGCCGGGTGGATATTTGGGATATTTCTGTGGACTCTGCTAAATCTCTGCAAATACTTGCGGAGAGTCTCTCCTTCTTTCTGTTGGAGGAGCTGCAAATCGCTGGGCAATCCTGGTTCTTGATGGCCACCCGTGAAGGCGCCAATGAACTCATGGCACAGGTCAGCCCATGGTGAAATGGAGTTCTCTGGCAGGTGCATCAGCCAAGACCTCACATTGGACTTGAGCGCCAAAGGGAAGTAGTTGGCAAACACCTTCTCATCTCTTCCCCCGGCAGCTTGAACAGCGATGGTGTAGATGCTCAAGAACTTTGCCGGGTTCAGCCTCCCATCATACTTCTCGGGTATCTCTGGCTTGAACGTGCGAGCAGACGGCCAACGAACTTGCCGCAGCTCACGAGTAAAGGCAGGGCACCCAACCTCGAAAGGCAGGCACCCGCCATCCTCGAGCGCAGGCTCGTCAATGTCGGGGCCGTCGCACCCATTGGTCCGACGGTGGTCATCGTGGCGTTGCTCGACGACAACGCGCGTGACTCCCCTCCGCCTGTCCTCCGGGGCTCGTTGTTGGCCTGGACGTGCTAGAGGGTCGGAAAAGGCATCGAGACGTCATCGGGTTCTTGATTTCGTGGTTCCCATGC
Organism: Thinopyrum elongatum; assembly: GCA_011799875.1. Lineage (NCBI taxonomy): Eukaryota > Viridiplantae > Streptophyta > Magnoliopsida > Poales > Poaceae > Thinopyrum > Thinopyrum elongatum. The sequence continues at coordinate 289,369,451 of CM022303.1, read as the reverse complement.
TGGTTGCCATGGTGGGGACTGCACAGTGGGGGTGGCCCCTTCCATACGGCCAGCAGCGCGAGCCGTTGTTGTCGCTTGGGGAGGCCGCGGCGGGCCAGCTCGCTGCGAGCTCCCAGCCTCGGCAAAGCCAATCAGACTCTGGATGGTGGCTCTCCATTCATCCGTCTGATCGGCTGCCGGTGGGAACCTCAACAGCAGCTGGGCCCGTGCCATGGCCTCCGTAGCAGTGCTTGGCATTGGCGAGGATGACATAGATCGTACCGTCGCCCGACTTCTGACGGTGTCGGTGGCGACTGCGGCGCGCCCTCGCTATTGCGGACCAGCCACTTGGATGGCGTGGTGGTGCGGTGAAGGCGCTTGAGGGCCAGTGGTCCCATTGGGCATAGTGGCTGGGTCGACCCGCTCCGGGGGAGGCACGCACCCCGCGGCCGCGCCCGTGGCGGGGGCGGCCAGAGGGTGGCGATCCGCCCTAGACTGGGCGCCACCACTGTGGTTGTGCCCGTCGGCGATGGGAAGAGGCACAGACGGAATAACTCCACCGTACGTACCCTGTGGAGCACGACCACTGGGATGCTGCTCTCCTCCGGTGCCTCCCGCTCCTGCTTCGGCCGCGGGGGAGGTGGTGACGATGCCGACTGCGTCCCCCGCAGCGCCCACATCCTCGTGTGCCTCCGCGTTCCCCGCGGCGTCGGCAGCCGCGGGCGGTGGAGCCTTCGAGGTGGACGGGTGAGCCGTGGCACCGGGCTTCTTCTTGGGCACCATGGTCGATGGAGCCGTCGATGATGAAAATGGCGATTAAGATGATGCACTGCTCATGCTCTCGGGTTCGCGCAAGTGATCCCCCTACCTGGCGCGCCAAAGATGTCGCGGGAAACCACGGCCACCTATGGGACCAAGGGTCCGTTGCTGGTTCGGCGGGGGGATGGCACGTTGCACAAAGAGCAGAGAAGCGTGGAACAGCACGACAGAGATCACACGGGCAGTTTTTACCCAGGTTCGGGCCGTCGTGAGGTGTAAAACCCTACTCCTGCTTTGGTGGATTGATGGTGGAAAAATGGTGGTGGGCGCAGCACACTTGCCCGGCAGGGTTTGCCTCAGCGAGAATGGCTATGCGCGTAAGGACGTGCGAGAGTCCGAATCCTTTCTCAGGTTGCCATGGGCCTCCTTTTATAGGTCAAGGGGTCACCACAGTGGCAAATTAGTCATTATGCACTGATTAGATAGCAAACAGTGCCATCATATCTATCTTTGCAGGCTGACAGAGCGCATTAAATGCGCCGCTCAACGTCACATCGCAGCTTGCCCGGCAGGCCCTGCCGGGCTGTTTTGCCAGCTTCGCGCCTGCTTGCGTGACACGTCTCAGGACAGGTGTCATTTGGAGGTGTTTCCTGTAGAAAGTGGCTGCCATGTGGCGAATAGCAGCCACTTAGCCACTTTGGATCTTGACACCGCACTGATCGACGACGTGCGTCATGATGAGGTGGTGCGGTGAGGTGGTTCTGCCTCCGCAAGCCCCGGCAGGTCTGCCAGGACGACCCGAAGGCTTGCTTCCGGGGAGTAACCCCGTCCTTGCCAGGCTCGCCTACCCGGCAAGGGAGGTTTTTCCCTTAGTGATATCTTGCTGCTCTGGTTCCTCTTGGTCTTCTGGATCTGTACTTGGATCCTTCAAGGGACTGGTCCCTTGTGCTCCAGTCTGACCTTGGTGATGTGATCTTGTTCCCGTGCCTGTGCACAGTCTGGGCAACGGACCCAGGGTTTGTTGCACCGACAATAGCATTGGTCAATGATGCAACTCATGAAAGAATTAATAAGGGAAGAGAAGATTCACATGCAAATACACTATCTTGGACATCTTTTATGATTGTGAGCCCCCATTAAATATTATATGTCAAAATTGTTGACGGTGGACAAGGAAGACAACGTAATGATTTATGTTTGTTCTTATTCACATAGAAGTTATATTGTCATAGATCCTTCAACATGTGGTGCTTGCTCAATATCTTTGCTAGCCAAAATTCCGCACTAAGTAGAGATACTACTTGTTCATCCAAAAACCCTAAACCCAAACTCATGTTTTCAGGGTCCACCATACCTACCTATGGATTGAGTAAGATCCTTTAAGTAAGTTGTCATCGGTGCAATAAGGCAATAAAAATTGCTTCTAAATGTGTTGGATCATTTAGTGTAAGAGAAAATTGAGCGTTGTACGAACTTGTGATGGCAAAGTAATAAAAGCGACAGACTACATAATAAAGGTTGCTATCATAAGGGGCAATATAACGTGACGTTCTTTTGCATTAAGGGATTTGGCATACAAACCAAAAAGCACATGACAACCTCTGCTTCCCTCTGCGAAGGGCCTATCTTTTATTTTTATGAATTTACCTTTATGCAAGAGTCAAAGTATTCTTCCCTATTCCTTTTTATTTTCTCTTTTTGCAAGCATCATGTGGTGAGGAAAGATCTAGGCACATATATCTGGTTGGATATGAGTGAGCATGAGTTATTATTGTTGACATCACCCTTGAGGTGAATACGTTGGGAGGTGAAACTATAAGCCCCTATCTTTCTATGTGTTTGGTTGAAACTTTTTGCTCATGGGTATGCTGTGAGTGTTAGCAATCATAGAAGATTAAATGATGGTTGAGTATGTGGACTTGCCAAAAGGCTCCGATACGAGACCCTTCCTGAATATATGATGAATTGTAGTTGCAAAGTTGACTAAGAACATAGTTTGTTGGTTTTCAATAGAGTTTATGATTTTTACTTTGATGTTGTGATGAATTGTTACTTGTTCATGAGAAGCTATATGATAAGAGCTTTATGATAAAGTTTGTTGTTGTTATGATAATAAGCGTGATGCTACTATGTCCGTATTTTGTTTTTATCGACACCTCTCTCTCTCTAAGCATGTGGGCATGTTTTTCGATATCGGTTTTCGCTTGAGGACAAGCGAGGTCTAAGCTTGGGGGAGTTGATACGTCCATTTTGCATCATGATTTCTACTGTTATTTATAATGTTTTTATGCATAATAATGCTTTATGGAGTAATTCTAACGCCTTTTCTCTCATAAAATGCAAGGTTTACACAAAGAGGGAGAATACCGGCAGCTGGAATTCTGGACCTGAAAAAGCTACGTCAGAGATACCTATTCCGCACAACTCCAAATAAGTTGAAACTTCACGAAGAATTATTTTGGAATATATGAAAAATACTGGAGCAAATAACTACTGGAGGGGGGCCACCTGGTGACCACAAGACACCAGGGCGCGCCAGGCCCCCCAGGCACGCCCTGGTGGGTTGTGGTTAGCCCAGCCCACCTCCGGTGCCCATCTTCTGGTATTTAAGTCATTTTGACCTAGAAAAAAATAAGGGGAGGACATTCGGGACGGAGCGCCGCCGTCTCGAGGTGGAACTTGGGCAGGAGCACTTTTGCCCTCCGACGGAGCGATTTCGTCAGGGGAACTTCCCTCCCGAAGGGGGAAATCGAAGCCATCGTCATCACCAACAACCCTCTCATCTTTGGGAGGCCAATCTCCATCAACATCTTCAACAGCACCATCTCCTCTCAAACCCTAGTTCATCTCTTGTGTTCAATCTTTGTACCGGAACCTCACATTGGTACATGTGGGTGACTTGTAGTGTTGATTACATCTTGTAGTTGATTACTATATGGTTTATTTGGTGGAAGATTATATGTTCATATCCATTATGCTATTTAATACCCCTCTGATCTTGAGCATGAATATCATTTGTGAGTAGTTACTTTAGTTCTTGAGGTCACGGGAGAAGTCATGTTGCAAGTAATCATGTGAACTTGATATGTGTTTGATATTTTGATGATATGTATGTTATGATTCCCTTAGTGGTGTCATGTGAACGTCGACTACATGGAACTTCACCATATTTGGGCCTAAGGGAATGCATTGTGGAGTAGTTATTAGATGATGGGTTGCTAGAGTGACAGAAGCTTAAACCCTAGTTTATGCGCTACTTCGTAAGGGACCGATTTGGACCCAAATGTTTAATGCTACGGTTAGATTTTATCTTAATACTTTTCTCGTAGTTGCGGATGCTTGTGAGGGGGTTAATCATAAGTGGGAGGTTTGTTCAAGTAAGAACATCACCCAAGCACTGGTCCACCCACATATCAAATTATCAAAGTAGCGAACGCAAATCAAACCAACATGATGAAAGTGACTAGATGAAATTCCCGTGTGCCCTCAAGAACACTTTGCTTATTATAAGAGACCGTTTTGGCCTATCCTTTGACACAAAAGGATTGGGTTACCTTGCTGCACTTTATTTACTGTCACCATTACTTGCTCGTTACAAATTATCTTGCTATCCAACTACTCGTTACCGACAATTTCAGTGCTTGCAGAAAATACCTTGCTGAAAACCACTTGTCATTTCCTTCTGCTCCTCGTTGGGTTTGACACTCTTACTTATCGAAAGGACTACGATTGATCCCCTATACTTGTGGGTCATCAACGCAGAACATGCGTTGGTCCTTTGCGGGCTCATCGCGATCGCGGCCGCGCTTCTGCTCGGGCTCTACCGCCAGCACGGTAGGGCCCTTGCACTTGCTCTCCTTGCCCTTGGCCTTGTTGTCATCGAGTGTGGCGTCGTGGTCGTTGTGGATGAAAAGGCCGCCTTCCTCAGCCTTGGCACACTTGTCGGCCATATTGAACAGCTCCAGCGCCGAGCTCAAGTCGTCGTTGATGGTGAGCTTCTCGCACATCCTGACGTCCATGGCGCCGTTGGAGAACGCTGAGATGATGGACTCGTCTGAGGCACGTGGGATCTTATTGTGCACCTGGCTGAAGCGTTGGATGTACTTGCGGAGGGTCTCGCTAGGGCGCTGCTTCACGCGATGCAGGTCGTTGATGGTGAGGGGGCGGTCATGCGTGCCCTTGAAGTTGGCGACGAACTTCTCGCAGAGCTCGCTCCATGAAGAGATCGACTCCTCGGGCAGGTTCATGAGCCAGGAGCGTGCCCCATCCTTGAGGGCCATGGGGAACCAGTTCACCATGACTTTGCCATCACCGTTCACTGCCTCAATGCTCAACGTGTAGAGCTGGAGGAACTCCGTGGGGTCGGGGATGCCGTCGTAGCGCGGGGGCAGCTCCGACTTGAACTTGATGGGCCAAACTACCCGATGCAGCTAGCGAGTGAAGGCCCGAGAGCCCACACTGGTCGAAGGAACGCCACGCACGAGGGCGGCATGGTTCCGGTGCCTGGCCGCCGTGACTTCTTGGACGATGCGGTCCTGGTGCAGATGCTACTGCTCGAGAAGGAAGCGAGCGTTAGGCGGCACTTGACGGACGATTTGGTAGCTGGCTTCGTCTCGGGCCGACGGCGGCGCCCCGCGGGGCTAATCACGCGGGGGCGCGTTGCAATGGGGTTCGCCGAGGTCGCCGCACAAGGGCGGTGGCGGAGCTGCGTCGTGCGCCACGTCCCCGGCGTGAGATGGCGGAGGGCGGAGCGAGATGATGCGGCCAAGCCAAGTGTCGTAGCCCGCGTCTACAGGAAGGTAGCAGAGCAGCTCACGCTGAAGGAAATATGCCCTAGAGGCAATAATAAAGTTGTTATTTTATATTTCCTTATATCATGATAAATGTTTATTATTCATGCAAGAATTGTATTAACCGGAAACTTGATACATGTGTGGATACATAGACAAAACACCGTGTCCCTAGTAAGCCTCTACTAGACTAGCTCGTTAATCAAAGATGGTTATGTTTCCTAACCATAGACATGTGTTGTCATTTGATAAACGGGATCACATCATTAGGAGAGTGATGTGATGGACAAGACCCATCCGTTAGCTTAGCATGTCGATCGTTCAGTTTTATTGCTATAGCTTTCTTCATATCATATACATATTCCTTTGACTATGAGATTATGCAACTCCTAGATACCGGAGGAATACCTTGTGTGCTATCAAACGTCACAAAGTAACTGGGTAATTATAAAGATGCTCTACAGGTATCTCCGAAGGTGTTTTTTGGGTTGGCATAGATCAAGATTAGGATTTGTCACTCCGAGTATCGAAGAGGTATCTCTGGGCCCTCTCGGTAATGCACATCATAATAAGCCTTGCAAGCAATGTGACTAATGAGTTAGTTGCGGGATGATGCATTACGGAACGAGTAAAGAGACTTGCCAGTAACGAGATTGAACTAGGTATGGAGATACCGACGATCGAATCTTGGGCAAGTAACATACCGATGACAAAGGGAATAACGTATGTTGTCATTACGGTACGACAGATAAAGATCTTGGTAGAATATGTGGGAGCCAATATGAGCATCCAGGTTCCGCTATTGGTTATTGACAGGAGAGGTGTCTCGGTCATGTCTACATAGTTCTCGAACCCGTAGGGTCCGCACGCTTAACGTTCGATGACGATTTGTATTATATGAGTTATGTGATTTGGTGACCGAATGTTGTTCGGAGTCCCGGATGAGATCACGGACATGACGAGGAGTCTCGAAATGGTCGAGAGGTAAAGATTGATATATAGGATGATAGTATTCGGACACCGAAAGTGTTCCGGGATGTATCGGGTACATATCGGAGTACCGGGGGGGGGGTTACCGGAACCCCCCGGGGGAAGATATGGGCCATATGGGCCATAGGAGGGGAGCACACCAGCCCACAAGGGGTGGCGCGCACCCCTTATGGTAGGAGGCTGAATAGGAGAAGGAGGTGGGGGTTCGGCCCCCCCCCTTTCCTTCCTCCTTCCCTCTTCCCTCTTTTCCCCCTCCAGTAAAAGGAAAGGGGGGAGGCCGAATTGGACTAGGGGCCCAAGTAGGATTCCTCCTACTAGGGCGCACCCTAGGCTGCCTCTCTCCCCCTTGAAGGAAATATGCCCTAGCGGCAATAATAAAGTTGTTATTTATATTTCCTTATATCATGATAAATGTTTATTATTCATGCTAGAATTGTATTAACTGGAAACTTAGTACATGTGTGAATACATAGACAAACAGAGTGTCCATAGTATGCCTCTACTTGACTAGCTTGTTTATCAAAGATGGTTATGTTTCCTGACCATAGACATGTGTTGTCATTTGATGAACAAGATCACATCATTAGAGAATGATGTGATGGACAAGACCCATCCGTTAGCTTAGCATAATGAACGTTAAGTTTTATTGCTATTGCTTTCTTCATGACTTATACATATTCCTCTGACTATGAGGTTATGCAACTCCCGAATACCGGAGGAACACCTTGTGTGCTATCAAATGTCACAACGTAACTGGGTGATTATAAAGATGCTCTACAGGTGTCTCCGAAGGTGTTTGTTGGGTTGGCATAAATCGAGATTAGGATTTGTCACTCCGAGTATCGGAGAGGTATCTCTGGGCCCTCTCGGTAATGCACATCATATGAAGCCTTGCAAGCGATGTGACTAATGAGTTAGTTGCGGGATGATGCATTACGGAACGAGTAAAGAGACTTGCCGGTAACGAGATTGAACTAGGTATGAAAATACCGACGATCGAATCTCGGGCAAGTAACATACCGATGACAAAGGGAATAACGTATGTTGTTATGCGGTTTGACCGATAAAGATCTTCGTAGAATATGTAGGAGCCAATATGAGCGTCCAGGTTCCGCTATTGGTTATTAACCGGAGATGTGTCTCGGTCATGTCTACATAGTTCTCGAACCCGTAGGGTCCGCACGCTTAACGTTCGATGACGATTTGTATTATGAGTTATGTGATTTGATGACTGAAGTTTGTTCGGAGTCCCGGATGAGATCACGGACATGACGAGGAGTCTCGAAATGGTCGAGACATAAAGATTGATATATTGGAAGGTTATGTTCGAGCACCGGAATGGTTTCGGAAAGGTTCGGACATTTTTCGGAGTACCGGGAGGTTACCGGAATCCCCCGGGGGACTAATGGGCCTTCATGGGCCCTAGTAGAGAGAGGAGGCAAGCGGCTAGGTGGTGGCGCACGCCCCCCCAAGCCCAAACCGAATTGGACTAGGGGTGGGGGGCGCAACCCCCCTTTCCTCCTCCTCCACCTCTTTCCCCTTCCCCCTTCTCCGGAAAAGGAAGGGGGAATCCTACTAGGACTGGGAGTCCTAGTAGGACTCCCCCCTTGGCGCGCCTCCCTCCAGGCCGGCTGCCTCCTCCCCCCCTCCTTTATATACAGGGGAGGGGGGCACCACAAAGGACACCAAGATTTGTCTTAGCCGTGTGCGGTGCCCCCCTCTATAGTTACACACCTCGGTCATATCGTCGTAGTGCTTAGGCGAAGCCCTGCGTCGGTAACTTCATCATCACCGTCACCACGCTATCGTGCTGATGAAACTCTCCCTTGTCCTCAACTGGATCAAGAGCTCGAGGGATGTCATCGAGCTGAACGTAGCTGAACGTGTGCTGAACTTGGAGGTGCCGTACGTTCGGTGCTTGATCGGTTGGATCGCGAAGACGTTCGACTACATCAACCGCGTTAAGCTAACGCTTCCGCTTTCAGTCTATGAGGGTACGTGGACAAACTCTCCCCTCTCGTTGCTATGCATCTCCTAGATAGATCTTGCGTGAACATAGGATTTTTTTTGAAATTGCACGTTCCCCAACAGTGGCATCCGAGCCAGGTCTATGCGTAGATGATATGCACGAGTAGAACACAAAGAGTTGTCGGCGATAATAGTCATACTGCTTACCACCAACGTCTTACTTTGATTCGGCGGTATTGTTGAATGAAGCGGCCCGGACCGACATTACATGACCGCGTTCATGAGACTGGTTCTACCGACGTGCTTTGCACAAAGGTGGCTGGCGGGTGTCTGTTTCTCCAACTTTAGTTGAATCGAGTTTGACTACGGCCGGTCCTTGTTGAAGGTTAAAACAGCACACTTGACGAAAAATCATTGTGGTTTTGATGCGTAGGTAAGAACTGTTCTTGCTAGAAGCCCGTAGCAGCCACGTAAAACTTGCAACAACAAAGTAGAGGATGTCTAACTTGTTTTTGCAGGGCATGCTATGATGTGATATGGTCAAGACATGATGTGATATACATTGTTGTATGAGATGATCATGTTTTGTAAAAGTTATCGGCAACTGGCAGGAGCCTTATGGTTGTCGCTTTATTGTATGAAATGCAATCGCCATGTAATTGCTTTACTTTATCACTATGCGGTAGCGATAGTCGTAGAAGCAATAGTTGGCGAGATGACAACGACGCTACTATGGAGATCAAGGTGTCAAGCCAGTGACGATGGAGATCATGACGGTGCTTTGGAGATGGAGATCAAAGGCACAAGATGGTGATGGCCATATCATGTCACATATTTTGATTGCATGTGATGTTTATCTTTTATGCATCTTATTTTGCTTAGTACGGCGGTAGCATTATAAGATGATCCCTCACTAAATTTCAAGGTATAAGTGTTCTCCCTGAGTATGCACCGTTGTGACAGTTCGTCGTGCCGAGACACCACGTGATGATCGGGTGTGATAAGCTCTACGTTCACATACAACGGGTGCAAGCCAGTTTTGCACGTGCAGAATACTCGGGTTAAACTTGACGAGCCTAGCATATGCAGATATAGCCTTGAAACACTGAGACTGAAAGGTCGAACGTGAATCATATAGTAGATATGATCAACATAGAGATGTTCACCATTGAAAACTACTCCATCTCACGTGATGATCGGACATGGTTTAGTTGATATGGATCACGTGATCATTTAGATGACTAGAGGGATGTCTATCTAAGTGGGAGTTCTTAAGTAATATGATTAATTGAACTTAATTTATCATGAACTTAGTACCTGATAGTTTTTGCATATCTATGTTGTTGTAGATCAATGGCCCGTGCTACCGTTCCCTTGAATTTTAATGCGTTCCTAGAGAAAGCTAAGTTGAAAGATGATGATAGCAACTACACGGACTGGGTCCGTTACTTGAGGATTATCCTCATTGCTGCACAGAAGAATTATGTCCTTAATGCACCGCTAGGTGAAAGGCCTGCTGCAGGAGCAGATGCTGATGTTATGAATGTCTGGCAAGCTCGATCTGATGACTACTTGATAGTTCAATGTGCCATGCTTTACGGCTTAGAATCGGGACTTCAAAGACGTTTTGAACGTCATGGAGCATATGAGATGTTCCAAGAGTTGAAGTTAATATTTCAAGCAAATGCCCGAGTTGAGAGATATGAAGTCTCCAACAAGTTCTATAGCTGCAAGATGGAGGAGAATAGTTTTGTCAGTGAACATATACTCAGAATGTCTGGGTACCATAACCACTTGACTCAGCTGGGAGTTAATCTTCCTGATGATAGTGTCATTGATAGAGTTCTTCAATCACTGCCACCAAGCTATAAAGGCTTCATGATGAACTATAATATGCAAGGGATGGAAAAGACAATTCCCGAGCTCTTCGCGAAGCTAAAGGCTGCGGAGGTAGAAATCAAAAAGGAGCATCAAGTGTTGATGGTTAACAAGACCACTAATTTCAAGAAAAAAGGGCAAAGGGAAGAAGGGGAACTTCAAGAAGAATAGCAAGCAAGTTGCTACTCCCGGGAAGAAGCCCAAGTCTGGACCTAAGCCTGAAACTGAGTGCTTCTACTGCAAAGGGACTGGTCACTGGAAGCGGAACTGCCCTAAGTATTTGGCGGATAAGAAGGATGGCAAAGTGAAAGGTATAGTTGATATACATGTTATTGATGTGTACCTTACTAATACTCGTAGTAGCACCTGGGTATTTGATACTGGTTCTGTTGCTCATATTTGCAACTCGAAACAGGAGCTACGGATTAAACGAAGATTGGCTAAGGACGAGGTGACGATGCGTGTGGGAAATGGTTCCAAAGTCGATGTGATCGCCGTCGGCATGCTACCTCTACATCTACCTTCGGGAATAGTTTTAGACCTGAATAATTGTTATTTGGTGCCAGCGTTGATCATGAACATTATATCTGGATCTTGTTTGATGCGAGACGGTTATTCATTTAAATCAGAGAATAATGGTTGTTCTATTTATATGAGTAATATCTTTTATGGTCATGCACCCTTGAGAAGTGGTCTATTTTTGTTGAATCTCGACTGTAGTGATACACATATTCATAATATTGAAGCCAAAAGATGCAAAGTTAATAATGATAGTGCAACTTATTTGTGGCACTGCCGTTTAGGTCATATTGGTGTAAAGCGCATGAAGAAACTCCATGCTGATGGGCTTTTGGAATCACTTGATTATGAATCACTTGATACTTGCGAACCATGCCTCATGGGCAAGATGACTAAAACTCCATTCTCCGGAACAATGGAGCGAGCAACTGACTTATTGGAAATAATACATACTGATGTATGCGGTCCGATGAGTGTTGAGGCTCGCGGCGGGTATCGTTATTTTCTCACCTTCACAGATGATTTGAGCAGATATGGGTATATCTACTTAATGAAACATAAGTCTGAAACATTTGAAAAGTTCAAAGAATTTCAGAGTGAAGTGGAAAATCATCGTAACAAGAAAATAAAGTTTCTACGATCTGATCGTGGAGGTGAATATTTGAGTTATGAGTTTGGTCTTCATTTGAAACATGTGGAATAGTTTCGCAACTCACGCCACCTGGAACACCACAGCGTAATGGTGTGTCCGAACGTCGTAACCGTACTTTATTAGATATGGTGCGATCTATGATGTCTCTTACCGATTTACCACTATCGTTTTGGGGTTACGCATTAGAGACAGCTGCATTCATGTTAAATAGGGCACCATCTAAATCCGTTGAGATGACACCATATGAACTGTGGTTTGGCAAGAAACCTAAGCTGTTGTTTCTTAAAGTTTGGGGCTGCGATGCTTATGTGAAAAAGCTTCAACCTGATAAGCTCGAACCCAAATCGGAGAAATGCGTCTTCATAGGATACTCAAAGGAGACTGTTGGGTACACCTTCTATCCCAGATCCGAAGGCAAGATATTCGTTGCTAAGAATGGATCCTTTCTAGAGAAGGAGTTTCTCTCGAAAGAAGTGAGTGGGAGGAAAGTAGAACTTGATGAGGTAATTGTACCTTCTCCCGAATTGGAAAGTAGTTCATCACAGAAATCAGTTCCAGTGATGCCTACACCAATTAGTGAGGAAGTTAATGATGATGATCATGAAACTTTGGATCAAGTTACTACCGAACCTCGTAGGTCAACCAGAGTACGTTCTGCACCAGAGTGGTATGGTAATCCTGTTCTGGAAGTCATGTTACTAGACCATGATGAACCTACAAACTATGAGGAAGCGATGATGGGCCCAGATTCCGCGAAATGGCTTGAGGCCATGAAATCTGAGATGGGATCCATGTATGAGAACAAAGTGTGGACTTTGGTTGACTTGCCCGATGATCGGCAAGCCATAGAGAATAAATGGATCTTCAAGAAGAAGACTGACGCTGACGGTAATGTTACTGTCTACAAAGCTCGACTTGTTGCGAAAGGTTTTCGACAAGTTCAAGGAGTTGACTACGATGAGACCTTCTCACCCATAGTGATGCTTAAGTCTGTCTGAATCATGTTAGCAATTGCCGCATTTTATGATTATGAAATCTGGCAAATGGATGTCAAAACTGCATTCCTTAATGGATTTCTTAAAGAAGAGTTGTATATGATGCAACCAGAAGGTTTTGTCTATGAACTGGTGCAAGCATCTCGGAGTTGGAATATACGCTTTGACGAGGTGATCAAAGCATATGGTTTTATACAGTCTTTCGGAGAAGCCTGTATTTACAAGAAAGTGAGTGGGAGCTCTGTAGCATTTCTAATATTATATGTGGATGACATATTGTTGATTGGAAATGATATAGAATTTCTGGATTGCATAAAAGGATACTTGAATAAGAGTTTTTTTCAATGAAAGACCTCGGTGAAGCTGCTTATATATTGGGCATCAAGATCTGTAGAGATAGATCAGGACGCTTGATAAGACTTTCAATGAGTACATACCTTGACAAGATTTTGAAGGAGTTCAAAATGGATCAGTCAAAGAAGGAGTTCTTGCCTGTATTGTAAGGTGTGAAGTTGAGTAAAGACTCAAAAACCTGACCACGGCATAAGATAAAGAAAGAATGAAAGTCATTCCCTATGCCTCAGCCATAGGTTCTATAAAGTATGCCATGCTGTGTACCAAACCTGTTGAGTACCTTGCCATTAGTTTGGCAAGAGGGTACAATAGTAATCCAGGAGTAGATCACCGGACAGCGGTCAAAATTATCCTTAGAGGACTAAGGAAATATTTCTCGGTTATGGAGGTGATAAAGAGTTCATCGTAAAGAGTTACGTTGATGCAAGCTTTGACACCGATCTGGATGACTCTGAGTCTCGATCTGGATACATATTGAAAGTGGGAGCAATTAGCTAGAGTAGCTCCACGCGGAGCATTGTAGACATAGAAATTTGCAAAATACATACTGATCTGAATGTGACAGACCCGTTGACTAAGCCTCTCTCACAAGCAAAACATGATCACACCTTAGTACTCTTTGGGTGTTAATCACATGGCGATGTGAACTAGATTATTGACTCTAGTAAACTCTTTGGGTGTTAGTCACATGGCGATGTGAACTATGGGTGTTAATCACATAGCGATGTGAACTAGATTATTGACTCTAGTGCAAGTGGGAGACTGAAGGAAATATGCCCTAGAGGCAATAATAAAGTTGTTATTTTATATTTCCTTATATCATGATAAATGTTTATTATTCATGCTATAATTGTATTAACCGGAAACTTGATACATGTGTGGATACATAGACAAAACACCGTGTCCCTAGTAAGCCTCTACTAGACTAGCTCGTTAATCAAAGATGGTTAAGTTTCCTAACCATAGACATGTGTTGTCATTTGATGAATGGGATCACATCATTGGGAGAATGATGTGATGGACAAGACCCATCCATTAGCTTAGCATGTTGATCGTTCAGTTTTATTGCTATAGCTTTCTTCATGTCATATACATATTCCTTTGACTATGAGATTATGCAACTCCCGAATACCGGAGGAATACCTTGTGTGCTATCAAACGTCACAACGTAACTAGGTGATTATAAAGATGCTCTACAGGTATCTCTGAAGGTGTTTTTTTGGGTTGGCATAGATCGAGATTATGATTTGTCACTCCGAGTATCGGAGAGGTATCTCTGGGCCCTCTCGGTAATGCACATCATAATAAGCCTTGCAAGCAATGTGACTAATGAGTTAGTTGCGGGATGATGCATTACGGAACGAGTAAAGAGACTTGCCGGTAACGAGATTGAACTAGGTATGGAGATACCGACGATCGAATCTCGGGCAAGTAACATACCGATGACAAAGGGAATAACGTATGTTGTCATTACGGTACGACCGATAAAGATCTTCGTAGAATATGTGGGAGCCAATATGAGCATCCAGGTTCCGCTATTGGTTATTGACCGGAGAGGTGTCTCGGTCATGTCTACATAGTTCTCGAACTCATAGGGTCCGCACGCTTAATGTTCGATGACGATTTGTATTATATGAGTTATGTGATTTGGTGACCGAATGTTGTTCGGAGTCCCGGATGAGATCACGGACATGACAAGGAGTCTCGAAATGGTCGAGAGGTAAAGATTGATATATAGGATGATAGTATTCGGACACCGGAAGTGTTCCGGGATGTATCGGGTACATATCGGAGTACCGGGGGGGGTTACCGGAACCCCCCGGGGGAAGATATGGGCCATAGGAGGGGAGCACACCAGCCCACAAGGGGTGGCACCCCCCCCTTATGGTAGGAGGGCGAATAGGAGAAAGAGGTGGGGGTTCGGCCCCCCCTTTCCTTCCTCCTTCCCTCTTCCCTCTTTTCCCCCTCCGGTAAAAGGAAAGGGGGGAGGCCGAATTGGACTAGGGGCCCAAGTAGGATTCCTCCTACTTGGGCGCGCCCTAGGCTGCCTCTCTTCCCCTCCCTCCTTTATATACGTGGGAAGGGGGCGCCTAGAACAGACACCAACGATTGTTAGCCGTGTGCGGAGCCCCCCTCCACAGTTTACGCCTCCGGTCATATTCACGTAGTGCTTAGGCGAAGCTCTGCGCGGACCACTTCACCATCACCGTCACCACGCCGTCGTGCTGACGGAACTCTCCCTCGACACTTTGCTGGATCAAGAGTTCGAGGGACGTCATCGAGCTGAACGTATGCAGAACTCGGAGGTGCCGTACGTTCGGTGCTTGATCGGTCGGAACGAGAAGAAGTTCGACTACATCAACCACGTTGTCAAACGCTTTCGCTTTCGGTCTATGAGGGTATGTGGACACACTCTCCTCCTCTCGTTGCTATGCATCTCCTCGATAGATCTTGCATGAGCGTAGGAATTTTTTTTGAAATTGCATGCTCCGTTACCCAACACACGCGCCATGAGCAGCACGGCCTGCGCGTTCGGCGGCCCGCGACGGCCGAGGGAGGAAGAGGTTGTGGCGGTGCGGCCGTTGGGCTGCATGAAAGGGTGCATGGAAGAGTCTTGCTGTTCACGGGCAACGGGGTCGGTGGTAGCAGCACCCGCTGCATCGGCGGAGTGGCGGCGGTTGCCGCGGCCTGTAGGCTCCATCTGTGCGATGCGAGCTGCCTGGCACTCGGCATGCACGTGGCGAGCGTCCGCCATGGAGTTGGTGGAGCAAAAGTCGAAGCAGAACGGGAGAACAGCGGTGCGCCCTACCTGGCGTGCCAAATGTCGGAATCGGGGCTCCGGGTACCCAAGAAGGTTCGAACTCTGGGGTGCGCTTGTTCCTACCACCCTACTTTGTCTCACAACCTCACGGCAATGCTCCGGCAAGCTCGAGCTAAGCAAGATGAACAGTGGACACGACAGTTTACCCAGGTTCGGTCCACCTTGCGGTGTAAAACCCTACTCCTGCTTGGTTGGAATTGCTTGGGGAGATGGATTACAAGCGTGCGGCTCTAGTTGCCCAATGAGTCAATCCTTTCTATGGTGGCACCCTACCCTCTTCTTCTACAACCTCCGGTCCTCTTCCCCCGAAAACACGCGGCAGGAAGGGTTGCCACAATGGCCAGTTTGAAGGGGGACAGGGGCGCAATCTATCCTGACAAAAGTAGTCTTCGCCTGCAAAAGCCTCCCGTCGTGACGCGCCGGTGGGCTCGGTGATAACCTTCATCCTGGCGAGCCCGTCATCTTGGTCCTCTTGCACCGAACGGGTAAGCTTTAGGGATTGCTTTGGGAACATGCGAGCTTTCCTTGCTCCCTTAGCACAAAAGAGGAAAGCCTCCACATATGCGCCTGCTGGCACGGCCTCTGGCGCTGCTCATCGCCCCGCAAGTCACCCATGTGAAGACGTAGGACCGCGTGACCCCGTCAAGCCGCTTGTGACTAGTCCGCCCGCGAAGGGCCTCGAGGGCGGCCTCGGGAGATGGCCGCGCGAGGAGGGGCCTCGCGAGGCTGCTGATGATGCTTGCTGACGTGTACCTTGCGAGGCGGGGGACCTCGCGAGGGTCTTACTCGTGAAGTCCAATGGTGGGCCGCGCTTGGCCCATGACATGCGCCGTGTCTTAGGCCACAGGCAGACGGGCCGGGGTACCCCCAGTCCCACGGGCCCGACAGGTACCACCACCTCTTTCAAGGACTCTTGTACTCCTTCAGGTTCTGTAATCACCCTCTTCCTTTTGGATGTCTGATACACAAGAACAACATTTGAATGGAAAAACATGGTATGATGAAAAATGGAATACGTATTGATAATGGGTGGGCATGGCATCTTTACATATATGATGAGTAAACTAAGTAGATGGCGGTGCAAAGAAGCAGAAGAAATGGAAGACAGCTTACGCAAGTTACATGCAACCAATAAAACCTTGCCAAATTAGAACAGGCACCTTGTTGGGTGAACAGGATAGGCCATCCGCCTTTGACTCCTTGAGCTCAAAACAGTCATTAGGATCATATTCTGAACATGAATCTGTAGGTGGGGAGCGTGTGGGTTTCATTGCAGCCAGAATGGAACTCAATGCCTTGATGCCATGTTTGTTAGTCATTGCATCGTTCCGCAATACTCTTCTGATGTGCGCATTCTCATATTCATTGTGATTTTGTTCAATATCTGAGAAGCATGAAAACATAAATAGTAGTGAGATTATCTTTATAATGCAGAGGATATTCTAATATAATAGGGGCTCCCTGTAAACCCTTGTGTGCTATCACTGGATTCTGATGAGAGAGCCCATGTGTGTTGTAATATGGTGCGTACATTAATATAATCTGGCACAACTACACAAAAAATAGGCTCCCTGTTGGGAGCTCCAGATGTAAGGATAGTTGGCAGATGATAGGTTCATAATATATCGTATAGAAAGTTTATTGCCAAACCAGAGCACACAGCCACTATGCAGATCATAGTGTAGATAAAAGGGGTACACCATAACCATCATAAATAAATCGGGAAAACGGAATTGGCTGAAAAATACGGGGTTGTATTGCCGCTACTAATTTAAAGCCTATCGATCACCTACAGGCCAGCTCTATTCATCTGAAGGCGCACTGCTGTTACTATCAGTCTAGTCTATCAAAGACCGCACAACTCCACCATTTCCTGGATATTATGGCAGACCAACTCGAAGTGCTGAATTCATCTAGCAGAAGTGTCCCAATAGAGTTGTCGACTGCAGATGTCCCTGCTCCCCTTCCTGACAAGGAACATACTATACTTACTAAAGAAGAACAGAAGAGGAACATGTTAAAGAATAGAAGGGGAAGCATATTATTGAGATTCCGCTTCTTTCTATACAATGTTGGTTGCCCACCCATGATGAATCAGAGCGCCCAAAGACATGCAATTCATGGTGTCTTTCTACATGTGGCCACATGCATTTGGAAACTCAAGGTATTTTTGGATTTTTAATATATGATAAAAGTAGACCCGGGGGCCATAGTTTTCACTAGAGGCTTCTCTCTCGAGCACATAGCATACGGTGGGTGAACACATTACTGTTGGGCAATTGATAGAAAAACGCATAATTATGACGATGTTCAAGGCAATGATCATGTATATAGGCATCACGTCCGAAACAAGTAGACCAACTCCTGCCTGCATCTACTACTATTAGTCCACCCAACGACCACTATCCAACATGCATCTAAGGAATTAAGTTTATAAAAAACAGAGTAACGCCTTAAGCAAGATGACATGATGTAGACAAAGTAAACCCAATCAATATGAATAAAACCCATCGTTTTACCCTTAATGGCAATAATACAAATACATGTCTTGTCCCCTTCTGTCACTGGGATATAGAGCACCGCAAGATTGAACCCATTACAAAGCACCTCTCCCACTGAAGATAAATCAATCTAGTTGGCCAAACCAAATGGATAGATTGGAGAGAAATACAAAACTATAACAATCATGCATAATAAAGTTCAGAAAAGGCTCCATTACTTATCATAAATATTCAGATCATAAACCCACAATTCATTGGATCCCAACACACCGCAAAACAAGATTACATCGGATAGAACTCCAAGAACATCGAGGAGAACATTGTACTGAAGATTAGAGAGAGAGAGAGAGAGAAGAAGCCATCTAGCTACTAGCTATGGACCCGTAGTTCTGCGGTGAACTACTCACGCATCATCGGAACGCTACAAGGATGATGTAGAAGCCCTCCGTGATCGATTCCCCCTCCGGCAGAGTACCGGAAAAGGCCTCCAGATGGGATCACGGAAGAAAAGAAACTTGCGACGGCGGAAAAAGTGTTTCGGGTGGCTCTCTGTTGGTTTCCCAATATTTGAGAATTTATAGAAGTGGAATTAGGTCAGACGGAGCCTCGAGGGGCCCACAAGGCATCAGGGCGTGGCCCCCCTGGGCGCGCCCTGTTGCCTTGCCGTCTCCTCGTACATCCTATGGTCTCCTCCCGAAGCTTCCAGGGTCTCTTATATCCAGAAAAAAATCGCCAAAAAATTTCGTAGCGTTTGGACTATGTTTGGTACTGATTTTCTGGAAAATCAAAAATAGGCAAAAAATAGCAACTAACACTGGGCACTAGGTTAATAAGTTAGTCCCAAAAATAATATAAAATAGCATATAATTGCATATAAAACATCCAAGATTGATACTAAATAGCATGGAACAATAAAAAAAATTATAGATACGTTGGAGACGTATCAGGTGTGCGTACGTTCATAGGAATGTGTGTACATAGGAATGTGTGTACGTACGTGCTTGTCAGTGTCTGCGTCTATACCAGTTTACTTCTAAAAAAAACACCCCTTTCCTTCCTCGCGGTGTAAGCATCTGGTGGGGAGGCTCGGCCCCTTTGCTGCGCCGCGTGGCGGTCGACGATGTCGTCGACGGTTCTTCTCCAGCGGCAGGTCAAGGCGGGATGGCAGCCCTCTTCCCATTCCCGTGCAGGATCTCCTGGGTGGGGGTTCGGCTCGGAGATCGCGGCTCACCAAATCTGGTCGGCGCGGTCCAGATCGGGTTCGCGCACATTCGTGGGACGGCTGGCTCAGCTGGGGTGGTGTTATCCGGCGAGCCCTGTGGCGATGATGTGCGGCGGCTCCGTGGCATTGCGGCAGGGCGGGCGCCAGATCTGGCCGGTTGGTTAGTTTTGGCTCACCTTTGCAGGCGCTGTGGATGGAGGTCGCCCGGCGTGGTTCTTGCTGCGCTGGGAGTGTGCGGGCCAGTGGTAGCACCTGTGTGGGGTTTGTGGGCACGCTGCTTAGGGCGAAGGCCTAGCAGGTGACTGCCCATGGCGGCGGCGCCCGTGGGCGTCGCTATACTTCTTGGAGGCGTTATCTGGGAGCTCAACGCTTCCTCAACTCATGGGCAAGATCTTCAGGCGAAAGTCTAGATCCGTTGGATCGAGCGACGGCGGCGTCTCCATCGTCGCGATCCCTCTCTGGGGCACAGCCTTGAAGATCATGGTCCTATTGGCGCTGCTTGTAGGCCGGAGGTGCACGACATTGCGGTCGGCAGGTGTCCGGTCGGCGGTGTGGGAGGTTGGCGTTGCGACTTCTGTGGCGGCGATGATGATGGCGAGATGTGCAGGGGTCGTGCGTGCCTTCGTCGTCAACAGTCGGTTGGTTCATGAGCGTGAAGTCGGAGCTGAGGCGTTGCGGGGCTACACGGCGACAACGATGCCAGGCGATTGGCAGTCTGGACTCGTAGGTGCCAGGCGTGCTCCTTTTCTCATGTGAGACTTGTTATCAAAGCCAGAGCTGCCTGGTCCTCGACCTCGCCGGCCGATTGTTTGGCTTTGGTCGACAGGGTTCCGTGCCTCGTTCATTCGGAAGGGTCTTGAAGGGTCGTCGGCGTCGAAGTCGAAGTCGCTTGCTGGAGGAGAGGTGATGACGATGACATCGTACGCAATCTCGACGGTGTGTTTGGATCCTGTGGGTGCCATGTCGGTCAGAGTACCTCTTTGTGGGCGTGTTGTAACGGTTTTCCGCTAATTAACCAGGCAACTATATTTTTTTTTAAGAATCGAGATCCTCAAAGGCCGAGTTTTGAAAAAAAAAAACCACTGCACGTCCAGAAAAGTACCTGCAATTTGCACCATAAATCCAGTTCCAGGAGTACGCAAACTGAACGACATGGCAAGAAAAATACTTCACACAATTTAGCGTCAAAATCATCACAAGCGCATTCAAACTTGTACCAGTTGAGTCCAGATGCTAATGCTTCATATCATAGTCAAAATAAACTATGCCGGGACACAGAAACCAACAACTAGCTTGTCCGACTAGCTTGTCCGACTAGCTTGTCCGACAAAAGCACAGGCTGCACAGCATAGCTTCACTACAATTCAAGCGATACAAGCATATGTGTACACACTATATGGGGACTTGCCACGGAGTTTCTCATTATTAAAGAGAAATCATCTTATTTTGCCTCTGTGTACGCTAGATTACATATCCTTGGTTATTTTTGTCGACTCACGGCGCGGGCTTGTAGGGCTGGTGAAACCAAGTGCAGGTCGTGTGCGCTTCGGCTTATTTGCTGCTTGTCTTGATTATCTTATGGAGTGCTCTCTTGGCCTCCTCTAGAGTCTCCACCTTGTATGGTACATCAAATGCAAGTCTCTGGATGTTGAACTGCACAGAATAAATTGCAAACTGAAGGCAGCGGAGAGAAGATTTTCTTCCTCAGAGAATAGCATCTCTACTAGTGACAGCAATCTGAATAAAGTTTACCTGTGCACCCTGGCGAACCCGAATGTCTATCCCTTTGCTGTCTACGGATATAAGAGCAGCATCGTCAACCTCCCCTTCAGCAGACATGAACTCTCTAAGTGGTTTAGAGAAAATAGCGTTCAACTCCTACATGCAGAGCATCCATCAAAAGCAGTCGAGGTTTTACTGTACTCACATATTACATGTATGGGCACCTAACTAATATGATGATCCAGCTAATCTGCTGATAATGGCATTCATAGTTTACCTTTAAGCTTTGTTCGCCGCCGTCAACTGCTATCTTGTCAGGTTGAATAGTTTCATACTGTTTCACATCTACCCATGCAACAGTGCCAAAGCCTCCAATAAAATATATGTCACTGTGATTATCGCAAATAGTTTGTCACAAATCATAAGTTACACAAGCATCTATGAGTAACGGAAAGGAGAAGAGATGTGCATCTATGTAAACGATAAATGGATTCATCAACCTGAAATGATGGAAGAGTATAACTCATCAAATCAAATCACAGACCTGATATTCTGCATCCTGTAGTAGTAAAAATTTCCCCACTGTTGAGACGCCCATTGTTGATGTTTTGCAACATATTGCTTATGTGCCCATTCCTGGCGGATACATGTATTCACCGTCAGTTCATGAAATCTTTTAAAACCACAAATGGAAGAATAAATCTGCATTCACTCTTAATGGTCATGCATATCAATCATGTATTCTGTAATAGCCATGACAGAACATCTATTCTCTTTCAGCCCATGCCATGAGAAAAGTGCAGCCAAAAAAAAGGGAAGACCAAAAACCAACCTCAACAAAAATTACTAACTCAGAGAATTTATAATTTGAAAACTTAGTCCATAGATGGTTTTCATACAATGGGAGGAGCCAAATTCTTAATGATTGACATGCCAGCTATCCATAGGAAAGAGAAAAAGGAAGTGACCCTAGCTAGCTCACTTGGGTTCTAGAGGATGTACAATCCCATTTAAGTCCTCATGGACGTGTATTTTAGGTTCCTATTCATACTGTTGGAGTTTCCTTACATTTTTCTTTCAAAAAAATTATCCATAGAAAAGTAATTACCTAGATGAAGCACTATCAATTATCAAGCAACAAGGGCAGCTAAATAGGAACCTGTTGTTCAGCTGGCAAAGGGTAGACATCACCAAATATTGTGACACGAGCATTAGACAATCCACTCCATCCAGGTACCTGTAATGAAGGACTAGATGTTGTTATCCTATTACAAGCAAGGAACCTTTATACTTCCAGTAAAACATGCCGAGAAACTTCATACCTGGACAACAAGTGTGCATCTTGGATCAGAGAGCAAGTTTCTGGTATGGATTGCTAAGGGTGACAGAGAAAATATTGGGTCTGCGCAAGACATCAACACAAAATAATTACCCAAGGAGGCCAAACAGAGTGTACAAGTTATATCCAAAATGTAACCAAAGTAGCTATCTTACGGCCCATTGAGTCATTAGCAAAGTCAACAAGTGAACCAAATGGATATCCAGCACGTCGATGATGCATGCCAGACATGACAGTGCATAGGTGAGCAAATCGCGCCTAGTGAGCACAGTAAGACAGGAATAAGCATCCAGCCGGCTAGAAAATAGCCGAAAGGCCAGGAGATAATTAACAGAAGCTACCTGTTCCATTAAATTGCGAACAGCCAAAGCCGGTGGAGGTAAACCATGGGCAAAAGTTGCGCTCTGCACACCACCAGATATAGGGGTTCTGAACAAGCCAGCTCTGGATCCGCTTGAGTCGGGAGTTGAATTGGTTGATGAGGTCATGCGTGACTTCTCAGTTGTGGCCGGACCGATAGCTCCATTTTGACTTGCATCAACCTTCGACTGTGAGGCAATTTAGTACAAACCAAAGATATGTGACCCACTGAAGGCAAACTAAAAGAAAATGACCTGATTTACTCCTAAGTTTAAAAAAATAAATACAGGATCACCTTAATTGTTATTCCAGCAAGAAGCTAAATAATATCTTTGTGAACCCATACGCACAGACATGATTCTCAACTAATTCACCATTCGGAACTTCTAAGTTGATTGGTACAATATGAAGTTTATTTTCATGGCATCCACAAAACTTCCCGACCGATTTCAAAGACATCAAGCTTCGAAACCTAATCACCTGGTAAGAACATAATGGAGCAGGGCCAGGCCTCACATCTGACAGAAATCCCTAAACCCAACATGTCCTACACTGCCACGCCCATCTCCCAGCATCCACTACCCGACCAAAATCTTCGTCACTTCTTACACTCATCACCTAAGCGTGCAGCCACTGTTCGTTACCTTGACGACGGGAGTCCCGTTCGGCTTGGCGGCGTCGTCCTTGCCTCCGGCGCCGGCCGCCGCGCGGAGGGGCCCGCAGGGCCGGGCGCGGAGCGCCACGCGGGAGTGAGGCTCGTGGGCGGGGAAGGCCGGGAGGAGCGCGGACGAGGCGGCGGCGCCGGCGAGGGCCTCCATTAGACGGATGGGAGGAGAGAGAGAGCGCGCGCGGAGGAGAGAGAGGGAGAGGGGCAGAAAGGAGGGGCACACGCGCAACGGTGAGGAGAGAGAAAAGCTGCGGGGCCGAAGGAAGGCGGCTAGAGAAGGGGGGAGAGGGATTTTTAGGGAGGAGGTGGGAAAGAGAGGGAGACGTGTCGAGTCTGGAGGCGTTGGATTGAAGATGGACGTCGATCCGTTCCCCTGAGGGATTCTTCCACTTTCCCTTTGCCTGGGCTGAATTGAATCATGATGGATGCAGTAGAAAAATCGCACGCTTAGGTCAAAAAGTTGTTCCCTTATTTTTTTCTGAAAATAAAGAAAATTTGCATACGGCCAAAATGGCCGCAAATGCTTGTGCCAGGAGTGGAAAGTAACCGGTGCTTTCAAGACTTAGACGATACCGTGCTCCCAACTCACAAAAGTTAAATTCAAAAGTTTCAAAAAAATTCAGGGAACATTGTGAATGTTCACAGCATACTATGTGTCAGACAATTCCTAAAAAGTTCAAGTTTCTCTTTTGAATTTTTTAGAAATTGTAAAGACATGCTGTGAACACCCAAAACAAAAAGACGAAACTTTTGAAAACTGTTTCAATTTTTTTTAGGGGTTCTAGGCATATGTTGTGAACATCCACAAATTTTCCAAGATACTTTCCCGTCCCACAAGATTCTGGCTTTTCTTTATGTAGAAAACAGAGATCATTTTCTCTAAGATTTCCCACACTCCAAGCAGGTCCTATGTTCCATGAACACGGAAATAAATTCTACACAAAATCGAAAGACATGAAAACATCACATCCATTTCTATTCCAAATTCGATGATCGAAGAAGCAACATCCTAGCTGTAATTTTGCTAAATTGTTGCCAACAACGACACAAGTTAAGAGCTACAAAATGTATTCCCTACATTATTCGCTACACTGGTTATACACGATGGTCCAAAAAGGTTATAATATGCGATCATTTGTCTGCTTCATTGACCTCGGCCTTCGAGTCCACTCTTGCACTGTCGTTGTCCTGCATAACAATGTAAGATTATTCAATAACTAGTCATATGAAGAGTTCAGGACGCAAGTTCGGATGATTATGATAAGCTTGTTGATGGCTAACCTTTATACAGACATAAATATAGTGAACATCAGGTTTTGGGCCAAGAAGGTTGATAATCGATGTACTATCATCATGTAAAGGCAGTGGTTCGGTCAGGTCCCATGTCTTTTTGGAACTTCTCTCCCACCTATCTGCTATGTCAATTGTGTATGTAAAATCATAAAACAGATAACACTGTTATTTAGAGCTTCAGACAATAAAAGAAATAGATCAAAAGGGTCAAGAGTAGGACATTGTTAAGTCGAACAGGTGGCAAAACCCACTAACCTATGACATGAAGCTTTACTGTCCAAAATTGGAGGTCCTTCAGAAGATTCAATCGATAACTTGGATCCCCATAAGTAATCTGTAGCATTTTGACACTCAAAGAAGTTTATAGACACAAGAAGAAAACCACAGAGTTATCATGTTAATAATACTATCAATTACCATAATGTAGACCCCCTTATCGTTGAGGATTCTGCAGATAGAAGAAACAAATAGAAAGCTATAGTCAAATAAACAGAGATATCACAACAAATATCAGTCTATTATTTACCTGTTCACCTCCCCTAGCATCTTCACTGCATGCTCTTGTGAATTTTGGCCGCACTACAATATAAGAAACACGGCTCTGATTATGGCATGGGAAGAATATCTGAGTATCCTGGCAACAATTGACTCACCATAATAGAATCTAGTGTTCCTGCAAATAACAGAATGGTTTAGAACCCAATGGCATGTTACATACGCATGCATAGATGTTCCATAATGCTGGCAACCATTACATTTACATCGGAACGATACCTTTGTCAATAACAGCATCAAATGAACCAGACTCAAAGTCTGACATGTTTCTTACATCCATCTTCGTGTCTGTAAATTGCAGGAAATAATACAATAGTAAGCCGTAGATACTCCGCAGGGATTCAATGTCTGAATGTTGGGAACAAAGATTATACATTTTAGTTGAGGCTTATCATGGTATTTCTTCTTCATTTGTTCAATCACCACAGATGATATATCAATGTTGACAACGTCCTGGTAACCATCATGAACCATGTTTTCACCAAAAACTGTGAAACATCGAAATAGATTAAAAACAAGTAATTTCAACTAAACCAAGAACAAACACGCTGGCAACAATATAACAACTGCATCTAAATTCAGAAATAAATTATATATCTGAAACTGCAGGGCAAATTAGTGATAAAAAACATCTCAATCAACAATACAACCAGTTTCAAAAGGGATGAGAACAATTCCTTCATTATCTATGCCTAACAGTCAATACAATAAGTAGTAGACAAAAGATGAGAATGGACTGTGTAACTCGCCAATTCCATGCTAATTATCAGACAGTAAGTTTTCACGAACCCAAGACGGTGAACCTAAATGGATCCAGGAGGCCATGATGCTTAAGGTCATTAATCACATTTCAGTTATTGCTGTTCCAATTCCACTTCGACAACTCTCAACTAGGACCTAAATATTATCAAAATTTGATTAAAGGAACTGTGGCACATAAATTTCCATATCACTAGTAGCTCGTTAAATCAAGTTAACTATCTTTCATTGATTACAAGGGGTCCTGCTTTGGGGAAGGGAGTCGCTAGGGGATCTGTCTCACAACCTGATTTCACTTTTTTGCTGACATATGATCTGACACTGATAAAGCACCCGTCGCCCATACACGCATGTCGCTTTGCACATGATGTTTTGGCCAGACATGGGGCCATGAACTGCAGCGCACCATATTTTTCATATGCTTTCAGTGGTAATGGGACACAGGGCCAAGAGGCCGGTTGTCTCAGATTGGTAACAAGTAACATATTGACTTGCTACATCACTGGTTGCTTTGATTGAATTGTTACCACGTAATCGCACTGATGGAGTACCATTGAGCAAATGCTGAGTGATTGAGGAAACCTTTGTGCCTAACAGCATTCGGTTCATTCTACAAAAACGTAAAGACTCCGCAGAGCATACATTCTACATTGCACTCCAGTTGATCGATCGAGTGAATGGTCTCCCGACGATCTCAACCCATCGAGAGAGAGAAAGAGAGAGAGAGTCCCTCCCTGATCGATCCCGCCCCGAGGGTGCATGGGCGAGTGGAGTGGAGATAGGCTACTCACCGGAGTTGCCGCATCCGACGAGGAGGAGGCGCTGGTGCGGGCGCACGTAGAGGCGGAGCAGCGGCGCGAGGGCGGGGTACTTCTGGTACCAGTCGAAGGGCCCCGACTCCTTGCGGTACCGCTCGTCCCAGTACCACGCCTCCCCGTACGCCTGCGACGCCGCCCCCGTCATCCCTCCGCTCGGATCTGGTCGCGGGGGCGAACTGGCTTCTACCGATGGACGATGATGACCGCGCGCGCCGGCCGGGCGGCAGGGGAGGGAGACTCGTTAATTCGTGGAGGATTCCGGATCCGCGGGGTGGGGAGGGGCGGGTGGAGTCCAGTGGGGACTTTGGGGGTGGTTCGCGCTGTGCGATGCGATGCGATCCCGGTGCGCTGGTGCACGTGCGGAAACGGAGTGCGATGGACCAGACCTGGCCAAACGGGCCGGCCCGGCCCGGCCCGGCCCATCGTAATCATGCCTGGCCCGGCACGGCCCGCCAGGGCACGATTACTATACGGGCCGTGCCGTGCCGGCCCACGTGCTGCGCCTCCAGCCCAGGCACGACCCAGTTAGTAAACGGGCCGGCACGTTGGCCCGTTTAGCACGCCGGGCCGCATATTTTCAGCCTGTTGGGCTGATTTTTAGGCCTATTGGGCTATATATATATATATATATAAATTCTAAAAATTATATAAAAAATAAACGAGTCGTGTCGTGCCGGCCCGCGTGCCCAAGCTCTAGGCCCAGGCACGGCCCAAGGCGTGCCGCGTGCCGGGCACGGCCCGTTTAGCCCGTGTCGTGCCTGGCCCATGGCGGGCCGTGCCGGCGTGCTCGCGGGCTGGCCCGTTTAGCCTGGCCCGTTTGGCCACCTATACGATGGACGACGGGGAGACCATTTTCCATCTTTTTCTTTTATTAGTGGTCGGAGAACATTTTCAATCATTGGTGATCTTTATATGCGAGGTAAGAGCATTTCAAGCAGACCCTTAGGCTTTGTTTGGATAATGAGTATTTGGCATGAGTTTTTTTTTCTCGAATATGCATGAGTGTGCATATCATATATTAAAGAAGAAAGGTAAAGAAAGCCTCCACCACAAGTTACAAGTTACACATACATCTCCGTACGGCTTTTACTCCCACACACACTCCACGTACATGAAAAGACCCTACTCCTCCCCACTAGCCCACCTATGCAAACCACCTAGAAAACCGTCGAACTCCCCTTTGAGCAGCCCTACTGAAGCCCATACTTTAGTCTCTGACCTCACCTTGTCGATGAGCCTCACGATCGAGGGCGAAGCGCCGTCAAATACGATGGCATTACGATGCTTCCATATCTCCCACAAAACTAGAAGCAATATGGTGTGCAGATCCTTGGTGCCGAAAGAGGTATCTCCACTCTTGCTACATAGCCAAGCCCCAAGGGAGTCTTGCTAGCTCGGCGTCTAACCCTGCTTGCCAAAGGCCTCTCCAACCGTTGTCCACATCGTCCTGGCGAACACGCACGTGAGCAGAACGTGGTTTATCGTTTCCTCCTCCTGGTCACAAAACGGACATGCGTCTTGATGTGGTAAACCTCTCCTGGCTAGGCGATCTGAGGTCCAGCACCGGTTCCTTAGGGCCAACCACGCAAAGAAGCGGCATTGCGAAGGCGCCCGACATTTCCAATTCAGCTTTGACGTTGGCGCAACTTCACGGCCCCAGAACCTGGCAGCATATGCCGATCTCACCGTGAACTGTCCATGTGTTTCCCAAGACCAGGTGACGATATCCTGCTCGTTAGATCGCGGTTCCCATGCAGCTATCCTCGGCCACATCTCAAGGAACTGATGTAGGGCTGCAGCGGTGATGTTTGGCCCAATGTCCGCTGCCCACTCGTCACTTGCAGCCACCTGACCGACCAAACTGGCATGCTGAACCCGAGTCAGAATCATGTTATATAGATCCGGCGCCACCTCCTGTACCGCATTCCCTCCAGCCACCTATCTTCCCAAAACAGAGTGGAAAGGCCATTCCTAGCATCTGCCCTAGTTGCGACTTGGAATATTTGCATGGCTTCATTCGGCACCTTGATAGTGAACTCATTCCATGGCTTGCTGCCATCCGTCCTTTTCAGCCATGGCCACCTCGCTTGCATAGCTACGTTCATCCAGTGCAGGTTAGGGACACCAAGGCCTCCTGCCCATTTAGGGGCACACACCGACTCCCAAGCCACCGTGCAATTCCCTCCATTTACCTCTGCCTTCTTGCAACACAGGAATCCTCTGCACACTTTGTTCATTGTCGCGATTGTCTTCATTGGTAGGTCGAGGGCCATCATCGTGTGGATCGGCATGGCACACAACACCGACTGGACGAGAGTCAGTCTCCCATTTTTTATCATCAGTGTGGCCTTCCACTTTGGTAGGCGATTCACAAAGTGGTCCACTAAGTACTGTAACTGCGCTGCTATTTGTTTCCTTAGGGAGAGCGGTAATGATGCAACCAGACATCCCAACTCTTGGCTGACCAAGACCATGGTCTGCTCTGCACATCTAATCGGTAGGGAAGCCGACTTGCTCATGTTAATGCGAAGGCCAGAAGCTTCTCCAAACAAAGTAAATATTGCCCTACATGCTGCCAAATCCACTGGTTTTGGTCTGATGAACAGTACCACATCGTCCGCGTATGTCGACAATCTTTGTTTCATGCCCACCGCAGCTAGAGGTTCCAACACACCTCTCTCTCCACAACTGCCTCAAACAGTCGTTGCAGCGGCTCCATTGTGAGTATAAACAGCATAGGAGACAGTGAATCCCCTTGGCACATACCTTTATAGTTATAGATGGTTTCCCCTGGCTCCCCATTCACCATCACCTTGGTAGTTGACGTGGCTAGAATTCCGTAGATCCAAGATCTCCACTTGTGTCCAAAACCAAGATGTTGCATTACTTCCAACAGGAACGGCCATTGGACCGAATCAAAGGCCTTTGAAATATCCAACTTGAGAAGAATTGCAGGGTTCCTCAATGTGTGCAGCCTCCTTGCTGTCGGTGTCAAAACCGGCGGATCTCGGGTAGGGGGTCCCGAGCTGTGGATCTTGGATCAATGGGGAACAAGGGACTAGGGACACGATGTTTACCCAGGTTCGGGCCCTCTCGAAGAGGTAAAACCCTACGTCCTGCTTGATTATTGCTTGTGTATATAAGGATTACAGAGTCGATCTACCACGAGATCAGATGAACTAAACCCTAAACTAGTAGAATGATGGTTGTCATTCTACCCCCTACGGACTAAACCCTCTGGTTTATATAGACACCAGGGGTACTAGGGTTACACATGGTCGGTTACAAGGGAAGGATAAACATGCCAATTCTTCTTATCTTGACTTGGAGGACACACCAAGGCACAAAAAAAGCCTCCTATCCGGATACGGGGTCTCTTCACAATTCGGCCTCCTAGCTTTAGCACGGCCCAACAGTCCGGCCCATGAGGGATAGGTCGGCAGGCTGATGACCCCCTAATCCAGGACTCCCTCAGTAGCCCCCGAACTAGCCTCCAATGCCGATGCTGCACCGATTCTTGAGATCTTGATGTATCGGAGGTCTTCGGCTTGCGAGATGAGTTCCTCTCCTTCTTTATGTTTGGCATAATCCTCTTTCAAGCAGGTTTCAAGAGCTGCTCAGTTTTAGCTCAGTTATGTGTCAACCAGGCAATGTTCGGAATCCGAACTACAGGTGTTACTTAGCCTTTAAGGCCAACCACCCAAATGTGAATAGTCCCCTCGCCTGACAACTTTTCGGCGAAAAGGCCACATCTGGTCATAGTCATCGAACCATTGCAATGGCTCGATTCGCGGCTCGAGGAAGCACCCCCACATGCATGTCCTATCGAGGTGGAGATCGTGCCCATTTTTAAGGGATATGATCAATGATTTCAACTCCCCCATTTGCGCATAACGCCGCAATAATATCGGGAAGTGGTGAGGCTCGTGGCGTAGTTAAAGGACCGTTGGCATTCGTGGTAGTTTATAAAAGAGGAGCGCCCACCGCTTATTTGGATACGCCTCCTCCTTTCCCTTGCCATCGTTTTCCCCATCTGCAGAGCTCCAGCACCCTCAAACATTTCTCTCTCAAGCACTTCCCTCCAGCCGTTCCCAGGATCCAGCCATGGCCGGATCCAGCGCAGGAGGCAAGTGGGAGGCTTCCACCGTCTCCAACGATGACATCGATGACTTGAAGCGCGCCGGCTACCTTCCGGCCGGAGTCGCTCATCGGGCCCCGAAGGAGGGCCAGGTCGTCCCTACGCCTCGACCCGGCGAGAGGGTGGTGTTCATCCCTCACTTCATCCGAGGGTTGGGCTTCTCACTCCATCCTTTCGTCAGGGGCCTCATGTTCTTCTACGGGCTGGATTTTCATGATCTGGCCCCGAATTCCTTCCTCCATATTTCAGCCTTCATCGTCATCTGTGAAGCCTTCTTGCGAGTCCGGCCACACTTCGGCTTGTGGCTAAAGGTTTTCAACGTCAAGCCGAAGATAGTCGACGGCCAGCAGGCGGACTGCGGCGAGGCGATGATCAGCAAGCACTACAAAAAAAGACACGTCTGTGACATTTTGGGTCGAACGAAATTTTTTCTGTCATGCTTATGACACTTCTATGACGATAATTGTGACAAAACCACGTATCATCATAGATGTGGTGGGCTCCTACTTCTATGACAAAAAAATCATGACAGAAAATGGGCTTTTCGTCCTAGGCAGGCCGGGGACGCACCTGCATGCCATTCTTTGGGCCGTCCATGACGGAAAAAATCATGGTAGAAGCGAGGACGAGGAAAATTTCAGGGAGTTCCCGGTTACGGTGGGTGGTCGGGGCCGAGCGATGCACGGAGGTTTGCGTGTTTCTCTCGTACACGTACACGCGTGTGTGCGAGGTGTTGGGCTCTAACTAAACCTGAGAGTGGCGTTCGCTTACTGAACCCGAGCGATTACACTAGCTACGTTACTAAACCCGAGCGATCGATCCCTTGGCTGTTAACTGAACCCGAGCGATTCCTTCGCTACTGCTGCTAACTGAAGCCGATCGAGCCAGCTGCCTCTTGATGAACAGTGACCATTGTTGGGGGTTGGATGAACAGTTCCTGGTGGTGGTTGGATGACCAGGACCCCGTGGTAGTAGAGGCCGTTACCGCTGGATGAACAGGACCCCGATCGAGGAGGCCGCCACACACCCGAGCCGGTTAGGGGTGGATGAACAGGACCCCGTGGAGGGCTGGTTGAACAAGCCCCCGTGGAGGATGGATGAACAGGACCCCGTGGATGAACAATAGCTGGTGGAGGCTGGAGGAAGTCGACGGTGGATGAACAGTAGCACAGTGAGGCTGGAGCGAGGCAGTAGACGGTGGATGAACAGTAGCCCGTGGAGTCCCATTTTGCAGTATGCCACACCCCTTCCGATGAATAGGACCCCGTTTTGACCATAGGCGCTCCAACACAAGTCCGTTTCCTCCGTTTTGCGGTACGCCACACCCCTCTCGATCAACAGCACCCCGTTTCGACCGTAGGAGCTCGAACACAAGTCTGTTTCCTCCGTTCTGCGGTACGCCACACCCCTCCCGATCAACATGACCCTGTTTCGACCATAGGAGCTCGAACAGAAGTTTGTTTCCTCCGTTCCGCGGTATGCCAGACCTCGTTTCGGCTGTTCCGTCCAAGCCGGTTGGCTCCCGATGAACAGGACGTATTCCGACCCAGTATGTTGCCTCCCAATGAGCGACGCTGTTTTCTCCGTTCCGACCCAGCCGGTTGGCTGCCGATGAACAGGACGCCGTCGATGTACGCGTTAGAGACCCTGCCCGTATGTACATACGTAGCCGTATTTAATTTCTTGCAGCGTGGCTGCATGTACGTGTACATGATATAGACGGGACTGCGTGACATGCTACGTCTGCGCCTCTACTACGACACATGCCGCTCCTTACTCGGCAACGGTTCATCGCTGCAGAGAGATCGATCGACTAGTATGTACGTACACATTCGCGACCAGACAGACAACCCTACGTACGGTTCAACCGGGTGGGTCCCAGCTGTCAGGGAGGATAAGGAGGCACTTCCTTGCGTGCGAAGATATAGCTGGTGGGTCCCAGCTGTTAGGGGGAAGAATCATTTTTTTGCCCGTAATATGGATGCACTTCCTTGTATGCGGAGATGTAGATGGTGGGTCCCAGCTGTCAGGGGGGAAACCGTTTTTTTTCTTCACAAAATACGGTAGCCCTTCCGGTGGGTCCCCTCTGTCAGGTGGAGGAATCATTGTTTTACGCGTAATAAGGAGGCACTTCCTTACTGCGGCCGTGGACCTAGTTGTCAGCCTCTCCACGTACAGTCCTCTTCCGATGGAAGTCGTTCCTTAACCACGTTGACCATGCCGCGCCGAGAGCACCAAGGCGATGGACGACGGTGAGGCCTAGGAAGGGAATGACCCAGAGCCAGGGAAGACTCGGCAGTTGTTTCCCATGCGGACGGGAGTACGAGGGTTTACTGGTTCGGCTGCAGTGTGAGGCTGCCGTCGCCGGAGAATAATAGGAGGTCTGGGTGAGACAAGGATGGCCAGGCCAGCGATGGGAGAAGGGTGGGGCGGTGAGGCTTGCGCAGCAGCACAGCCGGCCATGGGACGTAGGAGCAGGCGGCACGACCAGCGATGGTTTGGGCGGCTGGAGCAAGAAGACCAGAGGTTGAAGAAACACGATGGTAGTTGGATGGGCATCGTACGGTTACTGCATCTAGAATCGTTTATATTGACTAAGTTGACAAATCCTGCGTCTGCGTCAACTTAGTAAGCCCACAAGTCAGCCTCCAAATATGGTGGCTTCCAGATAGCAGGGGGAGTATTCATTTTTTTTGTGCGTAATAAGGAGGCGCTTCTTTGCGTGCGAAGATATAGCTGGTGGGTCCGAGCTGCCAGTGGGAGGAACTTTTTTTCGCGAAATAAAGAGGCCCTTCCGGTGGGTCCCCGCTGTCAGGTGGAGGAATCATTATTTTGCGTGTAATAAGGAGGCACTTCCTTGCGTGCGGCCATGGATCCATCTGTCATCCTCTCCACGTATAGTGCTCTTCCGATGGATGTCGTTCGGAGAGCACCAGGGCGGTGGACGACGGCGAGGCCTAGGAAGGGAACGACCCGGAGGCGGAGAAGACTCGACAGTTGTTTCCCACACGGAGGGGAGTACGAGGGTTTACTGGTTCGTCTGCCATCGCCGAAGAATAACAGGAACTGTGGGTGCGTAGAGGGATGGCCAGGCCAGCGATGGAAGTAGTGTGGAGCGGTTAGGCCTGCGCGGCAGCACAACAGGCCACGGGAGGCATGAGCAGGCAGTATGGCCGGCGCTGGTTTGGGCGGCTGGAGCAAGAAGACCAGAGATTGAAGAAGTAGCACGGACGTTGGATTAACATCCAATGATCACTGCTGCTAGAATCCTTTGTGGACTAAGTTGACAAAGCCTTTCGTACATGTCAACCTAGTAGACCCTCAAGTCAGCCTCCAAATCTGTCCCAAACAGCATACAACCCGAAATTTCTAGCCAGATTCAAATTAATTTAAAAAATAAACATACCATAATTTAAAATCCAATGAAATTTTACCCGCACAAAAACAATCAAATTTAAAATATTAAAATCTGAAAGAAAAAAGTAATTTGGAATTACTTGCCTGTTTGTTGTATTTTTCATTTTACAGCCCATTTCTTATTACTTATAGCCCATTTTCTGGGCAAGTCGAATGCATTCCTCCTCGTCTTGAAAGATTTCCGGCCCAGCAGGGCGTAGAAAAGCAAGTAGGCCACCATTGGTTATTCTGCAAAAAACAAAATAGCTGGTCTAGCCATTTTCAGAATGGAAAAACAAAACTGGGCTAGTCATGTGGTAAACATATGAAATAAAAGCCTGGGCTAGATGATGACCCACAAGTATAGGGGATCTATCGTAGTCCTTTCGATAAGTAAGAGTGTCGAACCCAATGAGGAGCAGAAGGAAATGACAAGCGGTTTTCAGCAAGGTATTCTGTGCAAGCACTGAAATTATAGGTAACAGATAGTTGTGTGATAAGATAAATCGTAACGGGTAACAAGTAACAAAAATAACTAAGGTGCAGAAAGGTGGCCCAATCCTTTTTGTAGCAAAGGACAAGCCTGGACAAACTCTTATATATAGCAAAGCGCTCCCGAGGACACATGGGAATTTCTGTCAAGCTAGTTTTCATCATGCTCATATGATTCGTGTTCGTTACTTTGATAATTTGATATGTGGGTGGACCGGTGCTTGGGTGCTGCCCTTACTTGGACAAGCCTCCCACTTATGATTAACCCCTCTCACAAGCATCCGCAACTACGAAAGAAGAATTAAGATAAATCTAACCATAGCATGAAACATATGGATCCAAATCAGCCCCTTACGAAGCAACGCATAAACTAGGGTTTAAGCTTCTGTCACTCTAGCAACCCATCATCTACTTATTACTTCCCAATGCCTCCCCCTAGGCCCAAATCATGGTGAAGTGTCATGTATTCGACGTTCACATAACACCACTAGAGGAAAGACAACATACATCTCATCAAAATATCGAACGAATACCAAATTCACATGATTACTTATAACAAGACTTCTCCCATGTCCTCAGGAACAAACATAACTACTCACAAAGCATATTCATTTTCATAATCAGAGGGGTATTGAATAGCATTAAGAATCTGAACATATGATCTTCCACCGAATAAACCAACTAGCATCAACTACAAGGAGTAATCAACACTACAAGCAACCCACAAGTACCAATCTGAGGTTTTGAGACAAAGATCGGATACAAGAGATGAACTAGGGTTTGACAGGAGATGGTGCTGGTGAAGATGTTGATGGCGATTGACCCCCTCTCGATGAGAGGATCGTTGGTGATGACGATGGCTTTGATTTCCCCCTCCCGGAGGGAAGTTTCTCCGGCAGAACAGCTCCGCCGGAGCCCTAGATTGGTTCTGCCCAGGTTCCGCCTCAAGACGGCGGCGCTTCGTCCCGAAAGCTTCCTTCTGATTTTTTGAGGTCAAAACACACCATATAGCAGAAGATGGGCATCGGGGGCCTGCCAGGTGGCCCACAAGGCAGGGAGGCGCGCCCAGGGGGTAGGGCGCGCCCCCCACCCTTGTGGCTGCCTGGTGGGTCCCCTCAGGTGCTTTCTTCGCCCAATTTTTTTTATACATTCCAAACTAATTCTCCGTGAAGTTTCAGGACTTTTGGAGTTGTGCAGAATAGGTCTCTCAGATTTGCTCCTTTTCCAGCCCAGAATTCCAGCTGCCGGCATTCTCCCTCTTCATGTAAACCTTGTAAAATAAGAGAGAAAAGGCATAAGTATTGTGCTAGAATGTGTAATAACAGCCCATAATGCAATAAATATCAATATAAAAGCATGATGCAAAATGGACGTATCAACTCCCCCAAGCTTAGACCTAGCTTGTCCTCAAGCGAAAGCCGAAATCAAAAAATATGTCCACATGTTTAGAGATAGAGGTGTCGATAAAATAAAATACGGACATGAGGGCATCATGATCATCTTTAGAACAGCAACATATATTGTCATATAATTTCTTATGCAAAAGTAACAATTCGTTCACAAGGTAAAGTATGAATCAGAAACTTCATTGAAAACTAACAAACTATGATCTCAGTCATTGAAGCAATTGCAATTTATCATAACATCGAAAAGAGTCAATATAAGAGCTTTTCAGCAAGTCCACATACTCAACTATCATTTAAACTTTCACAATTGCTAACACTCACGCGATACTTATGGGTTCAAAGCCTCAGTCGGACACAGAGAAAGATAGGGGCTTATAGTTTCGCCTCCCAACCTTTTACCTCAAGGGTAATGTCAACAATAATACTTTATGATAACCTACATCCGAGTGGATATATATATCTGGATCCTTCTCCAACACATAGTGCTTGCCAAAAGAAAAAGTGTAAAAAGGAAAGGTGAAGATCACCATGACTCTTGTATAAGGGTAGAAGATAAATGTAAAAGATAGGCCCTTCGCAGAGGGAAGCAGAGGTTGTCATGCGCTTTTATGGTTGGATGTACAAAATCTTAATGCAAAAGAACGTCACTTTATATTGCCGCTTGTGATAAATAACTTTATTATGCAGTCTGTCGCTTTTATGTCTTCCATATCACAAGTTCGTATAAAGCTTATTTTCTTCACACTAACAGATCATACATATTTAGAGAGCAATTTTTATTGCTTGCACCGATGACAACTTACTTGAAGGATCTTACTCAATCCATAGGTAGGTATGGTGGACTCTCATGGAAAAAACTGGTTTAAGGGATATTTGGATGCACAAGCAGTATCTCTACTTGGTGCAAAATTTTTGCTAGCATAAGAGGGGAAAGCAAGCTCAACATGTTGGAGGATCCAAGACACTATAACTTCTTTCCGGATATAAGAAAACATAACCCATTATGTTGTCTTCCTTGTCCAACATCAACTTTTTAACATGTCATATTTTAATGAGTGCTCACAATCACAAAAGATGTCCAAGATAGTATATTTATATGTGAAACCTCTCTTTCTTTATTACTTCCTATTAATTGCAACAATGACCAAAACTATGTTTGTCAACTCTCAACAACTTTTATTCATCATACTCTTTATATGTGAAGTCATCACTCTCCATAAGATCATTATACGATCTTTTTATTTCTTTTTATTCTTTCTTTTATTATATTCCCTCAAGATCATAGCAAGAAGGCAAAGCCCTCAACTCAAAACTACTCTTTATTATATAACTCACGGACTCGGTTACATAGATAGATCTCGAAACAAAACTCAAAGCTAGATCATACTAAAACTTTATTCTACTAGATCAAGATATAACCAAAAGGATCAAACTAGGAAAAACGATAAAAGTAAAGGTGTGATGGTGATATGATACCGGGGCACCTCCCCCAAGCTTGGCAGTTGCCAAGGGGAGTGCCCATACCCATGT
Source organism: Thinopyrum elongatum (assembly GCA_011799875.1). NCBI lineage: Eukaryota > Viridiplantae > Streptophyta > Magnoliopsida > Poales > Poaceae > Thinopyrum > Thinopyrum elongatum. The sequence continues at coordinate 289,331,548 of CM022303.1, read as the reverse complement.
ATTTATGTCTCTTTCTTTGGAGGTGGTGATGATGGAGTGGTTGATGATGAAAGAATCTTATCCTCCGTCTTCCAAGGCATAGGTTTACCATCGTAAAAAGATGAACGAGTCTCCGGGATCCTCAAATCTGCAGCCAAACTCATCCTCTTAAATCTGTATTCATACTCACAGTTTTGGTTTTGCAGGTCATAGATCTGGGCTTGGAGATGCTCGATTTTCTCATGAAGCTTGAAGATGGCCTCCCCAATGTTCTCGGCATCCAGCTTGTGACCACTAGTAAATTCAGCGATCATCATGTGGTTGGTGTTGAGTCCGCGTTCCACCATCCCTTGGCACTTGAAGACTTGCTGCTCCACTGCTTCGAGCCTTGCCTCCACGCTTCCGGTGTTCTTAGGCCCTTCAGTATCACGGATGTGCAGCACCCCCTCACGTATCTCAATGGTTTGAGGGTGTTGCAGCACCTCCGCGAAATAAGGGTTGATGACCTTCTCGAAAAACTTGTCCTTGGGGGCGCTTGGAGACGTCATGGCGATCTGGATCTGTCAGAAAAACAGCTCGAAACAAGAACATGAGGTATTGCCGTGGTACGGTGGTCAAAACCTTAGGGAGATTATATAATGAATTTTTACCGACCTAAAGAAGTATTGTGCAAGAAAACAGAGTCCGGAGGGCACACGAGGTGGCGGCAAGGGTGGGGGGCGCACCCAAGGGGGTAGGGCGCGCCTCCCTGCCTTGTCGCTTCCTCGTGCACTTTTCGGACTACTTTTAATTTTCCTAATTTTTTAAATATTCCAAAACGGAGAAAAAATGCCATTAGAACAGTTTTGGAGTCGGTTTACTTACCGTACCACTACCTATTCCTTTTCGGAGTCTGAAACGTTCTGGAAAGTATCGCTTATGTACTCCTCCGGTGTTACGGTATTAATAATATTCGTCTCAACATTTATGGGAGTGCCTGAAATATAATGTTTGATTCTTTGACCGTTTACCACCTTCGGGTTGGTGCCTTCGGCATTGTTGATCTTAATGGCACCGGAACGATAGACCTCCTCGATAATGTAAGGACCTTCCCATTTAGATAGAAGCTTTCCTGCAAGAAATCTTAAACGAGAGTTGTATAGCAAACACATGATCACCTACATTAAACTCACGCTTTTGTATCCTTTTGTCATGCCATCTTTTAACTTTTTCTTTAAACAACTTGGCATTCTCATAAGCTTGGGTTTTCCATTCACCAAGTGAGCTAATGTCAAATAACCTCTTTTCACCGGCAAGTTTGAAATCATGGTTGAGCTCTTTGATTGCCCAATACGCTTTATGTTCTAGTTCAAGAGGTAAGTGACATGCTTTTCCATAAACCATTTTATACGGAGACATACCCATAGGGTTTTTATAAGCAGTTCTATAAGCCCATAATGCATCATCAAGTTTCTTAGACCAATTCTTTCTAGATCTATTAACAGTATTTTGCAAAATTAATTTAATCTCTCTATTGCTCAATTCTACTTGACCACTAGACTGAGGGTGATATGGAGATGCAATTCTATGGTTGACATCATATTTAGCAATCATTTTACGGAAAGCACCATGAATAAAGTGTGAACCACCATCAGTCATTAAATATCTAGGGACTCCAAACCTCGGAAAAATAACTTCTTTAAGCATATTAATAGAAGTGTTATGATCAGTACTACTAGTTGGAATAGCTTCTACCCACTTAGTAACATAATCAACAGCAACTAAAATATGTGTATACCCATTAGAGGAAGGAAAATGTCCCATATAATCAAAGCCCCAAACATCAAATGGTTCAATAACAAGTGAATAATTCATAGGCATTTCCTGACGTCTACTAATATTGCCAATTCTCTGGCATTCATCACAAGACAAGACAAACTTACGAGCATCCTTGAAGAGAGTAGGCCAATAAAAACAAGATTGCAATACCTTGTGTGCAGTTCTATCTCCAGCATGGTGTCCTCCGCAAGCTTCGGAGTGGCACTTGCGTAGGATCTGTTCCTGTTCATGCTCAGGTACACAATGTCTAATAACACCATCTACTCTTTCTTTATAAAGGTGTGGGTTATCCCAAAAGTAATGTCTTAAATCATAGAAAAACTTTTTCTTTTGCTGGTATGTGAAACTAGGTGGTATAAATTTAGCAACAATGTAATTAGCATAATCAGCATACCATGGAGTATTACGAGAAGCATTTATGACAGCTAATTGTTCATCAGGAAAACTATCATCAATAGGTAGTGGGTCATCAAGAACATTTTCTAACCTAGACAAGTTGTCTGCAACGGGGTTCTCAGCTCCCTTTCTATCAATAATTTGAAAATCAAATTCTTGCAGTAAGAGAACCCATCTAATAAGTCTAGGTTTAGCATCTTTCTTTTCCATAAGATATTTAATAGCAACATGATCAGTGTGAATAGTTACTTTGGAATCAACAATATAAGATCTGAACTTATCACAAGCAAAAACAACTGCTAAAAATTCTTTTTCAGTAGTAGCATAATTTCTCTGGGCACTGTCTAGAGTTTTACTAGCATAATGAATAACATTCATTTTTTTATCAACTCTTTGTCCTAGAACAGCACCAACAGCATAATCACTAGCATCACACATAATTTCAAAGGGTAAATTCCAATCAGGTGGTTGAACAATAGGTGCAGAAATCAAGGCTTCCTTAAGTATTTCAAATGCTTCTACACAATCATCATAAAAAACAAAAGGAACATCTTTTTGTAAGAGATTAGTGAGAGGCCTAGAAATTTTAGAGAAGTCTTTAATAAACCTCCTATAGAAACCAGCATGACAAAGGAAACTTCTTATACCTTTGATATCTTTAGGACACGGCATCTTTTCAATAGCATCTACTTTAGCTTTATCAACTTCAATACCTCTTTCAGAAATTTTATGCCCCAAGACAATACCTTCCTTAACCATAAAGTGGCACTTCTCAGAATTCAAGACAAGATTAGTTTCTTCACATCTCTGCAAAACTCGAACAAGGTTGCTTAAGCAATCATCAAAAGAAGTTCCGTAAACGGAGAAATCATCCATGAAAACCTCAACAATCTTTTCACAAAAGTCAGAGAATATAGCAGTCATACATATTTGAAAGGTAGCAGGTGCATTGCATAAACCAAAAGGCATACGTCTATAAGCAAAGGTACCGAAAGGGCAAGTAAAAGTGGTCTTTTCTTGGTCCTCTTTTGGCACAGGAATTTGAGAGAAACCAGAATAACCATCTAGAAAGCAAAAATGTGTATGTTTGGATAGTCTTTCTAGCATTTGATCAATAAAAGGTAGAGGGTAATGATCTTTTCTAGTAGCTTTGTTTAATTTACGAAAATCAATTACCATTCTATAACCTGTAACAATTCTTTGTGGGATCAATTCATTCTTATCATTAGGAACAACAGTAATACCTCCCTTCTTAGGGACACAATGAACATGACTTACCCATCTACTATCAGCAATAGGATAAATTATACCTGCCTCCAGAAGTTTTAGTATTTCATTTCTTACCACTTCCTTCATCTTAGGATTTAACTATCATTGATGATCAACAACTGGTTTAGCATCAGGCTCCATATTAATTTTGTGCTGACATAGAGTGTGACTAATGCCCTTAAGATCATCAAGAGTATATCCAATAGCGGCACGGTGCTTCTTCAGAGTTTTCAATAATTTCTTTTCTTCATGCTCTGAAAGGTTAGCACTAATAATAACACGATATGTCTTCTTTTCATCAAGATAAGCATATTTTAAAGTATCAGGTAATTGTGTAAGCTCAAACACGGGATCACCCTTGGGTGGAGGAGGATCTCCAAGGATTTCAACAGGCAAATTGTGTTTCAAAACAAGCATTTGGTTAAAGAATATTTCATCTAATTCCTTTCTTTATTCATAAACATATCATTTTCATGATCTAGCAAATACTGTTCTAAGGGATCAGCAGGAGGCACAGCAATAGAAGCAAGACCAGTGATTTCATCCTTACTAGGCAATTCTTTATCATGGGGTTGTCTACGAAATTTAGAGAAATTAAAATCATGAGACACATCCCCAAAACTTACAGTAACAATTTCTTTCTGACAGTCTATCCTAGCATTTATTAACAGTATTCAAAAAAGGTCTACCAAATATAATGGGACAAAAATCATCTTGTCGGGAACCAAGAACAAGAAAATCAGTAGGGTATTTTATTTTCCCACACAAGACTTCAACATCTCTAACAATCCCAATTGGTGATATAGTATCTCTATTGGCAAGCTTAATTGTAACATCAATATCTTCTATCTCAGCAGGTGCAATATCATTCATAATTTCTTGATATAATGTATATGGAATTGCACTCATACTAGCACCCACATCACATAAACCATGATAACAATGATCTCCTATTTTAACAGAAACAACGGGCATGCCAACAACGGGTCTATGTTTATCTTTAATATCAGGTTTAGCAATTCTAGCAGCTTCACCACAGAAATAAATAACATGCTCATCAATATTATCGACCAAGAGATCTTTAACCATAGCAATACTAGGTTCAACTTTAATTTGTTCATGGGGGTGTAGGTGTTCTAATATTACTCTTATGAACCACAGTTGAAGCTTTAGCATGATCCTTTATCCTAACAGGAAAAGGTGGCTTCTCAATATAAGTAGTAGGAACAATAGGATCAACATTATAAGTAATGGTTTCTTCTTCAACTTTAATAGGTTCTACTACTTTTACTTCAATGGGAGGATGATATTTAAAACACTTCTCCTTAGGGAGACCAACATGAGTAGCAAATGATTCACAAAAGGAAGCTACTATCTCAGAGTCAAGTCCATATTTAGTGCTAAATTCACGAAAAGCATCGGTATCCATGAAAGATTTAACACAATCAAACTTAAGGTTTATACCTGACTCATTACCTTCGTCGAGTTCCCAATCTTCAGAGTTGCGTTTAATTCTTTCCAATAAATCCCATTTGAATTCAATAGTCTTCTTCATAAAAGAACCAGTACAAGAAGTATCGAGCATGGATTGATCATTACGAGAAAGCCGAGCATAAAAATTCTGAATAATAATTTCCCTTGAGATCTTGCTACTTCTCGAGCTTGCGTTGGTTTTTCCCTTGAAGAGGAAAGGGTGATGCAGCAAAATAGAGATAAGTATTTCCCTCAGTTTGAGAACCAAGGTATCAATCCAGTAGGAGACAACGCACAAGTCACTGAATACCTGCACAAACAATCAAACAACTTGCACCCAACGCGATAAAGGGGTTGTCAATCCCTTCACGGTTACTTGCAAAAGTGAGATCTGATAGAAATAGATGAAAGTAAACAAACGGTAAAGTAAATATTTTTGGTATTTTTGGTTTATAGATCGGAAAGTAAAAGATTGCAAAAAAGTAGATCGGAAACTTATATGATGGAAAATAGACCCGGGGGCCATAGGTTTCACTAGAGGCTTCTCTCAAGATAGCAAATATTACGGTGGGTGAACAAATTACTACCGAGCAATTGATAGAAAGGCGCAAAGTTATGACGATATCTAAGGCAATGATCATGAATATAGGCATCACGTCTGTGTCAAGTAGACCGAAATGATTCTGCATCTGCTACTATTACTCCACACATCAACCGCTATCCAGCATGCATCTAGAGTATTAAGTTCATAAAGAATGGAGTAACGCATTAAGTAAGATGACATGATGTAGAGGAATTAACTTAAGCAATATGATGAAAACCCCATCTTTTTATCCTCGATGGCAACAATACAATACGTGCCTTGCTGCCCCTACTGTCACTGGGAAAGGACACCGCAAGATTGAACCCAAAGCTAAGCACTTCTCCCATTGCAAGAAAAACCAATCTAGTTGGCCAAACCAAACCGATAGTTCGAAGAGAATTACAAAGATATCAAATCATGCATAAAAGAATTCAGAGAAGATTCAAATAATATTCATAGATAAGCTGATCATAAATCCACAATTCATCGGATCTCGGTAAACACACCGCAAAAAAGTATTACATCGAATAGATCTCCAAGAACATCGCGGAGAACATGGTATTGAGAATCAAAGAGAGAGAAGAAGCCATCTAGCTACTAGCTATGGACCCGTAGGTCTGTGGTAAACTACTCACGCTTCATCGGAAGGGCAATAGAGTTGATGTAGAAGCCCTCCGTGATCGAATCCCCCTCTGGCAGGGTGCCGGAAAAGGTCCCTAGGTGGGATCTCACGGGTACAGAAGGTTGCGGCGGTGGAAAAGTGTTTTCGTGGATGCCTCTGGTGGTTTGGGGATATATGGGAATATATAGGCGAAAGAATTAGGTCAGGAGGTGCACGAGGGGCCCACAAGGGTGGGGGGTGCGCCCTCCATCCTTGTGGCCGCCTCGTGGCTCCTCCGACTTCATCTCCAAGTCTCCTGGTTTTCTTTTGGTCCAAGAAAAATCATCGCGAAGGTTTCATTCTGTTTCGACTCCGTTTGGTATTCCTTTTCTGCGAAACTCAAAAACAGGGAAAAAACAGGAATTGGCACTTGGCTCTAGGTTAATAGGTTAGTCCCAAAAATAATATAAAATAGCGTATTTAATGCATATAAAACATCCAAAACAGATAATATAATATCATGGAACAATAAAAAATTATAGATACGTTGGAGACGTATCAGAGCTCATGATTGGGGCATGAATATAACATTGACTTAAGCCTCCCCCAAGCTTGAGCGATACTTTCTCCTTCACAAGGCCAAAAATTATAAATATAATTCCGATCACGATGAACCAGATGCATAGGATAAAACTTCTGATGAAATTCCAATTTCAATAGGTTGTAGTTCCATGATCCAATATCATCGCATAACCTATACCATGTCAATGCCTTTCCCTTCAAAGATAAAGGGAAGATCTTCTTCTTGACATCATCCTCGGGTAAACCTGCAAGCTTAAATAATCCACAAACTCCATCCACATAGATTAGGTGCATATCGGTATGTAATGTTCCATCTCCTGCATAAGGATTAGCTAGCAGTTTCTCTATCATACCCGAAGGAATTTCATAATAAATATTTTCAGTAGGTGCAATAGGTTGAGGAGCAACTCTTTGCTCTTCCGGTCGAGGTGAAGATACCCTAAACAAGCCCCTCAAAGGATTATTTTCCATAGTGACAAGTGACAGTAAATTTCAGCACACTATATAGATGTTTCCTTACCAAATTCCACTTACCAAAGGCGCTTCACTCCCCGGCAACGGCGCCAGAAAAGAGTCTTGATGACCCACAAGTATAGGGGATCTATCGTAGTCCTTTTGATAAGTAAGAGTGTCGAACCCAACGAGGAGCAGAAGGAAATGACAAGCGGTTTTCAGCAAGGTATTCTCTACAAGCACTGAAATTATAGGTAACAGATAGTTGTGTGATAAGATAAATCGTAACGGGTAACAAGTAACAAAAGTAACTAAGGTGTAGCAAGGTGTCCCAATCCTTTTTGTAGCAAAGGAAAAGCCTGGACAAACTCTTATATAAAGCAAAGCACTCTCGAGGACACATGGGAATTTCTGTTAAGGTAGTTTTCATCATGCTCATATGATTCGCGTTCGTTACTTTGATAATTTGATATGTGGGTGGACCGGTGCTTGGGTGCTGCCCTTAATTGGACAAGCCTCCCACTTATGATTAACCCCTCTTGCAAGCATCCGCAATTATGAAAGAAGAATTAAGATAAATCTAACCATAGCATGAAACATATGGATCCAAATCAGCCCCTTATGAAGCAACGCATAAACTAGGGTTTAAGCTTCTGTCACTCTAGCAACCCATCATCTACTTATTACTTCCCAATGCCTTCCCCTAGGCCCAAATCATGGTGAAGTGTCATGTAGTCGACGTTCACATAACACCACTAGAGGAAAGACAACATACATCTCATCAAAATATCGAACGAATACCAAATTCACATGATTACTTATAACAAGACTTCTCCCATGTCCTCAGGAACAAACGTAACTACTCACAAAGCATATTCATGTTCATAATCAGAGGGGTATTGAATAGCATTAAGGATCTGAACATATGATCTTCCACAAAATAAACCAACTAGCATCAACTACAAGGAGTAATCAACACTACAAGCAACCCACAGGTACCAATCTGAGGTTTTGAGACAAAGATCGGATACAAGAGATGAACTAGGGTTTGAGAGGAGATGGTGCTGGTGAAGATGTTGATGGAGATTGACCCCCTCTCGATGAGAGGATCGTTGGTGATGACGATGGCTTCGATTTCCCCCTCCCGGAGGGAAGTTTCTCCGGCAGAACAGCTCCGCCGGAGCCCTAGATTGGTTCTGCCCAGGTTCCGCCTCGAGACGACGGCGCTTCATCCCGAAAGCTTCCTTCTGATTTTTTTAGGTCAAAACACACCATATAGCAGAAGATGGGCATCGGGGGCCTGCCAGGTGGCCCACAAGGCAGGGAGGCGCGCCCAGGGGGGTAGGGCGCGCCCCCCACCCTTGTGGCTGCCTGATGGGTCCCCTCAGGTGCTTTCTTCGCCCAATATTTTTTATATATTCCAAAATAATTCTCCGTGAAGTTTCAGGACTTTTGGAGTTGTGCAGAATAGGTCTCTCAGATTTGCTCCTTTTCCAGCCCAGAGTTCCAGCTGCTGGCATTCTCCCTCTTCATGTAAACCTTGTAAAATAAGAGAAAAAAGGCATAAGTATTGTGCTAGAATGTGTAATAACAGCCCATAATGCAATAAATATCAATATAAAAGCATGATGCAAAATGGACCTATCACTAGACGGGCCGCAGCTCCCGCACAATCCAGTTGATACCCTGCTCCATCCCGAAAACAAAACAAAAATACTGCACGAGCTGCTGGGTCCCGGGTGTCAGCCGCTCCTTGTGCAGTTATCTCGCTTATTGGCTACGTTGACAGTGGCGTGCGACCCAGATGTCAGGAAATCATCAGGAGGAACCATTTTTTTCTTGTAATAAAGGAGGCACTTGCTTGCCTACTGCCATGATCCTGGTGGATCCCTATTATCATCCTCACCATGTACAGTCATCTCCTTATTCCTCTCGTTTGTTGACCATGTTGACAACACCGGAGGGCGGCGCCGCGGCGAGCGAAACAAGGCGGAGGACGATGGTGAGGCCTTGGACGGGAACGAACAGGAGCCAGGGAAGAGGCGCAGATTTTTAGTGTACGATGTGGCCGTTATGCGTGCGTGGCAGCACAGCCAGCCGTGGGAGGCGGGAACATGCGGTCCCGCCGGCGCTGGTTTGGCTTTGGTGGTTGAAGGAAGAAGAGACTGAAAAAACACGATAGGCGTTGAATGTCAATCCAACAGTCAAGGTTGGCACAATCGTTTGTTGACTAAGCCGATACCACGTAGCATACTTTTTTATAGAAAGAAAAGAAAAACTGGGCTCATTCGCTAGATAACATTCGTGAAACCGCCACCGTTTGATCTTGCGTCGCAACTAAAACTGCCAGGAAAATGCATTCGTTTGCCGTCCTCCTCCCAGGGAACGTTCGCCACATAACATTCCCGAAAATCAAAGACTTGAGAAGGCGTACAGAACAAGCTAGTGTACCAGTAAACACTACAAAAAAGACATATCCATGACATTTTGGGCCGAACGAATTTTTTTTCTGTCATGCTTATGACACTTCTATGACGATAATTGTGACAAAAGCATGTATCATTATAGATGTGGTGGGATCCTACTTCTATGACAAAAAATCATGACAGAAACTGGGCTTTTCATCCTGGGCGGGCCGGGGACGCACCTGCATGACATTCTTTGGGCCATCCATGACGGAAAACATTGTGGTAGAAGTGAGGGCGAGGAAAATTTCGGGGAGTTCCCGGTTACGGTGGGTGGTCGGGGCCGAGCGATGCACGGAGGGTTTGCGCGTTTCTCTCGTACACGTACGCGTGTGTATGCGAGGCGTTGGGCTCTAACTGAACCCGAGAGCGAGGCGTTCGCTTACTGAACCCGAGCGATTGCACTAGCTACGCGTTACTGAACCCGAGCGATCGATCCCTTGCTGTTAACTGAACCTGATCGAGCGATTCCTTCGCTACTGCTGCTAACTGAAGCCGATCGAACCTGCTGCCTCTGGATGAACAGAACCTTTGTTGGGGGTTGGATGAACAGGACCCGTGGTAGTAGAAGTCATTACCGCTGGATGAACATGACCCCAATCGAGGAGGCCGGTGGAGGGTGGATGAACTGGACCCCGTGGAGGCTCCATGAACAGTAGCCAGTGGAGGGTGGATGAACAGGACCCCATGGAGGGCTGGTTGAATAGTAGCCGGTGGAGGCTGGATGAACAGGACCCTGTGGTGAACAGTAGCTGGTGGAGGCCGGAGGAAGTCGACGATGGATGAACAGGTGGAGGCTGGAACGAGGCAGTAGACGGTGGATGAACAGTAGCCTGTGGAGTCCCGTTTTGCGGTACGCCACACCCCTCCCGATGAACAGGACACTGTTTCGACCGTAGGCACTCCAACACAAGTCCGTTTCCTCCGTTTTGCGGTATGCCACACCCCTCCCGATCAACAGCACCCCGTTTCGACCATAGGAGCTCGAACACAAGTCTGTTTCCTCCGTTTTGCGGTACGCCAGACCCCTCCTGATGAACATGATCCCGTTTCAACCGTAGCCGGTCGAACAGAAGGCCGTTTCCTCCATACTGCGGTACACCAGACCCCATTTCGGCTGTTCCATCCAAGCCGGTTTGCTTCCGATGAACACGACGCATTCCGTTGCCTCCCGATGAACAAGACGCAGTTTCTCCGTTCCGACCCAGCCAGTTGGCTTTCGACGAATAGGACGCCATTGCTGCCGTCTGTTGCCTCTCCATGCACACGAGCCCTGGCCGTACGTATGCGTGAGTAGGCGTTCGAGACCCCGCCCGTATGTACGTACGTGGCCGTATTTTTTTGGCATGTGGCTGTACGTACGTGTACACGGTTTAGAAGGGACTGCCTGAACTACTACGTCGGGGGCTCTACTACTACACGTGCCGCTGCTTGCTCGGCCACGGTTCATCATTGCAGAGAGACCGATCGACCAGTATGTACGTACACGTTCGCAACAATGCTACGTATGCTTCGACTGGGTGGGTCCCAGCTGTCAGGGAGGATAAGGATGCACTTCCTTGCATGCGAAGATATAGCTAGTGGGTCCCGGCTGTCAGGGGGAGGAATCATTTTTATTTTGTGAGTAATAAAGAGGCACTTCCTTATGTTCGAAGATGTAGCTGGTGGGTCCAGCTGTCAGCCTCACAGCCTAAAAGTCCACTTTCGATGGCTGTCGTTTGTTGACCTCGTTGACCACGAGGCGCCGAGAGCATCAAGGCGGTGGATGACGACAAGGCCTAGGAAGGGAACGACAAGAAGCCAGAGAAGACGAGGCGGGTGGATGCCCACGTGGAGGGGAGTATGAGGGTTCACTGGTTCAGCTGCGGCGTAAGGCTGCCGTCGCCGGAGAATAACAGGGGGTGTGGGTGAGTAGAGGGAAGGTCTGGCCAGTCATAGAATGGTCGGTCCATGAGGCCTGCGCGGCAGCACAACCGGCCATGAGAGGCTGGAGCAGGCGGTACGGCGGGCCTGGCTTGGCGACTGGAGCAAGAAGACCAGAGGTTGAAGATGCAACACGGCCGTTGATTTAACATCTAACGGTCAGTGCAACTAGAATCGTTTTGACTAAGTTGACAAAGCCCGTACGCGTCAACTTAGTTGGCCCAGAAGTCAGCCTCCAAATCTGGTGGGTCCCAGCTAGCAGGGGGGAATCGTTTTTTTGCTCGTAATAAGGTGGCACTTCCTTGCGTGTGAAGATGTTTTCTGGTTTTTTTTAATTTCTTCTTTTTCGAGTTAGAATAAAAAGAAAACAATTTAGCATCTTTGGTACAATCTATATTTTCGCGAAATGGATCATAATAAAGCTGGTGGGTCCCAGCTGTCAGGGAGAGGTAACTTTTTTTCCGCGTAATAAAGGAAACACTTCCCTGCGTGCGAAGATGTAGCTGGTGGATCAAACCTGTCAGGGGGAGAAATCATTTGTTTTCGCATAATAAGGAGGGACTTGCTCGCCTGTGGCCATGGGCCATGCGGGTCCCTACTGTCAGTCACTCCACGTACATGCCTCTTCCGATGGCTGTTGTTTGTTGACAAAGTTGACCACGCCGCGCCGAGAGAACCAACGCGGTGGACGATGGCGAGGCCTAGGAAGGGAACGACCCAGAGCCGGCGAAGACAGAGCAGTGGATGCCCACACGGAGGGGAGTACGAGGGTTCACTGGTTTGGCTGCGGTGTGAGGCTGCCGTCGCCGGAGAATAACAGGAGGTGTTGGTGAGTAGAGGAATGTCCTGGACGGCGATGGGAGTAGGGTGGGCCGGTGAGGCCTGCGCGACAGCACAGCCAGCCATGGGAGGCGGTAGCAGGCAGTACCGCCGGTGGTGGTTTGGGCGGCTGAAGCATGAATATCCGAGATTGAAGAAGCACCACATCCGTTAGATGGACATCCAACGGCCACTGCTACTAGAATCGTGTGTTGACTATAAGTTGACAAAGCCTTGCGTACGCGTTAACTTAGTAGGCCCACAAGTGACCATCACATCTGTGGCAGAGAACATATAGGCCATTTGCGATTTGTTATAATGTACATACCATTTTTTAATTCTAATGGAATTTACTCAGCCCATTTACTGTTTGTTAAAATTACAGCCCATTTTCTAGCAAGGACAACGGTTAATAATCTCAACCAACCGCTCAAAAAAATTCAACAAAATTTCCCACATTTTGATGGGATCCAAAATATTTTTTAACCCAAAATTTCAAGTCAGCTTAAATATAATTTGAAAATAAATTTTTATTAGGTAAAAATCCAACGAAATTTTGTGCGCGCAACAAGTAATGAAATTAAAAAAATTACATGTTCAGTGCATTTCTTATATTTACAGCCAATTTTTTTAATTACAGCCCATTTATTATTTCTCAAAGCCCATTTTCTTGGCAAGTCTATTGCGGGGCGGAGAATAACAAGTTGACCCGGGTTGGGTATTCCGCAAAAAAAGTATAGCTGGGCTAGCCATTTTCACATTGAAAAATTAATATTTGGGCTGGATATTTGGTCGACATAAAATAATAGCTGGGCCAGACGGGCCACAGCCTGCCCAGTTGATACCCTGCTCCTCTGAACAACAACAAAAATATTGCTCAAGAAAAACTCTGCTCACACCTCAAAAAACAAATACTGCCCGAGCTGCTGGGTCCCAGCTCTCGGCCGCTCCTTGTGCAATTCTCTTGTTTATTGACTATATAGGTTGACAATGATGTGGGATCGTGATGTCAGGAAACCAGGAGGAAGCAAAAAAATATATAATTGTATATAATAAGGAGGCACTTGCGTACGTGCGGCTATGGCCCTGGTGGGTCCCCACTGTCATCCTCTCCAAGTTAAGTCATCTCATGATTCCTCATGTTCATTGACCATGTTGACAACGCGAGACGGCGGCGCCACGGCAAGTGCAACAACTCGAAGGACAATGGAGAGGGCCTCGCGGGCCCTATGGATGGTCTGATACAGCGCCCGCTGGTCATTCAGGAAGCCGGGATCATCGGACCCCTATGAGCACCTTCGAGAGACTGAGCCGGCATGAAACGGTAAGGCCACTCTTGGGAGCTCTGGATTGTTTCACACCTGTATTAAGGATACAAGTGTAATTTACTCGTCACCGAAAACAACGCGTAAACTACAGGCGTAATGAAACCGATGGCCCGAGGTCTGTAACGAAAACCGGCGAGTTACTCGTGTAATATGAGAAACCAGTGTATATTTTATCAGTAAAAAACGACCAACCAAGCGCTTTGCCCAAGACCAGATGCTTTTATTTACAAGCATCAGTTTTACAAGCGGTTTTGGTCAGAAAACGACGATCCAATCACAACCTAATACGATGAGTTGGTCGGAAGATCATATCGTTTCACCTCTAACCTACCCGAGTTGTCGTATAGGCTATGAATGAAAGTATGAAACATAAGACGATGAACTTCTTAAGCACAGAAACAACAAAAGAGGATGATCTTCTTAACATGCAAATCACTGGCATTAGATTAACGTGCAAAACAATATGAAGCATTATTCTCAGGAGGCACGGTGAACAGCTCGTGATGCCGCATGCCACAACATTCCAAGCTCAATTTTGCAATCAAACTCACAAGGCCTGGCATTTCATAGACAACATTCAGAACAAACTTCTAAAATACCTTACATAAGTCAACATTCATGACTATGCATCTCATCAGAGTAAATATTTACTTCTGAACTGAACACACGAAAGAAAAAACGATCGACGCTGCTCACAGCAAAGGGCGTTCCATTCCAAAATATCAAATGCATGTCTTCTGGCTATCATCAATGAGCACAATTTGACAAGGTTTTCCAATTCCAAAATATTAAACAAAAGTCTTCTTGCTATCATCAATGATTAAACTTTGACAAGCTTTTCCCATTCAAAATATGTAATGCCTATGATTGTCATAAGTTTGCACATTGAAATAGCACATGGAGCCGGATTAACCAGCGTATCTTTTTGTGCAGTTCCACTGAAATCAAACAATGTCTTGCATAGCATGGTGGAGTTCGTATTTATATGTTGCAAGGCGTTGAACACATTGGCAGCTCCGTTCAAGTAGATAGTCCGGTGGCTCAAGGTGACGACGAATGATTAGAGAACCATTCTATGTATTATGCATGATGAAGTATTATGGAGGACACGAACCATCTGAACATTTTGTGCAGTTCCACTGAAATCAAGCTGAGCATCCCTGTCTGCATAAATACAGAAAAAGTGTGATGAATATAATAGTGGTACTAGTTGATTAAACATACACTCATAACTATAATCATCTTCATTATCTTAACAAGAAAAGATAGCAATACAATAGCTTCAATTAAACATTTATTCAAAACAATACAACAATATAAGTAGCACAACATAACAAAGCACAATCATGTGGAAGAAGGCCGATACTGACCTCGTTTGTTACAGCTGCGTCGGCCACTGACTTGGTCATACCTTTCCTTGTGGAGTGATTTTTGCACTCCACGTGCTGTTGAGTTTCCCATGCTCTCTACAGACTAGTCATGTCACCAGCGTCTACTAATACTCTGTAAAGCTTCTTGATCATTCCTTGTGTAATGTAGCGCAAACAGTGACTGCTTCTTTCTGCAAAGTGGAAAGACCAATTTGGCCCAATAATGCAACAGTTTGCCTTAAACACATTGGCTCCTTTTGTGCAGTTCAACTAAAATCAAAGTCAAAATAGAACCGAGCAGAAGTTTTGATATCCCTGTATGCAACAATAGGTATAAAGGAAACAGTTACTGAGAAATGACGGTTGATGACTTATACTCCCAGAAGAAAAAATATCTACCTTATCTTAATGGGAAACAAAGCAGGACAGTAGCAATTCTCAAACAGTGTGATTCATTCATATGAACTGAGACATTATCTTAACAATACCTTGTTTCAACATGTATAAATAGCAACAAAGCAGAAAAGTACCATTCCTAAAACAATGCAACTGATTCATATTAACAGAGACATTATCTTAACAATACCTTGATTAAACATGTAGAAAGAACTACAAAGCAGGATAGTACCATTTGTAAAACACTGTAACTGATATATAATAACAGAGACATTATCTCAACAATACATTTCTTAAACATGTACTCCCACTGATCCCTAACACAAATGGTACTCCCGCCGATCGCTAACAAGTGTTGCAGTTTTGAACTAAGATTCAGTGGTTAATTCTGAGAGTGGCTGATACGTCTCCAACGTATCTATAATTTTTTATTGTTCCATGCTATTATATTCTTTTTTTTATGTTTTATATGCATTAATATGCTATTTTATATGATTTTTGGGACTAACCTATTAACCTAGAGCCCAGTGCCAGTTTTTTGTTTTTTCCTTGTTTTAGAGTTTCGCAGAAAAGGTATACCAAACGGAATAAAACCTTCGCGATGATTTTTCTTGGACCACAAGACACCCAGGAGACTTGGAGTGCAAGTCAGAAGAGCCACGAGGTGGCCACAAGGGTGGAGGGCGCGCCCCCTACCTTGTGGGCCCCTCGGTGACCCCCTGACCTAGATCTTCCTCCTATATATTCACATATATTCCCAAACCACCAGAGAGAGCCACGAAAACACTTTTCCACCACCGCAACCTTCTGTACCCATGAGATCCCATCTAGGGGCCTTTTTTGGCGTCCTGCCGGAGGGGGATTCGATCACGGAGGGCTTCTACATCAACACCATTGCCCTTCCGATGAAGCGTGAGTAGTTTACCTCAGACCTATGGGTCCATAGCTAGTAGCTAGATGGCTTCTTCTCTCTCTTTGATTCTCAATACCATGTTCTCCTCGATGTTCTTGGAGATCTATTCGATGTAATATAGTAGCGGATATGGTATCGATAATATCTGACGGATGTGGATTATCCGGTATTTTTTGCGGATTATCTGGTGTTATCAAATAGGATTATCCGATAAATACCTAATTAGACCATTGATTAGAACCACCACATATAAATATCATATAACCCTAACCCTAATAGCGGCCTCGTACTACTGTACACACCACATGTACGTACAAGCGGAGCCAATAGACTTGAGAACACATACTCTACAAGCTAACTTAGTTAATATTTAAACAGATTTTATTATGGACTAGAGAAAACTTAGAACCTACGATGTCTAATGTCTTGCTTGCTACAGCGTGTAAGCTATTAATTTCATTGATCAATAAAAAATGATTTGTTACTTATATATTGTTCTTCTTTGCATGATCATATGATAGATATTATGGAAAAGATGTACATATATTTTTTATCCGTTTTCGGTTTGAGTCCGCTCCGCTTCCGCTCCGAATCCATAGTCCAATATTATCCGTATTCGAATCCGCATCCGGTCATTATCTGATCCGCTCCGAATCCGACAAAAAAATCTAGTAAAGGATACGGTAAAGGCATTATCCGATCCGTTTACATCCCTACCACTACAAGTAGCACAACATCTCAAAGCACACTGCACAATCATGTGGATGAAGGCTGGTACTGACCTTTCATGAGGCAGACAAGATCAAATATGAATCTGCCAACACGAATAGGAAATCCAATCTCGTTTTGTGTAGTTCAACTAAATCAAGCAAAGTTACCGGTGTGACATTTAAGTTGAACTGCACAAAACACTCTTGTAGCAGAAGTGTTTTGCATAATGAAGCAAAAGGTCGCAATAGCAACTAGTTGAATAGATATCCTTGTTTTCAGAGGTAAAAAAAGAAACAATTACTAGCCAATAAAGAAGGATGAATCATATGGCTACTGAAAGTGCTAGTTATCGACTAGAGGGGGGGTGAATAGGTGATTTTTAGGAAAGTCTTCAAAACACGAGGTCTTTGAATACAAACAGTTGTGTCGGGGTACGACACCTATGGGATCCTGAGGGACCCCTTTACGATTCAGCGGGGGGAGAGGTATACGCAAAGAGCAGAACCAACGATCGACGCGGGAAGATTTTACCCAGGTTCGGGCCGCTGATCAACGTAAAACCCTACTCCTGCTTTGTGTTCTTATTAATGTTCTTGAGCCCAGCCTTCAGGAGCGCTCGCTATGAACAGTACGTTCAAAGAGTAGCTACGCATGCAGAATGGGCCAGAAGTTCTCCTCCTCTGTAGCAGTTGCCTTGGGCCTCCTTTTATATGCTCAAAGGGGTCACCACAGTGGCAAAATGTACATACATTGAGGTGTAAAGTAGCTACAGGGTATCATACCTAACCCCTGACGGATTAGGACAAACGCATTTAATGCACCGTGAGGTGTCCGTTTAGGTGTTCTCACTTTCTTGGGGATGGAAAAAGGGGCCATCCCATCAGCACCGCTTAAGCTCTTTTCGATTGGCGTGTCGCCACGCGTCCAAAGAAGGACCCAGAATGTCGGGTTTGTCGCTGTGCTAAAGTAGCGGCACAGCAACAAAACCTTGCCGGGCACCAAGCCTTGCCGGGCACCAAGCCTTGCCGGACGCCAAGCCTTGCCGGACGCCAAGCCTTGCCAGGCTCCGCAGGCCACCCCGGCAAGATCTTGCCGGGGAAGCTGGCCTTCGGATTTCAGCTCTTCTTATCTGCTGATCCTCAGATCTCTAACTTGATGATTTATTTGGTGGCTTGAATCGACCTCGAACTGTTCCCTGGCAAGCCTTGCCGCGAGGATGGCTACAACTGCCCGTGCACAAGTACGGGGTACTAGTGGCCCAATACTTAGTACACCGACAGGAGCCCCTGGGCCTAGGCCATACACGAGTGCGAGGCGTTGTTGGGCTAGGCCCAAACAGTGCACGGGCACGCGTGGCAGGGGATTAACTGTCCGTAAATATCTCGTTTTACTGTGCACCCCCACTACACGCACCGAGCGCGCGACATGGGAAGCGTGCCTCAAAGGCTGCAACTGCCACGCGCCTATAGAGGCGCATTCACATTGGGGAATAAAAGAGGCGGCCCCGCTCCTTCCCCATAAAAAGGGGAAGCCGTAGAGGCACAAGCCTATTTACCCCCCTCTTCTTCTCAATCTGGCCGTCGCCATCGCCTTCCTCCTCTCGAGCTCAGAGCGAAGCTTTTTCCTCTTCCGCCCGCCGCTTCCACGCTCGCTCCACCCCCGGCTTCCGCCCTCACGGCCGCCATGCTGCCCAAGGCCAGCAAAGGCAAGGGCAAGGAAGCGAAAGCCGACGTCCCGGAGAGCGAACTGGTGAAGATGCGGAAGAAGCATGTCGTCTTCCCCCCATCGCTCGATGCTGAAGCTCTGAAGGGGTGGTACCAGTGCATGTGGGCGAAGGAGACGCAAGCTCACCCCGCCACACGCGTAATTCCAGGTGCTTGTTCCAAAAGTGGATCGGACAGATACCCTTTCTTCGCTGCGTATTTCTATTGCGGGCTCTGTTCCCCATTTTCTGACTTCTTCAATGATATCATGTACACATACGGCTTTCATCTTCTCGATTTCACGCCGAATGTAGTACTATGCATGTCCATCTTTGCCCATCTTTGTGAAAACTTTGCCGGCGTGATTCCCAACTCTACTCTTTTTCGCCATTACTTCTTCCCCCACATCCAAAAAGGAGAGGCCCTCTCTGGCTCTATCGCCTGGATCCCAAGGGCTTGGAATAAGGAAATATACCCAGAAGGAGTTTACCGCGAAAAGTGGGACGAATGGCGGGCTGAATGGTGCTGGATCAAGGAAGCAGATCCCCATCCATTTTGTCTTCCCCGGCAACAGAAGGTGGTCCGTGGCAAGGACTGGAGCGATCTCGCTGCGGAGGACGAGAGGCTCACAATCACCACCACCAGGATCCTTCGCCTGAAAGCTGCCGGGCTGACAATGGAGATGATTGGCTTCGACTTTCTCCGCCGCCGCATCGCCCCCTTGCAGAACAGGGGAAGGCCAGCTTGGGAATACCGGAACGCGGCAGATATCATGAGATTGCACCCCGGGTTGAATAATAATCTGACTACTATGTAGCTTGGCGCTCTTCGTCAAAGACTATTCCAGCGCGAAGACAAGCATCGGCTGCCGGCAAGAATCGTCCCTTTGTGCAACAACTCCGCCTTGGGGTCAATCATCGCCTTTATGCCGATGTTCAACGCCCACGGTCTTGACGCGACTTGGGCCGAGCCAACCGAGGAGGAAGCATAGAAGTTTTTTGACAACTTGACGGAGAGACCCGTCCGGCAAGAGACATATTTCATCCGAGCCACCACCGACCAAGAAGTAGCTTACATTGCTACTAGGGTGGAGGAGGCAAATCTTGCCGCGGAGGCCGGCAGCGTTGGCTTCACAGAATGGGAAGCCAGCGACGCAGAGGTAGTAGTGGAAGTAAAACCTGCCGGGAAGGGCAAAGCTGCCGGGGAACAGAGCAGCACAGCCGCTGAGAGCTCGTCCGACGAGGACACGGCCGCAGAAGAACCGCAAGAAGAGCTCCCAGCCCCGAAGAAGACAAAGCGTGTTCTTCGGAAGGCTGCATCTGGCATCCCGGCAAGCCAGCCTTCTTCGAGCGGCGAGGCTCCCGGCAAGGAAGTGGCCGGCAAGACTGCACCGCGGCAAAGGGCTCGTCAACAACCTGCGCGGCGCGCGAGACCCACACTAGCGGCCACTGCTGGGGCGGCAGGGGTGTCTCGCACTACCGCGCCGGAAGCTACCCCGGCGCCTGCCACAGCCAAGCGGCCTAGGACCCCTCCTCCGCCTCCCCACTCAGACATCACAGCGAAGGCCGATTTCGACATCTTCGGCTTTAGCCCGGAGCGAGAAGAAGAAGAGTGAGTACTTTGCCACAGCCTTTATATTCCAATCTTGGATCGATCTTACTGACTTGCTCATATTGTCTCTGCAGTGATGCAGAAACCTTGCTGGAGAGGATGGCGAAGAGGACAAAGACTTCCACGGGCGACGAGCCCCCGGCAGGCTCCACGAGCGTGCCAGAAACCATCATCGTCAGCCCGGGGCCCAGTCCTCAACGCAGCCCCCAGCACAGCCCCCAGCGTAAGTTCACTGTTCTTTTTCCGCTGGCGGGTGCTGAGGCTTCCATTCTTGCCACTGATATCCTTGGGCTCGCAGGAGAAGAACGACAACAAGGAGGGTTGTCGGAAGACATCCCCGTCGTGCCACCTTCATCGACCACGCCGCCCACAAACACATCCCCGGCAAGAGATCCTACCGACGAGCCCATCCTAACCGAGGAGGAGCCGGCAAGCATGGACACCGGCAACCCTCCCCCGGCAACCGAAGTTGCCGGGAAGGGCGAGGCCACCTCTCAACAGCTCGACGCAGGTAATTGATTGCCTCAGAGTGCTTGTTACTCTTTCCCTTCTCTCTCTGTCTTTAGTTGCTTCAAACTTCAATCTTGATCTTATTCTGTTCTCCTCCTTCGTCCTTCAGAGTTCCCTGTGATGGAACACATGGATGTCGACGTTGTCATCGAGGAGACCGCCAGGGACGCCGCTGCCGAAGCAGACAGGATCGCTGCCAGCGAGGCCACCAAGGATGACACTATCGAGGCTGGTGGTGCTCTTGACGGGGAGGCTGCCAAGACTGCATAAGAGGAACCCGCCAAGGAACCCACTGAAGGGGGCAACAGGGAGGCTGATGACCGTACTGACGGCATTCCTGCCGTAGGAGCGCCAGGCGCTACACCGGCCACGGAGCCCCCTGCCACTGGTGAGGCGGTTGCTGAAGACCAACCGTCAACATCTGAAGGCCCCTCATCCAGCAAATACCTCAAGGTTGGCGAGAACCTGTTCGTTAACTTGTCGGGGACGGCAAGCATTGGGGCACCAGCCGAAGGAGAAGTTTTTGACGAAGAAATCATCGCTGCTGCTGGGCTCGAGGTTGTTGATGATCCCAGCGCTAGCAGTGGCAAATCTAAAGAGGATCAGCTCCTTCAGGCCATGGGCGAGAATTTCCGCAAGCTCCAGGCTCTCCACCGCGCCCGGAAAGATAAGGCGGACTCCAGAATGGTAGTCGTCGAGGCGGCCGAGGCAGATTTCCAGAGGCGCGTCGAACAAATGCAAACCTGGTACGCCGAGGCCCTCCAAGAGTTGACTGCTGGCCGGGAACAGGTGAGCCGACAGTGGACAGAGATCCTCCTGAAGCAATCCGATATGGAGAAGGCGCAGGATGAAGCTACTCAAAGGATTGCTGCTGAAGATGCCCTCCTGACGGGGCACTGCGTTGCTCTTGATGCTTATGAGGAAGATCTCACCGCACGTGAGCAGGCGCTCGCCGCCAAGCTTCGCAGCAAAGATGAAGATATCGAGAAGCTTGTCGCGCGGCGGACCCAGGAGCTGGAGCAAAAACATAAAGAGGCGCTCGAAGCTCTGACTGCAAGTCACGCCGGCAAGCTCAAGGAGGCCGTCGATGCTGCTGAAGCTACAGAGGCCGCCAAGAACGAGCTGAGCGACAAGGTAATGAAGCTGGAAATAGATCTCGAAGAGCACGGTAAGGAGCTCTCGACGCTCAAGGGTGATAGGGAAAAAACCCTCCACTCCTTGGCGGAGATGCAAGTTGCCCTGTCCAATAAAACCAAGCAGCTCTCCTCTGCAGCTGATGACATTGCAGTTCTGGAATTGAAGCTGACCACGTTGCAGAAGTCTCTCGAGGCCGGCAGGGCCCGTGAAAAAGCTCTACTCAAGGATCTCCAAGGAGAGAGGAACCTGCTCAAGAGCGCTACCGCCGCCCAACTCGATTACGAGAAGGGGGTGGAGATCTGGACTGGACGTCTCATTGCCACCGCGGAGAAGCTTACTGCAGAACTATCAACCATGGGCCTGTCGAACTTCAGGTATTCTTCCGAGGAAAGGATATCTTCAAGTGCCAGGTTGACGATGTTCTTTGAAAGCATCATCAACGCCTTGAGGGTGCTCCAGTCTAGCCGGGCGACCCAATTGGCCAACGAGACTCGCCGGCTTTGCCGGGCCGTCCTTCGCAAGGTGCTTATCAAGGTGGTGCACAGCAATCCCGGCATCGACCTCTCCAACGCGCTCGGCCATCTGCCAAGGGACGCAAATGTTGAGGCGCTTGAAGAATGCATCGCGCCTATCCTTGAGAAGGTGGATTCCATCAAAAGGATCGAAGGCCAGTGCAGGGACTAAGTGCCCCGCCTTTTCTTGCCGTCATCATTCCATGTAAAATACAATTAAGTCTCAAGTTAGAATTGTGGCAGCTCATGAATGTAATATAACTCGCCTATGTTTAGGTTCATGCTTGCTATTTTCCTTGTCTGATTCCTTTATGTATGGAGTTCACCCTACGCTTACTGAAAAACTTGCCGGCGCGCAGCCTGCCGCGAGCGCTGGGTGCGGGACTTCAGCAGCCTGCTGGAGGCGCAGCGGCCGGCAAGACTCCTTGTCGTTCTCAGCGCAGCCACTTAAATCGTTGAGCGGGCTCGAAACAAAATAAGGGCACAACTAATTACAACAAGGGTTCCTTCGCGTGCAGATTTTCCATACAAGAGTCAGAATTGTCCAAGGAAATAACTTGCAATAAAGGAAACTTGCTCTAAGTTTTTAGAACTTAGCTTTCTGTCGCTATCCTTCCTCCGGCAAGCGTCGATTCCGAACATCGCCAACTAGTACTCATATCTCCCTTCCCCCCCGGCAAATGTGCACGCGAGGAATCCTTCTGTCTTTCAAAAAGAAAGAAGAGAAAATAAAGACATGAAACCTTGGCGGTTCGTTAGAACTTACCGGGAGTAGGTGTTATACAACATCTTAGACAAACATGCATATATAAATATGAACATGGGAATCAATAAGGGAATGTACAACACTTAAATTTATTCATCTGCGCTCAGGGTCTGCGCCTGGCTTTGTACAAAGGATCACATGCCTTGCCGGCAAGACTTGTACAAAAGGGTGGTTGCCGGGAGCCCCCGGCAACCGCGCCTTATGGGTAGAACTTGCGAAGATGTTCAATATTCCAGGAATTGCTCACTGGAACGCCATCTTCGGTCTCCAAGCGGACAGCGCCGGGCCTGGTGACTCGTACTACCCGATAAGGGCCTTCCCACTTTGGCGTCAACTTGTTTGAATTCTTGGCGGACTGAATCCGCCGAAGAACAAGGTTGCCTTCCTCAAGGCTTCGGGCATAAACTTTGCGGCTATGGTAGCGACGCAAAGCTTGCTGGTAGCGTGCAGCTCGCACAGCAACCTGAAGATGATTCTCCTCAAGGAGCACAGCGTCATCTTGCCGCAGTTGCTCTTGCTTAAGCTCATCATAAGCGAGCACTCGAGGTGATCCGTACGTGAGTTCCGTGGGGAGAACTGCTTCCGCTCCGTAGACCAGAGCGAAGGGCATCTGACCGGTGGCTCGATTTGGTGTCGTTCTGATTGACCAAAGAACCGCCGGCAACTCATCAATCGAGCGTCTTCCGCACTTTCTCAGCCTATCAAAAGTCCTGGCCCTGAGACCGCGCAACACTTCAACATTAGCCCTTTCTGCTTGGCCATTGCTTCTCGGGTGAGCAATAGAGGCAAAACAAATTTTGCCGCCAAGGTCTTGGACGTACTGCATGAAGGTGCGACTTGTGAACTGTGTGCCGTTGTCAGTGATGATCCTGTTGGGTACACCGAAATGACAAACTATCCCTTTAAAGAACTTGACGGCTGATTATGCTGTCACCTTCCTCACTGCTTCCACCTCTGGCCACTTTGTGAACTTGTCGATAGCAACGTACAAGTACTCAAAGCCCCCGGTAGCACGGGGGAAAGGGCCCAGTATGTCGAGCCCCCAGACCGAAAATGGCCAGGAGAGAGGGATTGTCTGAAGAGCTTGAGCTGGTTGATGTGATTTCTTCGAATGAAACTGGCACGCTTCACACTTGGTTACTAGTGCAGTTGCATCCTGGAGAGCGGTGGGCCAAAAGAAACCTTGCCGGAATGCTTTCCCGACAAGTGCTCTTGACCCTATGTGAGAGCCACATATGCCTCCATGTATCTCTGCCAACAGCTCTAGTCCATCCTCCCGAGGAATGCACTTCAATTTCACACCGTTTGGTCTCTTTCTGTATAGGACGTCATCGACGAACTTGTACATAACAGACCGATGGGCTACTCTTTCTGCTTCTTCCTGTTCCTCCGGGAGTTCTCCTGTCTGAAGGAAATGGACAATGTGCTGCGCCCATGCTGGAGCCTAAGGCTCGACAGCTAGGACTAAAGGCATCTCCTCCACCGGGGGAACATTTGTCTCGACAACAAGGGCCTGAGGCCCTGCCGGAGCCTGTTGTTCCCTGGCAGGCATGTCAATCCCGGCAACTTCCTTGCCGGCGGCTCCGGGGAGCTCTGCCGGGAAGTACTGGCCAGAGTTCAACTTTCTTCTCTTTTCTTGCCGCATCGATGGCGCCACGGATGGTTGAGTCAGTTGGAGCACAAAAGTTCCTGGTTCCACAGGCAACTTGAGGGCGGCACGCTTTGACAGGTCGTCGGCAACACTGTTCTCAGCACGAGGAACGTGCTCCATTTGCAAACCGTCAAAGCGCTCTTCCATTTTCCTCACTTCATCCACGTAGGCTTGCATCAATGAACTTTGATAACTCTTGTTAACTTGCCTGACGACAAGTTGTGAATCGCCTTTGATGACGAGCTTTTTGATACCAAGGTCTACTGCGATCCTGAGACCGGCAAGCAAACCCTCGTATTCTGCAGTGTTGTTGGTCGAATTCTCCCGGGGAAAATACATTTGGACTACGTACTTGAGGTGCTCTCCGGTTGGTGCGACAAGCAGCACGCCAGCACCGGCGCCTTGCAGCGAGAAAGCCCCATCAAAGTACATAACCCATTGCTGATCGATTTCCTTGCCGGAGAGAGTTGTTTCCTGAGCCTCTTCGTCCGGCGTTGGGGTCCATTCCGCAATGAACTCCGCCAAGGCCCTGCTCTGAATCATCGAAGTGCTTTCAAACTTGAGGCCAAAGCTCGACAACTCCAACGCCCACTCCACGATCCTGCCGGTTGCTTCTGGATTTTGCAAAATCCGTTGCAACGGAAAGCGAGTGACGACGGTGATTTCATGTGCTTGAAAATAATGGCGCAGCTTCCTCGAGGCCATAAGAAGGCCGAAAAGCAACTTCTGCACACCAGAATATCTTGACCTAGCTCCTTGTAAAAGAGAGCTAACAAAATAAACTGGGCGCTGCACCACCTTCTTCTTCTGCACTGGTTCTTCTGTTTGCGCAGATCCTCTCTTGCCGGGATCAACCCTTGCCGGGGAAGATCTTGCGGCTTCACCTGGTGGTCCTGCCGCTGGTGTTGCTTCCTCATCAGCACTAACCACTTGATTTGTTGCTGCCAGATACAACAGCAATGGCTCTTGTGGTTTAGGCGCGACTAGCGTCGGTGGAGAGAAAAGGTACTTCTTCAAATCTTGCAGCGCAGCCTCCGCCTCCGGAGTCCATTTCATTGGACCTACCTTCTTCAAAATTTTGAAGAAGGGCAGGGCGCGCTCAGCAGATTTGGAAATAAACCTGCTTAAAGCAGCAACACAGCCGGCAAGACAACGCACATCTTTGACGCGTCTCGGCACTTCAATTCGCTCAATAGCTTTGATCTTGTTGGGGTTCGCTTCAATTCCCCGGCAAGATACAAAGAATCCGAGGAGCTTGCCGGAAGGAACACCGAACACGCACTTCTCAGGATTGAGCTTCAAGTTGATCTTGCGCAGATTTGCAAATGTTTCTTCTAAATCTTGAATGAGCATCGCTTTGTCTTTGGTTTTGACCACTATATCATCCATATACGCCTCCATATTTCTATGGAGTTGAGGCTCAAAACCAATTTGGATTGCTCTCGCAAATGTCGAACCAGCACTTTTCAACCCGAAAGGCATTCGTATAAAACAATATGTACCACATGGGGTGATAAATGCGGTCTTCTCTTCATCTTCTTTCGCCATAAAAATCTGATGATACCCTGAATAGGCATCAAGGAAGGACAGGAGATCACAACCAGTGGCGGCATCCACAATCTGGTCGATGTGCGGTAAGGGAAAGGGATCTTTTGGACAAGCTTTATTGATATCTGTATAATCGATACAAAGCCTCCATTTCCCATTCGCTTTCTGCACCACAACCAGATTTGCCAACCAGGTTGGATGAAGCACTCCTTTGACCAATCCTGCCGCCTCCAGCTTTCTGATTTCTTCGGTAATGAATTCTTGCCGCTCCAAGGCTTGCTTCCTGACTCTTTGCTTGACGGGCCGCGCATGAGGACAGATAGCAAGGTGGTGCTCAATTACCTTCCTGGGAACACCGGGGATGTCAGACGGTTGCCATGCAAACACGTCGACATTCGCCCGCAGGAAAGCAACGAGCGCGCTTTCCTATTTGCCATCTAGGGTGGAACTTATGGTGAAAGTTCCCCCCGTTCCGTCCTCCCTGGCGGGCACCTTCTTGGTCTCCGGCGGAGCAGCCTTGGATTTCTTGTTCTTGCCGGTGGAACTCTCTGGTGCATCCTCGACGGAAGCGCAGCACTCCGAGGAGGTGCGCTTGCCGGAGTTCGCGCCAAGGTTTTTGCCGGTCTTCTTCTTCCCCCCGGGAGTTCCAGCGGCAAGAGCAGGTGCCTTGATGGCAGGTGCTGCAACTGCTTCCCGGTAAAGTTGGTCGGCACAGATGAGCGCATCTTTCTTATCAGAATGGATAGTGATGACGCCCAACGGCCCAGGCATCTTCAAAACGTTGTACGCGTAGTGTGATGCCGCCATGAACTTAGCCAGCGCTAGCCGACCAAGGATCCCATTGTATGACATGGGGATCTTGGCGACATCAAACACCACCTTCTCGGTCCTATAGTTGAGCTCGCTACCAAATGTCACCGGCAGCGTAATCTTGCCCTTGGGCTGGGTTCTTCCCGGATTGACCCCTTGAAACATACCGTTTCTTCGAGGTCCTCATCGGGAATTTGGACCTTTTTGAGCACATCCGATGAGATTAAGTTTAGGCCGGCCGCACCATCAACTAGCATTTTCGTCACCCTGAGGTTGCGAATCGTTGGCGAGACCAACAACGGCAAGCACCCGACCGCAGTTGTGAGATCAGGGTGATCCTCGGCGTTGAAAATGATAGGCGTGCTGGACCACTTCAGGGGCCTACATGCATCTGGGGATGGCTCTGCCGCATTGACTTCCCGCACCCACTGTTTGAGTTGACGGTGGGAAGAATGCAGCGAAGCACCTCCATCGATACACATGGCCTCCGTAGCCTTCTGGAATTCTTGCTCACTGGACTCATCATCTTCTTCATCATCTTCTTCTTCTTTGTCTCGGCCCCGAGCGGGCCTATCCTTTTGTTGCTTGGCCTTGCTGCGGCGCCCCCCTCGGCCACCGTGCTTCTTGCCGGATCCATCAACACCATCTTGGGCCTTCTCCTTATCTCGCCTTTCATATTCGGCTCTCTGTTTCTCGGCAAGCTGTTCAACTTGCCGGCAGTTCTGGAGATCGTGGCCCTTGGTGCGATGGATCTTGCAATACTGCTTGCCGGAGTTTTCCAACTTGTCAGCAGCCGCCAAGGCCTGACAGGAAGGGCACCCGGCAAGATCCTTGCCGGGGTCAGCAACCTTGGCCTTCTTGGCGGCGCCGGGGTTGTCGGACTCCTCGACAGCAAGCACGGCCTTGCCTCCGCATTTCCTGTTCCGCCGCCGGCCTTTCCTCGATGGGGCCGCGGCATCTTCTTCTTCGGATTCGCCTGCCGCGCCAACAGCCTCGCCAGGGAGTTTCCTCCCCTCTTCAGCTCGAGCGCACTTATCGGCTAGAGCGTAAAGCTCGGCAATACTCCTGACTTTGTTCATTGCCAGCTCTTCCCACATTCTGCGGTTATGCACGTTCTGATGGAACGCGCTAATGACAGCGGCAGGGTGAACGTCAGGAATATTGTATTGCACCCGGCTGAATCTCTGCATAAACTTGCGCAGGGACTCGCCCTCCTTCTGAGGGATGATATGCAAATCATTGTCTTGGCCAGGAGCTTGGTGGCCTCCAACAAAGGCGCCAACAAACTGATGGCACAGATCTGACCAGGAAGAAATAGAATTCTCCGGCAGATGCATCAACCACAACCTGACGTTGGGTTTGAGCACCAACGGGAAGTAGTTGGCAAGTATCTTGTCATCTCGGCCCCCGGCAGCCTGCACCGCAATGGTGTAGATGCTCAGGAACTCCGAGGGATGGGTCTTTCCGTCATATTTCTCCGGGACCTCCGGCTTGAAGGTTCGGGAATTGGGCCACTGGACTTGCCGCAGCTCACGGGTAAACGCTGGAGTCCCTACCTCATAAGGCAAGTCTCCTACGTTCCCTGGCGCAGGCTCGTTGACAGCCGGCCCCGCGCGCTTATCAGACTGATAGCACACTTCCCGTCGCCGCTCGATGGTAGTTCGAGCGTCCTCCTTGCCTCGTTCCTGGAGAACTTGACGCTGATCGCGGCACATCCGTGGATCGAACGACGCCGTGGAAACTTCTTCACGGCGGTCGACCTGCTGGGTTGCCGGCCGCCGCTGGTGCCGCGGAGGGGAGTGCACTGTGGTTGCACCACCTCCGGTTTTCTCCACATCGGCTCGCGCCGGATCGATGGGCCTTCGCTGCGAGGGCCCTGCCTCTTGCGGTCCATCTTTGTTGGCGAAGCCGATAAGGCTCTGGATAGTAGCTCGCCACTCCTCCATCTTCTCCGGGGTAGGAGGAAAATCGAGGAGCAGCTGCGCACGTGCCAAGGCTTCCGCTGGCGTAGGCGGTGGCGACAGGTGCGAGGTAAGTGAGGTGCTCTGACTTCTAACCATATTAGAAGGAGCACCACCACGATCACGCGACCGCGCGCCACCCCCGCCAGCAACTCGGTGTGCATGCTGGTCCCGCGCATCTTGGGATCGATGCGCAAAAATCTTTTCATGGGGATGCCCTGAACCACCAGCGCCATGACGTCGCTCATCATGCACGACCTGGGTAGGTCGTGAGGCTTGCGCCGGCGCGGGAGCTCCAGCAGGCGCCCTCCGATCTCTGGAATTCGTTGTGCCACCCGTAGGCAACACAGCGCCGTCTCTAGATCCAGCGGCGTGCAGGTTACCACTGCCACTGCGAACGATGCCGCTCGCCTGGCTCGGATCACCAGAACGCCGTGGGGGTTCTAGTCCTCTTCCTTCTGCACCCACGCCGTCGCCCGTACGCGAAGGCGTAGGCAAAACGGACATGGACGGTTGCGCCGTCGCGGCGCTCTTCTTCTTGGGCGGCATGATGATGAAGAAACTGAGGCGCCGATCACTAGATCAGGTTCACGCAACCTTCAATCCCCCTACCTGGCGCGCCAAAGATGTCGGGGTACGACACCTATGGGATCCCGAGGGACCCCTTTACGATTCGGCGGGGGGAGAGGTATACGCAAAGAGCAGAACCAACGATCGACGCTGGAAGATTTTACCCAGGTTCGGGCCGCTGATCAGCGTAAAACCCTACTCCTGCTTTGTGTTCTTATTAATGTTCTTGAGCCCAGCCTTCAGGAGCGCTCGCTATGAACAGTACATTCAAAGAGCAGCTACGCATGCAGAATGGGCCAGAAGTTCTCCTCCTCTGTAGCAGTTGCCTTGGGCCTCCTTTTATATGCTCAAAGGGGTCACCACAGTGGCAAAATGTACATACATTGAGGTGTAAAGTAGCTACAGGGTATCATACCTAACCCCTGACGGATTAGGACAAACGCATTTAATGCACCGTGAGGTGTCCGTTTAGGTGTCCTCACTTTCTTGGGGATGGAAAAAGGGGCCATCCCATCAGCACCGCTTAAGCTCTTTTCCATTGGCGCGTCGCCACGCGTCCAAAGAAGGACCCAGAATGTCGGGTTTGTCGCTGTGCTAAAGCAGCGGCACAACAACAAAACCTTGCCGGGCGCCGAAGCTTGCCGGGGACCAAGCCTTGCCGGGCGCCAAGCCTTGCCGGGCTCTGCAGGCCACCCCGGCAAGATCTTGCCGGGGAAGCTGGCCTTCGGATTCCAGCTCTTCTTATCTGCTGATCCTCAGATCTCTGACTTGATGATTTCTTTGGTGGCTTGAATCGACCTCGAACTGTTCCCTGGCAAGCCTTGCCGCGAGGATGGCTACAACTGCCCGTGCACAAGTACGGGGTACTAGTGGCCCAATACTTAGTACACCGACAAGTTGAAATGAACCTATATGATATGCAGCGGAAGATGAATGATGTCTACTACGCAACTTTATTCTTGTAGACATGTGTTGGGCCTCCAAGCACAGAGTTTTGTAGGACAGTAGCAATTTTCCCTCAAGTGGATGACCTAAGGTTTATCAATCCGTGGGAGGCGTAGGATGAAGATGGTCTCTCTCAAATAACCCTGCAACCAAATAATAAAAAGTCTCTTGTGTCCCCAACACACCAAATACAATGGTAATTTGTATAGGTGCACTAGTTCGGCGAAGAGATGGTGATACAAGTGTAATATGGATAGTAGATATTGATTTTTGTAATAAGAACAATAAAAAACAGCAAGGTAGCAATTGATAAAATGGAGCACAAACGGTATTGCAATGCTTGAAAATGAGGCCTAGGGTCCGTACTTTCACTAGTGCAATCTCTCAACAATGCTAATATAATTGGATCATATAACTACCCCTCAAAGTGCGATGAAGAATCACTCCAAAGTTCCTATCTAGCGGAGAACATAAGAAGAAATTATTTGTAGGGTATGAAACCACCTCGAAGCTATTCTTTCCGATCGATCTACCCAAGAGTTCATACTAAAATAACACCAAATAATTTCAGATTCATAATACTCGATCCAACACAAAGAACCTCAAAGAGTGCCCCAAGATTTCTACCGGAGAAACAAAGACAAGAACGTGCATCAACCCCTATGCGTAGATTACCCCAATGTCACCTCGGGAATCCGCGAGTTGAGTGCCAAAACATATATCAAGTGAATCAATACGATACCCCATTGTCACCACGAGTATTCATATGCAAGACATATATCAAGTGCTCTCAAATCCATAAAAGTATTCAATCCAATAAAACGAAATCTCAAAGGGAAAACTCAATTCACAACAAGATGGAGAGGGGAAAACACCATATGATCCGACTATATTAACAAAGCCCGCAATACATCAAGATCGTGACATCTCAAGAACACGAGAGAGAGAGAGATTAAACACATAGCTACTGGTACAAACCCTCATCCCCGAGGGTGGACTACTCCCTCCTC
Organism: Thinopyrum elongatum; assembly: GCA_011799875.1. Taxonomy (NCBI): domain Eukaryota; kingdom Viridiplantae; phylum Streptophyta; class Magnoliopsida; order Poales; family Poaceae; genus Thinopyrum; species Thinopyrum elongatum. The sequence continues at coordinate 289,299,735 of CM022303.1, read as the reverse complement.
ATCATGGTGGCCGCCGGGATGATGAAGATGGCCACCGAAGATGATTCCCCCCTCCGGCAGGATGCCGGAACGGGGTCTAGATTGGTTTTCGATGGCTACAGAGCCTTGCGGCGGCGGAACTTCTGATCCAGGGTGACCCCAAGGGTTTTTGGAATATTTGGGAATTTATAGGGTAAAGAGGGGGTGCGAGAGGCCACCGAGGTGGGCACAACCCACCTGGGCGCGCCTGGGGGCCCAGGCGCGCACTGGTGGGTTGTGCCCCCCTCGGGGCACCCCCCAGGTGCTACTCTGGCCCATTGGATGTCTTCTGGTCCATAAAAAATCCACAAAAAGTTTCACGGTGTTTGGACTCCGTTTGATATTGATTTCCTGCGATGTAAAAAACAAGCAAAAAACAGCAACTGGCACTAGGCGCTGGGTCAATAGGTTAGTCCCAAAAAATGATATAAAGTTGCTATAAAATGATTGTAAAACATCCAAGAATGATAATATAACAGCATGAATACTTCATAAATTATAGATACACTGGAGACGTATCAGCATCCCCAAGCTTAATTCCTACTCGTCCTCGAGTAGGTAAATGATAAAAGAAATAATTTATGAAGTGTGAATGCTAGCAAAGTGCATAAGTTTGATCAATGATAATTTCAATCACTTTTCCTAGCATCATATCAACAATTCTTTATTATAAAACTTCTCATGTTAAAGTAGAACCCAATTCACATGTTAAGGTTCAAACAATGAATTCTCTTGAAACTTAACAACCTATGTTCTCAGTCACCAAGCAATTGTAATTCAACTTATTCAACAGAGTTTAAGTAAGAGCTCCACATACTCAACCATCACATAGTCTTCTATGATTGCTACTACTCAAAGCATATTCTTAGAACAAATGCATCCATCGAACACAGAGAAAGATAATTGTCAACAATAATAAATCATGATCAAATATATTTGACTGGTCATATGTGCCTAGATCTTTCCCCACCACATGATGCTTGCCAACTAGAGAATAATTGAGGTTGAAATGAGAATTTATACTATTGACTCTTTGCATAAAAGTAAATACTGAAAAGTAAAAGATAGTCCCTTCGCGGAGGGAAGCAGAGGTTGCCATGCGCTTTTTATTTGGATGCCCAAGCTCTTAATGCAAAGGAACATCACGTTATATTGCCCCTTATGATAGCAACCTTTATTATGCAGTCCGTCGCTTTTATTACTTTGCCATCACAAGTTCGTACAACGCTTAATTTTCCCTTACATTAAAATATCAAACATATTTAGGAGCAATTTTTATTGCTTTATGCACCGATGACAACTTACTTAAAGGATCTTATTCAATCCATAGGTAGGTATGGTGGACGCTCATGGCAAGAAACTGGGTTTAAGGGTTTTTGGATGCACAAGTAGTATCTCTACTTAGTACAAATTTTTGGCTAGCAAAAGATCCTAGGCAAACACCACATGTTGGAGGATCCATGACAATATAACTTCTATGCAAATATACCCAAACATAACTCATTACGTTGTCTTCCTTGTCCAACTTCAACTAATTTGCTCGAGTTTGAAAATAATTAATAGGTATTCACAATCATAGAAGATGTCCAAGATAATATATTTGCATGTGAAAGTTCTCTTCCTTATAGTAATCATTCAGGAATTGCTTGTATGACCAATATTGTGATTGTCAAGCTTCAAAAGATTTCACTTTCTAAACCCAATGTGAAGCTACCACTAGGCATGATATGAACATATAATTTCAAATTCATGATATTAAATTCATTCAACAATTCACTCATAGGATATAAGTGAAGCACAAGAGTAAATGACAAACTACTCCAAAAAGATATAAGTGAAGATCAAACGAGTAGTCATGTAAATGGGTAGCTATTTGAGAACTCTCTTTTATTTAAAAACTTTCAGATCTAAGTATTTTATTAAAACATCAAGCAAAACAAAATAAAATGACATTCCAACAATAGCACACATCATGTGAAGAAGCAAAAACTTAGGCTCAACCGATACTAACTGATAATTGTTGAAGAAGAAAGGTGGGATGCCTACTGGGGCATCCCCAAGCTTAGATGCTTGAGACTTCTTGAAATATTATCTTGGGGTGCCTTGGCATCCCCAATCTTGAGCTTTTATGTCTCCTTAATTCCTCTCATATCACGGTTTTCCTAAATCTCAAAAGCTTCATCCACACAAAACTCAACAAGGACTCGTGAGATAAGTTAGTATAAATCAATGCAAAACCTTATCATTCTCTACTGTAGCAAATCACAAAAATTATTATTCAACATTGCATACTAAATGCCTCTGCATATTTAATACTCCTATCCTCAAATAGAATCATTAAACAAGCAAACATATGCAAACAATGCAAACATAACAGCAATCTGCCAAAACAGTACAGTCTGTAAAGAATGCAAGAGTATCAACACTTATTCAACTCAAAAAATTCTGAAAATTTAACATACTGTAGAAAATTTATCAGAGCTTATTGTGAAAAAAGTTTCAACATTTTATCACATTCTGACTTTTCTAGGGAATTTTTGCAACAGCGGTAAAATTTCTGTTGTCAAACAGCAGCATGTAGACTTGCAAAATAAGCATAGTAAAGGCTATCATTGCCACTTTTATTGAAATAAAAGATGCAAAACATTATTATAAATAAAAACAAGCAAATCCTAACAAAATAAAATGACGCTCCAAGCAAAACACATATCATGTGACGAATAAAAATGTAGCTCCAAGTGAGGTTACCGATAATGTTGGAGACGAAAGAGGGGATGCCTTCCGGGGCATCCCCAAGCTTAATTGCTTGGATCTTCCTTGAGTATTACCTTGGGGGGTGCCTTGGGCATCCCCAGGCTTAGGGTCTTGTCACTCATTATTCTCCTCATATCGGTATCTCACCCAAAACTTGAAAACTTCAATCACACAAAATTTAACGGAATTTCGTGAGATGGATTAGTATGACAAAGACAAATCATTCACTTTGGTACTGTCAAGATAGGATTCATAATTGTTCTCACACAATGCCTACTGTACCCTATCATTTCTACAATTTATATTGAGCAATGTAAGCCATAGAAACTAGAAAACAAGCAAACTATGCATTGAAAACAGAATATGTCAAAAACAGAACAGTACGTAAAGATCTGAATTAAAGTCATACTTCTGTAACTCCAAAAATTCTGAAAATTTAGGACAACGTGAAAATTTGTATACCCATCAACTGTAAAAATTTCAGAATTTTTCCACATTCCATTAAAAGATAAGAATTTCTGCACTGGACGCAAAAGTTTCTGTTTTTGCACAGAATCAAGTCAACTATCATCCACACTATCCCAAAGGCTTTACTTGGCACTTTATTGGAACAAAAGATGTAAAACATGATCACTACAGTAGCCTAATCATGTGAACACACAAAAATAGTAGGTAAAAGTTTGGGTTGTCTCCCAACAAGCGCTTTTCTTTAATGCCTTTTAGCTAGGCATGATCAGTTCAATGATGCTCGCATAAAAGATAAGGATTGAAACATAAAGAGAGCATCATGAAGCACATGGCAAGCACATTTAAGTCTAACCCACTTCCTATGCATAGGGATTTTGTGATCAAACAATTTATGGGAACAAGAATCAACTAGCATAGGAAGGCAAAACAAGCACAACTTCAAGATTTTCAACACATAGAGAGGAAACTTGATATTATTGCAATTCCTACAAGCATAAGTTCCTCCCTCATAATAATTTTCAGTAGCATCATGAAGAAATTCAACAATATAACCATCACATAAAGCATTCTTTTCATGACACAAAAGCATAGAAAACTTATTACTCTCCACATAAGCAAATTTCTTCTCATCAATAGTAGTGGGAGCAAACTCAACAAAATAACTATCATGAGAGTGAAAATTAAAATCATGATGACAAGTTTCATGGTTATCATTATTCTTTATAGCATACATGTCATCACCATAATCATCATAGATAGCAACTTTGTTATCATAGTCAATTGAAGCCTCATCCAAAATGGTGGATTCACCACTAAATAAAGTCATGACCTCTCCGAATCCACTTTCATCATTATAATCATCATAAATAGGAGGCATGCAATCATTATAACAAATTTGCACATCAAATCTTGGGGACTAAAAATATCATCTTCATCAAACATAGCATCCCCAAGCTTATGGCTTTGCATATCATTAGCATCATGGATATTCAAAGAATTCATACTAACAACATTGCAATCATGTTCATCATTTATACCAAACATTCTATTGAATTCTTCTTCTATCAATTGAGCACAATTTTCCTTTCCATCATTTTCACAAAAGACATTACAAAGATGAACAATATGATGCAACCTCAATTCCATTTTTTTGTAATTTTCTTTTTATAAACCAAACTAGTGATAAAACAAGAAACTAAAAGATTTGATTGCAAGATCTAAAGATATACCTTCAAGCACTCACCTCCCCGGCAACGGCGCCAGAAAAGAGCTTCGTTGACGGGATGTGAGTGCCGCTTACCTAACCTCCCCGGCAACGGCGCCAGAAAAGAGCTTGATGTCTACTACGCAACTTTATTCTTGTAGACACGTGTTGGGCCTCCAAGCGCAGAGTTTTGTAGGAAAGTAGCAATTTTCCCTCAAGTGGATGACCTAAGGTTTATCAATCCATGGGAGGCGTAGGATGAAGATGGTCTCTCTCAAACAACACTGCAACCAAATAATAAAAAGTCTCTTGTGTCCCCAACACACCAAATACAATGGTAATTTGTATAGGTGCCCTAGTTCGGCGAAGAGATGGTGATACAAGTGTAATATGGATAGTAGATATTGATTTTTGTAATAAGAACAATAAAAAACAGCAAGGTAGCAATTGATAAAACGGAGCACAAACGGTATTGCAATGCTTGAAAATGAGGCCTAGGGTCCGTACTTTCACTAGTGCAATCTCTCAACAATGCTAATATAATTGGATCATATAACCACCCCTCAAAGTGCGATGAAGAATCACTCCAAAGTTCCTATCTAGCGGAGAACATAAGAAGAAATTATTTGTAGGGTATGAAACCACCTCGAAGCTATTCTTTCCGATCGATCTACCCAAGAGTTCGTACTAAAATAACACCAAATAATTTCAGATTCATAATACTCAATCCAACACAAAGAACCTCAAAGAGTGCCCCAAGATTTCTACCGGAGAAACAAAGACAAGAACGTGCATCAACCCCTATGCGTAGATTACCCCAATGTCACCTCGGGAATCCGCGAGTTGAGTGCCAAAACATATATCAAGTGAATCAATACGATACCCCATTGTCACCACGAGTATTCATATGCAAGACATATATCAAGTGCTCTCAAATCCATAAAAGTATTCAATCCGATAAAACAAAATCTCAAAGGGAAAACTCAATTCACAACAAGATGGAGAGGGGAAAACACCATATGATCCGACTATATTAACAAAGCCCGCAATACATCAAGATCGTGACATCTCAAGAACACGAGAGAGAGAGAGATTAAACACATAGTTACTGGTACAAACCCTCAGCCCCGAGGGTGGACTACTCCCTCCTCATCATGGTGGCCGCCGGGATGATGAAGATGGCCACCGGAGATGATTCCCCCCTCCGGCAGGATGCCGGAATGGGGTATAGATTGGTTTTCAGTGGCTACAGAGCCTTGCGGCGGCGGAACTTCTGATCTAGGGTTACCCCGAGGGTTTTTGGAATATTTGGGAATTTATAGGGTAAAGAGGGGGTGCGGGAGGCCACCGAGGTGGGCACAATCCACCTGGGCGCGCCTGGGGGCCCAGGCGCGCCCTGGTGGGTTGTGCCCCCCTCGGGGCACCCCCCAGGTGCTGCTTTGGCCCATTGGATGTCTTCTGGTCCATAAAAAATCCACAAAAAGTTTCGCAGTGTTTGGACTCCGTTTGATATTGATTTCCTGCGATGTAAAAAACAAGCAAAAAACAGCAACTGGCACTGGGCACTGGGTCGATAGGTTAGTCCCAAAAAATGATATAAAGTTGCTATAAAATGATTGTAAAACATCCAAGAATGATAATATAACAGCATGAATACTTCATAAATTATAGATACGTTGGAGACGTATCAATGAACTACACTAGACAAGCCATAGTCAAGTAAATAGTATAGTGAAAGAACGAAGACTAACAGTAGCTAGGTAGTATGGATCAGAATGGAAGACAGTATGAAGCCAAACAGATAATAGTCTTCACACAGTGAAGTCAAACAGATCAGGCAAGCAAGCAATGACTTCACGAAGACAAACTGAAATGTAAAGGAAGTAGGGGATAGAACCAGTTGCTTGGTGAAGACAAGGATTTGGTAGACCAGTTCCAGTTGCTGTGACAATTGTACGTCTGGTTAGGGAGGCTGAGATTGAACTCAGAAGACTATGTCTTCACCTTATTCCCCTTGAGCTAAGGACACCGAGTCCTCGCCCAATCACTCTGGTAAGTCTTCAAGGTAGACTTCCAAACCTTCACAGACTTCATTCACCGGCGATCCACAATGACTCTTGGATGCTCAGAATGTGACGCCTAGCCGGCTGGAGGATGCACAGTCCTCAAGTGTAACAAGTCTTCAAGTCATGTAGACAGAAAGACTTCAGTGATGCCTAACACTCTTTGGCTCTGGGCGTTTTGGGCTTTGTCCTTGCAAGGATCTCTCTCTCAAAGGCTTCGGAGGTGGGTTGCTCTCAAACAATAAAAGTTGTGCACTAACTCTGAGCAGCCACCAATTTATGGTGTAGGGGGTGGGCTATTTATAGTCTGGAGGCAACCCGGCATGATATGTCCGAAATGACCCTGGGTCACTAAGGAACCAACACGTGTCCAATGGACGGATTTCAAACACACGCGGCAGCTTGGCTTGGGCTACAAGCAAAGTTGACTCATCCAACTCTGGATAAGATTTGCTCTCATTGTCTTCGCTCGAAGACATAGGATTTTGGTTGAGTATCACTTCAGTCATCTGACTTTGTTCACTTGGACCCCACTTAAAAGTACGGTGGTTCCTATGACTCAAGAAAGAAGAAAAGGAAACTACGAAAGAAACTATGTCTTCGCACTCCATAGTCTTCAAGTGAATGTCTTCACATGTCATTATCTTCATCGTGAATGTCTTCACGAACCACCATTGTCTTCAATGTCTTCATACATTTTTAGGGGTCATCTCTGGTAGGTAAACCGAATCAATGAGGGACTACTACCTGTGTTATCCTGCAATTCTCACAAACACGTTAGTCCCTCAACCACGTTTGTCGTCAATACTCCAAAACCAGCTAGGGGTGGCACTAGATGCACTTACAATCTCCCCCTTTTTGGTGATTGATGACAAACTGGTTGAAGTTTTCAACGGGGATAAAAGTATGTGAAAGTTAAAGTACTTGAGCATTGTCTTCATAGGTTGGAAAAGGCTCCCCCCGAAGATGTGCATATAAGTAGTTTGCTTTTGAATGCAAATGCACATGGCAGGTTTTACTTTGTGGAGATCCTCTTCAACACATGAAGACAATTCATCATGCAGACATAAGAATAATGAAGATAATGAAATGCATAATGAGAAATGGGCGTCTGCAGTATGACTTCATGCAGAATTTATCATCACATCACAAGGTAGCAGCAAAAGAGGCAGACAACCATCAAGTTTAAGTGTTACAACTCAAAAGCCAAATAGTTTCAAGAACGAGAGTTGTAAGAACTTAGCAAAAATAATCAACCGACCCAAAAGGACCCGCTTGAAGACTATCAATTCATATGCTTCTCCCCCTTTTGTCAGTAAGGACCAAAAAGGTTTGAAGGCATAGAGTGTCTACTCGCTCTCAGGTGGTGAAGATGTTGGAGCAGCTGGGTCGACGTTGGTGTTGGGCGGTGCAGACGGGCCTGGTGCAACATCGTGATGCAGTGAATCCATTGCTAGTGAAGTGGCATCATCCTCTTCATCTATGACTCAAGCAACCACAGTGGGAGCCAAAGATGAATAGTCTGAATCTTCAATTGAGGGAGTTGGACGCCAACTTCCAGATTGTGGAGGCCTGGAGTCAAACTTGAATCGTTCTGTGAAGCCATCTTCGCGAAGATTATCTTCAGAACAGAGCATTGTGAGGCTCTTCTAGGACCGCCGACAGGCTTCATGTGCAACAAATGAATTCTTGGTAGCCAGATTGCGTATGCGATTGACGTCAATGAGCAGACTGCGCATCTAATGCTTCAGCCAATTGTGATGCCTATCCTGCTTTTGATGAAGTGATACAAGAAGCTCCTTGTCGTTGAGGACACGAGAACGCTTCTTTGGCCTTTGAGCAATAGTGCTGGCTGTGGCATCAGTGTTTGCATGATGCGGCAGATGTAGTTGACCAGCAAGAGGACCATCAGGAGCAGGAGGATTGGGCACATGTACTCCTTCAATTGGCTGTGTGAAGCTTTGAAATGCAGCATTGTCTTCATGAACTGGCTCCTTAGCAGGCTCAGGGTATATGGCTTCATGTGACATATCGACTTCAGGCAAGAATACAACATGATTGCGCGCTGAAGGTTGATAGTTGATTGTAGAGTGAAGCTTGATCAGCCGCATAACCCATGGAGCATAAAACTTGAGGCCAAACGGATCAATTCCATAGGCGGCCAGCTGACGGATGAAGAAATCTTGAGTGTTGAACCTGATGCCATTGATGATGTAGAAGACCAATGTCTTCATGGCGCCTTCAAGCTTGACATTTGGAGAATGTCCCTTGATAGGCCATAGAGTATGCCTCAGAATATGATAGACCGTGCGGGGCAAGTACTCGAGGTCATTGACGAAGAACTCCTTGGGATATTCAGCATCAATTGGCAATGGCTTCATCATACTGAGCATTTGACTCATATTTGGCTCAGGCTTCTGGAAAATGCTCTACAGTTCCTGTTCATATAGCTGACAACCTGGTTCATACAGATCACCAGGAGTGGGCAGGGAAGTTAGCTCGATGATATCCTGAGCTTTGGCTTCATGATGGACATCTCCTGTCATCCACTCAAGTATCCATGTCTTCGGATCCCTGTTGTAGCCTCTGATGTGGAGAGTGGCATAGAACTGCAGCAGAAGCTCTTCATTCCAATGTTCTTTGTCAGTAACAAATTGGAGCAGTCCGACTTCACGGAAGCAATCGAGGGCCTCTTCAAGGCATGGCAGCCCAGCAATTGGATCGCAGTCAAGACGCTTGTGAGGAAAGATCATGTCTTGATTGTAGAGTATGCAAGAGTAATAGCTCCATTCCTGATGGCTCCAAAACCTGTCAGATAAATATTTGGCTTCTTGAAGGGGTTCTTGGCGCTGTTGAAGAAGGTATTGTGCTCTCTGAAGCTTAGCACATTAAAAGAGCCTTGAGTAGTTGCTGCACTGGGAAGCCTTGGCAGCCTAGGCTTCGGCTTCTGCGTTTGAGGCCTTTGCTCCACATGATAGTCATATTGTGGACCTGGAGTAGTGGGTGGAATCAAAATGGGCCACCTAACAGTAACAAGCTCACCACGGTTGTAAGCATGTTCCATAGTGTGAGGCACATGAGGAGGAACGGCTACATCCGAAGTGGTTGGCTGCGCATTTTCTTCTGTGGCAGCATTGACTTCAGGCTCCACATTATCTTCAGCCATGACGACATCATTGGCTTCAGTGGTGATGGTGGTGGCAACCGCATTGGCTTCAACTTCACTTGTATCATGAACAGGGGGGTCTGGCACAATCACTTCTTCTTCATGTACAACAGGATCACTGGCAGGAGGAATAACTTCACGTTCTTCTTCTCTTTCTTCATCAACTGATGCAGCCGGAATGTCTTCAGCCTCTTTGGCTTCAGATTCACCAGCAGTCTCTGAGGGGATGGCTTCAGGAAACACTTGACGTGCTACTGAGTTGGTGTTTTTCACATCCTCTTCAGGAATGCTGGACATGGAGACCTGGGGCCTAGGGCCTCTACGAAGCCTTCGGAACGGTGGCGTCGCCTGTGGTGAAGGGGTGGTCTTCTCCATGTCTTCAGGTGTTGCTTGTGGGGTCTCAAGCACCGGAGTGGTGACATGAGCTGGTGGTGTGCGGGGAATCACTTCATGCAGAGGGGAGTTGGGGTGTTGCTCTTCCTAGAATTCATCTTGAGCGATAGGCGTCGTGGGACCGCTAATGCTTATCAGTTCACTGCTCGTAGGAGCAGGCGATGATACCGGATTGGGCTCGACCTGAGGAAGGACTACATCATCTTCAACATGCTCTTGATGACCAATGTCTTCAGCTGCAGTGGAGTCGGCAGCTGGAATCTCTTCAGACTCTGGAGCCTCTGTGGAAGCAGGCTCATGCACAACGAGACGACGCTCGCGATTGGAGGAGGCAGGTAGTGCAACAGAAATGGGTTCAACATTCAACGGTTCTTGGGGAGCAGCATGCTCTTTGCGTGAAGTCTTTGAAGACTTTGCCTTCATCTTCTTCTGGGAGGGAGCAGCATCAGAGGTGTCATGGCGCTTCCTCTTCCTGGCTTCAGCCTCAGCTTGCCTTGTCTTTTTCTGCTCTGAAGCTGCTGAAGGGACCTTTGGCTTCGAGCCAATCATACTGACAGGGAAGATAATGCTTGGTCTTTCCTGCCTTGGGGCTTCGGGTTCGGCTTCAGCAGGCTTCTTCTTCTTCTTGGCAGCCATCCTGGGGTCAATGCCTGGACGCCCAAGAGCCTTTCTCTTCACGGCTTCATTGTGAGCCTGAACGCATTTCTCAGCATAATATTTCATTCGCTCACGAGAGCCTTTGGTTTCCTCACGCTTCTTCTTGAACTGAGCTTTGAGGTCAATCATCATCTGTTTGAAATTTTGAACATCAACAACACTGAGCTTGGCCATATGCTTCTTGAACTAGGCCTTCTCATAATCGATCTTGTTCTTCAACTCAACAATTTTCTGAGCAATAGCAAGTTCCTTGGCTATGGCTCCTTGAAATGTGACACTGATGTCAACGGGCAGCTACAGATCATCAATGGTGAGGGTAGGATCCTCAAACCATTCGTCAATGAAGTTGTTGAGAATGTCTGCATCAAAGAGAGGCAAGTCCTTGAAGATTTCAGCCTCTTGCTTGCTTTTGATGAGCATCTCCAGAGCATCATCAGCAAGATCTTCATCGCTTGAGAGATCTATTACATTTTCCTCATTGCGTAAAATGCTGGCAGGAGTAAGGTCATGCTCAGAAATCTTCTTGGGCTTCTTAGTCTTCTTGGAGACGCGGGATTGATCTTCAGACTACACACTGGATTCAGGAGGTGTAGATTGCAATGGCTTCACTCTTGAAGCTTTTGGAGCAGTAGAGGGCTTTGAAGCCTTTTTCTTCTTTGGCTTTGGAGACTCAGGAACTTCAGCATGTTCCTCTTCACCAGCAGCCTCTTCGACAGTGGCCCTTTGGGCAGCAATGTGGGAGAGAAACCCATCAAAGCTATCAAAGGGGCCAATGATATTCTGATTGGCTTCACAACTGCCATTCGGCCTTGGAGCTGCTGGGCCAGGATTGAAGTCAATCCCCAGTTCCTTCTTGTTCTGCACAGCAGAAGCTCTTGCAAACTGAAGATTTTGCGCAAACAATTCATCATCACGACACCATTGAAGATTGGATGGGTCGGCATCTGCAGGCTGAGGTCCTCTGACCATGCAAGGATAGAAGCCCTGAGCAATGGCTTCAGCCTTCATCTTGGGCATAAGCTTCTTGTATACAATATCGTCCCAAGGTGGCCTCACAACGTTCTTCTTAGCATACTCATTAGTGACAAAGTGGTATTTAAACCATTCCTCTGCCCAGTGTCTACGAATCCATTGAACTCTTGATTTGCGCTGAGTGTATGATTCATCTGGATCAGACTTGTATTGCTCATAAAGATCAGGGGGCAGGTCCAAGGCAGTGTTGTCACGGCATTGTCTGCCACCCTTCTTTGCAGATTTTCTTGATGCCATTGGACTCAAACGGAAAGGCTTCAAGGCAGTGTTTGGCTTCAATCTGTTTGTCAGACAAGAGCTGGCTTCAGGAGATTCAATATGATGCTGTAAGAACTCTTCAAATGAATGCAGACTATGAGAACCAATGGATTCTCCCACAGACATGTACCTATGACAGCATTAGAGATGCGAGGGAAGGGGAAGAGGCCATATGCATTCTCAGAAGATTTTGAAGATAAATCAGTTTGAAGACATTAACCTCATAGTGCGAAGACATTCACTTATTGAAGTGAGTTGGTTCCAGATTTGTACGAATCCATGAATAAGTACAAGTGAGGAATCTAACTAGTTGTGATGCATAAGTGAATATACTTGCAAGTTATGAGATGCAGAAACAGAAAGATATAGATTTGGAGTTGTAGAAACCACTTTTGGAAGATGTTGACAGATTCAACGGATCAAATAAGCGGCAAAAGGTGAGTTTTATTTACCGCACGACAAATTGCTAGACGAGGCAGAAGGAGGCCAAGCAGTCCAATCTCCCGTGCCCTAACTTGGCGGCAGAAGACACCTACGGCGGCGGCAGAGAAGACGAGGTCCGCGACCGGCGTGAAGACGGCGTCAGACAGGTTGCGGCAGCGAAGCACTTCGTCTCCGGCGTCGACAGAGGCTAGCGGTGGCGCTAGGGTTTGAGCGAGACGGCGAGGTGGGAGAAGAGATAATGACCGCATGGGGTGAAGTATTTATAAGGAGAAGGGGCGGCGCAGCGCAATTACGCAAGTGCCCCTGGCGGTTCACCTCTGGTGGACATGTGGTAAGCATGCAACTTATTGAGAGTTGAGCCACGTTCCCATGCGCACCTGGATTGTCGGGTGGTCGTACCAGCTTCTCCGGTATTCAGGCAAAAGAGATAAGAGCATTAAAAGCATTTTTTTAAATGTGTGTCTCTGTATCTTCAGCTGACAAGGACACAGTGAAGACATTTGACACGTGTCAACATAATGCATATGAAGAGACAGAGAGAATTTGAGGGATAAGCACAGAAGGGGTTAGGGTCCAATCACATTCACTTAGTTCAGAAAATAGCAAATTTGAATACATAGCTATAAGTGAATGCTATAGAGGACAGAACACACACACACACACACACACACACACACACACACACACATATATATATATATATATCAGTGAAGACCAAATCAACATTGCGAAGATAAACTTTGAAGTCAAATCAATGTTGAAGACAAACCAAATATGAAGATAATGCAATCATGACGCCAAATGAACATCTTCAATAAAGTGTGGTGGTGGCGTTACCCACCGTATAGGAAATATTAGACCCAGACACGACGCATAATTATCGTGGTGCTCTGAAGTCAAATTCCACATTAATGTATTCACACTTAGAGGGTAAGTCTTCATGAATTGAAGATATACATTACTTCGTGTGTTGCACATCTAAGTCATCAACATGCATAAGCGTTAGGATGTGTGTCCATTCACAGGAGACATTTGAGGATTCTAAGATATTTAGCTCACATCGCAGCTTGCAAAACCTTTTCTCATCCAAGGGCTTCGTGAAGATATCTGCCAATTGCTCTTCAGTGTTGACGTGAATGATATCAATGTCTTCCTTCATGACATGATCTCTGAGAAGGTGATGACGGATCTGAATGTGCTTTGTCTTCGAGTGCTGAACTGGATTGTTGGCAATCTTGATGGCGCTTTCATTGTCGTAGTAGAGTGGCACATTCTTCAAGTTGATGCCATAATCCTTGAGAGTTTGCTTCATCCAGAGAAGCTGAGCGCAGCAAGATCCAGCAGCAATGTATTCAGATTCAGCAGTGGAGAGTGATACACAGTTCTGCTTCTTTGAAGACCAACAGACAAGAGATCGTCCAAGAAAGTGACATGTGCTTGATGTGGACTTGTGATCAACCTTGTCACCAACATAATCAGCATCTAAGAATCCAACTAGATCAAACTCTGAGCCTTTTGGATACCATAATCCTAGTGTTGGGGTGTGAGCCAAATATCTAAGAATTCGCTTCACAGCGCGGTGATGCGATTCCTTTGGTGCCGCTTGGAATCGGGCACACATGCAAACGCTAAGCATTATATCAGGCCTAGATGCACATAAGTACAATAAAGAACCAATCATGGAGCGATATACCTTTTGATCGAACTCTTTACCATTGTCGTCGGGGCCCAATTGGCCTTTGGTTGGCATTGGCGTCGTGTACCCTTTGCAGTCTTGCATTCCAAACTTCTTCAGGCAGTCTTTGAGGTATTTCTCTTGTGATATGAAGATGCCATTTCTTTGTTGACGGATTTGAAGACCAAGGAAGAATTTCAGCTCACCCATCATGGACATCTGATATTGCTCTTGCATCATATGCCCAAACTCAACACTGTATCTCTTATCAGTGCAGCCAAAGATAATGTCATCCACATAGATTTGGCATACAAACAGTTCACCATCTTATGTCTTCGTGAAGAGAGTGGGATCTAGAGAACCAGGTTTGAAGCCTTTGCTCTTCAGGAAGTCCTTGAGTGTGTCATACCAAGCGTGAGGTGCTTGTTTGAGGCCATACAGTGCCTTGTTGAGCTTGTACACCATGTCAGGATGCTTTGGATCTTCAAAACTAGGTGGTTGAGCAACATATACTTCTTCAATTTTGCCGTTGAGGAAGGCACTTTTCACATCCATTTGGTACAAAAGAATATTGTTGTGGTTAGCATAGGCTAGCAGTATACGAATGGCTTCAAGCCTAGCCATAGGAGCAAAGGTTTCATCGAAGTCAATTCCTTCCACTTGTGTGTAACCTTGGGCAACGAGACGATCCTTGTTTCTGACAACTTGACCATGCTCATCTTGTTTGTTGCGATAGATCCATTTGGTGCCAATAATATTGTGCTTGCGAGGATCAGGACGCTTAACTAGCTCCCATACATTATTCAGCTCAAACTGTTGAAGCTCTTCCTGCATAGCTTGAATCCATTCAGGTTCCATGAAGGCTTCATCAACTTTCTTGGGTTTAGATATAGAGACAAATGCAAAGTGACCACAAAAATTTGCTAACCGTGTTGCTCTCGAACGAGTGAGTGGACCAGGTGCATTGATACTATCGATGATCTTCTCAATCTGTACTTCATTTTCCACACGACGGCAGCGAACAAGGGCGCAGAGGACCTTCGTCCGCGCTGGCGCTGGCTCAGAGAGGATGGTGCGCATCGGCTTCCTCCATCACCGACGGCGACAACGTCAATGCTGGACCTCCTCACCTCCCGCAGCGGACGGGATCCGGCCGGATCTGTGACCACCGGTGAGGAGAGAGATAGAGTGGACACTATCATCTTGTTCAGACTAGCAAGAGGCCCATGTGTTGCATGGAACATCAAGATGCATTCATACGAGTTGTTTATCTTGTGGGAGACAAAGATGAACGAGGGAAGGCCTTATTTGCAAATGTGGAGAGGGGTGCGGGTATCTTTTTGCAAAATTGCCATAGTTTGCTTTCTATTCCTCAGATATAGATCGGACGGTCTATATTGCAGGATGGCAGGCACACCATCATCACCAACTTAGTTTTTTTATAAGAGTAGAAGTAGAGAGTAGAGATACGCGTGTTCCCAGAAAAAAGAAATGAAAACTGGCGGAGAAATCTTTTTTTAATGTACCAAGAAAGAAAACTCGATCAATAACACGCCCCCGCTTCCAGGTCGCAGTTTGTATCGCTCATGTGTGGTCCCCGACCCTCCATTATTAAGTGAACAAATTAAAGGGTCGAATTATTACGTACGTAAGCTGCCTCTTCATGTACAAATGAGCTCCATTGTGTACTCGCGGGTATGTCGGAGGCAGAGTGAGTGCGTGTACATTTCTTCTTGTACGTAGTACTCCATTTATCTCACTTCATATTGTTTCCCACTCCTATGATATTCCTATCCTAGGAACAAAATGAGGCGGTACTAAGTTTGTGTGTGTGTAGGGAGAACGATACATCAATGTTGTGTACGAGTAGTCGCGAGAGTCGTCACTATCTGTGTGAGCGCGCACACACACATAGACATGCATATCCATGTTTACGTAAAATTCTTACTTTCATCTCCATCTCCATCTCCAACCATATTTGTCCAACTGGCACATTATTTACGTTATTAATTACGCAACAATATTTACGTACGTCCAGCCTGACCGCCCTGGCCAACCCGAACCCTCTTCATCACCCGCGCGCGGTTCCCGCCTGAAACGGTCAGTGTCGCATTCATGCCTGGCCAGAGCGGACGCGACCTCTCACTGGCGCCGGCATTAAAGCGGCGCGCCGGTCGAGGGAGCGCCGACCGCGCCGCTTCCTGGTGCACGTGATTGCTCCGCATTCAAATGTCACCACGGCCAGCCACAACGTGCATGTAAAAAAGTTCTTGGGAGTCTGTGCTACAGCTAGCTGTCCCCCCCCCCTCCTCGTCTATCTCTTCCAGTAGTGCTAGTACTCCATGGTGATATGTCTCCAACATATCTATAATTTTTTATTGTTCCATGCTGTTATATTATCATTCTGGGATGTTTTACAATCATTCTATAGCAACTTTATGCCATTTTTTGGGACTAACCTATTGACATAGTGCCCAGTGCCAGTTGCTGTTTTTTGCTTGTTTTTCCATAGAAAATCAATACCAAATGGAGTCCAAATGCAGCGAAACTTTTTGGAGAATTTTTCTGGGCCAAAAGACAAATGATGGGCCAAAGAAGTACCAGAGGGGTGCCCCGCGGGGGGCACAACCCACCTGGGCGCGCCTGGGGGCCCAGACGCGCCCTGGTGGGTTGTGTCCACCTCGGTGGCCTCCTGCACCGCCTCTTTGCTCTATAAATACCCCAATATTCCAGAAACCCTAGGGGAGTCGACGAAAAATAATTCCAGCCGCCGCAAGTTCCAGAAACCACAGATCCAATCTAGACACCATCACGGAGGGGTTCATCATCCTCATTGGTGCCTCTCCAATGATGCGTGAGTAGTTCATTGTAGACCTACGGGTCCGTAGTTAGTAGCTAGATGGCTTCCTCTCTCTCTTGATTCTCAATACAATGGTCTCTTGCAGATCTATTTGATGTAACTCTTTTTGCGGTGTGTTTGTTGGGATCCGATGAACTTTGAGTTTATGATCAGATCTATGTTTTTATCCATGAAAGTTATTTGAGTTTCTTTGATCTCTTATATGCATGATTACTTATAGCCTCGTATTTCTTCTTCGAATCTTTGGTTTAGTTAGGCCGACTAGATCGATTTTTCTTGCCATGGGAAGAGGTGCTTTGTGATGGGTTCAATCTTACGGTGCTCAATCCCAGTGACAGAAGGGGAAATGACACGTTTGTATCATTGCTATTAAGGATAACAAGATGGGGTCTATTCCTACATGAATAGATCTTGTCTACATCATGTCATCATTCTTATTGCATTACTCCATTTCCCCATGAACTTAATACACTAGATGCATGCTGGATAGCGGTTGATGTGTGGAGTAATAGTAGTAGATGCAGGCAGGAGTCGATCTACTAATATTGGTTGTGATGCCTATATAATGATCATTGCCTGGATATTGTCATGATTATTTGAAGTTCTATCAATTGCCCAACAGTAATTTGTTTACCCGTCGTATGTTATTTTTCTCGAGAGAAGCCACTAGTGAAATCTACGGCCCCCGGGTCTTCTTTATCATATTTGCCTTTGAGATATATTTTTATTCACTTTTATTTTCAGTTCTATTAATCCAAAAAACCAAAAATACCTTGCTGCAATTTATTGTTATTTATTTTATCTCGCGTTCTCGCGAGATCTATTTATCCAAACTACTACAATTTTATCTATCTTTTTACCCGGGAGGAATTGACAACCCCTCTTTTACGCCGGGTTGCAAGTATTTGTTCTTTGTGTGCAGGTACTGTTTATGTAGTGTTGCGTGGTTCTCCTACTGGTTCGATAACCTTGGTCTCATCACTGAGGGAAATACCTACCGTAGCTGTGATGCATCACCCCTTCCTCTTTGGGGAAATACCGACGTAGTTCAAGCCGCATCAAAAGGAATTTCTGGCACCATTGTTGGGGAGACATCAGCAACATCTACCAGGTTCCTAATCACAAATCTCATCTCCTTGCAATTTACATCATTTTCCATTTGCCTCTCATTTTCATATCCCCCACTTCACAAAAATTTGCTGTTTTATTCGCCCTCTTTTTCGTTCGTCGTCTTCTCGTCAGATCTGTTTTCGTGTGCAAATTTTGTCCGACACTTTTTGTCTCTATGGATAGATCCTCCTCTATTGTGTGTACCCCTGAGAACGAGGTTCTTAATTTCAAACAAAGGGGAGGAGAGAATTTGAAAGATGCCTGGTATAAAATTTGCAATGCTCATAATAGATCTATTCGTAAGCAATCTACCGTTGTTCTTCTTCGCTGTTTTTATGTGGGCATCACTACTTGGTATAGGTTCATCCTTGATACGGTTACCGGTGGGAATTTCTTGATGAGTCCTTCTCTAGATGCTTTTAATGCTATGGGAAATCTAGTAGGTTCACCACCTCTTATGATTAATGAAACAACTTTGACTCTCGAGCATGTTATGGAAAGGCTTGATGCTATTGAAAAGAAAATGCTTACAGAAGAACATATTGAAAACTTGGATAAAAAGATGCATAATCTTGCTAGTAAAATTGGGTCAAAAGCGGGGGAAGTTTTTAAATTGCTAAAAGAGAAGGGAACCGTAGTTCATGAAAGAATTGAAGAAAGCCCTTCTCGGATTGATAAGTTGGAAGAAATTTTTAGTAATCTAAGCATGGCCTTTTCTTCCAATAAGACTATCTAAAAAACTCATGTTAAAATTGGCAAGATTACTCAAATCACTAAGAACAAGGGAGCAACTTCTAATAATAACAAAGAAGATCTTAAGATGATTAGTATTCACCCCGACTTTGTTGAAGTTGTGAGAAACCCTTTTTGCAAGAATGAATTTTTCAATCTTCTTCCTAGGAGTATTGTTATTGAAAAATTGTATGCTAAATCTTTGAAGAATTCAAAGTGTTTGATTGAGGAGTTGGAAACTAAAGATGACAACACTTAGATCTATGCATTATGCCTAGCTAGGGGCATAAAACGATAGCGCTTGTTGGGAGGTAACCCAATGAATAAATTTATTTTTGCCTTTTTTCTTTATGTTCTTGAGTATTTTGCACAATTATGCTACTGTTATGATTGTGTTTTTTATGTTTTAATTAGTGTTTGTGCCAAGCAAAGCCTTTGGGATAGCTTTGGTGATAGTTGATTTGATCTTGTTGGAAAACAGAAACTTTAGCATCCAGAAAAATAATTGTGTAAAATCACAGAAGTGACAAAAAATTCTGATTCTTTTACACAAGATTGATATACAAATCGCCTCTGTTTTCCTAATTTGTCATAATTTTTGGTGTTACACAAGTATGAGAACAATTCACATCTTTACAGACTGTTCTGTTTTTACAGATTCTGTTTTCTTTGCATTGTGTGCTTATTTTGATGAATCTATGGTTTGTATTGGAGGGTATAAGCCATGGTAAAGTTAGAATACTGTAGATATAATGCATAAACAAAATTTGAATGGGTTTTATACAGTACTTAAAGTAAAGATTGGTTTTCTTATACTAACGGATCTCACGAAGGTTTTGTTGAGTTTTGTGTGATTGAAGTTTTCAAGTTTTGGGTGAGATCTCGATGGATGAAGGAATAATGAGTAATAAGAGACTAAGATTGGGGATGCCCCATGGAATTCCGAGCTATTATCCAAAGAGAAGCAAGTCACTAAGCTTGGGGATGCCCGAGTGGCATCCCCTCTTTCTTCTAACGACCATCGGTATTTTACTTGGAGCTATATTTTTATTCATCACATATCATGAGTTTTGCTTGGAGCGTCTTGTGTGATATGAGTCTTTGCTTGTTTTGTTTTTTATTTTAAGTCAAGTATCCTTGCTGAACACACCTATTTGAGAGAGCCAAAATTATGCTATGATTTATTAGAATTGCTCTCTATGCTTCACTTAAATCTTTTTGAGCTATGGAATTGCTCTAGTGCTTCACTTATATCTTTTTGAGCATGGTGTGCTTTAGTATTTTTGAAGAAATTCTCTCATGCTTCACTTAGATTTATTTGAGAGTTAGTAAATTTTTTAAGAAATTCTCTCATGCTTCACTTATATTATTTTGAGAGAAGAAATTTTTATGCTCATGTTCTTCACTTAGATTTGTTTGAGCTATCAAAAGCAACATATGAAACTAGTCCCAAAGTGATAGATATTCAAGAGGGATATAATCAAAACTTTCATGAAGATCACTGAACAAAATAAACTTGATTCTTTGTAATAGTTTTGCGGTATGATGATATAATATGTGAGTCATGTTGATGAGTAATTATGCTTTAGTAAGAATATTGGTGTTAAGGTTTGTGATTCCTTATGCAAGCACAAAAGTCAATAGTTGTGAATTGAAATTATATTCTACTTGTGGTGCATTATTCGGTGTTAGTTATGTTTAATGCTCGCTTATGAGATTTTTTGTTTCTTGGTTGGATGCTTCTCAATCTTTTGCTAGCCTTCACTTGCACTAAGTATGATCACTACTTGTGCATCCAAAATCCTTAAACCAGTTTTGCCATATGAGTCCACTATACCTACCTATATGTTGTATTCTTTTGCCGTTCTAAGCAAAATTGTATCTAACATCTCTAATTTTCAAAATAAATTTCCTTTTTGTGTGCTCGTACCGCTCATGAAACGGTAGGGGGTGGCTGATATTTTTCCATGCTAGATGTGTTATTCTCAAGATGAGTGTTTATTCATTTGTCATTGCACGAGAGTATGGCAAAGGTATTAGGGATGCCCAGTCCCGAAATGAAAAATGAATTTACTTTATGTTGTCAAATAATAAATTCTTGGAAAGTGTTGGTATGGACGGCACCCGTGGATTCGGTTAGCCGTGGAATGTGAAAGTATGGTGGAAAAAGGAATAAACTTTATTTTTTGTTTGGGAACTGCCTATGATATATCTAGCATGGAAAGTATTGGGAACTACTCAATCGTTTTCGTTGACAGGAAAAGCATGCCACCCAAAATGTTTTTATCTCTATCTTTTTTGCTTTGAGCTCTGGCACCTCTACAAATCCCTACTTCCCTCTGCGAAGGGCCTTTCTTTTACTTTATGCAATTTTTATTTTTATTTTGAGTCTCCATCTTCTCTTATAAAGCACCAACTAAGGGGCACTATGATCGTACTTGAGCATTGGGTGTAGCTAATATGCGAGTGTGTTTCATGAATGGATCAATGATTGAGCATAATGGGCTAGGGATAACTTGCTTTAGTGTTGATATTTTGAAAGACATGGTTGCTTGTTGATATGCTTGAGAATTGAAATCTTCATGTCAAAACTAGACTATTGCCTTGAATCATATAAAAGTCCAAATGTCCATGCTACAAAGAAAAGAATATGTGATGAACATGTTAGGCAGCATTCCACATCAAAAATTCTGTTTTTATCATTTACCTACTCGAGGACGAGCAGGAATTAAGCTTGGGGATGCTGATACGTCTCCAACATATCTATAATTTTTGATTGTTCCATGCTGTTATATTATCATTCTTGGATGTTTTACAATCATTTTATAGCAACTTTATGTCCTTTTTTGGGACTAACCTATTAACATAGTGCCCAGTGCCAGTTGCTGTTTTTTGCTTGTTTTTTCACAGAAAATCAATGCCAAACAGAGTCCAAACGCAGCAAAACTTTTTGTAGAATTTTTCTGGGCCAGAAGACACAGGATGGGCCAAAGAAGTACCAGAGGGGTGCCCCGAGGGGGTCCAGGCACACCCTGGTGGGTTGTTCCCACCTCGGTGGCCTCCTGCACCGCCTCTTTGCTCTATAAATACCCCAATATTCTAGAAACCCTAGGGGAGTCGACGAAAAATAATTCCAGCCGCCACAAGTTCCAGAAACCACAGATCCAATCTAGACACCATCACGGAGGGGTTCATCATCCTCATTGGTGCCTCTTCGATGATGCGTGAGTAGTTCATTGTAGACCTACGGGTCCATAGTTAGTAGCTAGAGGGCTTCCTCTCTCTCTTTTGATTCTCAATACAATGGTCTCTTAGAGATCTATTTGATGTAACTCTTTTTGCGGTGTGTTTGTTGGGATCCGATGAACTTTGAGTTTATGATCAGATCTATGTTTTTATCCATGAAAGTTATTTGAGTTTCTTTGATGTCTTATATACATGATTACTTATAGCCTCATATTTCTTCTTCGAATCTTTGGTTTAGTTAGGCCGACTAGATCGATTTTTCTTGCCATGGGAAGAGGTGCTTTTTGATGGGTTCGATCTTATGGTGCTCCATCCCAGTGACAGAAGGGGAAATGACACATATGTATCGTTGCTATTAAGGATAACAAGATGGGGTCTATTCCTACATGAATAGATCTTGTCTACATCATGTCATCGTTCTTATTGCATTACTCTATTTCCCCATGAACTTAATACACTAGATGCATGCTGGATAGCGGTCGATGTGTGGAGTAATAGTAGTACATGCAGGCAGGAGTCGGTCTACTAATCTTGGATGTGATGCCTATATAATGATCCTTGCCTGGATATCGTCATGATTATTTGAAGTTCTATCAATTGCCCAACAGTAATTTGTTTACCCGCCGTATGTTATTTTTCTCGAGAGAAGCCACTAGTGAAATCTACGGCCCCCGGGTCTCTTCTTTATCATATTTGCCTTCGAGATCTATTTTTATTCGCTTTTATTTTCAGTTCTGTTAATCCAAAAACCCAAAAATACCTTGCCGCAATTTATTGTTATTTATTTTATCTCGCGTTCCCGCGAGATCTATTTATCCAAACTACTACAATTTTATCTATCTTTTTACCCGGGAGGGATTGACAACCCCTCTTTTACGTCGGGTTGCAAGTATTTGTTTTTTGTGTGCAGGTACTGTTTACGTAGTGTTGCGTGGTTCTCCTACTGGTTCGATAACCTAGGTCTCATCAGTGAGGGAAATACCTACCATAGCTGTGTTGCATCATCCCTTCCTCTTTGGGGAAATACCGACGTAGTTCAAGCCGCATCACATGGCGCGATGCATCGAGAAGCAGGCGGGAAAGTTTGCGTATACTCGGTTTGCGGTGAGTGGCATGCCGAGCGACCGTGTGGGGTGGAGGAGGGTGAGACATGAACGCGACAGACATGATTTAAACATTGGTTTTGCTCAATGGTGCGATCCAACGAAATGAAACGTTGGTTTCCAAAAGAATATTGCACTCCATGAGAGAGATAGAGTGATGGTTTGGTTCTTCCATCCAACTAACTATACCGGGTCTATGTGATTTGATGGGTCATTGGTCACTATTACTGCGGTGGTAGAGCGTCTGCACTCTTATTTATTTATTCTATGATAAAACTAACTTTCTCCACTCTTACACCGGAGGAGTACGAAACACGGCAGCCCAATGACTACATGGCCCACCTCCCACTGTCACCATATTCCTTGGACATCGTGCGACACCTCCGGTCCTTTTTTCTTTGCGTAGTACTCCCTCTTTTCCGGTTTATGTAGGGCTTAAATTTTAAATCTCATCAACCAAGGCAGATGATGAGTGGAGAAATGTATCTCGTAGTTTACAAAATTACTCAAACTTTAATCTACATTAATTAGAATATATGCATGGATGACCACTAAATGAGTAGGAACGGTTACATGCATTGGTTGGTTTCTTTTAATCCTTGCATGCATCAATTTAATGCACCTTGGAATGTGAACATGTGGTGGAAAGAAGTGAAAATAAGACTTATAATATGGTATAAGACTAAGAAAATGAGATGAGCCCAATAAACCAGGAAGGAGGGAGTACATTTTACCACATGACCCACCATACACTCTCACATACTACCTCCGTCCTGGTTTATTAGTCCCCTATGTAATTTATGCATGATACTAGTATATGATACTCCCCACTATGAGTAGCCTTATACGCATGCAAAAAAGGACCGGGGGGAGTACGAAGCTTTATGATTTTGTTTCATGTATGTATCCTGACTCCAAGGTTGCCCCGTTACAACATTCCATCAAATACAAAGGAAAACTAACACGCATGCTGATGCATCTCAATAATTCACAGATCATAGCCAATATTCACTTCACAACTAAAGACAAAAGTTGTGAGAGTGTGTACAAAAAAAACTACTGATGGGGTTTCTACAACTTGAACCCTAAACCCTAAACATGATTTAATTTCCTGGCTAGGTAGAACCTGTTGAAGGAAAGAAGCCTGGCCCCCTCGGATCATACGATGCTTTTGTGCAGTTCCACTAAAATCGAGCTGAGCATCCCTGTTGGCAAAGATATTGAAGAAGTGTGATTAGAATAATAGTAGTGGCACTAGTTCATGTGACATAAACTCATCACAAATAGAAGCCAGTAGAAGTAGAGAAAGATTGTAACACCCCCGGTGATTAGCAACAGTAATCACTTTTGATAATGACATGTCAGCAAGATTAATAGTGCATAATCATCATTAGCATCATATTGCATTTCAACTCCTAAGTCAAATTCAAATTTAAATGAAAGTGGAATATAAAAGTTGTCCAACATAGAAACTAAAATGTCAGATAAATAACAAATATTCCAGAGGCTATTCTAAAATTGGAACCAACATCATTGGAATTGGATAAGTGACTCGAACAACCTCAAACAGTGGATAAAGATAATATTTAATAACCATTTATTAAATCTGAAATAAATATGGAATTATATTTTGTCCAAACTAATTTTAGGTGTTAGGGAATAATGCAGTGGTATTTATGAACTAGGTCTCATGTTTTACAAAAACCATTTTGAGGCCTAGCTATTTACTAGATTGAGAAAGGAGAATAAAAAAAAAGGAAAAAGAAACAGAAAAGGATAAAGGAAAAGAACCCCCCCCCCTTCTCTGGCCCAACTGGGCCGAAGCCCAGCCGGCCGGACCACTGCGCCCCCCTGGCCTATATGGCCCCCAGCCGGCCAAACCCTAACCCACTTGACCCCCCCCCCCCCCCTCGCTCACTCCCCCCCCATCTGGATCGGGATCCCCCGATCCGTCCGCCCCGCTGCCGTGCCCCGTGCGTCGCCTGGTCGGCGGCGCTCCCCGTCCACCCCGCCGTGTCCCCGACCTCCGCCTCGCGCCCGTGCGGTCCCTACATCCACCCCGTGAGCCCCCTCCTCTTCCCCTTCCCCGCGGCCCTGCGCGCCCGGACGCGCCCCGGCAGCGCCCCGCACCGCGCCCCCGTGCCGCCGCTCCGCCGCGCTCGCTGCTCGCGACCGCGCCCGCGCGCACCCAGCCTGCCTTGCTCTGCCGCACGCGCGGCGCCGCCCACTGCCTCGCTCGCGCCGCCCGCGTCCTCCTCGCGCCGACCGCGCGCGCAACCGCCCGCTCCGCCCGTACCCTCCACGGCCCCGGCGTCTCCCTCCGGTGGCCCGCGCATCGCCACGGCCCGCCCCCGCCGTGGCCTCGCCGGCGCCCGCGCCCGCCGACTGCCCGCGCCGCCAGTCGGGTGCGCACCCGCGGGCCAGCGCCGTTCGGGCTGCGCCCGTCGCCCCGACCCGTTAGGCCCCCCTGGGCCACTGCCCAGTGGGGCCGAACCCCCTGTGACGCTGACGAATGGGGCCCACGCGCCAGAAACGATTTTAAGAAATAAAAATAAAAATAAATAAAATAATTAATTAGTAATTAGTAGGTTTATTAACCCAATCAGACTAATTTAATTAATTAATTAGTTTAGTTAATTGTTAATTAGTTAATTAAAACCTAATTACCTAAAGCCTATGACAGGTGGGACCCACCCTGTCAGGTGGCTGCTGACGTCAGCATGATGTCATGCTGACGTCATCAATCACTGTTTCGGATAATGTTGAATAAATAATTAATTAAATTCAGAAATTAATAAAAACTTTAGAAAATCATATTAAAATAACCGTAACTCCGATGAAAAATTTTATACATGAAACTTGCTCAGAACGACGATAGACCCGGATAAGCCCTTGTATTCCGTCAGATGCCGCAACTATAAGAACATTGAACAATTAGACCGATTTCGATAAATGAATAGTGTCCAACCCTAATTAAATAAATTGAATAAATTCCTAAATTATCTAAATCGTTTAGTTAGGCAGTAGAACACCCCGGCATATCATTAGGCATGTCATACATATTGTTGCATTATTGCCGTGAAATTTATTGTTTCTTCCCCCTCCTTCTCTCTCGATAGAGCGAGACCGACGACGCTGCACCAGGTTACGACTACTCTACCGACGAGCAGCCCGTTGACGACCTCCCTCTCTTGCCAGAGCAACAGGCAAGCCCCCCCTTGAGCATTCCAGATATGCCCATTCTATTCTCCTGCTTGCATTAGATTGCTAGTTAATGTATGCCTATTGATGCATAGCCTGCTGTTGTACCTGTTCATTGCTACCTTACCTGCCTATGATAAACTGTTTAGTATAGGTTGGTATGAACCATCTGTGACCCCACCACCTTACTTTGTCGCCCCTGCTGTTCACGACGACTCGATCAACGTGATCGTCGATCAGAGACAGACGCCTCACTTCACACCCCCCCTTAGTTGTACGACTTGCGTAGTAAACTATCGAGTGCCGAGGGTGATACTCGTAACGCACTCCTGATGAATACTCTGCAGCATAGCTGTACGGTCGTGGTCATCGAGGGTGATTCCTCCTCTCCATGTCGATACGACTCTGTCGTGCAACCCCTCGGTGAACCTCGAGGGTGATACCTCATACGTTCACCCTGATGAATATGACCACACGGTTACTTGACCTTTTTCACAGGCGGGTCCACCCTGGTGGGTACCCGCTGGGGATCTATGATTTCGGGTGTGCCGGAAGGGCACTCGGGTGTGACATTGTGGCGGAGCATCAGAGACTCTGATTGTCTCCGCTGATACTAATTGAGCCTATTGGATTTGGGGTGTGTGATTGGTGGGTCGACGTGCCCTATACGCACTACACCACGCGGGATAATGGTTATGGGGCCCTCTGCGAGTAGTTTCTCCGAAAGCTTATCAAGTCACGATTCACCGTGCGGGCTGATCGTGGGATTGGGCTGGATACTTCACTGGCGAGTTCAGTGTCGCGCCTGCACCCCGGCCAGCCACGCAACGCGCCGGGTGCCAGGGCGATGGCCCGAGACCCTGGGTGCATAGGTAGTCGGCGTGCTGACCTCTCTGCTGAGCCTAGGTAGAGCGCTGCTTCGTGTTGATCTTCCGAGGACGGGCATTACCCAGCAAGTATGTCCGGCCAGAGTTGATGAGCGTGTTGGGTAACAGTAGTGCACCCCTGCAGGGATGAATCTTCTACGATAGCCGGTCTACGGTAAAGGACGCTCAGTTTGTGTATCCCGATCTACTACTTAAACTGGATACTTGTTACTTAATTAAGCTTTGGGATTACTTTCTCGCGGGAGGCGAGGAAGGATCTTTGAGTGTACTTCAACATGTTTGCAAATAAAATGCTATTCTACTCTCTTCTACTGCTCGCAAGATGATGGCTTTGAGAAGATGTTTGAAGATGCTAGTCTTCGATAGGACTAGGCCTTTCTCTCTATTCTGGCATTTCTGCAGCCCAGTCCACATATACAGCCTTTCTCCATTGATAATGTTGCATATGTAGTATAGATCCTTGCTTCTGTGAGTACTTCGGATGAGTACTCACGGTTGCTTTATTTTCTCTTTCCCCCCCCTATACCCCACCTTGATGATACACCAGACGATGGAGTCCAGGAGCCAGACGCCACCACCGGAGCCTACTACCAGGCGGGTCCCGAGGGCACGTACTACTGGATCGAGCAGCTGACCAGGAGTAGAGTAGGAGGCTCCCAGGCAGGAGGCCAACGCCTTCGATCTAGTGTCGCGTGTTTGTGCTAGCCTTCTTAAGGCAGAACTTGTCTAACTATGTTGTACTCAGATATTATTTGTATGACGACTTATGTATTCGGATCTTCGGATCCCTGGTCTGTAATATGTGGACCTCGTTTATTGTGTTTAGAGTTGTGTTGTGATATCTTCCCGTGAGTCCCTGGGCTTGATCGTACACGTTTGCGTGTATGACTAGTGTACGATTGAACCGGGGGCGTCACAAGTTGGTATCAGAGCCGACTGGCTGTAGGAAGCCCCCCTCCAAATTCCTGGCCGAAGTTGAGTCTAGAAAACCGAGAAACTAAATTACTAACTTGGCTGTGTGGCTTACGGGCCCACGTCGCCAACTGGGTGGTATTAGGATCTTTTATTCCTCGTCTATACTCTGGGACTCTAATATCTCTTTCTATTCGGGTTAATAAAGTTTACTAATGCCGACACTTAGGATCTCGTAAATCCCGTCTACCCGGAGAGCTGGGTACTTGTGGATTTCCTGTCATTGATCTGATTAGTCGATAATCATTTTCCTTTCCATTGTTTGTTAACCTTTTCTCCGAGTTGTGTTAAACTTCTCATTGTCATTGACAAATTCGAATTTCCTCTGTTTCAGATGGACCGTTTGTTTCCACCGCGTCCTACGACACAGCTTGGCTTCGCACTGGGCTGTAATACCCTGGGTTTCCAGCTGCCTGATCGCTCTCATGACCAGACTTGGCTACCGCTGGTACCCTGAGTACATGGTTTACGAGGATTATACGCGAGTTTATCAGGAACAGTACTATGCGAAGTTCGGATTTATGATCAGCAGAACAACTCAGACACCGGTTACACCTTTTTCACGGATTAGGCGTGACGATTGAGATGGCAGTACATGATGCCGCCTACTCTGCTGTCGCACGTCTTCGAGGACAGTTCAGTGATATCTTGGATGACTCTGAGTTCCGATCATTCCGTATGCCCTGCTGAGTGAGATGCTACCGGATACTACACAGCTATCTGTGCCCCGTACGAGCCTCGCCGATATGACACACCGCGTTCTGATTCAGTGCACTCAGGCTCTGGATCGCACTGTTCGGGCTCTTGCCGTCGAGTTGGTTGCCGCTCGAGCACGTCTCTACGATGCTATGACGCAGTTGATGCCCGCTGTTCGTGCAGGGATACATCCGGAGCACCTCTTTACCCGCGCAGGACTCAGATGTATGCTGGTATGACTGGCCTGCGTTGGAGGTCACACACCTACACGTGGACCTCTTTACAGTTCGAGACCGGGTTCTGCATCAGAGTGCCACATGGAGCACAGGATCCTTCCGCGATGAATATTCGTCGTCCGCACTCGCAGTACCCCGTTACAGGGTGGTTTCTCCGACGTTGATTGTAGCCTTTGCTATTGCTCTGTTGTGTACTCTTACCGGTGCCTGCGCGCCGCGCTAGTATGTCTAGCTTTTAATTTGCGCTGTTATGCTGTCGATGTACCCGACCTTTGTGTATGGATCTGTATGTCTAATCGACTACTGTTATGATCTATTACACTGCTTAAGGTATTGTCGTGTTACATATACTTGTCGCTAAACACTCGCAATTGCTTTTACTAAACTACCCCCTGTTGATACGTAGCAGGATGGTTAGACCAGGTGGTCGTGGTCGTGCCCTGAACGTCCACCACCGCCAGACTATATGGCAGCTATGATGCAACAGTTCGAGCTTAACCGCCGAGTTCATGGTTGGAGTCATGGCTCAGTTTTCCGCATCAGAACAACCAGAACCAGAACCCAGCTTCAATAACTTTGACAGAGTTACGACGACTCAACCCAACGCAGTTTCGCAACTCTGACAAGCCACTGTGCTGATGACTGGCTCCGCGACATCACTCACGAGATGGAGTCTGCTAATGTCGCCCCCGCCAACTTTGTCACCTTCGCGGCCTTTTCTTAAAGGGCCCCGCTGCTCAATGGTGGGACACACACCAAACGTACTCTGCCTGTCTGGAACAGTCATCCATGGTATGAGTTCCAGGCTGCTTTCCGTACACGTTACATCCCTCAAGCAATTATGGAACGCATGAAGACCCCGTTCCGCAACCTCACTCAGGGCAATAAAACCGTCGAAGCTTATCAGCGGGAATTCTTGATCTCTCCGCTATGCTGAAGAAGACAATCGCCACAGATGCGCAGACAGGAGAAGTTCCGTAATGGACTACACCCTGACCTCAAGCTTGCACTAGCTGCTCAAGACATCAATGACTTCTCAACTCTAGTGAACAAAGGCTATTCTTGTTGAGACCGCTCAGATGGAACACAAGCGCGAGAAGCGCTATCGTGATGCTGGCTCATCTTCGGGCTCAGCACCGAAGCGTTAGAGTTTGGATTCCCAACAACGCGTTCCGTCCCATACCTCTGCGCCAAAGAAACAATGCTGCACCACGTCTGCCTCCTCCACCACCGAGGCCGTCAAAGGCTCAAGCTATTCAGAAACAATGCCCCTCTTCGTCCTGAAGATGGTTTGTTGTTCAAGTGCCGCAAACCAGGCCACCAGGCAAAGACTGCCGCCAGACTCAGAATCAGTTAGATTTTCCTCGTGCTGGCCGTGGATATGGCCGTGGCAACATCAGAACAGCAACTATAATACTGGGTCTGCTTACGTGGTCGTGGTCAGGCTTACACATTGACATTGAAGAAGTCCAGGATCAACCTGCTACTGTGATGGGTACCCTTCTGTTGACTCAGTACCCTGCTTCTGTATTATTTGATTCAGGAGCATCGCATTCATTCATGTCTGAAGCATTTGCATTATCTCATGACATTGCATTCGAAAAGATGAACCTGCCAATGTTGTCCGTACCCCTGGAGGCAATGTCAAACCACTATGATGGCACATAATGTCCCTGTTGAAATCGAGGAATTTGAATTCCTAGCTTCCCTATTATCCTGAAATCTTCCACCATAGACCTCATACTCGGAATGGATTGGTTGAAAGCTCACATTGCTTCGATCAAGTGCCACTAAAATTATCCAACTTCTTCACCCTCCTATGAGATAGTGGAACTACACTGCCCGAATTATCGAGACGCTGAAGCTGAGGTATATGTTATGAATGCTTTGAACGCCTCACCTCTGGAAGGGATCGAGAACGTACCTGTCGTTCGAGATTTTCCAGAACATCTTTCCAGAAGAACTTCCAGGCATAACCCCGGCTAGAAGCTGTCGAGTTTGTCATGACTTGAAGCTGGCACCGTTTTATTGCCAAACGACTTATAAGATGCCTCCGATCATACCTTCTTGAGCTTAAGGAAGAAATCGACAAGTCACTTAAGAGTGGTTTCATCCGCCCCAGTTCCTCTGCTTGGGGAGCACCTTCACTCTTGTTAAGAAGAAGGATGGAACTAACCGATTGGTTCAGGATTACCGGCCCATAACCAAGCCACAATCCAGAATAAAATACCCACTGCCCCGTATCAATGATCTTTATGTCACTTGCCGGATCATCGGTGTTCTCTAAACTCGACTTGAGGTTGGGTTATCACACAGCTCGTGTCCGTGAAGAGGACATTCCCAAGACTGCATTCGTCACTCGTTATGGCTCCTATGAATACACGTCATGTATTTGGCCTAAACGAATGCCCTAGCTACGTTCTCCCGTCTGATGAATTATATATTCAGGATTACCTCGACAAATTCGTCGTGGTATATCTAGATGATATTCTGGTCTATTCTAAGAATAAAGAGAAACATGCTGAACATCTCTGCCTTGTTCTAGAAAGGCTCGAGAACACCAGTTGATGCCAAGTATTCCAAATGCGAATTTGGCTTCCTGAAGTAACTTACCTTGGACAAGTGATTCCAAGGATGGGATTGCTGTTAACCCCGAACGAGTTCAGGCTATCTCGACTGGACCCCCCAAAGAATGTTAAGCAAGTCAGAAGTTTTCTCGGACTCGCTAGTTATTGCCGTCGATTCGTTGAGAACTTTTCCAAGATTGCAAAACCATTGACATATCTGCTTCACAAAGGTGTTAAATTTGAGTGGACAGAAAAATGTCAAGAAAGTTTCAGACACTAAAAGATAAATTGACATCTGCCCAGTACAGCACCCCCGGATGCCCAAAAGGAGTTCGTGATATACTGTGATGCATCTCGTCAAGGATTAGGCTGCTGTGTCCTATGCAAGAGCGCAAAGTGATTGCTTATGGCTCCCGACAATTGCGTCCTCATGAAGAAAATTATCCGTGCATGATCTTGAACTTTCTGCGGTTATCTATGCCTGAAGCTATGCGACATACCTTCTCGGTAAACGTTGGCGAGATATACACGGATCACCAAAGCTTGAAGTATTATATACTCAACCAGATCTGAACCTTCGTCAACAAAGATGGCTCGAAACAATTGCCGATTATGATATGAATATTTCGTTATACCCCGGCCAAGGCTAATGTAATGGCCGATGTTTGAGTCGCAAGTCCTATAGCAACAATCTTATGGTTCAAGAAACACAACCTCTTCTCCATGAAGAGCTTTGCAAATTGAACCTCCATATTGTTCCACAGGGTTATTCAATACCCTGGTTGTCGAAACAGATTTAGAACACGGCATTGAGGTTATGCAAAGGTATGACACTGAAGTTGAAAAGATCAAGCGATACCTCGAGAAAGGAGAGCCGTGGAATTCCATCTTGATGCAGATGGGATCCTATTTTCCACAGTCCTCTTCGTACCCAAGTTCAAGAATGAGAGGGAAAACAGTTATGAAGGAAGCTCATGACACCCCTTGTCTATCACCCTGGTAGCACAAAGATGTAACGTGACATTTGTCAAAGTTCTGGTGGCCCTAATTGAAGCGAGACATTGCTCGTTATGTTTCTGAGTGTGACATTTGCCGTCGCATTAAAGTAGAAACATCAAAGGCCCTGCTGGAACTCTGCAACCCCTGGAAATTCCTGAATGGAAATGGGACAAGGTCCCAATGGATTTCCTTACTGGTTTTCCCAGATCTCAGAAGGGTCATGATGCTATATTTGTCGTCATTGACCGATTCTCCAAGGTTGCTCACTTCTGCCTGTAAAGAGACAATCATGCTAGCCAGTTAGCAGACTTGTATGTTTCCCGGATTGGTCACTCCACGGTGTTCCGTTGGAGATAGTTCTGATCGTGGCAGCTCTTCACCTCCAGATTCTGGAATAGTTTCCAAGAGCTATGGGAACTCATCTGTTTTCAGCACCGCTTTCACCCTAGTCACAGGGTCAAGTGGAACGAGGTTAATCAGTGCTCGAAGATATGCTTCGAGCTTGGCTCACTCTTCGGTAAAGAAAGGGAGGAATCTCTCCGTATGCCGAATTCTCTTACAACAATAGCTATACAGCTAGTCTGAAGATGGCACCGTTTGAAGTTCATACGGTTGTAAGTGTCGAACCCCTCTGAATTGGTCAGAAACTGGGGAACGCTCACTCGTCGGACCGGACATTATTCAGCAAGCAGAAGACCAAGTTCCGCATGGCCGTGAACATTTGAAAGCTGCTCAGTTTCGTCAGAAGAGCAACTATGACCGAAAGCCACCAGGAAAGTCTATCAACCTGGCGAGCAAGCTTACCTCCGCGTCACTCCGTTGAAGGCACTCACGGTTCGGAATCAAAGGCAAGTTAGCCCTCGCTACACATGGCCCTTCCGTATTTGCCCGTCGAGGAGGGAGAAGGGAATATCAGTTGAAGTTGCCGCAAACCTTTCTCAAGTACAATGACGTTCTTTTATGTATCCCAACTCCGCCGCTGCTTCAAGGATCCTATTCGAGCTGTGGATCATGAAGTGCTTGAATTACGGGAAGATCTGTCATATCCAGAATATCCCATCCGTATTCTTGATCAAGCTGAGAGTCGAACACGTCAAAAGTCAATCAAGTTTCCTCAAGGTTCAGTGGTCAAATCATTCTGAGATGAAGAAGCCACTTGGGAACGCGAGGATCGTCTTCGCGAAGAATACCCCCTTTCTTTCAGTCTTCCTCTTAATTCTCGGGACGAGAATTCTTAATAGATGGGAGAATTGAACACCCCCGGTGATTAGCAACAGTAATCACTTTTGATAATGACATGTCAGCAAGATTAATAGTGCATAATCATCATTAGCTCATATTGCATTTCAACTCCTAGTCAAATTCAAATTTAAATGAAAGTGGAATATAAAAGTTGTCCATAGAAACTAAAATGTCAGATAAATAACAAATATTCCAGAGGCTATTCTAAAATTGGAACCAACTCATTGGAATTGGATAAGTGACTCGAACAACCTCAAACAGTGGAAATGATAATATTAATAACCATTTATTAAATCTGAAATAAATATGGAATTATATTTTGTCCAAACTAATTTAGTTTGTGTTAGGGAATAATGCACTGGTATTTATGAACTAGGTCTCATGTTTTACAAAAAACCATTTTGAGGCCTAGCTATTTACTAGATTGAGAAGGAGAAAAAAAAAGGAAAAAGAAACAGAAAAGGATAAAGGAAAAGAACCCCCCCCCTTCTCTGGCCCAACTGGGCCGAAGCCCAGCCGGCCGGCCACCTCGCCCCCTGTCCTATATGGCCCCCAGCCGGCCAACCCTAAACCCACTGACCCCCCCCTCGCTCACTCCCCCCCCCATCTGGACGGATCAACCGGATACCGTTCAGCCCCGATGCCGTGCCCCGCTGCCGTCGCCTGGTCGCCGGCGCTCCCCGTCCACCCCGCCGTCGTCCCCGACCTCCGCCTCGCGCCCGCTGCCGGTCCCTACATCCACCCCGTGAGCCCCCTCCTCTTCCCCTTCCCCGCGGCCCTGCCGCGCGCCGGACGCGCCCCGGCAGCGCCCCGCACCGCGCCCCCGTGCCGCCGCTCCGCCCGCGCTCGCCTGCTCGCGCACGCGCCCGCGCGCACCGCAGCCTCGCCGTGCTCTGCCGCACGCGCGCGCGCCGCCCACTGCCCTCGCTCGCGCGCCCGCGTCGCTCCTCGCCGCCGACCGCCCGCGCGCCAACCGCCCGCTCCGGCCGTACCCCTCCACGGCCCCGGCGTCTCCCTCCGGTGGCCGCCCGCATCGCCACGGCCCCGCCCCGCCGTGGCCTCGCCGGCGCCCGCGCCCGCCGACTGCCCCGCGCCGCCCAGTCGGGTGCGCACCCGCGGGCCAGCGCCCGTTCGGGCTGCGCCCGTCGCCCCGACCCGTTAGGCCCCCCTGGGCCACTGCCCAGTGGGGCCCGAACCCCCTGTGACGCTGACGAATGGGGCCCACGGCCCAGAAACGATTTTAAGAAAATAAAAATAAAAATAAATAAAATAATTAATTAGTTAATTAGTTAGGTTTATTAACCCTAATCAGACTAATTTAATTAATTAATTAGTTTAGTTAATTGTTAATTAGTTAATTAAACCTAATTAACCTAACAGCCTATGACAGGTGGGACCCACCCTGTCAGGTGGCTGCTGACGTCAGCATGATGTCATGCTGACGTCATCAATCACTGTTTCGGATAATGTTGAATTAAATAATTAATTAAATTCAGAAATTAATAAAAACTTTAGAAAATCATATTAAATAAACCGTAACTCCGATGAAAATATTTTATACATGAAACTTGCTCAGAACGACGATACGAACCCGGATACGCCCTCTGTATTCCCGTCAGATGCCCGCAACTATAAGAACATTGAACAATTAGACCGATTTCGATAAATGAATAGTGTCCAACCCTAATTAAATAAATTCGAATAAATTCCTAAATTATCTAAATCGTTTAGTTAGGCAGTAGAACACCCCGGCATATCATTTAGGCATGTCATACATATTGTTTGCATTATTGCCGTGAAATTTATTGTTTCTCTCCCCCTCCTTCTCTCTCGATAGACGCCGAGACCGACGACGCTGCACCAGGTTACGACTACTCTACCGACGAGCAGCCCGTTGACGACCTCCCTCTCTTGCCAGAGCAACCAGGCAAGCCCCCCCCTTGAGCATTCCAGATATCGCCCATTCTATTCTCCTGCTTGCATTAGATTTCGCTACTGTTAATGTATGCTCCTATTCTGATGCATAGCCTGCTGTTGTAACCTGTTCATTGCTACCTTACCTGCCTATGATAAACTGTTTAGTATAGGTTGGTATGAACCATCTGTGACCCCACCACCTTACTTTGTCGCCCCTGCTTGTTCATCGACGACTCGATCAACGTGATCATCGATCAGAGACAGACGCCTCACTTCACACCCCCTTAGTTGTACGACTCTGCGTAGTAACTATCGAGTGCCGAGGGTGATACCTCGTAACGCACTCCTGATGAATACTCTGCAGCATAGCTGTACGGTCGTGGTCATCGAGGGTGATTCCTCCTTCTCCATGTCCGATACGACTCTGTCGTGCAACCCCTCAGTGTGAACCTCGAGGGTGATACCTCTTACGTTCACCCTGATGATTATGACCACACGGTTACTTGACCTTTTCACAGGCGGGTCCACCCTGGTGGGTACCCGCTGGGGATCTATGATTTCGGGTGTGCCGGAAGGGCACTCGAGTGTGACATTGTGGCGGAGCATCAGAGACTCTGATTGTCTCCGCTTGATACTAATTGAGCCTATTGGATTTGGGTGTGTGATCTGAGTGGGTCGACGTGCCCTATACGCACTGCCACCACGCGGGATAATGGTTATGGGGCCCTCTGCGATGTACGTTTCGCCGAAAGCTTATCAGACGTCACGATTCACCGTGCGGGCTGATCGTCGGGATTGGGCTGGATACTTCACTGGCGAGTTCAGTGTCGCGCCTGCACCCCGGCTAGCCACGCAACGCGCAGGGTGCCCAGGGCGATGGCCCGAGACCCCTAGGTGCATAGGTTAGTCCGGCGTGCTGACCTCTCTGCTGAGCCTAGGTAGAGCGCTGCTTCGTGTTGATCTTCCGAGGACGGGCATTACCCAGCAAGTATGTCCGGCCAGAGTTGATCGAGCGTGTTGGGTAACAGTAGTGCACCCCTGCAGGGATGAATCTTCTATCGATAGCCGGTCCTACGGTAAAGGACGCTCAGTTTGTGTATCCCGATCTACTACTTAAACTGGATACTTGTTACTTAATTGAAGCTTCGGGATTACTTTCTCGCTGGGAGTCGAGGAAGGATCTTTGAGCTGTACTTCAACATGTTTGTTAAATAAAATGCTATTCTACTCTCTTCTACTGCTGCAAGATGATGGCTTTGAGAAGATGTTTGAAGATGCTAGTCTTCGATAGGACTAGGCCTTTCTCTCTATTCTGGCATTTCTGCAGCCCAGTCCACATATACAGCCTTTCTCCATTGATAATGTTGCATATGTAGTATAGATCCTTGCTTGCTGAGTACTTCGGATGAGTACTCACGGTTGCTTTATTTTCTCTTTTCCCCCATATACCCCACCTTGATGATACACCAGACGATGGAGTCCAGGAGCCAGACGCCACCACCGGAGCCTACTACCAGGCGGGTCCAGAGGGCACGTACTACTGGATCGAGCCATCTGACCAGGAGTAGGATCGGAGGCTCCCAGGCAGGAGGCCAACGCCTTTCGATCTAGTGTCGCTGTTTGTGCTAGCCTTCTTAAGGCAGAACTTGTCTAACTATGTCTGTACTCAGATATTATTTGTATGACTGACTTATGTATTCGGATCTTCGGATCCCTGGTCTGTAATATTGTGGACCTCCGTTTATTTGTGTTTAGAGTTGTGTTGTGATATCTTCCCGTGAGTCCCTGGGCTTGATCGTACACGTTTGCGTGTATGACTAGTGTACGATTGAACCGGGGGCGTCACAAGTTGGTATCAGAGCCGACTGCCTGTAGGAAGCCCCCCTCCAAATTCCTTGGCCGAAGTTGAGTCTAGAAACCGAGAAACTAAATTACTAACTTGGCTGTGTGGCTTACGGGCCCACGTCGCCAACTGGGTGGTATTAGGATCTTTTATTCCTCGTCTATACTCTGGGACTCTAATATCTCTTCTATTCGGGTTAAATAAAGTTTACTAATGCCGACACTTAGGATCTCGTAAATCCCGTCTACCCGGAGAGCTGGGTATCTGTGCGATTTCCCTGTCATTGATCTGATTAGTCTGATAATCATTTTCCTTTCCATTGTTTTGTTTAACCTTTCTCTCCGAGTTGTGTTAAACTTCTCATTGTCATTTGACAAATCTGAATTTCCTCTGTTTCAGATGGACCGTTTGTTTCCACCGCGTCCTACGACACAGCTTGTGCTTCGCACTTGGGCTCGTAATACCCCTGGGTTTCCAGCTGTCCTGATCGCTCTCATGACCAGACTTGGCTACCGCTGGTACCCTGAGTACATGGTTTACGAGGATTACCGCGAGTTTAATCAGGAACAGTACTATGCTGAAGTTCGGATTTATGATCAGCAGAACAACTCAGACACCGAGTTACACCTTTTTCACGGATTAGGCGTGACGATTGAGATGGCAGTACATGATGCCGCCTACTCTGCTGTCGCACGTCTTCGAGGACAGTTCAGTGATATCTTGGATGACTCTGAGTTCCGATACATTCCGTATGCCCCTGCTGGAGATGCTACCGGATACTACACAGCTATCTGTGCCCCGTACGAGCCTCGCCGATATGACCACCGCGTTCTGATTCAGTGCACTCAGGCTCTGGATCGCACTGTTCGGGCTCTTGCCGTCGAGTTGGTTGCCGCTCGAGCACGTCTCTACGATGCTATGACGCAGTTGATGCCCGCTGTTCGTGCAGGGATACATCCGGAGCACATCCTTTACCCGCGCAGGACTCAGATGTATGCTGGTATTGACTGGCCTGCTGTTGGAGGTCACACACCTACACGTGGACCTCTTCTTACAGTTCGAGACCGGGTTCTGCATCAGAGTGCACATGGAGCACAGGATCCTTCCGCGATGAATATTCGTCGTCCGCACTCGCAGTTACCCCGTTACAGTGGTTTTCTCCGACGTTGATGTAGCCTTTGCTATGTCTCGTTGTGTACTTCCTTACCGCGTGCCTGCGCGCCGCCTAGTATGTCTAGCTTTTAATTTGCGCTGTTATGCTGTCCGCATGTACCCGACTTTGTGTATGGATCTGTATGTCTTAATCGACTACTGTTATGTATCTATTACACTGCTTAAGGTATTGTCGTGTTACATCATACTTGTCGCTAAACACTCGCAATTGCTTTTACTAAACTACCCCCTGTTGATACGTAGCAGGATGGTTAGACCAGGTGGTCGTGGTCGTGCCCCTGAACGTCCACCACCGCCAGACTATATGGCAGCTATGATGCAACAGTTCGAGCTTAACCGCCAGTTCATGGTTGGAGTCATGGCTCAGTTTCCGCATCAGAACAACCAGAACCAGAACCCAGCTTCAATAACTTTGACAGAGTTTACGCGACTCAACCCAACGCAGTTTCGCAACTCTGACAAGCCACTGGATGCTGATGACTGGCTCCGCGACATCACTCACGAGATGGAGTCTGCTAATGTCGCCCCCGCCAACTTTGTCACCTTCGCGGCCTTTTTCTTAAAGGGCCCCGCTGCTCAATGGTGGGACACACACAAACGTACTCTGCCTGTTGGAACAGTCATCACCTGGTATGAGTTCCAGGCTGCTTTCCGTACACGTTACATCCCTCAAGCAATTATGGAACGCATGAAGACCCAGTTCCGCAACCTCACTCAGGGCAATAAAACCGTCGAAGCTTATCAGCGGGAATTTCTTGATCTCTCCCGCTATGCTGAAGAAGACATCGCCACAGATGCTCGCAGACAGGAGAAGTTCCGTAATGGACTACACCCTGACCTCAAGCTTGCACTAGCTGCTCAAGACATCAATGACTTCTCAACTCTAGTGAACAAGGCTATTCTTGTTGAGACCGCTCAGATGGAACACAAGGACTCGCAGAAGCGCTATCGTGATGCTGGCTCATCTTCGGGCTCAGCACCGAAGCGTAGAGTTTGGATTCCCAACAACGCGTTCCGTCCCAATACCTCTGCGCCAAAGAACAATGCTGCACCACGTCTGCCTCCTCCACCACCGAGGCCGTCAAAGGCTCAAGCTATTCAGAACAATGCCCCTCTTCGTCCTGAAGATGGTTTGTGTTTCAAGTGCCGCAAACCAGGCCACCAGGCTAAAGACTGCCGCCAGACTCAGAATCAGTTAGATTTTCCTCGTGCTGGCCGTGGATATGGCCGTGGCAACAATCAGAACAGCAACTATAATACTGGGTCTGCTTCACGTGGTCGTGGTCAGGCTTACAACATTGACATTGAAGAAGTCCAGGATCAACCTGCTACTGTGATGGGTACCCTTCTTGTTGACTCAGTACCTGCTTCTGTATTATTTGATTCAGGAGCATCGCATTCATTCATGTCTGAAGCATTTGCATTATCTCATGACATTGCATTCGAAAAGATGAACCTGCCAATAGTTGTCCGTACCCCTGGAGGCCAATGTCAAACCACTATGATGGCACATAATGTCCCTGTTGAAATCGAGGAATTTGAATTCCTAGCTTCCCCTATTATCCTGAAGTCTTCCACCATAGACCTCATACTCGGAATGGATTGGTTGAAAGCTCACATTGCTTCGATCAATTGTGCCACTAAAATTATCCAACTTCTTCACCCCTCCTATGAGATAGTGAACTACACTGCCCGAATTACTCGAGACGCTGAAGCTGAGGTATATGTTATGAATGCTTTGAACGCCTCACCTCTGGAAGGGATCGAGAACGTACCTGTCGTTCGAGATTTTCCAGACATCTTTCCAGAAGAACTTCCAGGCATACCCCCGGCTAGAGCTGTCGAGTTTGTCATTGACTTGAAGCCTGGCACCGTTCCTATTGCCAAACGACCTTATAAGATGCCTCCGCATCACCTTCTTGAGCTTAAGGAAGAAATCGACAAGTCACTTAAGAGTGGTTTCATCCGCCCCAGTTCCTCTGCTTGGGGAGCACCTTCACTCTTCGTTAAGAAGAAGGATGGAACTAACCGATTGGTTCAGGATTACCGGCCCATTAACCAAGCCACAATCCAGAATAAATACCCACTGCCCCGTATCAATGATCTTTATGATCAACTTGCCGGATCAT
The DNA here is from genome assembly GCA_011799875.1 of Thinopyrum elongatum. Classification (NCBI taxonomy): domain Eukaryota; kingdom Viridiplantae; phylum Streptophyta; class Magnoliopsida; order Poales; family Poaceae; genus Thinopyrum; species Thinopyrum elongatum. The sequence continues at coordinate 289,258,690 of CM022303.1, read as the reverse complement.
CGGTGTTCTCTAAACTCGACTTGAGGTTGGGTTATCACCAGATCCGTGTCCGTGAAGAGGACATTCCCAAGACTGCATTCGTCACTCGTTATGGCTCCTATGAATACACCGTCATGTCATTTGGCCTAACGAATGCCCTAGCTACGTTCTCCCGTCTGATGAATTATATATTCATGGATTACCTCGACAAATTCGTCGTGGTATATCTAGATGATATTCTGGTCTATTCTAAGAATAAAGAGGAACATGCTGAACATCTCTGCCTTGTTCTAGAAAGGCTCCGAGAACACCAGTTGTATGCCAAGTATTCCAAATGCGAATTTTGGCTTCCTGAAGTAACTTACCTTGGACATGTGATTTCCAAGGATGGGATTGCTGTTAACCCCGAACGAGTTCAGGCTATTCTCGACTGGACTCCCCCAAAGAATGTTAAGCAAGTCAGAAGTTTTCTCGGACTCGCTAGTTATTGCCGTCGATTCGTTGAGAACTTTTCCAAGATTGCAAAACCATTGACATATCTGCTTCACAAAGGTGTTAAATTTGAGTGGACAGAAAAATGTCAAGAAAGCTTTCAGACACTAAAAGATAAATTGACATCTGCCCCAGTACTAGCACCCCCGGATGCCCAAAAGGATTTCGTGATATACTGTGATGCATCTCGTCAAGGATTAGGCTGTGTCCTAATGCAAGAGCGCAAAGTGATTGCTTATGCCTCCCGACAATTGCGTCCTCATGAAGAAAATTATCCCGTGCATGATCTTGAACTTTCTGCGGTTATCTATGCCTTGAAGCTATGGCGACATTACCTTCTCGGTAACCGTTGCGAGATATACACGGATCACCAAAGCTTGAAGTATTTATATACTCAACCAGATCTGAACCTTCGTCAACAAAGATGGCTCGAAACAATTGCCGATTATGATATGAATATTTCGTATACCCCCGGCAAGGCTAATGTAATGGCCGATGCTTTGAGTCGCAAGTCCTATAGCAACAATCTTATGGTTCAAGAAACACAACCTCTTCTCCATGAAGAGCTTTGCAAATTGAACCTCCATATTGTTCCACAGGGTTATCTCAATACCCTGGTTGTCGAACCAGATTTAGAACACGGCATTGAGGTTATGCAAAGGTATGACACTGAAGTTGAAAAGATCAAGCGATACCTCGAGAAAGGAGAGCCGTCGGAATTCCATCTTGATGCAGATGGGATCCTATTTTTCCAACACCGTCTCTTCGTACCCAAGTTCAAGAATGAGAGGGAAAACGTTATGAAGGAAGCTCATGACACTCCCTTGTCTATTCACCCTGGTAGCACAAAGATGTACCGTGACATTTGTCAAAGATTCTGGTGGCCTAATATGAAGCGAGACATTGCTCGTTATGTTTCTGAGTGTGACATTTGCCGTCGCATTAAAGTAGAACATCAAAGGCCTGCTGGAACTCTGCAACCCCTGGAAATTCCTGAATGGAAATGGGACAAGGTCCAAATGGATTTCATTACTGGTTTTCCCAGATCTCAGAAGGGTCATGATGCTATTTTTGTCGTCATTGACCGATTCTCCAAGGTTGCTCACTTTCTGCCTGTTAAAGAGACAATCACTGCTAGCCAGTTAGCAGACTTGTATGTTTCCCGGATTGTGTCACTCCACGGTGTTCCGTTGGAGATCAGTTCTGATCGTGGCAGCCTCTTCACCTCCAGATTCTGGAATAGTTTCCAAGAAGCTATGGGAACTCATCTGTCTTTCAGCACCGCTTTTCACCCTCAGTCACAGGGTCAAGTGGAACGAGTTAATCAAGTGCTCGAAGATATGCTTCGAGCTTGCATCATCTCCTTCGGTAAGAAATGGGAGGAATCTCTCCCGTATGCCGAATTCTCTTACAACAATAGCTATCAAGCTAGTCTGAAGATGGCACCGTTTGAAGTTCTATACGGTTGTAAGTGTCGAACCCCTCTGAATTGGTCAGAAACTGGGGAACGCTCACTCGTCGGACCGGACATTATTCAGCAAGCAGAAGACCAAGTCCGCATTGTCCGTGAACATTTGAAAGCTGCTCAGTCTCGTCAGAAGAGCAACTATGACCGAAAGCACCAGGAAATAGTCTATCAACCTGGCGAGCAAGCTTACCTCCGCGTCACTCCGTTGAAAGGCACTCATCGGTTCGGAATCAAAGGCAAGTTAGCCCCTCGCTACATTGGCCCGTTCCGTATTCTTGCCCGTCGAGGAGAAGTGGCATATCAGTTGCAATTGCCGCCAAACCTTTCTCAAGTACATGACGTCTTTCATGTATCCCAACTCCGCCGCTGCTTCAAGGATCCTATTCGAGCTGTGGATCATGAAGTGCTTGAATTACGGGAAGATCTATCATATCCAGAATATCCCATCCGTATTCTTGATCAAGCTGAGCGTCGAACACGTCAAAAGTCAATCAAGTTCCTCAAGGTTCAGTGGTCAAATCATTCTGAAGATGAAGCCACTTGGGAACGCGAGGATCGTCTTCGCGAAGAATACCCCTCTTTCTTTCAGTCTTCCTCTTAATTCTCGGGACGAGAATTCTTAATAGATGAGGAGAATTGTAACACCCCCGGTGATTAGCAACAGTAATCACTTTTGATAATGACATGTCAGCAAGATTAATAGTGCATAATCATCATTAGCATCATATTGCATTTCAACTCCTAAGTCAAATTCAAATTTAAATGAAAGTGGAATATAAAAGTTGTCCAACATAGAAACTAAAATGTCAGATAAATAACAAATATTCCAGAGGCTATTCTAAAATTGGAACCAACATCATTGGAATTGGATAAGTGACTCGAACAACCTCAAACAGTGGATAATGATAATATTTAATAACCATTTATTAAATCTGAAATAAATATGGAATTATATTTTGTCCAAACTAATTTTAGGTGTTAGGGAATAATGCACTGGTATTTATGAACTATCATGTCCTCCATGTTTACAAACATTTTGAGGCTAGCTATTTACTAGATAGAAAGGAGAATAAAAAAAGGAAAAAGACAGAAAAGTAAAGGAAAAGAAAGACCCCCCCCCTTCTATTGGCCCAACTGGGCCGAAGCCCAGCCGGCCGGCCCACCTGCGCCCCCCTGGCCTATATGGCCCCCCAGCCGGCCAAACCCTAACCCACTTGACCCCCCCCACCTCGCTCACTCCCCCCCCCATCTTGGATCGGGATCCCGATCCCGTCCGCCGCTGCGTGCCCGCTGCGTCGCCTGTCGCCGGCGCTCCCCGTCCACCCCGCCGTGTCCCGACCTCCGCCTCGCGCCCGTTGCCCGTCCCTACCATCCACCCCGTGAGCCCCCTCCTCTTCCCCTTCCCGCGGCCCTGCCGCGCGCCGGACGCGCCCCGGAGCGCCCCCCGCACGCGCCCCGTGCCGCCGCTCCGCCGCGCTCGCTGATGAACGGAAAGCGGAAGCGAGCCGGACTAGCAGCGTGCGAAGACTAGGGCGGCCCCCCTGCAGAACGCCCCGGCCCGCGTCGCTACTCAGCCGCTCTCAGGGCACCGCGCCAACCGCCCACCCGCCCGCGCGGCCGTACCCCCTCCACGGCCCGCGTCTCCCTCCGGTGGCGCCCGCATCGCAAGGCCCCGCCCCGCGTGGCCTCGCCGGCGCCGCGCCCGCCGACTGCCCCGCGCCGCCCAGTCGGGTGCGTACCCGCGGGCCAGCGCCCGTGCCGACCCGTTAGGCCCCCCTGGGCCACTGCCCAGTGGGGCCCGAACCCCCTGTGACGCTGACGAATGGGGCCCAGGCCCAGAAACGATTTAAGAAAATAAAATAAAAATAAATAAAATATTTAATTAGTAATTAGTTAGGTTAATTAACCCTAATCAGACTAATTTAATTAATTAATTAGTTTAGTTAATTATTAATTAGTTAATTAAACCTAATATAACCTAACAGCCTATGACAGGTGGGACCCACCCTGTCAGGTGGCTGCTGACGTCAGCATGACGCAGATGATGTCATGCTGACGTCATCAATCACTGTTTGTTTGGATAATGTTGAATTAAATAATTAATTAAATTCAGAAATAATAAAACTTTAGAAAATCATATTAAATAAACCGTAACTCCGATGAAAATTTTTATACATGAAACTTGCTCAGAACGACGATACGAACCTGGATACCGCCTCTGTATTCCCGTAGATGCCCGCAACTATAAGAACGTTGAACAATTAGACCGATTTCGATAAATGAATAGTGTCCAACCCTAATTAAATAAATCCGAAAAAATTCCTAAATTATCTAAATCGTTTAGTTAGGCAGTAGAACACCCCGGCATATCATTTAGGCAGTCATACATATTGTTTGCATAGCCGTGAAATTTATTGTTTCTCTCCCCTCCTTCTCTCTCGATAGACGCCGGACGACGACGCTGCAACAGGTTACGACTACTCTACCGACGGCGAGCCGTTGACGACCTCCTCTCTTGCCAGAGCAACCAGGCAAGCCCCCCCTTGAGCATTCCAGATATCGCCCATTCTATTCTCCTGCTTGCATTAGATTTCGCTACTGTTAATGTATGCTCCTATTCTGTGCATAGCTGCTGTTGTAACTGTTCATTGCTACCTTACCTGCCTATGATAAACTGTTTAGTATAGGTTGGTATGAACCATCTGTGACCCCACCACCTTACTTTGTCGCCCCTGCTTGTTCATCGACGACTCGATCAACGTGATGTCGATCAGAGACAGACGCCTCACTTCACACCCCCTTAGTTGTACGACTCTGCGTAGTAACTATCGGTGCCGAGGGTGATACCTCGTAACGCACTCCTGATGAATACTTGCAGCATAGCTGTACGGTCGTGGTCATGAGGGTGATCTCCTTCTCCATGTCCGAACGACTCTGTCGTGCAACACCTCACGAACAACTACGAGGTGATACCTCATACGTTCACCCGATGATGAATATGACCACACGGTTACTTGACCTTTTTCACAGGCGGGTCCACCCTGGTGGGTACCCGTGGGGATCTATGATTTCGGGTGTGCCGGAAGGGCACTCGAGTGTGACATTGTGGCGGAGCATCAGAGACTCTGATTGTTCCGTTGATACTAATTGAGCCTATTGGATTTGGGTGTGTGATCTGAGTGGGTCGACGTGCCCTATGCGCACTACCACCACGCGGGATAATGGTTATGGGGCCCTCTGCGATGTACGTTTCTCTCGAAAGCTTATCCGACGTCACGATTCAAGTGCGGGCTGATCGTGGGATTGGGGTGGATACTTCACTGGCGAGTTCAGTGTCGCGCCTGCACCCCGGCCAGCCACGCAACGCGCAGGGTGCCCAGGGCGATGGCCCGAGACCCCTGGGTGCATAGGTTAGTCCGGCGTGCTGACCTCTCTGCTGAGCCTAGGTAGAGCGTTGCTTCGTGTTGATCTTCCGAGGACGGGCATTAACCCAGCAAGTATGTCCGGCCAGAGTTGATCGAGCGTGTGTTGTAACAGTAGTGCACCCCTGCAGGGATGATCTCTATGATAGCCGGTCCTACGGTAAAGGACGCTCAGTTTGTGTATCCGATCTACTACTTAAACTGGATACTTGTTACTTAATTGAAGCTTCGGGATTACTTTCTCGCTGGGAGTCGAGGAAGGATCTTTGAGCGTACTTCAAACATGTTTGCTAAATAAAATGCTATTCTACTCTCTTCTACTGCTGCAAGATGATGGCTTTGAGAAGATGTTTGAAGATGTCAGTCTTCGATAGGACTAGGCCTTTCTCTCTATTCTGGCATTTCTGCAGCCCAGTCCACATATACAGCTTTTCTCCATTGATAATGTTGCATATGTAGTATAGATCCTGCTTGCTGAGTACTTTGGATGAGTACTCACGGTTGCTTTATTTTCTCTTTCCATATACCCCCACCTTGATGATACACCAGACGATGGAGTCCAGGAGCCAGACGCCACCACCGGGCCTACTAAGGCGGGTCCAGAGGGCACGTACTACTGGATCGAGCCAGCTGACCAGGAGTAGGATCGGAGGCTTCCCAGGCAGGAGGCCAACGCCTTCGATTAGTGTCGCTGTTTGTGCTAGCCTTCTTAAGGCAAACTTGTCTAACTATGTCTGTACTCAGATATTATTTGTATGATGACTTATGGATTCGGATCTTCGGATCCTGGTCGTGTAATATTGTGGACCCTGTTTTTGTGTTTAGAGTTGTTGTGTGATATCTTCCCGTGAGTCCCTGGGCTTGATCGTACACGTTTGCGGTGTATGACTAGTGTACGATTTGAACCGGGGGGCGTCACAAAGATCCACATGGAGATGGAGCTACGTGGGGAGTATGGCAGTGGAGCAAGCCTGCTCCAAAAGAAAGTTGTACCTGGGACGTCAGGGTGTAGCTAGAAGGGCGGTGGGAGGCGGCATCAGCCCATACCGCGGGGACCCCGATTGGGAAGCACCGATAGTGGGTTTTCTTCCTGCCGCTGTCGACCGCGTCTACGCAGAACATCGTCCGCTTCCCCGGCGGCAGGATCGGGCCGGATCTATGACCAGCGGTGTGGCCACCGTCGTTGTTTGCTTGTGAAGAGAGCAAACCAAGCAAGCAGGCTTGAGCTTAGGCTCCTGCTAGAGTATATATAGGGAGCAGTTTTTTTTCTCTCCATATACACCTTTTAATGGTTGCTTCGTCGACTAACTTACTGTGTGATTTGACTGCTCCTGAGTGGCCCCACAGTACTCCCCCAACGTATATGACTGTTCCTGAGTCTCACTTGTACTATCTCTATTTTCTTGCATGACACGTAGACTGGATGCGCATAGAGGAATTTTTTACTGCACGTTGTTTACGTAGTACCTACTCCCTCCTTCCGGTTCACTACTAGTACTCCCTCCAATCCTGGTTTATTGGTCCCCTTGTAGTCAATTCATGGGCTCATTTCCTCAAGAAATTGTCTTACCAACGTATTAATATCGGGAATGCATGCGTGAACAACGAATGATTAAACCTTGCATGAACATTTTGAGAAAGCCATTGACATATGAACATGTGAATGTGAGGGACTACAACCTGTGCAACAGTCACACGTACACATGCACGCAAAAATGCGCGCGATGCCCTAATATGCATGTCGAGCACACGATGGAAACACACGGTCACGCTCAAGTGCTCAACCTACACGTGCATGCACCCACATACCAGTCAGGGTGAGCTAGTGACCGTATAAAACACCAGAAAATGTTATATTGACCGCAATGAGCGTATTATGAAGTCCACTGACCGTATTTTACAAATATACAAGTGACAGCCAGTGTATTATCTCGTTTAAAATCAGCCATATTAACCGGAGGAGGAGGCAGTATGGACTAGCATTACTTGTTGTGTCCCGTCAACTGCAGAACGAGGAGAGGCTTGCAGGATAGGAGAAGCTTGCGCGTGGTGGCTCGCGGGACAAGGAGAAACTTTTGACTATGCAAGCTTCCCTCAATCAGGCGGTGAACATGCAATAGTTAATTCGGTGTCAGATTGCCAGAAGCATGCATACACTGTACTAGTACCATCATTGTTCGACTTCCGAAGAGGCGAACGCCAAGCGCAAAGTTACTACGGTAGTAGTAGAGTACTCCGAGTAGTATTACGTAGTACTAGTATGTACAGGTAGTACTACTAGGAACTTCATGGGGGAGCATCGCACTCTTATTTTATTTTAATCTGTGATAAAGCAATCTTAACACATTTGCTTCTCTTCGAGGGTTCTCGTAGGTGATAATGGAAGTTGATTGCATGGAACACTCGCCAAAATTCTCGCTTAATTCTGGCTCCTATCCTATTAGAAATAGGAGCACTCGTAATATTTTTTTTTTTGTTATTCAACATGTAAACAGGTCAGCAAACCTTGCGGCGCATCTTTGTGCGAACCGTGCTTGCTGCACTTTGAATGTGACTGAGAGCGAGCTGGATTGATGAAACACCTTGCTTCCTTTTTTTCACGGGGTACCTCACTCCTAGTGACCAGTCTCTTGCGTGATGTCCTAAGAATGCTTATATATGAATAAAGCTCACTCTTACCTGCAAAAAAGAATTAAGCCATATTAACCGGAAAGGAAGGCAGTATGGACTAGCACTACTTGGTGCGTCCCGTCAACTGCCAGAACGAGAAGAACTTGCAGGACAAGGTGAAGCTTGCTTACGCCCTCTCTGTCTACCTCAAGCGTGGTGGCTCGCAGGACGAGGAGAAGCTTTTGACTAATGCAACCTACCTCGCCAGGCGGTGGACGTGACGCAGTTCATTCGGTGTCAGATTGCCAGAGGCATACACTGTAGTACCATCATTGTTCGACTTCCCGATCCCGTCCGCCCCGCTGCCGTGCCCCGCTGCCGTCGCCTGGTCGCCGGCGCTCCCCGTCCACCCCGCCGTCGTCCCCGACCTCCGCCTCGCGCCCGTTGCCCGTCCCTACATCCACCCCGTGAGCCCCCCTCCTCTTCCCCTTCCCCGCGGCCCTGCCGCGCGCCGGACGCGCCCCGGCAGCGCCCCGCACCGCGCCCCCGTGCCGCCGCTCCGCCCGCGCTCGCCTGCTCGCGCACGCGCCCGCGCGCACCGCAGCCTCGCCGCGCTCTGCCGCACGCACGCGCGCGCCGCCCACTGCCGACCGCCCGCGCGCCCGCGTCGCTCCTCGCCGCCGACCGCCCGCGCGCCAACCGCCCGCTCCGGCCGTACCCCTCCACGGCCCCGGCGTCTCCCTCCGGTGGCCGCCCGCATCGCCACGGCCCCGCCCCGCCGTGGCCTCGCCGGCGCCCGCGCCCGCCGACTGCCCCGCGCCGCCCAGTCGGGTGCGTACCCGCGGGCCAGCGCCCGTCGCCCCGACCCGTTAGGCCCCCCTGGGCCACTGCCCAGTGGGGCCCGAACCCCCTGTGACGCTGACGAATGGGGCCCACGGCCCAGAAACGATTTTAAGAAAATAAAAATAAAAATAAATAAAATATTTAATTAGTTAATTAGTTAGGTTAATTAACCCTAATCAGACTAATTTAATTAATTAATTAGTTTAGTTAATTATTAATTAGTTAATTAAACCTAATTAACCTAACAGCCTATGACAGGTGGGACCCACCCTGTCAGGTGGCTGCTGACGTCAGCATGACGTCAGCATGATGTCATGCTGACGTCATCAATCACTGTTTCGGATAATGTTGAATTAAATAATTAATTAAATTCAGAAATTAATAAAAACTTTAGAAAATCATATTAAATAAACCGTAACTCCGATGAAAATATTTTATACATGAAACTTGCTCAGAACGACGATACGAACCTGGATACGCCCTCTGTATTCCCGTCAGATGCCCGCAACTATAAGAACGTTGAACAATTAGACCGATTTCGATAAATGAATAGTGTCCAACCCTAATTAAATAAATCCGAATAAATTCCTAAATTATCTAAATCGTTTAGTTAGGCAGTAGAACACCCCGGCATATCATTTAGGCATGTCATACATATTGTTTGCATTATTGCCGTGAAATTTATTGTTTCTCTCCCCCTCCTTCTCTCTCGATAGACGCCGAGACCGACGACGCTGCACCAGGTTACGACTACTCTACCGACGAGCAGCCCGTTGACGACCTCCCTCTCTTGCCAGAGCAACCAGGCAAGCCCCCCCCTTGAGCATTCCAGATATCGCCCATTCTATTCTCCTGCTTGCATTAGATTTCGCTACTGTTAATGTATGCTCCTATTCTGATGCATAGCCTGCTGTTGTAACCTGTTCATTGCTACCTTACCTGCCTATGATAAACTGTTTAGTATAGGTTGGTATGAACCATCTGTGACCCCACCACCTTACTTGTCGCCCCTGCTTGTTCATCGACGACTCGATCAACGTGATCGTCGATCAGAGACAGACGCCTCACTTCACACCCCCCTTAGTTGTACGACTCTGCGTAGTAACTATCGAGTGCCGAGGGTGATACCTCGTAACGCACTCCTGATGAATACTCTGCAGCATAGCTGTACGGTCGTGGTCATCGAGGGTGATTCCTCCTTCTCCATGTCCGATACGACTCTGTCGTGCAACCCCTCAGTGTGAACCTCGAGGGTGATACCTCATACGTTCACCCTGATGAATATGACCACACGGTTACTTGACCTTTTTCACAGGCGGGTCCACCCTGGTGGGTACCCGCTGGGGATCTATGATTTCGGGTGTGCCGGAAGGGCACTCGAGTGTGACATTGTGGCGGAGCATCAGAGACTCTGATTGTCTCCGCTTGATACTAATTGAGCCTATTGGATTTGGGTGTGTGATCTGAGTGGGTCGACGTGCCCTATGCGCACTACCACCACGCGGGATAATGGTTATGGGGCCCTCTGCGATGTACGTTTCTCCGAAAGCTTATCAGACGTCACGATTCACCGTGCGGGCTGATCGTCGGGATTGGGCTGGATACTTCACTGGCGAGTTCAGTGTCGCGCCTGCACCCCGGCCAGCCACGCAACGCGCAGGGTGCCCAGGGCGATGGCCCGAGACCCCTGGGTGCATAGGTTAGTCCGGCGTGCTGACCTCTCTGCTGAGCCTAGGTAGAGCGTTGCTTCGTGTTGATCTTCCGAGGACGGGCATTACCCAGCAAGTATGTCCGGCCAGAGTTGATCGAGCGTGTTGTGTAACAGTAGTGCACCCCTGCAGGGATGAATCTTCTATCGATAGCCGGTCCTACGGTAAAGGACGCTCAGTTTGTGTATCCCGATCTACTACTTAAACTGGATACTTGTTACTTAATTGAAGCTTCGGGATTACTTTCTCGCTGGGAGTCGAGGAAGGATCTTTGAGCTGTACTTCAACATGTTTGCTAAATAAAATGCTATTCTACTCTCTTCTACTGCTGCAAGATGATGGCTTTGAGAAGATGTTTGAAGATGCTAGTCTTCGATAGGACTAGGCCTTTCTCTCTATTCTGGCATTTCTGCAGCCCAGTCCACATATACAGCCTTTTCTCCATTGATAATGTTGCATATGTAGTATAGATCCTTGCTTGCTGAGTACTTCGGATGAGTACTCACGGTTGCTTTATTTTCTCTTTTCCCCCATATACCCCCACCTTGATGATACACCAGACGATGGAGTCCAGGAGCCAGACGCCACCACCGGAGCCTACTACTAGGCGGGTCCAGAGGGCACGTACTACTGGATCGAGCCAGCTGACCAGGAGTAGGATCGGAGGCTCCCAGGCAGGAGGCCAACGCCTTTCGATCTAGTGTCGCTGTTTGTGCTAGCCTTCTTAAGGCAAAACTTGTCTAACTATGTCTGTACTCAGATATTATTTGTATGACTGACTTATGTATTCGGATCTTCGGATCCCTGGTCTGTAATATTGTGGACCTCCGTTTATTTGTGTTTAGAGTTGTGTTGTGATATCTTCCCGTGAGTCCCTGGGCTTGATCGTACACGTTTGCGTGTATGACTAGTGTACGATTGAACCGGGGGCGTCACAAAGATCCACATGGAGATGGAGCTACGTGGGGAGCTATGGCAGTGGAGCAAGCCTGCTCCAAAAGAAAGTTGTACCTGGGACGTCAGGGTGTAGCTAGAAGGGCGGTGGGAGGCGGCATCAGCCCATACCGCGGGGACCCCCGATTGGGACGCACCGATAGTGGGTTTTCTTCCTCGCCGCTGTCGACCGCGTCTACGCAGAACATCGTCCGCTTCCCCCGGCGGCAGGATCGGGCCGGATCTATGACCAGCGGTGTGGCCACCGTCGTTGTTTGCTTGTGAAGAGAGCAACCCAAGCAAGCAGGCTTGTAGCTTAGGCTCCTGCTAGAGTATATATAGTGGAGCAGTTTTTTTTCTCTCCATATCAACCTTTTAATGGTTGCTTCGTCCGACTAACTTACTGTGTGATTTGACTGCTCCTGAGTGGCCCCTACACGTACTCCCCCAACGTATATGACTGTTCCTGAGTCTCACTTGTACTTATCTCTATTTTCTTGCATGACACGTAGACTGGATGCGCATAGAGGAATTTTTTTACTGCACGTTGTTTACGTAGTACCTACTCCCTCCTTCCGGTTCACTACTAGTACTCCCTCCATCCTGGTTTATTGGTCCCCTTTGTAGTCAATTCATGGGCTCATTTTCCTCAAGAAATTGTCTTTACCAACGTATTAATATCGGGAATGCATGCGTGAACAACGAATGATTAAACCTTGCATGCAACATTTTGAGAAAGCATTGACATATGAACATGTGAATGTGAGGGACTACAACCTCGTGCAACAGTCACACGTACACATGCACGCAAAAATGCGCGCGATGCCCTAATGCATGCATGTCCGAGCACACGATGGAAAACACACGGTCACGCTCAAGTGCTCAACCTACACGTGCATGCACCCACATACTCAGTCAGGGTGAGCTAGTGACCGTATAAACACCAGAAAATGTATATATTGACCGCAATGAGCGTATTATGAAGTCCACTGACCGTATTTTTACAAATATACAGTGACAGCCAGTGTATTTATCTCGTTTAAAATCAAGCCATATTAACCGGAAAGGAGGCAGTATGGACTAGCATTACTTTGTTGTGTCCCGTCAACTTGCAGAACGAGGAGAGGCTTGCAGGATAGGAGAAGCTTGCGCGTGGTGGCTCGCGGGACAAGGAGAAACTTTTGACTATGCAAGCTCTCCCTCAATCAGGCGGTGAACATGCAATAGTTAATTCGGTGTCAGATTGCCAGAAGCATGCATACACTGTACTAGTACCATCATTGTTCGACTTCCCGAAGAGGCGAACAGCCAAGCGCAAAGTTTACTACGGTAGTAGAGTACTCCGAGTAGTATTACGTAGTACTAGTACTGTACAGGTAGTACTACTAGGAACTTCATGGTGGAGCATCTGCACTCTTATTTTATTTTAATCTGTGATAAAGCAATCTTCAACACATTTGCTTCTCTTCGAGGGTTCTCGTAGGTGATAATGGAAGTTGATTGCATGGAACACTCGCCAAAATTCTCGCTTAATTCTGGCTCCTATCCTATTAGAAATAGGAGCACTCAGTAATATTTTCTCTTTTTTTTGTTATTCAACATGTAAACAGGTCAGCAAACCTTGCGGCGCATCTTTGTGCGAACCGTGCTTGCTGCACTTTGAATGTGACTGAGAGCTGGATTGATGAAACACCTTGCTTCCTTTTTTTTCACGGGGTACCTCACTTCCTAGTGACCAGTCTCTTGGCTGATTGTCCTAAGAATGCTTATATATGAATAAAGCTCACTCATTTACCTGCAAAAAAGATTAAGCCATATTAACCGGAAAGGAGGCAGTATGGACTAGCACTACTTTGGTGCGTCCCGTCAACTCGCAGAACGAGAAGAAGCTTGCAGGACAAGGTGAAGCTTGCTTACGCCCTCTCTGTCTACCTCAAGCGTGGTGGCTCGCAGGACGAGGAGAAGCTTTTGACTAATGCAACCTACCCTCGCCCAGGCGGTGGACGTGCAGCAGTTCATTCGGTGTCAGATTGCCAGAGGCATACACTGTAGTACCATCATTGTTCGACTTCCCGAAGAGGCGAAGAGCCAAGCGCAAGGTTTAGTAGTACTACTAGTATACATGTACTAGGAACCGCATGGTGGAGTGTTTGTACTCTTATTTTATTTTAATCTCTGATGAAGTACACATTTATTCGGGAGAAGTGCGGAAAACAGCAGCCCAATAGTACAATTAAAAAAACATCGAACATGTAATGATAATATCGATCGACCATGCTTGAATATATCTTGGCCTTCATGCGAGCCCGTCTATGTGTTCTCGCTCCTCGTCTCTCTCAAGGAGCGGCGGGGTTGGCCATTTTGCCGTCCTCCTCAATTGAGATCGGTTTGTCACACTCCGGTCCCACATGTCAGTGATATGCCAAGAGGAAGCGCGTTGACCGATAGGCCATACGCGGACTTGGCTTTGCACCTTCGTACTAGTATGAGCAGATTCAAAGAAGAGCGTATTAATGGTTGCTTCTTCCGAGCAACTTATAGTGGGAAAGGTGGGGCTTATGATTTGACTGCTCATTACTCACTATTAGTGCGGCGCAATGACCGGGCTGAGTCTCCCATGCGGTTGTGCACTATAATTTGGTGCATGGCACATGGACCCGGATGCTGAATGGCTTCTGGCAATGCTATCAAGCTTCCAACATTTGTTGACATAATTAACGTATACAAATAATTTTCCAGCAACATGAAATTGTACAATGCTTTGAAGCTTTCAGCTTTTGTTTCATGTGTCTTGCCAGCTGGAAGGTTGTCTCGTTACAACATCTCTACTCTTATAAAAGACCGAGTTGGTGATGATGGTGTGCCTGCCATCGTGTAATATAGACCGTTCGATCTATATCTGACGGATAGAAAGCAAACTATGGCAATTTTGCAAAAAGATACCCGCACCTCTCTCCACACTTGCAGATAAGGACTTCCCTCGTTCATCCTTTTCTCTCACAAGATAAACTACTCATACAAATGCATCTTGACGTTCCGTGCAACGCACGGGCATCTTGCTAGTCAATCAAAATACTAGAAAGGAAACTAACTTCCTTGCTAATGCATCTCAATGATTAGCAGATCAAAGCTAATATTTACATCACAACTGAAGACAAAGTTGTGAGAAGGTGTTAAATTAAAATTGATCCATGCTTTCATTGGCAGCAACTTCCCCCCAGCTCTGTCTAAATCAACAAGGCATGTTGGGAAAAAAGTAGCTGTCAAGAGCATGCAACATTCCGATCATTTTGTGCAGTTCCACTAAAATAGAGCTGAGCGTCCCTGTTCCAAAGATATTAAGTGTGACTACAATAATAGAGGACTGTTGATGAAATAATAAACACACAAATAGAAGTCGGTCACCTTTGCAGTCTCTCTTAAGACTAACTAGTTGGAGAAGATTAAGCAAATAGTTGGAGAAGATTAGGCTCGGAGTTGGATGAGGAGGATAGAGCAAAACCAATCTCCCTTTGTGCAGTTGCACTGAAATGTAGAGACGTTACCCGTGTGACATTTTAGTAGAACTACACAAAACACTCTTAAGAAAAAAGTGATTTGTGCAGTTCACCAAAAAGTCGCAATAGCAACGAGGTGAAATGGATACCCTATTTGCAAAAAAGAGGTAGAAAGGAAACAATTACTGGCCAATAATAGTTGATGACACAAACAACGACAAAAAAGAAGCATATTCCTTGTCCTAAGGGAAGATAATAGCACGGCTGTTTATCTAAAACGGTGTGAGGACGAGATTGCAATATGGAAAGTACGCCGGACGAGCTATTTTCTCGGCAAAGAACTAGGGAAGATCCACTTGCAAGATTTTCCACATGCAGCGATGTGGGAAGATGGGCAGTGGAGCAAGGCTAGAGGGGAGGAAGTGTGTGGGTGCGCGATCGATAAAGAGTGCCATCGAATTTGTGTTTGCCCACGTCAAAGATACAGGGCGGCTGGCCTACTGGAATGTGAGAGGGCAGAGGTGCAGTTTGTCTCTGTGGCATGGATACCTACCTACAACATTCGACTATCAGTGTGTGTGGGGGGGGGGAGGGGGCAGAGACCTAACTATAGAGAGGTAGAACGACTGGTATATGTGTGGAGAAGGACAGAGACCTAGCTATGTATTGAGGGAGATCGATCGACATCCATGCATATGTGTAGCAGAGGAATAAGGTTGGGAGAGAGACAAAGGTAGAGTGTCGGAGGGTTGGTGGTGGAGTTGCTTCTCACAAATGGTGGGAGAGGCCTGCTAGACAAACGTAGGGTATGAGTGCAATATCAATAAGAGAGGGGATGTTTGCCTGTCTATGCACGTGCGTGTGAGAGACGGGTCGGGAGGTATGCAAGGATGATGAGGGGGGACGATATGGTTGTGGTAAGCAGAAGTAACTACATAGGAAGATCAATCATCGTGTGTCGAAGAAAGGGAGAGACATAACTAGTGAGGTACGTCGATCGATGCATGGGGAAAAAGACTTATTGTCGACCTAGCTATATGTAGGGAGATCGGTAGGTATACATGCATGCATGTGTTAGAAGCAAATAAGGTCCGGAGAGACGGACAGGGGGAGAGGGATGCGGCTAGGAGGTGGTGCGAGAGGCCTACTATATCAAGGGGGAGGAGTGTGCGAGTATGAGATTGATGAAAAGAGGGGCGGGAGTGTGCACGTGCGTGGAACCGTATTGGACATAGGGGGGCATGGACGGTGAGAAGAGAAGAGGGAAAGTGTGTGTTTGTGGTAGGCACACTTGGCTAGAGAGGTATATCGACCGGTGTGTGCTGGAAAGAAGGAGCCGGGGGGCCTACACACACCGTGGGTGAACGACCTAAAGAGAAATAACGAATGTGCGCGATGGAGGGACACTGAGGGAGGGTGAGAGGGGGCAGGCGTGTGCGTGCACGAGAGAAAGTTAGTGCTAGCTACAAAGAGAAGAGGATTGTGTGGGTGGAAAAGACGAACAGAGATCATAATTCATTATAAAAAAGTGGATTCGAATATTTGAAGAAGATATCATAGTGTTTTAAACCGACACATGCATGAATATATTAATGGTGATACGCATGGTGTGATTATGAACATGTTATACTACATATAATATATAGAACATTTATTTGAATTTGTGATAATATGTTGCTCTTATTTGCAGCTCAGGGCTAAATACTTATCATACTGTAGGGGGCGTGGCACTATACTTTGTGTGATAAACACAGTGTACGTATGAAACATGGTTTAGATTATGAAGATCTAGTTAGTACATCAAATGTACTATTATTTGGTATCAACATCAAGTGTATTCAAAGTTTTGAATTCGAGTTCATATAGTACACATAGTTCATACCTATCTCTATAGTAATCATGTTGTGTGTTGTTAAGATAATATACGAATGATGGTTTAAGTTGGCAACAATCATGATTGTAGATTCTTATTCAAATAGAGAAACGAATTCAAATTTAGTTCAAATTGCAGCGGTAGTATAGACATTTGGAATGCACTAAAATGTTCGTATGACTAGGTTACATGCATTATATAGCCAGCAAATTTTTTTAATTGGACATAACATGGATTCATAGCTTTGAATAGCATTTGTACAGTAAAACGGGACAAGACTCTCTCTTTGTGTGGTGTGAATAGTTTTATTTTTTTCATTTTTTCGTTGAGGGAAGTGCCAATTGATCTCCTAAGTCATGGTTCCCCCCTCCCATCACCTCCTTTTCGCCATTCGAAATCCCAGGCCGCCATAACCTCTCTGCTCCAGCCGCGAAACCCCACCCTCCTCCGTCCGCCACCCCACCACTGCCCAGCCAGAGCCTCTTCCCCGACGACGTCGTCCACCGCAACAGCTGATGTCTACTACGCAACCTTCTTCTTGTAGACTCGTGTTGGGCCTCCAAGCGCAGAGTTTTGTAGGACAGTAGCAAATTTCCCTCAAGTGGATGACCTAAGGTTTATCAATCCGTGGGAGGCGTAGGATGAAGATGGTCTCTCTCAAACAACCCTGCAACCAAATAACAAGGAGTCTCTTGTGTCCCCAACACACCCAATACAATGGTAAATTGTATAGGTGCACTAGTTCGGCGAAGAGATGGTGATACAAGTGCAATATGGATAATAGATATAGGTTTTTGTAATATGAAAATATAAAAACAGCAAGGTAACAAGTGGTAAAAGTGAGCGAAAACAGTATTGCAATGCTAGGAAACAAGGCCTAGGGTTCATACTTTCACTAGTGCAAGTTCTCTCAACAATGATAACATAATTAGATCATATAACAATCCCTCAACATGCAACAAAGAGTCACTCCAAAGTCACTAATAGCGGAGAACAAACGAAGAGCTTATTGTAGGGTACGAAACCACCTTAAAGTTATTCTTTCTGATCGATCTATTGGGCTATTCCTATAAGTGTCACAAACAGCCCTAGAGTTCATACTAAAATAACACCTTAAGACACACATCAACCAAAACCCTAATGTCACCTAGATACTCCAATGTCACCACAAGTATCCGCGGGTATGATTATACGATATGCATCACACAATCTCAGATTCATCTATTCAAACCAACACAAAGAACTTCAAAGAGTGCCCCAAAGTTTCTACCGGAGAGTCAAGATGAAAACGTGTGCCAACCCCTATGCATAAGTTCACAAGGTCACATAACCCGCAAGTTGATCACCAAAACCTACATCAAGTAGATCACGTGAATATCCCGTTGTCACCACAGATAAGCACAAGCAAGACATACATCAAGTGTTCTCAAATCCTTAAAGACTCAATCCGATAAGATAACTTCAAAGGGAAAACTCAATCCATTACAAGAAGGTAGAGGGGGAGACACATCATAAGATCCAACTATAATAGCAAAGCTCGCGGTACATCAAGATCGTGCCAAATCAAGAACACGAGAGAGAGAGAGAGAGAGAGAGAGATCAAACACATAGCTACTGGTACATACACTTAGCCCCGATGGTGAACTACTCCCTCCTCGTCATGGAGAGCGCCGGGATGATGAAGGTGGCCACCGGTGATGGTTTCCCCCTCCGGAAGGGTGCCAGAACGGGCTCCCAATTGGTTTTTCGTGGCTACAGAGGCTTGCGGCGGTGGAACTCCTGATCTAGGTTCTGTTCGGGGTTTTTTGGGATTTATAAGAGGCGTTGGCGTCGGGAACAAGTCAGGGGGACCCACGAGGCAGCCACAAGGTAGGGGGCGTGCCCTAGGGGGGGCACCCTCCACCCTTGTGGTGGCCTCGGGACTCTTCTCTGGTATCTTTTCGTTCCAGTATTTTTTATATTTTCCAAAAATAATCTCCGTAAATTTTCAGGTCAATTGGACTCCGTTTGATATTCCTTTTCTGCGAAACTCAAAAACAAGGAAAAAACAGAAACTGGCACTGGGCTCTAGGTTAATAGGTTAGTCCCAAAAATCATATAAAATAGCATATAAATGCATATAAAACATCCAAGATAGATAATATAATAGCATGGAACAATCAAAAATTATAAATACGTTGGAGACGTATCAAGCATCCCCAAGCTTAATTCCTGCTCGTCCTCAAGTAGGTAAATGATGAAAAACAGAATTTTTGATGTGGAATGCTACCTAACATATTGATCCATGTAATTTATTTATTGTGGCATGAATGTTCAGATCCATAAGATTCAAAACAAAAGTTTAATATTGACACAAAAACAATAATACTTCAAGCATACTAACAAGGCAATTATGTCTTCTCAAAATAACATGGCCAAAGAAAGCTTATCCCTACAAAATCATATAGTCTGGCTATGCTCCATCTTCACCACACAAAATATTCAAATCATGCACAACCCCGATGACAAGCCAAGCAATTGTTTCATACTTTTGATGTTCTCAAACTTTTTCAACTTACACGCAATACATGAGCGTGAGCCATGGACATAGCACTATAGGTGGAATAGAAGGTGGTTGTGGAGAAGACAAGAAGAAGGAGATAGTCTCACACCAACTAGGCGTATCAACGGGCTATGGAGATGCCCATCAATAGATATCAATGTGAGTGAGTAGGGATTGCCATGCAATGGATGCACTAGAGCTATAAGTGTATGAAAGCTCAAAAAGAAACTAAGTGGGTGTGCATCCAACTTGCTTGCTCACGAAGACCTAGGGCAATTTGAGGAAGCCCATCATTGGAATATACAAGCCAAGTTCTATAATGAAAAATTCCCACTAGTATATGAAAGTGACAATATAGGAGACTCTCTATCATGAAGATCATGGTGCTACTTTGAAGCACAAGTGTGGTAAAAGGATAGTAGCATTGCCCCTTCTCTCTTTTTCTCTCATTTTTTTTGGGCTCTCTCTTTCTTTTTTTTCGTCCGGAGTCTCATCCCGACTTGTGGGGGAATCATAGTCTCCATCATCCTTTCCTCACATGGGACAATGCTCTAATAATGAAGATCATCACACTTTTATTTACTTACAACTCAAGAATTACAACTCGATACTTAGAACAAAATATGACTCTATATGAATGCCTCCGGCAGTGTACCGGGATGTGCAATGAATCAAGAGTGACATGTATGAAAGAATTATGAATGGTGGCTTTGCCACAAATACGATGTCAACTACATGATCATGCAAAGCAATATGACAATGATGAAGCGTGTCATAACAAATGGAATGGTGGAAAGTTGCATGGCAATATATCTCGGAATGGCTATGGAAATGCCATAATAGGTAGGTATGATGGCTGTTTTGAGGAAGGTATATGGTGGGTGTATGGTACCGGCGAAAGTTGCGCGGTACTAGAGAGGCTACAATGGTGGAAGGGTGAGAGTGCGTAAATTTTTGATTATAGAACTTGGCTTGTATATTCCAATGATGGGCTTCCTCAAACTGCCCTAGGTCTTCGTGAGCAAGCAAGTTGGATGCACACCCACTAGTTTTCTTTTTGAGCTTTCATACACTTATAGCTCTAGTGCATCCGTTGCATGGCAATCCCTACTCACTTGCATCAATATCAATTGATGGGCATCTCCATAGCCCATTAATTTGCCTAGTTGATGTGAGACTTTCTCCTTTTTGTCTTCTCCTCACAACCTCCACCAGACTCTATTCCACCCATAGTGCTATATCCATGGCTCACGCTCATGTACTGCGTGAAAGTTGAAAAAGCTTGAGAACATTAAAAGTATAAAACAATTGCTTGGCTTGTCATCGAGGTTGTGCATGATAAATACTTTGTGTGATGAAGATAGAGCATGACAAGATTATATGATTTTGTAGGGATAACTTTCTTTAGCCATGATATTTTGAGAAGACATGATTGCTTTATTAGTATGCTTGAAGTATTATTGTTTTTATGTCAATATTAAACTTTTGTTTTGAATCTTATGGATCTGAACATTCATGCCACAAAAGTAAAATTACATTGATAAATGTGTTAGGTAGCATTCCACATCAAAAATTCTGTTTTTATCATTGACCTATTCGAGGACGAGCAGGAATTAAGCTTGGGGATGCTTGATACATCTCCAACGTATCTATAATTTTTGTTTGTTCCATGCTATTATATTATCTATCTTCGATGTTTTATATGCTATTTTATATCATTTTTTGTGACTAACCTATTAACCTAGTGCCCAGTGCTAGTTGTTGTTTTTTCCTTCTTTTTGACTTTTACAGAAAATCAATAGCAAACAGAGTCCAAACGGAATAAAACTTTACGATGATTTTTCTTGGACGACAAGACACCCATGAAGCTTCGGGAGGAGGCTAGAGGAGCTACGAGGAGGCCACAAGCATCCTGGTCGCGCCCCAAGGGGGGTGCCCTTAGGGCTTGTGGGCCCCTTGTGGCTCTCCTAACCCTACCTCCAGCACTATAAATCCTCAAATATTCCCCCTATACCAGAGGGCACACCAAAATTACTTTTCCGCCGCCGCAGGCTTCTGTTCTCATGAGATCCAATCTTGGGGCCTTTTCCGGTACTCTGTCGAAGGGGGATTCGATCATGGAGGGCCTCTACACCAACCTTGATGCCCTTCCGATGATGTGTGAGTAGTTTACCATAGACCTACGGGTCCATAGCTAGTAGCTAGATGGCTTCTTCTCTCTCTTTGATCTTCAATACAATGTTCTCCTCGATGTTCTTGGAGATCTATTCGATGTTATCTTCTTTTGCGGTGCGTTTGTTGAGATCCAATGAATTGTGGATTGATGACCAGATTATCTATGAATATTATTTGAGTCTTTTTCTGAACTCTTTTATGCATGGTTAAGATGGCTTTGTATTTCTCTCCGATCTATCAATTTGGTTTGGCCAACTAGATTGGTTTTTCTTGCAATGGGAGAGGTGCTTTGTGATGGGTTCAATCTTGCGGTGTCCTCACCCAGTGACAGTAGGGGTAGCGAGGCACGTATTTGTATTGTTGCCATTAATGATAAAAAGATGGGGGTTTTACAATATTGATTGGATCTATCCCTCTACATCATGTCATCTTAGCCATGGTACATGGTCATATGTTTGGAACCTGGTTTTATTATGTACTTTGCAGTAAAATACACTAATATTTTACATGGGTTCACCAGAATAAGTTCTGTATGTAGACCAAAGCTATTTTGTTTGGTTTTGCTGCCTCCTTAATATCTTTTGTTCTGGTACTACTAATGTAAAAACTCAACTTTTCAGCAAGCTATGGAACAAATGGTGGAACCGCCACCTTCTGAAGGTGACGAGGCAACTATAACTGCAATGTCACCTCTTGCTGCAGTGGGTCAGTACCTATCCACTAACAGTGCCAAAAGCACGTTCCTGCGTAATACTAGGTTGGTTGTTAAGGAAATCTCGTCCAAACTGCCTCATGATCAAGATATACAAGCTCAAAACAATGTTATATCTGCGCTCCAGACACAAGTCCATTCCCTAATAGAGACCCTTTGTGAAACAAGGACAGCCATTGTTTGATGTCGTCAAGATATGCATGGTTTTGAAACCAGACTATCAGACATTCGCTATGTTGTTCAAGAGCCTAGGAGAAATGAAGACAAAGGTTATGGTGCTCCATCGGACAGTACAACATGAAAACGTAAAAGTCAGGTCAAATGAACCGAGCTTCTGAACTTCTGGTGGTGCATTTATCTGCCGGACTGTTAACTTTTATGCCAACCTTCCTTTTGTTTTATGGTTGTAATTTGTTTTGTTGCGATATAAAATTTGTTCTTAACGTGCAGCGACCGGCTGAAGAAAATAGCAAGCCATTTTTGTATAGTGTAGGGTGTTCCCTATATTTGCACTGGTGGCGAACTTTGATGCCCAGTGGATGTAATCTGTGCAATCGCCTTAATAGCCTAGCGTTAGTTTCTGTCTTATTTATTTCCCTACACTTCTTTTTCCTTGGTTTGCTAGTGACCGCAACAACCATGGGCCATATACGGACTGTGGTAACCTTGAGCCTGCTACAGGCCGTAGGATCCATGGGCCTCCTACGGACCATAGAATCAGTGGGCCTCGGGCTGTCGGATAAATGGGCCGACATGGGCCGTAAACGGGCGTAATTGGTATCGGGCCAGCACGGTAATGGGCCGTTAACAGGCCGAAAGACATCAAAGGCTTAATTCTGTCACAGGCATAACGGGTCGTTAACGGGCAAGAATACAGGACGGGCTGTAAACGGCGCAACGGGTTAACAGGCCACAAACGGGCCGATTCTAACCACATGCCAAATTTGGCTCATTAGGGGAACATGCTAGTAACGGGCCGGAAGTAATCAATGTCCGAAAAGGAGCCCAAGAATGTATGGGCCGTCAGTAGGCCAAAAGCTAACACAGGCTAGAAACGGCCCATGTGAATCATGGGCCGTTAATGGGTATAAAGAAATTCACTGTTTATTATGGGCCAGAGTCATCGCGGCCCACTAAAGGGCCCAAATATACGAAAGGCCTCATATGGGCCGAAAGACATCGTGGGCCATACATGGGCCAAAAATGAAACGGGCTGGTATTATACTGGACGGCCCACATGACGTTGTTGGGCTGATTTCGGGAATGCCATAATGGGCCGTGAGTTACCGGACCGTAAAATGGGCTATATGCGAATAGACCATTAACAGGCTTTTCATGGGCCGGGCCGCTAGCTTTTGACCAAGTCAAACGGGCTGACCTTTGTAAGCTAAATGGGCCAGTGTTGGGTCGTCGCACGTGTCGACATATCATAGGCGCCTATCTGACCCAATGATGAGCTAACACATGTTTCCTCCAGCCAATGAGAATTTTACACGTGGAAAATCGCCATTGGTCGTTGTTGTTAACGGGTTGTCGGATCCAAAACCGGACCTAATAGCTTAACGGCGACCCGTTACGGTGGATGCCACGTGTCGGTTACCCTTGACGAAAGCACTTCCATGACGCGTCATTTATCGTCATGGAAGTGAACACTTCCGTGATGATAATTTTGGTATTGTCATGGAACACTTCTATGACAACACAGGTATGACTATCTTGGTTGTGTCATAAAATCGTCATAGATGTAAATGCATGACAGAAAACATGACCTACTGTGACAAAGACGTATCATCACGGAAGTGGGTTTTTTTGTAGTGAAGCTTGCCCGGGTCGAGTGGCCGTAGGGCACGTTCATCGACACTGTCAAAATTTGGCAGAATGACTGGTTCTATATCACAGAACCACGGGATGCGGCCTGGACGGCGGCTCCCGAATACAGATCCGGTCCCCCGGCGAGGGTAACCTCGTGGACAAAAAGAGTCCCGACTGGGGGTCCACGAAGGACGTGGAGGCGCTGCAGAGGCGCGTCTCCAATATGATAAAATGAGGTGCTCAGCTGACCAACATGGTCCAGGTGTTGCTCTGGCGCTGCCTCCTCCCCTGCCAATAAAAGGCCACCCCGATGTGGTCCTACAAGCTCACAGATCCGACCACCAAACAATACTTCTACGGCACCACCCACGACAAGCTATGGAAGATGTTGTTTAAGCCTCAGAAGGCGTGGCCGGACAAGAAGGAAGACATCGGCCTTGACGCCGAGCACCCCCCGAAGGAGGTAGCAAAGCTTTATCCGTTTGTAGTCTGGATGTTGTTTTTTTGTACAGGAGAGTTAATCCCCGTTTTCTTATTTCTACAGGGTTGGCTTGAGAAGGCCAAAAAGATCGACATTCCGGCCCCGTTACCCGAAGATCCCCGGTCGGCCCAGCTGGAGGAGATGCTGACTGTGGCGCCATACAAGGCGCCCGAGAAGAGGAAGAAGAAGAGGAAAGAGGCGTCGGAGGCCAGGGAAGGCCTTCGGTCGAGGAAGCCTTCGGGAAGCAAATCCGGGGACACCAAGACTCCCTTCGCCTAGTAGGGGGGCAGGAAGAGGACGAGGAGGAGAGCGACTCCTCTCGTTCGAAGAAGAGAGCGGCATCGCAGGACGCTGAGGAGCAGTAGCCCCCTCATGTCCAGAAGAAGCAGTGCAGGCCCAAGCTGATCCTGCACAATGACAGCTCGGATTCCAATAAGGGGTCCGAGGTGCTCGAAGAGGTTCCGAAGAGGAACCCCAGGGTCAAGCCCCCTGCCCAAAGGTATGAATTCAGACACTTTCCAGATGTTTGTTTTGGTATGTTATTGTTAACAGCGTGTGTGCCCTTCATGATGGAGTCTGCCGCGCACTTACCCTGCAGATCAAACCTCAGAGGGGAGTTCTCCGCCAGCCGAACTGGCGGAGAGTGGGTCGGCGTCGCGTTCCGCGCCTCCTTCGGTCATTGGAGAGATCGGGGAGGTACTGTCCCGAAGGACCCGTCCCGGCCCGGACATGGGAGGTGGTGACGAGATTATGGCCGAGGCTAACACCTCGGTCACTGAAGAGCGGGAGGGGGATCCCTCCTGGTGTACAAAAATGGGGAGCTCGATCTAATCGAGCCTTCCCGAAAGACGGCCCTGGAGCCCCCAAGGCCCTCGGAGGCGTCAATTCCGCCCTCCATCGACGAAGGAGCCGAGGCCCCGCCGCCAGTGCCGAACACCAGCGATCGAGCTACGGCTGAGTGGCCGGAAGTGATGGAGGAAACTTTAAACAACTCTTCCATCATTGCAGAGCACCGCGCCTTAATGGGCATGGTGTTGCAAGGTATTCGGTCCGTTAACAGCGGATTGAAGGAAGCCTTCGGTGGCCTCCTGACAGGCTTCAAGATAAGCCATGTAATGCTCTTTTCGTAAAGCAAGATTTTGAACAATGTTATACACTCTTTATATATAGCAGCCCCCGAGACTTTGTCAGGGTTGAAAAACCTGGCAGAGGATCGAAAAATCATGAAATTGGGAGTCTGAACTATGTGAGTTTTTTTTGTTACAGGCCTCATCGCTTGCGGTGGCTGCTAATGCCGCGGCGCTAGATGAGATGAACCAGAAGCTCAAGAGCTCCGATGAGGAGCTCGACCTCGTCAACAAATGGTTTAACGAGGCGCAAGGTTAGTCCGATCGAGACATAGCTCTTTGTATATGTCCCTTGTCTAGCGAGGTATTCGGGATTGTCCCTAAACCGAAAATGCGTAATGCAGCTGCTGCCACGGAGGTTGAGAGCCTCAAGGCCGAACTCAAGAAGGCCAAGGAAGCGGCGGCCGAACAGAAGGCGGCGGCCGAGCGAGCGGCCGCCAAACTCAAGATGGTGAAAACCGTCAACGTGAAGCACGAGTCTAGAGTGGCTGAAGTACAACAAGAGCTCAAGGATGCCATCACTAAATGTGAGGACCTTGAGCAGAAAAATAAGGATCAAACCGCCGAGCTGTCCAAGATAGGGCAGGAAATCCGGGAGGCGAGGACGGAGGCGCTCGGCGCTCGAGAGGAGCTCCGTCAAGTGAAGCAGATTGCGGATGGTAAGCCATACTTACTGCAAAGTGTCTTTGGTGGCCAGAGGTTTGCATTGCTTACACGGGTCTGGCGTTCCTCAGGCGCATTTGCGGAGCTCCCCAGGAGTGCGGCAGATGTGACGAGGCATTATGCAGCTCGGGAGGGCGATACAGAGCTCAGGCTGTTCTGGGCACAATTCCAGGCGCCCGAACACCCTTCCCTCCTTAGCAACCAGATAAAGCAGCTAATGGAGCTGCATCGGATGGCCGAGCTAGCCATGAAGGACCTCTGTGTCCGGCTGTGGCCCGCGGAGCCAATACCGAGCAGCTACTTCGGTCTGGTGCAGAAGCTGCGTGACGCGCCCTCCCGGGTTGACCACGGTGCACTGGCCTAAAATCAAGCTAGTTGAGATGGCCACCGGTCCCCCGCGTGTTAGAAAGGAGCATCGTCGTCCCGAGCAGTATTTCCCCATTGTTATGGATGGTGCTCGGGCAATAGAGGACTATTGTCCCAAAGATGTAATCCTAGAGTAAAATATCATGTATTCGATGACAATTAGACCTTTTGCTTTATAATGTTGCCTTTTGTATGGTTTATCATACTTGAATGTGTTTTGGTTTTATTTTGACTCCTGTGCGGCCGTTTTGAATCTGAAAGTTGCTAGTCGTCGGCTTCAGCCCCCATGTAGATGCTACGAGGGGTGTTTCGCCGTCTGCACCGTGACCCTTAGCCAACGTCTCGGTGCCCGGTGTCGGTAGTGCGTGAGGGGAACAAGGCAATTAGACTATGCGACATTATTACCTTCACTTAGACATAGGAGCTTGATACGTCTCCATCGTATCTACTTTTCCAAACTCTTTTGCCCTTGTTTTGGACTCTAATTTGCATGATTTGAATGGAACTAACCCGGACTGACGCTGTTTTCAGCAGAATTGCCTTGGTGTTATTTTTGTGCAGAAATAAATGTTCTCGGAATGACCTGAAACTTCACAGAGAATATTTTTGGAATTAATAAAAAATATTGGCGAAAGAATCAACCGGGGGGACCCACCTGCTGTCCACAAGGGTGGAGGGCACCCCCCCTAGGGCGCCCGCCTGCCTTGTGGGTCCCATGGAACTCCACCAACCTCAACTCCAACTCTATATATTCACTTTTGGGGAGAAAAAAATCAGAGAGAAGGATTCATCACGTTTTACGATACGGAGCCGCCGTCACCTCCTGTTCTTCATCGGGAGGCCAGATCTGGAGTCCGTTCGGGGCTCCGGAGAGGGGAAATCGTCGCCATCATCATCACCAACCATCCTCCATCACCAATTTCATGATGCTCACCACCGAGCGTGAGTAATTACATCGTAGGCTTCCTGGACGGTGATGGGTTGGATGAGATTTATCATGTAATCGAGTTAGTTTTGTTAGGGTTTGATCACTAGTATCCACTATGTTTTAAGATTGATGTTGCTATGACTTTGCTATGCCTAATGCTTGTCACTAGGGCCCGAGTGCCATGATTTCAGATCTGAACATATTATGTTTTCATGAATATATTTGTGTTCTTGATCCTATCTTGCAAGTTGTAGACACCTATTACGTGTTATGATCCGCATACCCCAAGGTGACAATAATTGGGATTCTTTCCGGTGATTACCGTAGTTTGAGGAGTTCATGTATTCACTAAGTGCTAATGCTTTGGTCTGGTACTCTATTAAAAGGAGGCCTTAATATCCCTTAGTTTCCATTAGGACCCCGCTGCCACGGGAGGGTAGGACAAAAGATGGCATGCAAGTTCTTTTCCATAAGCACGTATGACTATATTCGGAATACATGCCTACATTATATTGATGAATTGGAGCTAGTTCTGTGTCACCCTAGGTTATGATTGTTGCATGATGAATGCCATCCGACATAATTATCCATCATTGATCCATTGCCTATGAGCTTTTCACATACTTTGCTACGTTACTTTGTCGTTGCCACTGTTACAATTGCTACAAAACTACTACTGTTACTTTTGCCACTGTTACTGTTACTTCCATACTACTTTGCTACTAAATACTTTGCTGTAGATATTAAGTCTTTTAGGTGTGGTTGAATTGACAACTCAGTTGCTAATACTTGAGAATATTCTTTGGCTCCCCTTGTGTCGAATCAATAAATTTGAGTTGAATACTCTACCCTCGAAAACTGTTGCGATCCCCTATACGTGTGGGTTATCAAGACATTTTTCTGGCGCCATTGACGGGGAGCATAGCTCTATTCTCTGAGTCACTTGGGATTTATATCTGTTGATCACTATGAAGAATTTGAAAGATACTAGAACCAAGATTTTTCCCTCTACTATGAGGGGAGGTAAGGAACTGCCATCTAGCTCTGCACTTGATTCACCTTCTGTTTTGAGTAAGCTTACAACACCTACACCTGCTATTGATTCTGATATGTCGTATGTTATTGATGATGCTACTTCTACTATGAATGATGCTTATGATGCTACTACTTTGCTTGATAAAATTGTGCCACTTGGTGAATCACTTGATGAACATCTTGCTAGAGTTAGAACTATTGATTATGCTGAAGATGATGATATTTCTGAAACTGATGAAATTATTGAAACAGAACACTTTGAAACACCTGATAAGACTAGCTCTCCTAGGTATGAACTTCCTGTTGTACCTGAGGGTTATATTATGGATGAAGAAACTGCTAGAGACTTTTTTGCTTGTAATGATAGAGATGATCTTAAGAAACTGTTAGCTAAGCTGAAAGAAAAGTCTTTGAATGCTAGAATGCAATATGATCCTAAGTTTGCTACTTCACCTATCTTTGTTACTAATA
This sequence comes from Thinopyrum elongatum, assembly GCA_011799875.1. Classification (NCBI taxonomy): domain Eukaryota; kingdom Viridiplantae; phylum Streptophyta; class Magnoliopsida; order Poales; family Poaceae; genus Thinopyrum; species Thinopyrum elongatum. Next base: position 289,229,552 of record CM022303.1, on the reverse strand, counting down.
AGGATTATGAATTGTGTGTCGATCCTGAGTTAATTACTTTGGTTGAATCTGATCCTTTTTATGGTTATGAATCTGAAACTGTTGTGGCACATCTTACTAAATTGAATGATATAGCCACCCTATTTACTCATGAGGAAAAAATTCGCTATTACTATATACTTAAGTTGTTTCCTTTCTCGTTAAAGGGTGATGCTAAGTTATGGTTTAATTCTCTTGCTCCTGGTTGTGTGCGTAGTCCCCAGGATATGATTTACTACTTCTCTAAAAAAATATTTCCCTGCTCATAAGAAACAAGCTGCTTTAAAGGAAATATTTAACTTTGTGCAATTTGAAGAAGAGAGTCTCCCACAAGCTTGGGGGAGGCTCCTCCAATTACTTAATGCTTTGCCTGATCATGCTCTCAAGAAAAATGAAATACTTGATATCTTTTATAATGGACTAACCGATGCTTCTAGGGACCACCTAGATAGTTGTGCTGGTTGTGTTTTCAGGGAACAAACTGTTGAGCAAGCTGAATTACTATTGAATAATATATTGAGTAATGATAATGATTGGACACTTTCTGAACCAACTCCTAAGCCAACTCCGAAGAAAAGAGGTATTCTATAGTCCCGAAGATATGCAAGAGGCAAAGAAATCTATGGAAGAAAAAGGTATTAAAGCTGAAGATGTTAAGAATTTACTGCCTATTGAAGAAATGCATGGTCTTGATAACCCGACACAGGTAGTAGAGGTAAATTCTCTATATAGATTTGATGAAGGTGATATTCCTCATAATAAGTCTGCTAGTCAATGCTTGGATGAGTTTGATAATTTTATTGTTAAACAAGAAAATTTCAATGGTTATGTTAGTAGACAATTTAAACGTAATGCTTATATGCTTGACTGCTTGGGTGATTATATGGGTAGAACTGTTAATGATCTTAAGCTTATTAGTAAGCATGCTTCCATGGTTAAAACTCAAGTAGAACAAGTACTTAAGGCACAAGATGATTTGCTCAATGAGATGAATAGTAAGAACGATGATAATGCTGTTAGAGTTATGACTAGAGGTGGTAAAATGACCCAGGAACCTTTGTATCCTAAGGGTCATCCTAAGAGAGTTGAGCAAGATTCTCAGAGAATTAATACTAATGCAACTAGTCCTAGTGATAAAAAGAAAAAGAAAACTGATAGGACTTTGCATGCTTCTAGTGAACCTGTTATAGATACACCTGAGAATCCAAATGATATTTCTATTTCTGATGCTGAGACACAATCTGGTGATGAACATGAACCTAGTGATAATGTTAATGATGATGGTCATGTTGATGCTCAACCTAGTAATGATAACGATGTGGAGGTACAACATGCTGTTGATCTTGATAACCCACATTCAAAGAATCAACGTTATGATAAGAGAGACTTCGTGGCTAGGAAACATGGTAAAGAAAGAGAACCATGGGTTCAGAAACCCATGCCCTTTCCTCCTAAACCATCCAAGAAAAAGGATGATGAGGATTTTGAGCGCTTTGCTGAAATGATTAGACCTATCTTTTTGCGTATGCGTTTGACTGATATTCTGAAAATGTCTCCTTATGCTAAGTATATGAAGGATATTGTTACAAATAAAAGAAAGATACCGGAAGCTGAGATTTCCACCATGCTTGCTAATTATACTTTTAAGGCTGGAATACCAAAGAAACTTGGAGATCCAGGAGTACCAACTATACCATGCTCCATTAAAAGAAACTATGTTAAAACTGCTTTATGTGATTTGGGAGCCGGTGTTAGTGTTATGCCTTTCTCTTTATATCATAGACTTGAATTAAATAAGTTGACACCTACTAAAACCTCTTTGCAAATGGCTGATAAATCAACTGCTATACCCATCGGTATTTGTGAGGATGTGCCTGTTGTGGTTGCAAACGTTACTATCTTAACGGACTTTGTTATTCTTGATATTCCCGAGGACGACAGTATGTCGATCATCCTTGGTAGACCCTTTTTGAATACTGCAGGGGCTGTTATTGATTGCAACAAAGGCAATATCACTTTTTATGTTAATGGTAATGAGCATACGGTACACTTTCCGAAGAAACAACCTCAAGTTCACAGTATCAATTCTATTGGAAAATTCTCAACTATTACTGTTGGAGTTTTTGAATTTCCTCTCCCTACTATCAAAAAGAAATATGATATTCTTATTCTTGGGGACATGCATATCCCCGTCGAGGTAACCTAGTGTTATTCGAAAATTCTCCGGTCCCATGTCATTCGGAAGAAGTTTATTAATAAGACTTGATCAACCTTGTTAATGGGTTCCTTTTGATGAGCATGAGATGGATGAATTTAGAAAGCACAACTTTCTGTACCTACTTTTTACTTTCTGTTATTTAGAATAAATAAAGCAAAAATAGTATTATTTGTCAGTTTTCTGAATTATCCGTGCAATAAAAAATGTCCCAAAAATAAAAGTTCTCCAAATACCCTGAAAATTTAGTATGATTTTTTATAGAATATTTTAGAATTTCTGGCACTGAACATGCACCAGGGGGATGCACCAGGGGGCCACAAGGGTGGAGGGCGCGCCCTACCCCCTGGGCGCGCCCCCTGCCTTGTGGGTCCCACGTAGGCCCCCCTCACTTATTCCAGCACCCATCCACTTCGTCTTCCTTCAGAAAAAATCATCTCATTGCTCAAACCCGTGTTCTAGCTCATCTTGCTGCCATTTTTGATCTCCTTGTGCAAAGCTCCATTTGCAAAATTGTCTTGGGGGATTGTTCTTTGGTGTGTGACTCCTCCAATGGTCCAATTAGTTTTTGTTCTAGTGCTTTATTTATTGCAAATTTTTGCTGCTATGGTGACCTTGTTCTTGAGCTTGCATGTAAAATTTATATGGTCCAAAGTAGTTTTGATGCATGATATAGCCTCTAGACACTTGTATGTGTAGTTGCTATCAATCTTGTTGATTTTGGTTCACTTTTATTTTGAGTCACTAAAAATTTCAGAAATTTTTCAGAGGAAGAAAAATGTTTAGGAAAATGTACCAAGGTGGTTTCTCGAGGAAGCAAGCACCGAGGCTCACGATACGTGAACTGGACCTTGAACCACCAAGGGAAGCTCAAGTGCGGCCTTGTGAATGGCCGTCGGATGAATTCATGGTCCGTGCAGGTTTCAAGGATGAGTTTGATGCGTACGTGCAAAATGCTGAACTGGGGGACTTCTTGTCAGATAAGTGTCCCCAATACTATCAACTCACTGATTCTTTTGTGAGAAGGTTTAAACTTACATCCCAGCGCAATACTCATAAGGTCCTATTTGATCTTTATGATGAATCATATACCATGGACCTTGAAGATTTTAATACTGCTTGCGAAATCCCACAATGGGGCATTCATAGCGAGCCTCGTAAAACTAAGTGCAATGATTTCCTTGCTAGCATTACTGTGGGAGAAACTAGACATATTACACAAGCCTCCATGGGGAGTATTCATTTTCCTGCCATACATTATTTTGCTCTCTTCATAGGTAGATGCATTAATGGTAAACATGATCATAGCCACCTTTGTGCATCGGATCTTAGTGTCCTTAAGTGTGTAGTGTTGGGTGATAAACGATATAACTTGGGGGCCATTATTGTGAGCAGGTTACATCTTAATGCCAAAGATGGAGATTTATTTGGTGGGATTTATGCAACCTGTTTAGCTAATTATCTTGGAGTACCCATAAGGGGGAATGACGTTGAGTTACCACCTGCTTTTCTTGATTATAATGCTTTGGTTCGCTACCAGTTTCTTGTGAGGAACGAACAGTCCCTCATGTACCGACTAATCTTTGACTGACAGCACGCTGTCCATATTACTCTTCCTTCTCCTGCCTTCTTTAACTTTCAGGTCAGAGGGAGATATTTTATAACCAGAGAGGAGGCGAACGAGTATGAGAGAGAGGTGGAGGCCGCTCGCCTCCATGCTGCAGCCCTTCAGGCAGTAGCTGCCGCATCCCAGTACAACCCCGACTACAACTTTGGATATCCGCCAGGCCAGCCGTGGCCCTAGACTAACTTAGGCCAAAAGCCTAAGCTTGGGGGAGTACGTATTTCTCACCGACATTATATTCATGTTCACACACTCATTCCAGTTGTCGGTGTTCATACTTTTTCATTGTATTATCCATGTTAGTTTATTTTCTTTTTCCCGCTTTCCTCTTGTGTGTTTGAAAAACCTTAAGAAAAACCAAAAAAAAAATAGTTGTAGCTTATTTCCTTTCCATGTTTATTTAGTAGTATTAAAGAAAACCCAAAAAGATTTCTCATTCTTCTTTTGCTTGTTGGGAGCTTTCCCGTGTAAATATTTTTTCTCGTTCTTGTTTTACTTTCTTCAGAAAACAAAAACTCCAAAAACATTTCAGTGTGTTTCTTTGAAATTCTGTTTCCTTTCTTTGGGGGTCGAGAGGAGAAGACCACGATGAAAATGATGAGTGGCTCTCATATGCATTATTGTTGATCTAACAAAGAGCCCATATTACCTTGTCTTCTCCTTTGAATAAATGTTTGCAGATTCCAGCTTAGTCCAATGCACGTGCACTATTATTATTATCCACACCATTCGGTCGTGCAAGTGAAAGGCAATAATGACGATATATGATGAAATGATTGAGATGAGGAAAAGCTGGTATGAACTCAACCTATCTTGTTTTTGTAAATATGATTAGTTCATCGTTCTTGATTCAGCCTATTATGAATGAAACATGTTTGCAATGACAATTAGAGATTATAGTTACTCATGCCATGCTTAATTTGCTAGGAGTTCATAATGGTTTACCTTGCGTGCCAACATGCTTTTAAAATGGTTGTGATGTGGTATGATAGGATGGTATCCTCCTTTGAATGATTCGAGTGGCTTGACTTGGCACATGTTCACGCATGTAGTTGATACAAAATCAACATAGCCTCCACGATATTTATGTTCATGGTGATTTATATCCTACTCATGCTTGCACTCAATGTTGGTTAATCTCAATGAATGTTTATGAATGTTGTCGCTCTCTAGTTGGTCACTCCTCAATCCCTTGCTAGCCTTCACTTGTACTAAGCGGGAATACTGCTTGTGCATCCACTTCCATAAACCCAAAGTTGTTCCATATGAGTCCACCATACCTACCTATATGCGGTATTTACCTGCCGTTCCAAGTAAATTTGCATGTGCCAAACTCTAAACCTTCAAATAATAATCTGTTTTGTATGCCCGAATCACTCATGTAGCGACTGGGGGCTGTCAGTATCTTCCATGGTAGGTGGGTTATTCTCACGATGAGTGGACTCCGCTCATCATTCACGAGAAAATGGCTGGTAACCAGGATGCCCAATTCCATGCTCAAATCAAATCAAAATATAATTGCAAACAAAACTCCCCCAGGATTGTTGTTAGTTGGACGGTACCCGTTGTTTGGGACCAACCGTGGAATGTGCTTGTTGGTGGTGGGGGAGTATAAACTTTACCATTCTGTTTGGGAACCGCCTATAATGTATCTAGTATGGAAGATACCGAGATCTCTTGGTTGTTATGTTGACAATGAAATCATACCGCTCAAAATATTATTCATCTCTGTTTCAAAAAGCTCGAGCTCTGGCACCTCTGCAAATCCCTGTTTCCCTCTGCGAAGGGCCTATCTATTTACTTTTATTGCTGAGTCATCATCCTCTAATAAAAAGCACTAGTTAGAGAGCACCACTGTCATTTGTATGCTTTGCTATTAATCGATGTTGAGTATGACTGTGACTGGATCTATTTTGCCATGAATTACAATGTCTAGTCAGTCCTTGATGTTCAGGGGTGCTCTCCGTTTATGTTTTGCGGTCTCAGAAAGGGCTAGTGAGATACCATTCTGGTATATCATATCATGATTGTTTTGAAAAAGTGTTGTCATCCGAGATTTATTATTATTGCTCGCTAGTTGATTATGTCATTGATATGAGTAAATGTGAGACCTAAATGTTATTGTGAATATGGTTAGTTCATAATCTTTGCTAAAAACTTGAATGCTGGCTTTACATATTTGCAACAACAAGATCAAATAGAGTTTGTAAAAGTTTTTCTTTATCACTTTTAGTTTGTCAACTGAATTGCTTGAGGACAAGCAATGGGTTAAGCTTGGGGGGAGTTGATACGTCTCCATTGTATCTACTTTTCCAAACTCTTTTGCCCTTGTTTTGGACTCTAATTTGCATGATTTGAATGGAACTAACCCGGACTGACTTTGTTTTCAGCAGAATTGCCTTGGTGTTATTTTTGTGCAGAAATAAAAGTTCTCGGAATGACCTAAAACTTCATGGAGAATATTTTTGGAATTAATAAAAAATATTGTCGAAAGAATCAACCGAGGGGGACCCACCTGCTGTCCACAAGGGTGGAGGGGCCCCCCTAGGGCGCGCCCCCTGCCTTGTGGGTCCCTTGGACCTCCACTGACCTCAACTCCAACTCTATATATTCACTTTCAGGGAGAAAAAAAACAGAGAGAAGGATTCATCGTGTTTTACGATACGGAGCCGCCATCAGCTCCTGTTCTTCATCGGGAGGCAAGATGTGGAGTCTGTTCGGGGCTCCGGAGAGGGAAATCGTTGCCATCATCATCACCAACCATCCTCCATCACCAATTTCATGATGCTCACTACCGTGCGTGAGTAATTCCATCGTAGGCTTGCTGGACGGTGATGGGTTGGATGAGATTTATCATGTAATTGAGTTAGTTTTGTTAGGGTTTGATCCCTAGTATCCACTATATTCTAAGATTGATGTTGCTATGACTTTGCTATGCCTAATGCTTGTCACTAGGGCTCAAGTGCCATGATTTCAGATCTGAACCTATTATGTCAACATGAATATATTTGTGTTCTTGATCCTATCTTGCAAGTTGTAGACACCTATTACGTGTTATGATCCGCATACCCCAAGGTGACAATAATTGGGATTCTTTCCGGTGATTACCGTTGTTTGAGGAGTTCATGTATTCACTAAGTGCTAATGCTTTGGTCCGGTACTCTATTAAAAGGAGGCCTTAATATCCCTTAGTTTCCATAAGGACCCCGCTGCCATGGGAGGGTAGGACAAAAGATGTCATGCAAGTTCTTTTCCATAAGCATGTATGACTATATTCGGAATACATGCCTACATTATATTGATGAATTAAAGCTAGTTCTGTGTCACCCTAGGTTATGACTGTTGCAAGATGAATGCCATCCGACTTAATTATCCATCATTGATCCATTTCCTACGAACTTTTCACATATTGATCTTTGCTACGTTACTTTGTCGTTGCCACTGTTACAATTGCTACAAAACTACTACTGTTAGTTTTGCCACCGTTACTGTTACTTCCATACTACTTTGCTACTAAATACTTTGCTGCAGATATTAAGTCTTTCAGGTGTGGTTGAATTGACAACTCAGCTGCTAACACTTGAGAATATTCTTTGGCTCCCCTTGTGTTGAATCAATAAATTTGGGTTGAATACTCTACCCTCGAAAACTGTTGCGATCCCCTATACTTGTGGGTTATCAGAGCTTGACTGCGGGGGCTGGTGACTAGCCCCTAGTGTGATATTCGGGAGATCCGAGGTATATACCTGTATCACTTGGCTTGGCTGAAGACACAAACCCTTCGTATTACACGGCGTAATCATCAACGATTTTTAGTTTAACACTTGTCATCGGATCGCCGACCAGTTCTTGCTTATTATGATAGTCAGTTTTTGGCTTTCTCCATTGAGGTACTTAGCCAGGCTAGCCGGAAGTAAAATCGTAGTGGTTCTCCCTTTACCGTCTTAGCCGAACGCGCGGAACATAAGAGGGTAAACACAGGAGCAAGGCAACCCAACTATTGACCCAAGACATATTTCGGAACTGATTCATACAGTGCCATATTCGAGATGCCAAACACGTAAACAAAGATTAGTGCCAGACTTGAGGCATAGGGCGAGTATTATGGTCGAGCCCCCGGTCTATTACCCGATTGCTGCCTTATGAAAAATTGTGCCGAACTAGTTTAGGGTGGCGTCGAAGAGCGAAAGGAAGGTGCAATATAAAAGACTGCAAGAGGACCGGAAAAAGTGGTCTTTTCTTCCAAAAAGCTCATGACATCTATGCGTACAATTCAAACTGCCAAAGCATCCGTTACAGGAACTTTATAAGAAAAATGAAAAGTTTTACAGATGAAAGGTTTACACAAGGCCTTGAAGTGTGGGTTGATATCCCTACTATGCCCTGCCGCACGTCTGCGCCTTTGCTTCTGTTGGGGGAAAACTCCATAGAGGGATGGAGAATCGGCCGACGGGCCCTGGATTAGGAGCCTTGAGAGGTCGCCGAGCTATTCTAGCTTAATGCCAGATCGGTCCGTGATGGTACCTGTACGATGTCCGAAGACGTGTATGACCATAGTTCGGTTGAAGCGAACACTTGGTCTTTAGTTTAATTTTGTCCCCATAGCTGTCAATGGTATTTTGAGTGCGAAGTTGTGCTTATGAGGCACATAATGTGCGAATTGGATGGGTATGTTGTGGGGGGCGTATCCCTATTTACGCGAAACACATGGATGTTCCTCAAACGGAGATAGAGCTCGGGCCCATTTCCTTGCTTCCCATGTCTTGATGGCGGGCTGATAATGGGGCCCCTCGATATTGGTTTGGACTTCGGCTGCTAGGTCCGATGTATGTTCTTCAGTCCGAAGTGAGCGTTCCGTATTGCCATTGACTGTAATGACGCCCTTAGGTCCAGGCATCTTTAGCTTTAAGTATGCATAATGGGGGACATTTTTAAAACGGGGGAACACCGTCCGGCCCAGGAGCGTGTGATAACCGCTGCGGAAGGGGACAATGTCGAAGATCAAGTCTACGCCATGGAAGTTGTCCGGGGAGCCGAGCACCACTTCCAAAGTCAAGGTGCCCGAGCAGCGGGCTTCCACACCTGGGATTACCCCCTTAAAGGTGGTGTTACTAGGCTTGATCCTTGACGGGTCAATGCCCATTTTCCTCACTGTATCTGCATAAATCAGATTGAGGCTATTGCCCCTGTTCATGAGGACTCTAGTGAGGTGATACCCATCGATAATGGGGTCGAGGACCAGGGCCGCCGACCCTCCGTGACGGATATGTTGGGATCTATGGTAGGGTGTGTCGACTGCAAATAAAATTTTCCTACGCACAGAACAACCAAGAACATGCTACGGGAGATGGATCACAGATTGTTACCACTAGACGCGCAGTGCCATGAAGTGGAAGAACAGTTGGGGCAGCGCGTCCGCGTGGATTGTCTCCTCCTCGTCAGATCTCCCTCAAACAGCCGGTCATTGGATCCCACGTACAAGTTCGCCGGAGCGGCGCAGGTGCACCGCCTCTAACAGTATCAACGCATGTAGGAGGAACACCGTGAGGCGGACTGCTAGGTCCGATCACACAGTCGGCGGCGAGTGGAGGTAGCTATTCGCAACACATGCAAACCCTAGTGACAGCGCCGAAGCAATCAAATGCATGAGTGTGCCGCACCCCACTTTTTATAGGCATCCGTCGCGGGCTCAACACTTGGGCCTCGCACGGATCCTAAAGCATAAAGTCTGTTCGGCCTGAATCCGAGTCTGAGTTGGATCACTTCTCACTGTTGGAGTCGGACGGGGCCTCACAAGTTCCTTCCCTTAAGCGCGCGACCCCTTAGGTTCTCGTTCACTTGGTCGCGAGTCAGATCACATCCTACTCGGCTAGTCGGTAGCGGCCTCTAGCAAAGCATGCTGACTCCAAGTGTCCGATGAAACTGGTTAGGCGAACCCGTACATCACATTTCTGTTCCCTTTGCCACACGATATATGTTGTCGGGTTCAAGGCGAGTCTGTCATCCTTGTGCTAGCCCGACCTCTTTCTCGTTCCAGTGATGCCGACCACAAACCAGATTATCTCATAATCCTAGTCGCATGGCCATGCTTATCTTGGTCGGATCACACGAGGGGCCCAGAGTATATCTCTCCTAATCGGAGGGGCAAATCCCATCTTGCTCGACCATGTCTCACAGCATGGGTCTGGACAAGTCCGAAACCTACCTTTGTAACTACCCAGTCGCAGAGTAGCGTTTGGTTGGCCCAAAGCAAGTCTGTCACCATCCCGAGTACATGCACCAGCTCAGGTCTTGGGACATAGAACGTATGTTGTACTAGAGACTCACAGATGACATATCGCTGCGTCTCATAGTTGGGTCTGTCCGACTCGGACCTTATCTCAACTCGGATCCGACTACGTCGAATCCGACCAGATCCTTCCGAGTCCATATTATCCGGTTAGCATCCAATGCTCCATGGCTAGTGAGACCAAGCCATCGATCATGTCATATGCTAGTCTAGTTGGTTGTGCGTCCACACAGCCCTTTCGACTAGGGACCTTTTAGGACAGTCATCATACAATGCATACCATAAACAAGTCACATACTTGTTGATACACATCATTGATAATGTCCAAGGACTATCTTTATTCATAAACACATAGGAAATATCATCATACATGATTGCCTCTAGGGCATATCTCCAACAGTCTCCCACTTGCACTAGAGTCAATCAAATAGACATCGAATGCCCATAGCTCTAACGTGCCCCTCATGCTTGGGTTGTGGAAGCAGCTTAGTGAATGGATCTGCAACATTTGCATCCATGTGAATTTTGCATAACTCAACATCACTATTCTTTACGATCTTTCATATCAGGTGATATTTCCAATCTATGTGTTCGGTCTTGTGGTGATTCCTCAGCCCTTGGCTTGTGCGATGGCACCAGAATTATCACAATAAAGGTCCAACGGTTTTATCGAGGCTGGGAAAATACCAAGATCATCCAGAAACTTCCGGATCCAAACGCCTTCCTTTGCAGCTTCACAAGCCGCAATGTATTCGGCTTCTATGGTAGAATCGGCCACCGTATCTTGCTTGGAACTCATCCAGCTCACTGCTCCTCCGTTCATAACGTACACGAACCCGGACTATGGTCGACAATCATCTCTGTCGGTTTGGAAACTAGCATCAGCTTAACCCCTTACGATGAGCTCTTCCTCACCTCCATAAACTAGGAACATCTCTTTAGTCCTTTTCAGGTACTTCAAAATATTCTTTACCGCTGCCCAGTGACTCTCACCTGGGTTGGCCTGGTATCTACTTCTTAGGCTTATTGCAAAAGCAACATCAGGCCGTGTACATATCATGGCATACATTATGGATCCAATTGCTGAGGCATATAGAATCCGACTCATCCTGCTTCACTCATCAGATGTCGAAGGACTCTGAGTCTCGCTAAGCCTTATACCATGTGAGACAGGCAAGAACCCTTTCTTGGCCTCACTCATGTTGAACTGCTTCAACACTTTATCTATGTACGTGCTCTGGCTCAAGCCGAGCAGCCTTCTCGATCTATCTCTATAGATCTTGGTGCCTAAAATGTAAACTGCCTCACCAAGGTCCTTCATTGAAAACTTGCCATTCAATGATTCCTTGACCGAGTACAGCATCGAAACATCATTTTCGATCGGTAGTATGTCATCCACATACAAGATTAAAAACACTATCGAGCTCCCACTTAACTGCTTGTATAAACAAGCGTCCTCATCGCTTTTGATGAAACCGAGACCAGTGACGACCTCATCAAAACGAATGTTCCAACTCCGAGATGCTTGCCTCAACCCATAAATGGATCTCTTGAGCTTGCATACCTTACTAGTGCTAGTCGGATCAACAAAACCCTCGGGTTGTATCATATACACGCCCTTGGTTAAATTTCCGTGAAGGAAAGCCGTTTTGACATCCATCTGCCATATCTCGTAATCCAAATATGCAGCTATAGCTAGTACGATCCTCACCGACTTTAGCATCGCTACCGGCGAGTAAGTCTCGTCGTAGTCAATTCCTTGAACTTGTCCATAACCTTTAGCGACAAGCCGAGCTTTGTGGATCTGAACATTTCCATCCACATCAATTTTCTTCTTAAAGACCCATTTGCAGCCAATGGCCTTTACGCCAGGCGGCGGATCAACCAAGTCCCAGACTTGATTCTCATCCATGGACTTTAACTCGGATCTCATGGCCTCTAGCCATGCCTCAAAATCCGGGCTCACCATCGCTTTCGCATACGTGGCCGGCTCGTCGCTTTCTAGCAACAATACATCACGCATTCTGCGCAATCTTTCCGACCTTCGTGGTTCTGGTGCCGCTTCCACTACGGGTTCCCTGACTGACTCCGGTATGATCTCATCACCCGTCGAGCCGTCCCCGAGTGGTACTCGAATTTCTTTGAGTCGGACCGTCCTCCCACTGGCCTCCCGACTGAGAAACTCTTTCTCAAGGAAAACCCCGTTCCGAGCAACAAACACTTTGTTCTCTTTGTGGTTGTAGAAGTTGTATCCCAAGGTTTCCCTCGGATATCCCACGAATATGCATTTATCCGACTTGGGTGTAAGCTTGTCTGACATAAGTCGCTTGACAAATGCTTCACAACCCCAAATCTTTAGAAAAGACAAAGTGGGACTCTTCCCGGTCCACATCTCATGTGGTGTCTTGTCTACGGATTTTGATGGTACCCTGTTAAGTGTGAAAGCTGCAGTTTCTAGAGCGTATCCCTAGAATGACAAGGGTAAATCCGATTTGCTCATCATTGACCGGACCATGTCCAACAAGGTCCTATTCCTCCGTTCCGACACGCCGTTTCTCTGTGGCGTACCCGGAGGTGTGAGCTGAGGTACTATACCTCGGCTTTTCAGATGATCATCAAACTCCTGGCTCATGTACTCACCTCCACAATCTAGTCGTAGAAGTTTATAGTCTTGCCGAGCTGATTCTCAACCTTGTTTTGAAACTCTTTGAACTTTTCAAAAGTTTCCGACTTGTGCCTCATCAAATAGATATATCCATATCTACTCAAGTTGTCGGTAAAAGTCACGAAGTACTGATAGCCACCTCTAGCAGTTATGCTCATTGGACCACACACATCACTATGTATAAGTTCCAATAGCTCGGACACCCTCTCGCAACTCTTTGTGAAAGGAGACTTAGTCATCTTGCCGAGCAAGCATGATTCACATGTCTCGAACGACTCAAAGTCGGACGAAGTTAGGAGCCCATCATCATGGAGCTTCTTCATGCGTTTCAGACTAATGTGTCCAAGCCGACAATGCCAGAAGTATGTCGAATTTATCCCATTAGGCTTATGCCTCTTGACATTCATGTTATAGACCGGTTCCTGTTCTAGATTCAATATAAATAGCCCATCAATAATGGGTGCATAGCTCTGGAACATACCATTCAAATAAAACAAACAACCATTATCCTTTAAATTGAATTCATAACCCTGACTCATCAAGCATGAGGCAGAAATAATGTGCCAACTAAGTGCAGGAATGTAATACCAATTATTCAATTCCAAAATAAATCTAGAAGGAAGCTGGAGCCGCATTGTGCCGACCTCCAACGCAGATACTCTTGCTTTGTTGCCGACCCTGATGTCAATCTCCCCTTATGCCACATGCCTAGTTCTTACCAGCCCCTGCATTGAGTTGCAAATATGAACAACTGATCCGGTATCAAATACCCAAGAGCTACTAGGTATGTCAGCAAGGTAAATGTCTATAACATATGCAACAAGTGTACCTTTGCCTGAAGAAGCATTTCAGACCTTCTTGCCATGCTCTGCAAGCCACTTGCTACAGTTCCTCTTCCAGTGACCGGTCTCCTTGCAATGATAGCAAATGGTCTTCGAGTCCGGTCCAGACTTCGGCACAGCGGCGGAGGTTACCGTCTCTGTGCCCTTTGCCTTAGCCTTTTTCTTGGACCAACGCTTCTTGAACTTAGCCGATTTCTGCACCATCAACACTTGATGCATGCCTTTCTTAATATCCTGCTCTGCCACTTTGAGCATCACATGCAATTCAGTGAGCTTCTTATCCATGCCATGCATATGATAGTTCGAGATGAACGTCCCATAGCTGGGCGGAGGAGAACCCAGAACTGCATCAGTAGCCAGCTCATCCAAGAGCGGGAAGCCCAACCGATCCAAAGCTTGCACATATCCGATCATCTTGATCACATGTGGGCTCAGTGGATCACCTTCCTTCATCTTGCAATCCATCAAGGATCGCCAGACGTTGAACCTTTCGGTCCTAGACTGTGTCTGAAACATGCTCTTGAGACTCTCGATCATATCATAAGCCTCAACATTTTTGAAATGCTGTTGCAAATCGGGCTCCATACAAGCCAGCATCAGACAGCTGATCTCTGTTGATTCATCAATGAGTTTCTGGTAGGCATTCTTAGTTGTGGCATTAGCATTATCGGCAGGTTCCTCTGGAAGTGGATCCTCTAGAACATGTTCCTTTTTATCGTGCTTGAGAACAATTCTCAAATTTCTATATCAGGTGGTAAAGTTTGTTCCATTCAGTTTATCCTTTTCCAGAATTGATTTCAATGCAAAGTTGGGTTGAGCAGGTGGTGCCATTGATCTACAACAAAAAATATGCAATCACTAAGCAATGTGTTTATGTAGAGTAATTCAAGCCTTAAATATAAATACTCCCACTGAAGTTGGCATCCCTCTGCAAACTCTCAATGATTCAGGATCTGACTAGCACATGCGACTAGTGAGCTTTAGCATCACTGCTAGACAACATGCCTATCCGGTAAGCAACTCCTTGCTAATCGTATCTCTATACGTCTCCTGTCGGTCGGGAAGGTATCTCATACCCCAGCCCCCAACCTTCTTTGCCACAAGGCCCAAAACCATTTTGATAGCCTTGTCTAGTTAACCTGATGCAGTGCATATCCGTGTCCGACACGAACCCTTTCAGTTCAAGGACACCTAGCAGCACCCCAATTTTATGAGCCCACTACTAGACGTACTTGACGTGCGAAGGTGCAACATCGGGAATGGCAAATTGCTTGGTATTAACGAGGGCTCTTTCTACCATTCTAACATGCATAGAAAACAAGAAGCATAACAATCACAAATAAACATATATTGTGAAATAGTATGGCTCCTTCATGGATGTCCTTCCAGGTTGGCTCCGACTCCGATGACCATCTAGGAACTCCATCTTGTTTGTCACACCGGGATGCCAAGCCACCAACCTGATCTCTATTATCCAACTACTACAACTAGTAATGAATTTTACATAGAGTCACAAGTCGACACACAGGTCGTTATACAATATAATGACAGCACTTTGGCTCCTGCCGCCTGACAAACATGACACGCAGGCCATGTAAAATTTACACACATGCATCACATACACTTGAGCCATACTATTCACATCAACCCTTGCAAAATAAAGTTATGCATAGAATCGCATTCTACCGGTTTGAGTGATCATGTACGAAATACAAGGCGCTACACACACGGCGGTCCCGAAATCACAGATCACATCTGCACTCCGATCACGCCGAATTTTCTGATCTGACTGATCTTATCGATCATCGCGAATCCGATTCGGATTTACGTTTCACTGTTAACCCCGATGGCGGATACCGACCGGTAGGGGTAGGTTGTGTCACGACCTCATCGATCCCGATTGACAGAAAACATAGCCTCATCGATCCCCATGTGCAGTTGATCTCATCAACCGTGCACATAGCCGATCTCATAAACGACAACAGATCTCATCTGCCGCCTCCACATATCTAATATGCATATGATCTGAATCCAAATCCTATAACAGAGGCACTGATACCACTGTTGGGATCTACGGTAGGGTGCGTCGACTGCAAATAAAATTTTCCTACATGCAGAACAACCAAGAACATGCTACGGGAGATGGATCACAGATCATTACCACTAGACGCGCAGTGCCGTGCAGCGGAAGAAGAGTTGGGGCAGCGCGTCTGCGTGGATCGTCTCCTCCTCATCCGATCCCCCTCGAACAGCCGGTCGTCGGATCCCACGTACAAGTTCGCTGGAGCGGCGCAGGTGCACCGCCTCTAACGGTATCCGCGCATGCAGGAGGAACACCGTGCGGCGGACTGCTAGGTCCGATCACACAGTCGGCGGTGAGTGGAGGTAGCTATTTGCAACACATGCAAACCCTAGTGACAGCGCCGAAGCAATCAAATGCATGAGTGTGCCGCACCCCACTTTTTATAGGCATCCGTCGTGGGCTCAACACTTGGGCCTCACACGGATCCTAAAGCACAAAGTCTATTCGGCATGAATCCGAGATCGAGTAGGATCACTTCTGACTCATGGAGTCGGACGAGGCCTCACAGGTTCCTTCCCTTAAGCGCGCGACCCCTTAGGTTCTCGTTCACTTGGTCGTGAGTCAGATCACATCCAACTCGGCAAGTCGATAGCGGCCTCTAGCAAAGCGTGCTGACTCCAAGTGTCTGATGAAGCTAGTTAGGCGAACCCGTACATCACATTTCTGTTCCCTTTGCCACATGATATATGCTATCGGGTTCAAGGCGAGTCTGTCATCCTTGTGCTAGCCCGACCTCTTTCTCGTTCCAGTGATGCCGACCACAAACCGGATTATCTCATAATCCTAATCGCATGGCCATGCTTATCTTGGTCGGACCACACGAGGGGCCCAGAGTATATCTCTCCTGATCGGAGGGGCAAATCCCATCTTGCTCGACCATGTCTCACAGCATGGGTCTGGACAAGTCCGAAACCTACCTTTGTAACTACCCAGTCACGGAGTAGCATTTGGTTGGCCCAAAGCAAGTCTGTCACCATCCCGAGTACATGCGCCAGCTCAGGTCTTAGGACATAGAACATATGTTGTACTAGAGACTCACAGATGACATATCGCTGCGTCTCATAGTTGGGTCTGTCTTACATGGACCTTATCTCAACTCGGATCCGACTACGTCGAATCCGACCAGATCCTTCCGAGTCCATATTATCTGGTTAGCATCCAATGCTCCATGGCTAGTGAGACCAAGCCATCGACCGTGTCATATGCTAGTCTAGTTGGCTGCGCATCTACAGAGCCCTTTTGACTAGGGACCTTTTAGGATAGTCATCATACAATGCATAGTCACACAAACAAGTCACATACTTGTTGATACACATCATTGATAATGTCCAAGGACTATCTTTATTCATAAACACATAGGAAATATCATCATACATGATTGCCTCTAGGGCATATCTCCAACAGGATACTGGTCGGATGGTCTCTTCGGTCGAAGGTGATCGGGCATGCCGACCATGGGTTAAATTTTGGGGCTAGAGGCTCTACGGCATAGACATCCAGAAGTGCACATTTCCGCTCCTTCTTGGGTATATGGGTGGCGTAGATCATATCCACCGTCTTTACCTCAAGAGGGAATTTTTTTCTGGCCTCCATTGCTCGGTCTGCGAGGTTCTTCGTTGTCCTCGCTGCGGGGGCTTTTGCCTAGGTCCTCGGTTGTGACCTTGCTGGCCTATTTGATTACCAAACAGTTACGGTTTGTGTGGTTGGCAGGTTTGTCAGACGTGTCGTGGATCTGGCAGGGTCTGTCCAGAATTGTGTCCAACTTGGTGGGTCCATCCTGGTTCCCCTTAGAGGGTTTCTTCTGCGGCCCTGTTTTGGAGTTGCGAAATCCGGCATTCACGGCCATCTCTTCGGCTTCGCCGCCATTATGGCGGCGCTTATTTCTGTTGCGCCGTGGTTTCCCGTTTTCGTCCTGTACTTCTGAGATGCCGGGGTCTTCTGGGTTGGTGCTTTTGCGACCCAACCAACTGTCCTCCCCCGCATAAAAGTGGGTCATGAGAGAGGTAAGTGCTGCAATCGTCTTCGGTTTATCCTGGCTGAGCTGGCGCGCTAGCCATTCATCCTGGATAATGTGCAGGAATGTGGCTATTGCTTTTGCATTCGGACAGTCGATGATCTAGTTCTTTTTGGTCAAAAACCGATTCCAAAATTGTCGGGTTGATTCTCCGGGCTGTTGGATCATGTGGCTCAGGTCATTGGCATCCGGAGGCCGGACGTAGGTGCCCTGAAAGTTAGCTCGGGAAGCATCCTCGAGCTCTTCCCAACTCCCTATAAAGTTTTCGGGGAGACTGTTTAGCCAATGCCTGGCTGGCCCTTTGAGCTTTAAGGGAAAATATTTCATGGCGTGGAGGTCATCCCCTCGAGCCATATGAATGTGGAGAAGGAAGTCTTCGATCCACACGGCCGGGTCTGTAGTCCCGTCGTATTGTTTGATATTTACGGGTTTAAACCCTTCGAGGAACTGATGCCGCATTACCTCGTCAGTGAAGCACATCGGGTGAGCGGCACCCCTAACCCGGGCTACATCACACCATAGATCGGCGGCCGTATCAGCCCGGTGTTGCTCCTGAATTCTATCGTTTCGGCCGTGCCATGATAGGTATCCATCCTGTCCAGCTGGGGCGTAATCCTGAGATCTATACATGGATCGTGTCTGTCCTGCTCTAATGGCAAGGTCATGCCGAAGATCATACTGGTATTCTGGCTGTGCCGCCTCCTTGTCGTTACGGTGAGGGGGAGCGGGTGGGTATTCGGCCTCTCTAGCTGGCCTGTCCCTTCCTCGAGGGGGCGGTCGGGCTAGTCGGCCTGTGTGTATCTTGGTGGTACGGGCGCGAGGGCCTCGTCATCGAATTGTGGCAGTAGCTTCCGCTTTGGGTAGCTTCTAGTCTGCTGTTGGTAGCCGTACCCTTCTTCGGCTGCCAGGACTTTTGTCCATTTATCGTTGAGGGTATTCTGTTCGGTCTTCAGCTGCTGCTGCTTCTTTTTCAGACTTCGCGTGGTAGCAATGAGCTGCTGCTTGAACCGCTCCTGGTCCAATGGATCTTCTGGAATGATAAAATCTTCAGCTCCGAGGCTGACCTCCTCTTCAGAGGGAGGCATGTAGTTGCTATCCTCGGAATCATTGGGGTCCTCGGGGTTATACTGACCCCCATGTCCCTCTGGTTCATCAGGCTATTGCTCGGGGGCGGGGTCGCCGAGGTCCTCCGCATTGTTCGGAGTATCATCCTCTCCGATGCCCGTGTTACTTTCCCTGCCTCGACGCCCTTTGGATCGTCGGTGTTGTTTCCAGCGTTTGGGGGGCTCCTCGTCAGGCTTGTTACTATCTCTTCTGGGGGTGCCATCCCCATTGTTAGCGCCATCGCCACCGTTCTTGGGGGTGTCCACCATGTAGACGTCATAGGTGGAGGTGGCCGTCCATCGGCCAGTGATGGGAGGAGCAGCGTGGGTCATGGCTTCATTGTCATCGTCCATGTCGTCGGCCTCCTCAGAGGGGTAGTCCAACATGTTAGTTAAGTCCTCGATAGTGGCTACTAAGTGGGTGGTGGGTGGGATGTAAAATTCCCTGTGGCATGTCTCAAGGCTCCGTTGAGCGTGAGCCGAGGATGGGCCATCGACAATAGTCAGCTTGACGTATCAAGCACCTCATTCAACAGGGTGAGGTTGGCCATATTTACGTATGAGGTTTCTTCGGAGCTGACCTCCGTCGTCATGGTAGGGCAAGGCGTGAGTCCGGCCAGGGAGGAATCCTGGTGTTCGGGCGCCGCACTTGCGTCAAGGCTCAAAGCCGAGTCTGTCATAAGAGGGCTGAGTTCGGCTGGGGTTGGCTCCCAGTCTTCAGACACCGAACTCCCGTTAGGGCTCAAAGCCAGATCCACGGTAAGGAGGAAAGGTCCGAACGGGGTTGATTCCCGGTCTTCAGACGTAAGAGTTGCATCCGAGCTCGAAGTCGATAGTGTGGTAAGTGCCGATCCGGAGATCAGATCGGGGAGAGGCCCCAAAGTTGATGCTTCGGAGGCCATGGGCGTTCCAAGTAAGGCTGAGAAGCCAGTGAAGATCAGATCGCCCCGAGCATCGGTGACTTACTCGAAGTTACCAAACCTGATCTGATGCTCAGGGGCAAAACTGTCGACCTGGTTGAGATGACCAGTCCAGTCGGTGTGCAGAACAATGCTGCCGAACGCGGAAAGTTACCCGGGGATGAAGATGTCCCCGGTGTTGATGTTGTCTCCGATGATCAGGCGAGCCATCGATCCTTCGGCGATCCAACATCAGAACTCTCAATGAAAGCACCAATGTTGGTGTCAAAACTGGCGGATCTCGGGTAGGGGGTCCCGAGCTGTGGATCTTGGATCAATGGGGCACAAGGGACTAGGGACACGATGTTTACCCAGGTTCGGGCCCTCTCGAAGAGGTAAAACCCTACGTCCCGCTTGATTATATTGCTTGTGTATATGAGGATTACAGAGTCGATCTACCACGAGATCAGATGAACTAAACCCTAAACTAGTAGGATGATGGTTGTTGTTCTACCCCCAACAGACTAAACCCTTTGGTTTATATAGACACCAGGGGTACTAGGGTTACACATGGTCGGTTACAAGGGAAGGATAAACATGCCAATTCTTCTTATCTTGACTTGGAGACACACCAAGGCACCAAAAAGCCTCCTGTCCGGATACGGGGTCTCTTCATCATTCGGCCTCCTAGCTTTAGCATGGCCCAATAGTCCGGCCCATGAGGGATAGGTCGGCAGGCCGATGACCCCATAATCCAGGACTCCTTCACTTGCCATACACTGTACTAGCATAAAATTGTCATGCAAAGATCTCCCCTTGACAAAAGCACTCTAGAGATGTCCCACTAGGTTGGGAAGTTCCATAGCTAGCCGAGTCGAGAGAACCTTCTCAAAAAAATCGATGGCCCCATGCACAAGATTTATCGGCCGAAAGTCTCCCACATCCAACGCTCCTTCTTTCTTCAGCAGTAGCGACACTAGTGATTTGTTGATTGCAGCCATTCCCCTCATGTCCTCTCGATACATGCAGCCCATAGCTTTCATGAAATCCATCTTGATAACATTCCAGCACGTGGCATAGAAACATGCATCCCGTGAAACCATCCGGCCCCGGTGCTTTGTCCATTGGCATGGTCGTAATCACCTTCTCAACTTCCTCTGGGGTGAAAGGCTCCTCTACCGGTGATAAGTCCCGGCGCGGCAAGTTGAGCCCATCTAGATTCAGTGCATGCTGTCTCGACTCACAGCAGTCGAAAGCTCGACCGTAGTAGGCGTCCACCGCAGTGGCCACTTCTTCTTGTCCCGAATATACCTGCCCGTTGTACCTCACGGATCACATAATATTCTTTCGTTGCCTATGGCTAGCTTGCTGATGAAAGAGTCTAGTGTTACCGTCCCCCTCACATAGTTGTAAGAGCCGCGAGCGTTGCCTCACTATCGAGCACTCAAGTGAACACAGGCCCAAAAGTTTTCGCTTCAAGCATTTCCTCAGCTCCCTTTCCGCATCGGATAAATCTCTTGAATCCATTGCGACGTCCAGTCACGTGATCACCTCTAAGGCAATGGCAATCTACAACTTCACATTCCCAATCTAGCGGTCACTCCACTTTTGCAACCCCACTGTCGTGGCCCTCAGCTTATAGTGCAGCGTGAGGTAATCATTTGAGGCTGGTGGCATGGATTCCCATGTCGTTTGCACCGTCTCCATGAATCCTGTTGCCTTTACCCAAAAAGCTTCAAACCGAAAGCGTTTGTGAGTTTTGATCTCCACATTCATGTCCAACATCAAAGGACAGTGGTCCGAGACTGCCGTACCCAGTGCAGATAGAAAGCACGTCGGGAACGCCTCATCCCATTCATTAGAGACAAAGACATGATCAATCTTCTCCAATGTTGCATTCTGCCGCTCGTTAGACCATGTGTACCAGTGTCCATTCAAGTACATCTCCTTCAACTCGAGCCTATTTAGTTTGGCACAAAATCTGCCCAACATCCTCCAGTTGATCAAGTCGTTGCTCTTGTCCTCTTGCTTCGCAATTAGATTAAAATCCCCTGCCAAGAGCCAAGGGCCTACGTGCAACTCCTTGATGTCCACCAGCTCTTGCAAGAACTCCACTTTGTCCATGTCCTCTTGAGGACCATATACACAAGTTAGCCACCACTCCCTATCGCCTGGAGATTTTACACAAGCCGTGAGCGGGTTATTTTGATAATGTGGGTTGGAGAGCATGGCAATCATCTCATCCCAAGCAACTAGGATCCCACCACGCGTCCCTACTGTTGGAACTTAGAAGAACTTTGTAAATTTATTCCCAAGACACCGTTGTACAACAGCTACCGAAATCTCTTGCAGTTTGGTCTCCTGCAGGCACACGATGCCTAGGTTCGCCGCAAGCACTACCTGGCAAACCGCATCTCTATGTGTCGGTGCATTTAGCCCGCGCACATTCCACACGATCATTCTCATAGGTTATTCATTCATTGAAACACCCTACATACTCCACGAGCGCATGCGCCTAGGCCACGATGGCGTCAACCTAGGGCGTGTCATGCAGTGGTGTGGTTGGTGACTCCCACCCAAAGAGGGCTAGAATTGCTGTTATGTGAGCATCCGAGAGTGGGCGAGAAAAGAGCAACACGTACATGCCAAGTGCCTCATTGGAGATAACCTCCCCCTCGTGCGCCAAATAGAGCCTGCGTATGAGAACCTGCTGTTGCTTGCTAGCCCCGTGTTTAGCGATCATGGCACTTCTCCGTGGCGTGATATCTAGCTGCCTCTTCTTTCTGGGCTTGCGCGTTTCCACCCCATGGTTACGTGACTCCGGCCATGCTAAGATGGGCTCCAGCGATTTGTGCATGCTCTCACATAGCCGCGCCACCACCTCGTTCCCACGTCAAGTGGGCACCGGTGTGCATGGGGTCACGCCGGCTGCTTGCAGCTCCACGCTTCCAGAGAGACTCGCCTGGAAGGTGCCCCATGCATGCACTTGATCCACTCTGCCCATGCATCGCCTTAACAAGATCGAAACTACCCCCCGTGATGGAAATGTCCGGCTCCCCGTAGCCCACTTGTCGCTCCTCGGATGGCTACATGGGGCCAGTCCCATCGTGCTGTGCATGTGAATCATTGGATTCCGCCGCCGCGTCCCATCCACAGGAGTTCTCAACCAATGGGCAAACCTGTGACCCACCTACCACCACGCTCGACCAAGCCTACACACACCCAAGCCCTACACTTTGTTTGGACTCCAACATAGTCACCATTTTTGAGCATTTTGGAATTTGGATAGGGGAGCACGGCTGATGATCCCCGCTGCCGCAACAACCGTGGTTGCTGCCGGAGCTCCGATCTGATGAGCGTGGCGTGTGCCTCATCCACCTCCTCGTCAACTGTGTGGCCGCCAAGCATATCAACACCGCCAAAGCGCCCCTCGAACACCTCAGGTCGCTAGCGGCGACACCATGCAGCGTGTGGCAGTGGCCTTCCTCGATCTGGGTCACTGTCGAGCGCCGGTACTTCCTCGACCTCTGCCTATTCCTCTGCCTCATGACCATTGATACGTCTCCAACGTATCTATAATTTTGGCTTGTTCCATGCTGTTATATTATCATTCTTGGATGATTTACAATCATTTTATAGCAACTTTATATCACTTTTTGGGACTAACCTATTGACATAGTGCCCAGTGCCAGTTGTTGTTTTTTGCTTGTTTTTTACTTCACGGAATATCAGTACCAAACGGAGTCCAAACGCAGTGAAACTTTTTGGAGAATTTTTTTGGACCAGAAGACACCACATGGGCCAAAGAAGTACCAGAGGGGAGGCCCGAGGTGGGCACAACCCACCAGGGCGAGCCCAGGAGCCCAGGAATGCCTAGGGGGTTGTGCCCCCCTCGGTGACCTCCCGCACCGCCACTTCGCCCTATAAATTCCCAAATATTCCAGAAACCCTAGGGGAGTCTACGAAACACAATTCCAGCCGCCGCAAGTTCCAGAACCACGAGATCCAATCTAGACACCATCACAGAGGGGTTCATCATCCTCATTGGTGCCTCTTCGATGATGCGTGAGTAGTCTACCATAGACCAAAGGGTCCGTAGGCAGTAGCTAGATGGCTTCCTCTTTCTCTTTTGATTCTCAATACAATGGTCTCTTGGAGATCTATTTGATGTAACTCTTTTTCGCGGTGTGTTTGTTGGATCCGATGAACTTTGAGTTTATGATCGGATCTATATCCATGAATATTATTTGAGTGTTCTTTTGATCTCTTATATGCATGATTATTTATAGCCTCGTATTTTTTTCGAATCTTTGGTTTAGTTAGGCCAACTAGATCGATTTTTCTTGCAATGGGAAGAGGTGCTTTGTGATGGGTTCGATCATGCGGTGTTCTTTCCCAGTGACAGAAGGGGCATCAAGACACACATGTATCGTTGCTCTTAAGGGTAACAAGATGGGGGATATTCCTACATGAATAGATCTCGTCTACATCATGTCATCGTTCTTATTGCATTACTCCATTTCTCCATGAATTTAATACACTAGATGCATGCTGGATAGCGGTCGATGTGTGGAGTAATAGTAGTAGATGCAGGCAGGAGTCGATCTACTAATCTTGCACGTGATGCCTATATATTGATCATTGCCTTGGATATCGTCATAATTCTTCGAGCTTCTATCAATTGCCCAACAGTAATTTGTTTACCCACCGTGTGCTATTTTCTTGAGAGAAGCCACTAGTGAAATCTACGGCCCTCGGGTCCATTCTTTATCATATTTGCTTTGAGATCTATTTTTATTCGCTTTTGTTGACAGATCTATTGTTCCAAAAACCCAAAAATACCTTTCTGCACTTTTTTGTTACTTATTTTATTTCGTGTTTTATCGAGATCTATTTATCCAATCTACACAATTTTTATCCCGTCAACTTGACAATTTCTGGCACCGTTACCCGTAGAGGGATTGACAACCCCTCATAAGCGTCGGGTTGCAAGTATTTGTTCTTTGTGTGTAGGTACCATTTACATAGTGTTGCTTGGTTCTCCTACTGGATTGATACCTTGGTTTCATAATTGAGGAAAATACCTACCGTAGCTGTACTGCATCATCCCTTCCTCTTTGGGAAAATACTGACGTAGTTCAAGCGACATCGAAAGGAATTTCTAGCGCCGTTGCCGGGGAGTCACCATCAACATCTATCAGGTTCCTAATCACAAATCTCATCTCCTTGCAATTTACATTATTTGCCATTTGCCTCTCATTTTCATCTCCCCCACTTCACAAAAATTTGCCGTTTTATTCTCCCTCTTTTTCGTTCGCCGTTTTCTCGTCAGATCTATTTTTGTTTGCAATCTTCTTTGCGTAGTCATGACGACTCAAGAAAACACCAAGTTGTGTGATTTTTCCAATACCAATAACAGTGATTTTATTAGCACTCTGATTGCTCCTCCCGCCACTAGTACGGAATCTTGTGATATTAATGCCGCTTTGTTGAATCCTGTTTTGAAAGATCAGTTTTTCGGTACTCCTAATGAGGATGTCACATCCCATATAAACACATTCGTAGAATTATGTAATATGAAAAAGAAAAAAGATGTGGACAATGATATTGTGAAGTTGAAATTATTTCCTTTCTCTTTGAGGGATCGTGCAAAAATTTGGTTTTCTTCTTTGCCGCACAATAGTATCGATTCTTGGGATAAGTACAAAGATGCTTTTATTACTAAGTATTTTCCGCCCATGAAAATTATTTCTCTTAGAACCCAAATCATGAATTTTAAGCAACTTGAGCATGAACATATTGCACAATCTTGGGAAAGAATGAAGTTGATGCTAAGAAATTGTCCTACGCATGGTTTAAATCTTTGGATGATCATACAATTTTTTTACGTGGGATTGAACTTTGTTTCTAGAAATCTTTTAGATTCCGCCGCGGGTGGTACTTTTATGGAAATTACTTTGGGTGAAGCTACTAAATTGCTTGATAATATTATGGAAAATTATTCACAATGGCATACTGAAAGAGCACCTACTAGTAAAAAAGTTAATTCAGTTTAAGAAATTAGTACGTTGAGTGAAAAAGTTGATGCTCTTATGAAAATGGTTGCTAATAAAAGTGCTCCTATTGATCTTAATGTGCCTTTGTCTACTTTGATTGAGCAAAATAGTGATCCCGTAGGTGTGAATTTTGTCTCACGAAACAATTTTAATAACAATGCTTATAGAGGTAATTTTAATCCTAGGCCTTTTCCTGGAAATTCCTCTAATAATTATGGTAATTCCTATGGTAATTCTTCTTACAATAATAATAGGCACACCTATGATCTTGAGAATAATATTAAAGAATTTATCAATGCTCAAAAAGTTTTCAATACTACGATAGAAGAAAAGTTGAAAAAGATTGATTATATGTCTAGAAGCATTGATAGAATTCCTCACGATGTAGAAAATCTCAAGTTGAAATTTTTTGTACCCAAGGTTGATGAATCAATTAAAGCTTTAGATGTTTCTATGGACGAAAGTAAGAAAAGAACCGCTATGCTTAGAGCTAAAAGAGATTTTTTAGGAAGAGTGTTTTCTAGTGATTGCTTTCATAAAAATGATAAAGATCTTAGAGTGATTGGTGTTTCTTCTATTGATTCCTTGTTTAGTAAAATTAAAATTGATGATAAAGGGACTGAAGAAGATTCAACTTTAGTTAGAAGGCGTCCCGATAATTCGGAGGGTGAAAATCTTGATGAAAAAATTGATAAAAGTGGGTTTGGAGAGGTCAAAACTTTAGCTAGTGATATGCCCACTATATTGGATTACAAAGACTTTAATTATGATAATCGCTCTTTGCTTGAATGTATTTCTTTGTTGCAATCCATGATAAATTCACCCCATGCTTATGAACAAAATAAAGCTTTTACTAAGCATATCGTAGATGCCATGATGAAAGCTTTGGAGGAAAAATGGACGTAGATTATTGCATGATGAATGGGAACCTACCATTAAATCCAAGATTAAAAATTATGAGTGTTTTGCTTTATGTGATTTGTGTGCTATTCCACAATTCTGAAATATTTATGTGATGTGCTTGGTCTTACCGATATTGAAGAATGTTCTCTTAATTTGCACTTGGCGGATTCTACTATTAAAAAGCCCTTGGGAAGAATTAATGATGTTCTTATTCTTGCAAATAGAAATTATTTACCCATAGATTTTATTGTTGATATTGATTGCAATCCGTCTTTTCCAATTATACTTGGTAGACCGTTTTTACGTACTATTGGTGCCATGATTGATATGAAAGAAGGCAATATTAAATTTCAATTTCCACTAAGAAAGGGTATGGAACACTTCCCTAGAACAAGAATTAAGCCACCATATGAATCAATCATGAGGGCATCCTATGGATCTAAAACTAAAGATGACAATACTTGAATCTATGCATTATGCCTAGCTAGGGGCATAAAACGATAACGCTTGTTGGGAGGCAACCCAATGAATAAAATTTATTTTTGCCTTTTTCTTTCTGTTCTTGAGTGTTTGCACAATTATGCCTCTGTTATGATTTTTTTTATGTTTTAATTAGTATTTGTGCCAAGTAAAGCCTTTGGGATAGCTTTGGTGATAGTTGATTTGATCCTGTTGAAAAACAGAAACAATTAAGTAACAGAATTGTTTAAATTCACAGAAGAGATGAAAACTTCTGAATTTTTTACAGAAGATTGATATACAAATTTCCTCTGCTGTCCTAATTTTTCAGAATTTTTGGAATTACAGAAGTATGAGAACAATTCGCATCTTTACAGACTATTCTGTTTTTGACAGATTCTGTTTTCTTTGCATTGTGTGCTTAGTTTGATGAATCTATGGATTGTATCGGGCGGTATAAGCCATGGAAAAGTTAGAATACAGTAGATATAATGCAATAACAAAATTTGAATTGGTTTGCTACAGTACATAAAGTAAAGATTGGTTTTCTTATACTAACGGATCTCAAGAAGGTTTTGTTTAGTTTTGTGTGATTGAAGTTTTCAAGTTTTGGGTGAGATCGCGATAAATGAAGGAATAAGGAGTGAAAAGAGCCTAAGCTTGGGGATGCCCCATGGCACCCCAAGTTAATATTCAAGGATAAACAAGGTTGTGCAACATGATTTGAGTTCCCAAGATTGTGCAACATGTTCACGCTCAAGTTGCTTAAAATTCATGATTTGAGTTCTAAGAGAAATAATTTTCGCGGGCGGAAAATACTTAGTAATAAAAGCATCTTTGCACATATCCCAAGAATCGATACTATTGTGAGGCAAAGAAGAAAACCAAATTTTTGCACGATACCTCAAAGAGAAAGGAAATAATTTCAACTTCACAATATCATTGCCCACATCTTTTTTCTTTTGCATATCGCACAATTCTACTAATGTGTTTAGATGGGACGCGGCACCCTCATCAGGAGTACCGGAAACTGATCTTTCATAACAAGATTCAACAAAGCGGCATTAATATCACAAGATTCCGCACTAGTGGCGGGAGGAGCAATCGGAGTGCTAATAAAATCATTGTTATCGGTATTGGAAAAATCACACGAGTTGGTGTTTTCTTGAGTCATCGTGCCTACGCAAACAAGATTGCAAACAAAAACAGATCTGACGAGAAAAAGGCGAATGAAAAAGAGGGCGAATAAAATGGCAAATTTTTGTGAAGTGGGCGAGATGAAAATGAGAGGAAAATGGCAAATAATGTAAATTGACACGAGATGAGATTTGTGATTAGGAACCTGATAGATGTTGATGATGCATCCCCGGCAACAGCGCCATAAATTCCTTTTGATGTCGCTTGAACTACGTCGGTATTTTCCCAAAGAGGAAGGGATGATGCAATACAGCTACGGTAGGTATTTCCCTCAGTTATGAAACCAAGGTATCAATCCAGTAGGAGAATCAAGCAACACTATGTAAACGGTACCTGCACACAAAGAACAAATACTTGCAACCTGACGCGTAAGAGGGGTTGTCAATCCCTCCACGGTAAAAAGATAGATAAATTTGTGGTAGATTGGATAAATAGCTCTCGATAAAATGTGAAATAAAATAAGTAGTAAAAAAGTACAGCAAGGTATTTTTAGGTTTATGGAATAATAGATCTAAAAATAAAAGCGAATAAAAATAGATCTCAAAGCAAATAAGATAAAGAATAGACCCGGGGCCGTAGATTTCACTAGTGGCTTCTCTCAAGAAAATAGCACACCGTGGGTAAACAAATTACTGTTGGACAATTGATAGAAGATCAAATAATTATGACGATATCCAAGGCAATGATCGATATATAGGCATCACGTCCAAGATTAGTAGACCGACTCCTGCCTGCATCTACTACAATTACTCCACACATCGACCGCTATCCAGCATGCATCTCGTGTATTAAGTTCATGGAAAATGGAGTAATGCAATAAGAACGATGACATGTTGTAGACGAGATCTATTCATGTAGGAATAGCCACCATCTTGTTTTCCTTAATAGCAACGATACATGCGTGTCTTGCTTCCCTTTCTGTCAATGGGAAAGAACACCGCAAGATCGAACCCATCACAAAGCACCTCTTCCCATGGCAAGAAAAATCGATCTAGTTGGCCTAACTAAACCGAACATTCGAAGAAGAAATACGAGGCTATAAATAATCATGCATACAAGAGATCAAAAGAAGACTCAAATAACATTCATGGATATAGATCTGATCATAAACGTAAAGTTCATCGGATCCCAACTAACACACCACAAAAAAGAGTTACATCAAATAGATCTCCAAAAGACCATTGTATTGTGAATCAAGAGAGAAAGAGAGAGAGAGAGAGAGAGAGAGAGAGAGAGAGAGAGAGAGAGAGAGAGGAAGCCATCTAGCTACTGCCTACGGACCCGTAGGTCTATGATGAACTACTCACGCATCATCGAAGAGGCACCAATGAGGATGATGAACCCCTCCGTGACCGTGTCTAGATTGGATCTCGTGGTTATGGAACTTGCGGCGGCTGGAATTGTGTTTTGTGGACTCCCCTAGGGTTTCTGGAATATTTGGGAATTTATAGGGCGAAGAGGTAGTGCGGGGGGTCACCGAGGGGGGCACAACCCCCCTGGGTGCGCCTGGGCCTCCTGACGCGCCCTGGTGGGTTGTGCCCACCTCCGGCCTCTCCTCTAGTACTTCTTTGGCCCACTGGGTGTCTTCTGGTCGAGAAAAAATCTCCAAAAAGTTTCGATGCGTTTGGACTCCGTTTGGTACTGATATTATGCGAAGTAAAAAACAAGCAAAAAACAGCAACTGGCACTAGGCACTATGTCAATAGGTTAGTCCCACAAAATGATATGAAGTTGCTATAAAATGATTGTAAAACATCCAAGAATGATAATATAACAGCATGAAATAAGCAAAAATTATAGATACGTTGGAGACGTATCAACCGTGCTCAAAAAGATATAAGTGAAGCACTAGAGCAATTCCATAGCTCAAAAAATTGAAGTGAAGCACATATAGCAATTCTAACAAATCATAGCATAATTATGGCTCTCTCAAATAGGTGTGTCCAGCAAGGATGATTGCGACAAACTAAAATGCAAAAAAATAAAGACTCATATAATACAAGACGCTCCAAGCAAAACTCATGATATGTGACGAATAAAAATATAGCTCCAAGTAAAATTACCAATGGTTGTTAGAAGAAAGAGGGGATGCCTTCCGGGGCATCCCCAAGCTTAGTTGCTTGGTTCTCCTTGAATATTATCTTGGGTTGCCATGGGCATCCCCAAGCTTAGGCTCTTTTCACTCCTTATTCCTTCATCCATCGAGATCTCACCCAAAACTTGAAAACTTCAATCACACAAAACTTAACAAAACATTCGTGAGATCCGTTAGTATAAGAAAACCAATCTTTGCTTTAAGTACTATTGAAAACCCATTCATATTTTGTTATTTCATTATACCTACTGTATTCTAACTTTACCATGGCTTATACCCCCCGATACAATCCATAGATTCATCAAAATAAGCACACAATGCAAAGAAAACAGAATTTGTCAAAAACAGAACAGTCTGTAAAGACACAAATTTTACTCATACTTCTGTAAATCCAAAAATTGTGAAAAAACAGGACAACAGAGCCAATTTGAATATCAATATTGTATAAAAATTCAGAATTTTTCGTCGCTTCTGTGAACTTTAACAATTATGTTACTGGACGCAAAAGTTTCTGTTTTTCAACCGGATCAAATCAACTATCACCCAAAGCTATCCCAGAGGCTTTACTTGGCACAAACACTAATTAAAACATAAAAATCACAATAATAACAGAGGCATAGTTGTGCAAACACTCAATAACAGAAAAAAAATGCTAAATAAATTTTATTCATTTGGTTGCCTCCCAACAAGCGCTATCGTTTTATGCCCCTAGCTAGGCATAATGCATATTTTCAATTATTGTCATCTTTGGTTTTTGCCCCATAGGTTGCCCTCATGATTGATTCATATGGTGGCTTAATTCTTGTTCTAGGGAAGTGTTCCATACCCTTTCCTAGTGTAAACTGAAATTTAATATTCCCTTCTTTCATATCCAACACGGCACCTGTAGTTCCTAAAAACGGTCTACCAAGTATAATGGGACAAGACGGATTGCAATCAATATCAAGAACAATAAAATTTATGGGCACATAGTTCCTATTTGCAAGAATAATAACATTATTAATTCTTCCCAAAGGCTTTTTAATAGTAGAATCCGTCAAGTGCAAATTAAGAGAACATTCTTCAATATTGGTAAGACCAAGCACATCACATAGAAATTTCAGAATTGTGGAAACACTAGCACCCAAATCACATAAAGAAAAGCAATCATAATTTTTAATCTTGACTTTAATGGTAGGTTCCCACTCATCATATAATTTTCTAGGAATTGAAATCTCTAATTCCAACTTTTCTTCTAAAGCTTTCATCATCGCTTCTACAATATGTTTAGTAAAAGCTTTATTTTGTTCATAGGCATTGGGTGAATTTATCATGGACTGCAACAAAGAAATACATTCAATCAAAGAGCAACTATCATAATTAAAGTCTTTGTAATCCAAAAGAGTGGGCACATCACTAGTTAAAGTTTTTGACCTCTCCAAACCCACTTTTATCAATTTTTTAACAAGATTTTCACCCTCCGAATTATGAGGACGCCCTCTAGCTAAAGTTGACTCTTCTTCAGTCCTATTTTCATCAAGTTTAATATTACTAAACAAGGAATCAATAGAATAAATACCAATCATTTTAAGCTCTTCATCATTGTTATGAAAGCAATCGGTAGAAAACGCTCTTTCTAAAAATTCTCTTTTAGCTCTAAGCATAGCGGTTCTTTTCTTACTTTCATCCATAGAAACATACAAAGCTTTAATTGATTCCTTGACATCAACCTTAGGTGGAAAAAAATTAATCTTGAGATTTTCTACATCATGGGAAATTCTATCAATGCTTCTAGACATATCATCAATCTTATTCAACTTTTCTTCTATCGTAGTATTGAAAACTTTTTGAGCATTGATAAATTCTTTAATATTACTCTCAAGATCAGAGGGGTTCCTAATATTATTGTAAGAAGAATTACCATAGGAATTGCCATAATTATTAGAGGAATTTCCAGGAAAAGGCCTAGGATTAAAATTACCTCTATAAGCATTGTTATTAAAATTGTTTCATGAGACAAAATTCACATCTACGGGATCACTATTTTGCTCAATCAAAGTAGACAAAGGCACATCATTAAGATCAATAGGAGCATTTTTACTAGCAACCAATTTCATAAGAGCATCAATTTTTTCACTCAAAGTACTAATTTCTTCAACCGAATTAACTTTTTTACTAGTAGGTGCGCTTTTAGTATTGCCATTGTGAATAATTTGCCATGTTATTATCTAGGAATTTAGTAGCTTCACCCAAAGTAATTTCCATAAAAGTTCCACCCACGGCGGAATCTAAAAGATTTCTAGAGAAAAAATTCAATTCCGCATAAATTTTTTGTATAATCATCCAAAGAATGAAACCATGAGTAGGACAATTTCTTAGCATCAATTTCATTCTTTCCCAAGATTGTGCAACATGTTCATGCTCAAGTTGCTTAAAATTCATGATTTGAGTTCTAAGGGAAATAATTTTCGCGGGCGTAAAATACTTAGTAATAAAAGCATCTTTGCACTTATCCCAAGAATCGATACTATTACGAGGCAAAGAAGAAAACCAAATTTTTGCACGATCCCTCAAAGAAAAAAGAAAAAATTTCAACTTCACAATATCATTGTCCACATCTTTTTTCTTTTGCACACAATTCTATGAATGTCTTTAGATGGGATGCGGCATCCTCATTAGGAGTACCAGAAAATTGATCTTTCATAACAAGATTCAACAAAGCGACATTAATATCACAAGACTCTGCACTAGTGGCGGGAGGAGCAATCAGAGTACTAATAAAATCATTATTATTGGTATTGGAAAATTCACATAATTTGGTATTTTCTTGAGACATCGTGACTACGCAAACAAGATTGCAAGCAAACAAGAGATCTAACGAGAAAAAGGCGAACGAAAAAGATGGCAAATAAAAAGGCAATTTTTTGTGAAGTGGGGGAGATGAAAACGAGAGGCAAATGGCAAATATTGTAAATGCAAGAAGATGAGATTTGTGATTAGGATCCTGATAGATGTTGATGATGTCTCCCCGGCAACGGCGCCAGAAATTCCTTTGACGTGGCTTGAAACTGCGTTGGTATTTCCCCAAAGAGGAAGGGATGATGCAGCACAACTACGGTAAGTATTTCCCTCAGTTATGAAACCAAGTTTATTAATCCAGTAGGAGAACCAAGCAACACTATGTAAATGGTACCTGCAAACAAAGAACAAATACTTGCAACCCAACGCGTAGGAGGGGTTGTCAATCCCTCCTCGGTAAAAAGATAGATAAAATTGTATGAGATCTGATAAATAGATCTAGCAAAAACACACACAAAATAAGTAAAGAAAAAGTGCAGCAAGGTATTTTTTGGGTTTTTAGAATAATAGATCTGAAAACAATATGATAAAAGATAGACCCGGGGCCGTAGATTTCACTAGTGGCTTCTCTCAAGAAAATAGCATACGATGGGTAAACAAATTACTGTTGGGCAATTGATATAAAAGCAAATAATTGTGGCGATATCCAAGGCAATGATCATGTATATAGGCATCACGTCCAAGATTAGTAGACCGACTTCTGCCTGCATCTATTACTATTACTCCACACATCGATCGCTATCCAGCATGCATCTAGTGTATTAAGTTCATGGAGAAACGGAGTAATGCAATAAGAACGATGGCATGATGTAGACAAGATCTATTCATGTAGGAATAGACCCCATCTTTTTATCCTTAATAGCAATGATACATGCGTGCATTGCTACCCCTTCTGTCACTGGGTGAGGACACGCAAGATCGAACCCATCACAAAGCACCTCTTCCCATTGCAAGAAAAATCAATCTAGTTGGCCAAACCAAACCAAAGTTTTAGAGAAGAAATACGAGGCTATAGCAATCATGCATATAAGAGATCATAGAAAACTCAAATAATATTCATAGATAGATCTGATCATAAACTCACACTTCATCAGATCCCAACAAACACACCGCAAAAAGTCATTATATCAAATAGATCTCCAAGAACATCGAGGAGAACATTGTATTGAGAATAAAAAAGAGAGAAGAAGCCATCTAGCTACTGCCTACGGACCCGTAGGTCTATGGTGAACTATTCACGCATCATCGGAGGAGCACCAATGAGGATGATGAACACCTCCGTGATCGTGTTCCCCTCCAGCAGAGTGCCCGAATAGGGCTCTAGATTGGATCTCGTGGTTCTAGAACTTGCGGCAGCTGGAATTGTGTTTTCTATCGCTCCCCTAGGGTTTCTGGAACATCTGAGAATTTATAGAGCTGCGAGGCGGTGGAGGAGACCCCCATGGGCCCCACCACCCACCTGGGCACGCCAGGGGCCTTTGGCGCGCCCTGGTTTGTTGTGGGCCCCATGGGCCTCCCTGATGACCCACAAGTATAGGGGATCAATCATAGTCCTTTCGATAAGTAAGAGTGTCGAACCCAACGAGGAGCAGAAGGAAATGACAAGTGGTTTTCAGCAAGGTATTTTCTGCAAGCACTGAAATTATAAGTAACGAGTAGTTTGATAGCAAGATAATTTGTAACGAACAAGTAATGATAGTAGTAACAAAAGTGCAGCAAGGTAGCCCAATCCTTTTGAGGCAAAGGACAGGCCAAAATGGTCTCTTATGATAAGCAATGCGTTCTTGAGGGTACACGGGAATTTCATCTAGTCACTTTCACCATGTTGGTTTGATTTGTGTTCACTACTTTGATAATTTGATATGTGGGTGGATCGGTGCTTAGGTGTTGTTCTTACTTGAACAAACCTCCTACTTATGATTAACCCCCTCGCAAGCATCCGCAACTATGAGAAAAGTATTAAGAATAAATTCTAACCATAGCATTAAACTTTTGGATCCAATCAGTCCTTTACGGAATAGCGCTAAACTAGGGTTTAAGCTTCTGTCACTCTCGCAACCCATCATCTAATAACTACTCCATAATGCATTCCCTTAGGCCCAAATATGGTGAAGTGTCATGTAGTCGACGTTCACATGACACCACTAAGGGAATCACAACATACATACCATCAAAATATCGAACACATATCAAGTTCACATGATTACTTGCAACAAGATTTCTCCCGTGACCTCAAGAACAAAAGTAACTACTCACAAATGATAATCATGCTCAAGATCACAGGGGTATTAAATAGCATATTGGATCTGAACATATAATCTTCCACCAAATAAACCATATAGTAATCAACTACAAGATGTAATCAACACTACTAGTCACCCACAAGTACCAATCTATAGTTCTGGTACGAAGATTGAACACAAGAGATGAACTAGGGTTTGAGAGGAGATGGTGCTGTTGAAGATGTTGATGGAGATTGCCCTCCCCAAGATGGGAGAGTTGTTGGTGATGATGAGGACGATGATTTCCCCCTCCGAGAGGGAAGTTCCCCCGGCGGAATCGCTCCGTCGGAGGGCAAAAGTGCTCC
Organism: Thinopyrum elongatum; assembly: GCA_011799875.1. Classification (NCBI taxonomy): domain Eukaryota; kingdom Viridiplantae; phylum Streptophyta; class Magnoliopsida; order Poales; family Poaceae; genus Thinopyrum; species Thinopyrum elongatum. Next base: position 289,193,665 of record CM022303.1, on the reverse strand, counting down.
TGCCCAAGTTCCGCCTCGAGACGGCGGCGCTTCGTCCCGAAAGTCCTCTTCTTATTTTTTCTAGGACAAAATGACTTATATACCAGAAGATGGGCACCGGAGGTGGGCTGGGCTGAGCACAACCCACAAGGGCGCGCCTGGGAGGCCTAGCATGCCCTGGTGTCTTGTGCTCACCAGGTGGCCCCCCTCCGGTAGTTATTTGCTCCAGTATTTCTTATTTATTCCATAAAAATTCCTCGTGAAGTTTCAGCTCATTTGGAGTTGTGCAGAGTAGGTAGCCTGACGTAGCTTTTTCAGGTCCAGATTTCCAGCTGCCGGAATTCTCCCTCTTTGTGTGTATCTTGCATATTATGAGAGAAAAGGCATTAGAATTACTCCAAAAAAAGCATTATAAATAACAGTAGATAAACATGATGCAAAATGGATGTATCAACTCCCCCAAGCTTAGACCTCGCTTGTCCTCAAGCGAATACCGAAATCGAAAAACATGTCCACATGCTTAGAGAGAGAGGTGTCGATAAAAACAAAATATGGACATAGAAGCATCATGTAAATTATTATAACAACAACAAACTTTAACATAAGACTTTTATCATAGACTTCTCATAGATAAGTAACCATCCATCACAATATCAAAGTATAAACCATAAACTCTATGTTCTCAGTCAAATTTGCAACTACAATTCATCATCTTTTTAGGAAGGGTCACGTATCGGAGCCTTTAGGCAAGTCCACATACTCAACCATCATGTAGTCTTCTATGATTGCTAACACTCACTGCGTACACATGAGCAAAATGTTTCAACCGGACACATAGAAAGATAGGGGCTTATAATTTTGCCTCCCAACATATTCACCTCAAGGGTGATGTCAACAATAATAACTCACGCTACCCATATCCAACTGGATATATGTGCCTAGATCTTTCCTCACCACATGATGCTTGCCAAAAGAGAAAAATAAAAAGGAATGGAGAGAAAAATTTGACTCTTGTATGAAAGTAAATACATAAAAGTAAAAGATAGGCCCTTCGTAGAGGGAAGCAGAGGTTGCCATGCGCTTTTTGTTTGTATGCTCAATCCCTTAGTGCAAGAGAATGCACGTTATATTGCCCCTTATGATAGCAACCTTTATTATGCAGTCTGTCGCTTTTATTCTTTGCCATCACAAGTTCGTACAACGCTCAATTTTCTCTTACACTAAATGATCTAACACTTTTAGGAGCAATTTTTATTACCTTATTGCATCGATGACAACTTACTTGAAGGATCTTACTCAATCCTTAGGTAGGTATGGTGGACTCTTGAAAATAAGATTTGGGTTTAAGGGTTTTCGGATGCACAAGTAGTATCTCTACTTGGTGCGGAATTTTGGCTAGCAAAGATGGGGGGCAAGCACCACATGTTGAAGGATCTATGACAATATAACTTCTATGTGAATATGAACAAACATGAATCATTACGTTGTCTTCCTTGTCCAACGTCAACAATTTTGGCATATAATAGTTTGATGGGGGCTCACAATCACAAAAGATTTCCAAGATAGTGTATTTGCATGTAAATCTTCTCTTCCCTTATTAATTCTTTCATGAATTGCATCATTGACCAATGCTATGTTTGTCAATCTCCAATAAAATTTTCTACTTATACTTTTCCTTATGTGGTGTCATTACTTACCATAAGATTAGCATATGATCCTTTTCATTTATTTCCTTTCTTTTTATTGAAACATGAAAGTAAAGAAAGCAAAACTCAAACTAAACTTTATTATATCTCGCACACGATTACAAAGATAGATCACTAAGCAAACTCTCGAAAAGAAAGGATCGAACTAAACTTTTATTCATCTAAAGCAAAAGATAACTATGGATTGAACTAAGATAAGTAAAGGCAAAAGATAGTGGAGGTGATACGATACTGGGGCACCTCCCCCAAGCTTGGCACAAGCCAAGGGAGTGCCCATACCCGATACTCAATTTTCTTTTGGTGATGAAGAAGGAGGTGGTGATGATGAAGTAGTAGCGATCTTGTCCTTCATGATCAAGAGATTCTCCAATCTACGGATGACGCTCCGGAGGGCGATGATGTGCTCTTGCAACAGAATATTTTTCATGGGTGAGATATTATTTTGCACATGAACCGTTTTGATGATCCGAAAGGCTTCGATCTCGGTGGGGGTGAGATGATCATAGTAAGGTTTAAGGATATCTTCTTCTTCTTCCTCGGCAGGCCAGGCCTGCTCAACCACCGGCGCTTGATCTCCGGTAGCCTCCTTGCTCTTGTCCCCTTTGACGGCTTCTATGGGTTCTTCTCTCTTTAGCTCGATCTTCATCAACCAAGCATCCTCTTGCACGTTGTTGGAGGAAGAAGAAGACATGATGCCTGGCTCAACATATCTGACCGAAAACAGCAAGAAAAGAAAACAGAAGATTTCTCCATGATACGGTAGTCAATAGGTTCGGGGGGTATATAAATATTTTTTTTTATCTTGGGAAACAAGCAAACGGAAGAAAAACGGAGTCCGGAAGGTACCCGAGGTGGGCACAACCCACCTGGGCGCGCCTGGCTGCCAGGCGTGCCCTGATGTCTTGTGCCCACCAGGGGTGCCTTCCTAGTTGTTTCTTATTTTCCTAATTTTTGTTATATTCCAAAATGGACAGAAAATATTTTTGCAGATTTTTCGGAGTCCGTTTACTTACCGTATCATGTACCTCCTCTTTTTCACGATTCTGGAGTGTTCCGGAAGGTTTCTTTTATGTGTTCTTCCGGTGTCATAGTTTGGATAATATTGCTTTCAACATTAATGGGCATACCTGAGATATAATGTTTTATTCGTTGCCCATTAACAACCTTCGGGTTAGTACCTTCGGCATTATTTATTTTGATAGCTCCAGATCGATAAACTTTCTCGATAACATAGGGTCCTTCCCATTTAGAGAGGAGCTTTCCTACAAAGAATCTGAAATGAGAGTTGTACAAAAGAACATATTCTCCAACTTTGAACTCACGCTTTTGGATTCTTTTATCATGCCATCTTTTAACTTTTTCTTTAAATAACTTGGCATTTTCATAAGCTTTGGTTCTCCATTCATCTAATGAGCTAATATCAAATAACCTCTTCTCACCAGCAAGTTTGAAATCATAGTTGAGTTTTTTAATTGCCCAATAAGCTTTATGTTCTAACTCAAGAGGCAAATGACAAGCTTTTCCATAAACCATTATATAAGGAGACATACCCATAGGATTTTTATAAGCTGTTCTATAAGCCCAAAGTGCATCATCTAATTTCTTAGACCAATTCTTCCAGGACCTATTGACAGTCTTTTGTAAAATTAATTTTATTTCTCTATTGCTAAGTTCAACTTGACCACTAGACTGAGGATGATAGGGTGATGCAATTCTATGGTTAACATCATACTTGGCAAGCATTTTACAGAAAGCACCATGAATAAAGTGTGAACCACCATCAGTCATTAAATATCTAGGGACTCCAAACCTTGGGAAAATAACTTCCTTAAGAATTTTAATAGAGGTGTTGTGATCAGCACTACTAGTTGGAATAGCTTCTACCCACTTAGTAACATAATCAACAGCAACCAAAATATGAGTATACCCATTAGAGGAAGGAAAAGGTCCCATGTAATCAAATCCCCAAACATCAAATGGTTCAACAGCAAGTGACTAATTCATAGGCATTTCTTCATGCTTACCGATATTACCTATTCTTTGGCATTCATCACAAGATAAGACGAACTTATGAGCATCCTTGAAGAGAGTAGGCCAATAAAACCCAGATTGCAATACCTTGTGAGCAGTTCTGTCTCCCGCATGATGTCCTCCATAAGCTTTGGAGTGACATTTTCGTAGGATTTGTCCCTGTTCATGCTCAGGTACACAACGTCTAATAATACCATCTACTCCTTCTTTATAAAGATGTGGGTCATCCCAAAAGTAATGTCTTAAATCATAGAAGAATTTTTTTCTTTTGTTGGTATGTGAAACTAGGTGGTAAATATTTAGCAACAATATAATTAGCATAGTCAGCATACCACGGTGTACTATTAGAAACATTTATTGCTGCTAATTTCTCATCAGGAAAACTATCATCAATAGACAGTGGGTCATCAAGAACATTTTCAAGCCTAGAGAGGTTATCAGCTACGGGGTTCTCCGCTCCTTTTCTATCAGTGATATGCAAATCAAATTCTTGTAGCAAAAGAACCCATCGAATAAGCCTAGGTTTGGCATCTTTCTTTTCCATAAGATACTTTATTGCAGCATGATCAGTGTGAACAATTACTTTTGAATCTACGATATAGGATCTAAATTGATCACAAGCAAACACCACTACTAGAAATGCTTTTTCAGTAGTAGCATAATTTCTTTGTGCACTGTCTAGAGTTTTACTTGCGTAGTGAATAACATTAAGTTTCTTATCAACTCTTTGTCCTAGAACAGCACCAACAGCATAATCACTAGCATCACACATAATTTCAAAAGGCAAGTTCCAATCAGGTGGTTGAATAATAGGTGTAGAAATTAAGGCTTTCGTGAGTGTTTCGAAGGCTTCTAAACAAACATCATAAAAAACAAAAGGAACATCCTTTTGCAAAAGATTTGTAAGAGGCCTAGAAATTTTAGAAAAGTCTTTGATAAATCTCCTATAGAAACCAGCATGACCTAGGAAACTACGAATACCTTTGATATCTTTAGGACATGGCATTTTCTCAAGTGCATCAACCTTAGCTTTGTCCACCTCAATACCTCTTTCAGAAATATTATGGCCCAAAACAATACCTTCGTTAACCATAAAGTGGCACTTCTCCCAATTCAAGACAAGATTTGTTTGCTCGCATCTCTACAAAACTCGATCAATATTTCTTAAACAATCATCAAAAGACTTCCCATAAACAGAAAAATCATCCATGAAAACCTCAAAAATCTTTTCCCAAAAGTTAGAGAATATAGCAGTCATACATCTTTCAAAGGTAGCAGGTGCATTGCATAAACCAAAAGGCATACGTCTATAAGCATAAGTTCCAAAAGGACAAGTAAAAGTGGTCTTTTCTTGATCAGGTTGAGAAACAGGTATTTATGAAAAACCAGAATATCCATCAAGGAAGCAAAAATGTGTGTGCTTAGATAATCTTTCTAGCATTTGATCAATAAAAGGCAGAGTGTAATGATCTTTTCTAGTTGCTTTGTTTAATTTTCTAAAATCAATTACCATTCTATAGCATGTAACAATTCTTTGTCGAATAAGTTCATTCTTGTCATTAGGAACAACAGTAATACCTCCTTTCTTAGGGACACAATGAACATGACTTACCCATCTACTATCAGCTATAGGATAGATTATACGTGCTTCCAGAAGTTTCAATATTTCCGTTCTTACCACTTCTTTCATCTTTGGATTTAACCGACGTTGGTGATCAACAACGGGTTTAGCATCAGGTTCCATATTAATTTTGTGCTGACATGGAGTGGGACTAATGCCCTTAAGATCATCAAGAGTATATCCAATAGCAGCTCGGTGCTTCCTTAGAACTTTCAATAATCTTTCTTCTTCATGTTCTGAAAGGTTAGCACTAATAATAACAGGATAAGCATATTTCAAAGTGTCTGGCAACTATTTTAATTCAAACATAGGATCACCTTTAGGTGGAGGAGGACCTCCCAGAGTTTCAATAGGCAAGTTGTGTTTAAGCAGAGGACGTTGTTCAAAGAAAATCTTATCTATTTCATTTCTTTCATGCATATGTAAATCATTCTCATGGTCTAGCAAATATTGTTCTAAAGGATCAGTAGGAGGTATAGCAATAGAAGCAAGACCAATGATTTCATCCTTACTAGGCAATTCTTTCTTATGATGCTTCCAACTAAACTTGGAAAAATTAAACTCATGAGACTCATCACCAAAACTAACACCGACAGTTTGTTTCTCACAATCTATTTTAGCATTAACGGTGTTCAAGAAAGGTCTACCAAATATAATGGGACAAAAGTCATCTTGTGGGGAACAAAGAACAAGAAAATCAGTAGGGTATTTTATTTTCCCACACAAGACTTCAACATCTCTAACAATCCCAAGAGGTGTGATGGTGTCTCTATTAGCAAGTTTAATAGTAACATCTATGTCTTCTATCTCAGCGGGTGCTATGTCATTCATAATTTCTTGATATAAGGTAAAAGGAATGGCACTCACGCTAGCACCTATGTTGCATAAACCATGATAACAGTGATCTCCTATTTTAACTGAGACAACAGGCATGCCAACCACAGGTCTATGTTTATCTTTTTCATCGGGTTTAGCAATTCTAGCAGCTTCATCACAGAAGTAAATAACATACCCATCTATATTTTCAACTAGGAGATCTTTAACCATAGCAACACTAGGTTCTACTTTGATTTGTTCATCAGGTTTAGGTGTTCTAATATAACTTTTGTTGACCACAGTTGAAACTTTAGCATGTTCCTTTATCCTAACAGGGAAAGGTGGTTTTTCAATATAAGAAGTAGGAACAACTGGATCAACATTATAGATAATAGTTTCATCTTTAGTTATTACCGGTTCTTTAGTTTCTTCTTCAATAGGTGGGTGATATTTAAACCACTTCTCCTTAGGGAGATCAACATGAGTAGCAAATGATTCACAAAAGGAGGCTACTATCTCAGAGTCAAGTCCATATTTAGTGCTAAACTTTTGAAAGGCATCGGTATTCATAAAAGATTTAACACAATCAAATTTAAGATTAATACCTGACTCTTTACCTTCATCGAGTTCCCAATCTTCAGAGTTGCGTTTAATTCTTTCTAAAATATCCCACCGGAATTCAATAGTCTTCTTCATAAAAGAACCAGTACAAGAAGTATCAAGCATGGATTGATCATTACGAGAAAGCCGAGCATAAAAATTCTGAATAATAATTTTTCTTGAGAGCTCATGATTGGGGCATGAATAAAACATTGACTTAAGCCTCCACTAAGCTAGAGCGATACTTTCTCCTTCACTAGGCCAAAAATTATATATATAATTCCGATCACGATGAACTAGATGCATAGGATAATTTTTTTGGTGAAACTCCAATTTCAATCGATTCCAATTCCAAGATCCAATATCATCACATAGCCTATACAATGCCAATGCTTTTCCCTTCAAAGATAAAGGGAAACCCTTTTTCTTAGCTTCATCTCCGGGTAAACCTGCAAGTTTAACAATCCACAAATTTCAACCACATATATCAAGTGCATATCAGGATGTTCGGTTCCATCTTCTGCATAAGGATTAGCTAGCAGTTGTTCTATCATACCTGAAGGAATTTCATATTCAATATTTTCAGTAGGTGCAGTAGGTTGAGGGGTGACTAATTGTGGTTCCGGTCGAGGTGAAGATACCCCAAACAAACCCCTCAAAGGATTCTTTTCCATAGTAACAAGTGACAATAAATTTCAGCATGTAGTAATAATTTTTCCTTACCAATTTCCACTTACCAAGAGCGCTTCACTCCCCGACAACGGCACCAGAAAAGAGCCTTGATGACCCATAAGTATAGGGGATCAATCGTAGTCCTTTAGATAAGTAAGAGTGTCAAACCCAACGAGGGGCAGAAGGAAATGACAAGTGGTTTTCAGCAAGGTATTTTCTGCAAGCACTGAAATTATAAGTAACGAGTAGTTTGATAGCAAGATAATTTGTAACAAACAAGTAACGATAGTAGTAACAAAAGTGCAGCAAGGTAGCCCAATCCTTTTGAGGCAAAGTACAGGGAAAAACGGTCTCTTATGATAAGCAAAGCGTTCTTGAGGGTACACGGGAATTTCATCTAGTCACTTTCACCACGTTGGTTTGATTTGTGTTCACTACTTTGATAATTTGATATGTGGGTGGATCGGTGCTTAGGTGTTGTTCTTACTTGAACAAACCTCCTACTTATGATTAACCCCCTCGCAAGCATCCACAACTACAAGAAAAGTATTCAGAATAAATTCTAACCATAGCATTAAAACTTTTGGATCCAATCGGTCCCTTACGAAATAGCGCATAAACTAGGGTTTAAGCTTCTGTCACTCTCGCAACCCATCATCTTGGGCATCTCATCCCTTGGAGGTTTGTCCATCGCCGGTGGACGTGAGGTCCATGATGGAAATGGTGGCGTCCATGTTGTCTTTGTCCCACCAGGCCGGCTGATGGTTCATCGGCGGCCCATAGGAGTGATACATCCATTTTGCATCATGTTTTCCTACTGTTATTTATAATGTTTTTATACTTTATAAACCTTATTGGACTAATTCTAATGCCTTTTCTCTCATAATATGCAAGCTTTACACAAAGAGGGAGAATACCGGCAGCTGGAATTCTGGACCCGAAAAAGCTATGTTAGAGATACATATTCTGCACATCTCCAAATGAGCTGAAATTTTACGGAGAATTATTTTGGAATATATAATAAATATTGGAGAAAATAACTACCAGCGGGGGGCTACTAGGTGACCAGAAGACACCATGGCAAGCCAGGCCCCCCAGGCGCGCCCTGGTGGGTAGTGGGCACCCTAGTCCACCTTCGGTTCCCATCTTTTGGTATATAAGCTCTTTTGACCTAGAAAAAATAAGGAGAGGACTTTCGGGATGGAGCGCCGTCATCTCGAGGCAGAACTTGGGCAGGAGCACCTTTGCCCTCCAGCGGAGTGATTCTGCCAGGGGAATCCCTCCCGGAGGGGGAAATCGAAGCCATCGTCATCACCAAGAACCCTCTCATCTTTGGGAGGCTAATCTTCATCAACATCTTCAACATCGCCATCTCATCTCAAACCCTAGTTCATCTCTTGTGTTCAATCTTTGTACCGGAACCTCAGATTGGTACCTGTGGGTGACTAGTAGTGTTGATTACATCTTGTAGTTGATGCTAGATGGTTTATTTGGTGGAAGATTATATGTTCAGATCCATTATGCTATTTAATATCCCTCTAATCTTGAGCATGAATATTATTTGTGAGTAGTTGCCTTTGTTCTTGAGGCCACGGGAGAAGTCATGTTGCAATTAATCATGTGAATTTGATATGTGTTCGATATTTTGATGATATGTATGTTGTGATTCCCTTAGTGGTGTTATGTGAACGTCGACTACATGACACTTCACCATCTTTGGGCCTAAGGAAATGCATTGTGGAGTAGTTATTAGATTATGGGTTGCTAGAGTGACAGAAGCTTAAACCCTAGTTTATGCGCTATTCCTTAAAGGGCCGATTTAGATCCATATGTTTAATGCTATGGTTAGATTTTATCTTAATACTTCTTTCGTAGTTGCGGATTCTTGCGAGGGGGTTAATCATAAGTTGGAGGCTTGTTCAAATAAGAACAACACCCAAGCACCGGTCCACCAACATATCAAATATCAAAGTAGCGAACGCGAATCAAACCAACATGATGAAACTGACTAGATGAAATTCCCGTGTGCCCTCAAGAACACTTTGCTTATTATAAGAGACCGTTCCAGCCTGCCCTTTGCTATAAAAAGGATTGGGCTACCTTGCTGCACTTTATTTACCGTTACCGTTACTTGCTCGTTACAAATTATCTTACTATCAAACTACTTGTTACCGACAATTTCAGTGCTTGCACAAATTACCTTGCTGAAAACCGCTTGTCATTTCCTTCTGCTCCTCGTTGGGTTCGACACTCTTACTTATCGAAAGGACTACGATTGATTGCCTATACTTGTGGGTCATCAAGACTATTTTCTGGCTCAGTTGCCGGGGAGTGAAGCGCTCTTGGTAAGTGGAAATCGGTAAGGAAAAACTTATACTATGTGCTGAAATTTAGTGTCACTTGTTACTATGGAAAAAAAATCCTTTGAGGGGTTTGTTCAGGGTATCTTCACCTCGATCGAAAACACAAAGAGTTGCCCCTCAACCTACTGAACCTACTAAAAATATTAGTTTTGAAATTCCTTCGGGTATGATAGAGCAACTGCTAGCTAATCCTTATGTAGGAGATGGAACAAAACATCCTGATATGCATTTGATACACGTGGATGAAATTTGTGGATTGTTTAAGCTTGCAGGTTTACCCAGAGTTGAAGTTAAGAAGAAGGTTTTACCTTTATCTTTGGGGTGAAAAGCATTGACATGGTATAGGCAATGCGATGATATTGGATCTTGGAACTGGAATCGATTGAAATTGGAATTTCACCAAAAAAATATCGTATGCATCTACTTCATCGTGATCGGAATTATATATATAATTTTTGACCTCATGAAGGAGAAAGTATCTCTCTAGCTTGGAGGAGGCTTAAGTCAATGTTGTATTCATGCCCCAACCATGAGCTTTCAAGAGAAATTATCATTCAAAATTTTTATGCTCGACTTTCTTGTAATGATCAATCCATACTCGATACTTCTTGTGCTGGTTCTTTTATGAAAAAGACTATTGAATTCAGGTGGGATCTTTTAGAAAGAATTAAACACAACTCTGAAGATTGGGAACTCGATGAAGGTAAAGAGTCAGGTATTAAGCTTGAGTTTGATTGTTTTAAATCTTTTATGAATACCGATGCTTTTCACAAGTTTAGCACTAAATATGGGATTGACTCTGAAATAGTAGCCTCTTTTTGTGAATCATTTGCTACTCATGTTGATCTCCCTAAGGAGAAGTGGTTTAAATATCATCCCCCTATTAAATAATAAATTAAAGAACCGGTAATAGTTAAAGATGAAACTATCATATACAATGTTGATCCAGTTGTGCCTACTGCTTATATGGAAAACCCACCTTTTCTTGTTAGGATAAAGGAACATGCTAAGGTATGAACAGTGGTTTGCAAAAGTAACATTAAAGCACCTAAACTCTCTGAACAAATTAAAGTAGAACCTAGTGTTGCTATGGTCAAAGATCTCTTGGTCGATAATATTGATGGGCATGTTATTTATTTCTGTGATGAAGCTGCTAGAATTCCTAAACCCGATGAAAAAGATAAACATAGACCTGTTGTTGGCATGCCTGTCGTCTTAGTTAAAATAGGAGATCATTGCTATCATGGTTTATGTGACTTAGGTGCTAGTGTGAGTGCTATCCCTTTTACTTTATACCAAGAAATTATGAATGATATAGCACCTGCTGAAATAGAAGACATAGATGTTACTATTAAACTTGCTAATAGAGATACCATCACACCACTTGGGATTGTTAGAGATGTTGAAGTCTTGTGTGGGAAAATAAAATACCCTACTGAGTTTCTAGTTCTTGGTTCCCCGCAAGATGACTTTTGTCCCATAATTTTTGGTAGACCTTTCTTGAACACTGTCAATGCTAAGATAGATTGTGAGAAAGAAACTGTCAGTGTTAGTTTTGGTGATGTGTCTCATGAGTTTAGTTTCTCTAAGTTTCATAGACAACCTCATGATAAAGAATTGCCTTGTAAGGATGAAATAATTGGTCTTGCTTCTATTGTCGTACCTCCTACTGATCCATTAGAACAATATTCGCAAGACCTTGAAAATGATAAGCCTTGCGCGAAAGTAATGAAATAGATAAACCATTCTTTGAACAACAGTCTATCCTTAAACACAATTTGCCTATTGAAACTCTAGGAGGTCCTCCTCCACCTAAAGGTGATCCTGTGTTTGAATTAAAACAATTGCCTGACACTCTGAAGTATGCTTATCTTGATGAGAAAAAAGATATATCCTGTTATTATTAGTGCTAACCTTTCAGAACACGAAGAAGAGAGATTATTAAAAATTCCGAGGAAGCACCGTGCTGCTATTGGATATACTCTTGATGATCTTAAGGGCATTATTCCCACTCTCTGTCAGCACAAGATTAATATGGAACCTGATGCTAAACCCGTTGTTGATCACCAACGACGATTGAATCCTAAGATGAAATAAGTGGTAAGAACTGAAATACTAAAGCTTCTGGAAGCAGGTATAATCTATCCCATAGCTGATAGTTGCTACTTCTTGAGCTTGCATTGGTTTTTCCCTTGAAGAGGAAAGGGTGATGCAGCAAAGTAGAGATAAGTATTTCCCTCAGTTTGAGAACCAAGGTATCAATCCAGTAGGAGACAACGCTCAAGTCACCGAATACCTGAACAAACAATCAAACAACTTGCACCCAACGCGATAAAGGGGTTGTCAATCCCTTCACGGTCACTCGCAAAAGTGAGATCTGATAGAGATAGATAAAAGTAAACAAACGGTAAAGTAAATATTTTTGGTATTTTTGGTTTATAGATCGGAAAGTAAAAGATTGCAAAATAGTAGATCAAAAACTAATATGATGGAAAATAGACCCGGGGGCCATAGGTTTCACTAGAGGCTTCTCTCAAGATAGCAAATAATACGATGGGTGAACAAATTACTGCCGAGCAATTGATAGAAAAGCGCAAAGTTATGATAATATCTAAGGCAATGATCATGAATATAGGCATCACGTCCGTGTCAAGTAGACCGAAACGATTCTGCATCTACTACTATTACTCCACACATCGACCGCTATCCAGCATGCATCTAGAGTATTAAGTTCATAAAGAACGGAGGAATGCATTAAGTAAGATGACATGATGTAGAGGAATTAACTCAAGCAATATGATGAAAACCCCATCTTTTTATCCTCGATGGCAACAATACAATACGTGCCTTGCCGCCCCTACTGTCACTGGGAAAGGACACCGCAAGATTAAACCCAAAGCTAAGCACTTCTCCCATTGCAAGAAAAACCAATCTAGTTGGCCAAACCAAACCGATAGTTCGAAGAGAATTACAAAGATATCAAATCATGCATAAAAGAATTCAGAGAAGATTCAAATAATATTCATAGATAAGCTGATCATCCACAATTCATTAGATCTCGGCAAACACACCTCAAAAATAAGTATTACATCGAATAGATCTCCAAGAACATCGAGGAGAACATGGTATTGAGAGTCAAAGAGAGAGAAGAAGCCATCTAGCTACTAGCTATGGACCCGCAGGTCTGAGGTAAACTACTCACGCTTCATCGGAAGGGCAATAGAGTTGATGTAGAAGCCCTCCGTGATCGAATACCCCTCCAGCAGGGTGCCGGAAAAGGTCCCTAGGTGGGATCTCATGGGTACAGAAGGTTGCGGCGGTGGAAAAGTGTTTTCATGGATGCTTCTGTTTGTTTGGGGATATATGGGAATATATAGGTGAAAGAATTAGGTCAGGGGGTGCACGAGGGGCCCACAAGGGTGGGGGCACGCCCTACCCCCCTGGGCGCGCCCTCCGTCCTTGTGGCCGCCTCGTGGCTCCTCCGACTTCATCACCAAGTCTCCTGGTTGTCTTCTGGTCCAAGAAAAATCATCGTGAAGGTTTTATTCCGTTTGGTATTCCTTTTCTGCGAAACTTAAAAATAGGGGAAAAATAGGAACTGGCACTGGGCTCTAGGTTAATAGGTTAGTCCCAAAAATAATATAAAATAGCATAATAATGCATGTAAAACATCCAAAACAGATAAAATAATAGCATGGAACAATAAAAAAATATAGATATGTTGGAGACGTATCAAGCATCCCCAAGCTTAATTCATGCTCGTCCTCGAGTAGGTAAATGATAAAAACAGAATTTTTTATGTGGAATGCTACCTAACATATTTATCCATGTAATTTCTTTATTGTGGCATGAATGTTCAGATTCGTAAGATTCAAAACAAAAGTTTAATATTGACATAAAAACAATAATATTTCAAGCATACTAACAAGGCAATTATGTCTTCTCAAAATAACATGGCCAAAGAAAGCTTATCCCTACAAAATCATATAGTCTGGCTATGCTCCATATTCATCACACAAAATATTTAAATCATGCACAACCCCGTTGACAAGCCAAGCAATTGTTTCATACTTTTGATGTTCTCAAACTTTTTCAACTTTCACGCAATACATGAGCATGAGCCATGGACATAGCACTATAGGTGGAATAGAAGGTGGTTGTGGAGAAGACAAAAAGAAGGAGATAGTCTCACATCAACTAGGCGTATCAACGGGCTATGGAGATGCCCATCAATAGATATCAATGTGAGTGAGTAGGGATTGCCATGCAACGGATGCACTAGAGCTATAAGTTTACGAAAGCTCAAAAAGAAACTAAGTGGATGTGCATCCAACTTGCGTAGTCACGAAGACCTAGGGCAATTTGAGGAAGCCCATCATTGGAATATACAAGCCAAGTTCTATAATGAAAAATTCCCACTAGTATATGAATGTGTCAACATAGGAGACTCTCTATCATGAAGATCATGGTGCTACTTTGAAGCACAAGTGTGGTAAAAGGATACTAACATTGCCCCTTCTCTCTTTTCTCTCTTTTTTTTTATTTGGGCCTTCTTTCATTTTTTGGCCTCTCTTTTTTCGTCTAGAGTCTCATCCCGACTTGTGGGGGAATCATAGTCTCCATCATCCTTTCCTCACATGGGACAATATTCTAATAATGAAGATCATCACACTTTTATTTACTTACAACTCAAGAATTACAACTCGATACTTAGAACAAAATATGACTCTATATGAATGCCTTCGGTGGTGTACCGGGATGTGCAATGAATCAAGTGTGACATGTATGAAAGAATTATGAATGATGGCTTTGCCACAAATACGGTGTCAACTACATGATCATGCAAAGCAATATGACAATGATGGAACGTGTCATAATAATCGGAATGGTGGAAAGTTGCATGGCAATATATCTCGGAATGGCTATGGAAATGCCATAATAGGTAGGTATGGTGGCTGTTTTGAGGAAGGTATATGGTGGGTGTATGGTACCGGCGAAAGTTGCGCGGCACTAGAGAGGCTAGCAATTGTGGAAGGGTGAGAGTGCGTATAATCCATGGACTCAACATTAGTCATAAAGAACTCACATACTTATTGCAAAAATCTATTAGTTATCGAAACGAAGTACTACGTGCATGCTCCTAGGGGGATAGATTGGTAGTAAAAGAACATCGCTCGTCCCCGACCGCCACTCATAAGGAAGACAATCAATAAATAAATCATGCTCCGACTTCATCACATAACATACGTGCATGCTACGGGAATCACAAACTTTAACACAAGTATTTCTCAAATTCACAATTACTCACTAGCATGGCTCTAATATCACCATCTTCATATCTCAAAACAATCTTAAGGAATCAAACTTCTCATAGTATTCAATGCACTTTATATGAAAGTTTTTATTGTACCCCTCTTGGTTGCCTATCATATTAGGACTAAATTTATAACCAAAGCAAATTACCATGATGTTTAGAGACTCTCAAAATAATATAAGTGAAGCATGAGAGTTCAATAATTTCTATAAAATAAAACCACCGCCGTGCTCTAAAAAGATATAAGTGAAGCACTAGAGCAAAATTGCCTAGCTCAAAAGATATAAGTGAAGCACATAGAGTATTCTAATAAATCACGATTCATGCGTGTCCCTCTCAAAAGGTGTGTACAGCAAGGATGATTTTGGCAAACTAAAAAGTAAAGACTCAAATCATACAAGACGCTCCAAGCAAAACACATATCATGTGGTGAATAAAAATATAGCCTCAAGTAAAGTTACCGATAGACGAAGACGAAAGAGGGGATGCCTTCCGGGGCATCCCCAAGCTTAGGCTCTTGGTTGTCCTTGAATATTACCTTGGGGTTCCTTGGGCATCCCCAAGCTTAGGCTCTTGCCACTCCTTATTCCATAGTCCATCAAATCCTTACCCAAAACTTGAAAACTTCACAACACAAAACTCAATAGAAAATCTCATAAGCTCTGTTAGTATAAGAAAATAAATCACCACTTTTGGTACTGTTGTGAACTCATTATTTATTTATATTGGTGTAATATCTACTGTATTCCAACTTTTCCATGGTTCATACCCCTCGATACTACCCATAGATTCATCAAAATAAGCAAACAACACAAAGAAAACAGAATCTGTCAAAAACAGAACAGTATGTGAAGATCCGAATTGTTCTAATACTTATGTAAGTCCAAAAATACTGAATAATTAGGAAAACATAGGAAATTTGTATATAAATCTTGTATAAAAAATTCAGAGTTTTTACATGCACCAGTGAATTTCAACAATTCTGGTACTGGGCGCAAAAGTTTCTGTTTTTCAGCAGGATCAAATCAACTATCACCGTAAGCCATCCCAAAGGTCTTACTTGGCACAAACACTAATTAAAACACAAAACCACATCTAACCAGAGGCTAGATGAATTATTTATTGCAAAACAGCAAGGAAACATATTGGGTTGTCTCCCAACAAGCGCTTTTCTTTAAAGCCTTTTTAGCTAGGCATTGAGATTTCGATGATGCTCACATGAAAGACAAGAATTGAAGCACAAAGAGAGCATCATAAAGCATGTGAAAAATGAGTTTAAGTCTAACATACTTCCTATGCATAGGAATTTTATAAGAAAACAAATTATCAAGACAAGAAAAACCTTGCAAATGCAAGGAAGGAGAATAAAACATAGACAATCTCAACATGAAGAGAGGTAATTTAGCAACATAAAAATTTCTATGACCATATTTTCCTCTCTCATAATAATTACATGTGGGATCATATTCAAATTCAACAATATAGCTATCACATAAAATATTCTCTACATGATCCACATGCATGCAAAGTTGACACTCTTCCAAAATAGTGGGATTGTCATAAAATAAAGTCATGACCTCTCCAAACCCACTTTTATCAAAAATTTCATAAGATTGATCATTCTCCAAATATGTGGGATCTAGAGTTGACACTCTTCCAAACCCACTTTCAATATTATTGCAAACATTATTATCGATCTTATATTCATCATGGGGCTTAAATAAATTTTCAAGATCATAAGAAGAATCAACCCAATCATGATCATTGCAACAAGTAGTGGATATAGCAAAACTAGCATCCCCAAGCTTAGGGTTTTGCATATCATCAACACAATTGATATTAATATAATTTATAATAACATCATTGTAATCATGCTTTTCATTCAAGGAGCTATCGTGAATCACTTTATAATTTTCTTCTTTCAACACTTCATCACAATTTTTAGATTCACGAATTTCAAGCAAAACCTCATAAAGATAATCTAGTGCACTCAACTCACTAGCAATAGGTTCATCATAATTGGATCTCTTAAAAAGATTAGCAAGTGGATGAGGATCCATAAACCTTTGTTTCTATTTTTCAATAAACACACAATTTTACCAAGCAAACAAACCAAGTAAGACATAAGGGCAAATGAAAAGAAGGCAAATAAAAAGGCAAACAAAAAGACGAACGGAAGAAGGGCGAAGAAAAGGCAAATCATTTCGAAAATCATTTTAGAAGTGGGGGAGAGGAATGTGACGCCCCCGGCTCAATCGTGCACTAATCATACACGCAAATGCACACGATCAAACCTATGGACTCACGGGAAGATATCACAACACAACTCTAAAATACAAATAAAGTCATACAAGCTTTATATTACAAGCCAGGGGCCTCGAGGGCTTGAATACATAAGCTTGCGTACAAGCGTCAGCGGAAGCATCAGATATCTGAGTACAGACATAAAAGAAAACACAGAAAGACCCCTAGAAGGCGGGGCAAAGGAAAACACTACGATCGAAAGGCGCAGGCCTCCTGCCTGGGACACTCCGATCCTACTCCTGGTCGACGGCAAGCTCGTAGTAATATCCACCCTCGGGGTAGTAGTAGCGATCGTCGGCAGGGGCAGCTGTATCTGGGGCTCCGTCATCTGGTTGCATCAAAAGTATTTGGGGAAAAAAAGAAAGCAAAGCAACCGTGAGTACTCATCCGAAGTACTCAGCAAGCAAGGATCTACACTACATATGCAACATTGTCAAAGGAAGGCTGTATATGTGGACTGGGCTGCAGAAATGCCAGAATAGAGAGAAGGCCTAGTCCTATCGAAGACTAGCATCTTCAGAGGTCTTGTAGCATTAGAAGAGTGTAGATTAGTATCGTATAAAGTAGTAGTATCATTAAGTCTCATCCTCACCGAGAGATCCTTTCTCGACTCCCTGCAAGAAAGCAATCCCAGAGCCATGCAGTCATCAACCTCGTCTAGAGATCCCTTCTCGACTCCCTGCGAGAAGCAATCCCAGAGCCATAGTATCCAATTCTAGTTGTATCGATCGGGATACAACCCCGAGTGTCCGTTACCGAGGATCCGGCTATGCATAGATTAGTTCTTCCCTGCAGGGGTGCACCAACTTACCCACCACGCTCACTTAACTCCGGCCGGACACACTTTTCCGGGTCATGTCCGGCCTCGGCCAAACGACACACCGCAGCCCTACCTAAAGCTCAGTAGAGAGGTCCCCGCCGGTCTACATCCTAAGCGCTCAGGGGTCTTGGGCCATCGCCCTGTGCACTCCGGGTCGTTGCGAGCAGGGTGGATACCAGCGCCAACGGCACGATCCGACCCGGCCGCAATGCTGAACTGGACGTCTGACAAAGCTTTCGGCTGATACCATGATGCAGAGTACCCATATTTATTCCCGCGTGATGGTTAGTGCTATCGGGCCAGAGGCCCACTCGAATCAAATATCCAAATCGTTAGTACCTTGGGGGTGCGGTAACAAGCAGAGACTCACGATCGATGTGACCCCGTCGCCCCGTCTCGAGGACTTGCGGCAAGGGCCAAGAATGCCTGGCCACGCCTCGTATTCATCACTCGGGCACCATCCAGGCAACCCGTCTTCACATCACATGCGGGTACCCCTCAGGGTCGACCCGCCTTTCCAAGTAACAGTGTAAAGTCCAAGTATCTGTGTGTCCATAACATCAAGGGGACCCAAGGTATCACCCTCGTTGGATTCCTACTCGATGTATCCGTCAAGGTGAACTCAAAGGAATCACCCTCGATGGGTTCACACTAGAGGTGTTGCAAGACAGCGTCGTTATCGGAAGTGGGGAAGGAGGAATCACCCTCGATGACCACGACCGAATAGCTACTCTATAGAGTTAACATCAGAAGTGCTACACGAGGTATCACCCTCAGCACTCGATAGTAACGCTGTAGTGTCGTACACTAAATGGGGAGGTGATGTGCGGTGCCGGGGCCTGGTCTTCAATCCCGTTGATCGGGTCTTCTGATAATCCAGCAGGGCAGTCGGGACAAGTGGGGTCACTGATAGGTCTCTACCCAGCCTATACTAAGCAGTTTAGGATAAGCAGGTAAGGTATCAATAGCAGGTTGCAATAAACAGGCTATGCATCAGAATAGGTAAAGCAGTAACAGCAATTTCTAATGCAAGCATGAGAGAGAAAGAATAGGCGATATCGATATGCTCAAGGGGGGGTGCTTGCCTGGTTGCTCTGGCAAAGGCAAGGTTGTCAACGGTGTCGTCGGGCTCCTGAGCTGCGTCGGTACCGGGAACTGCGTCGGGGTCTAACAAGAGAGAAGAGGGGGAGGAAACAATATAAATACACAGCAAGCATGAGCAACATAGAGCAGGCTACGCTAACGTGTAGTGCAGGGTTGCCTAAAGACATGTCTAAGTCATTTAGTTATTTTAAGAATTTGTTTGGACTTATTTCATAAAGGCCAGGCACTATTCATTTATCTGAAATAGGTAAAAAGTTGCATGTTCAGATAGTTAGAGGCATCTAACAGGTATGTGGGTAGCGTATTCGGATCCGTCTCATTTTTCTAGTAAGTTTTCATATATAAATTATTTTCATCAGAGTTACGGTTTAAAAGATATGATTTTTCAAAGTTTAAACAGATTTATTATTAATTCGAATTATCCAAAACAGTAAAAGATGACGTCATCATGACGTAGAGGTGATGTCAGCAGCCAACAGTGCAGCTGACCAGGTCAAACCTGACCAATGGGTCCCACTGGTCAGTGACTGGACTAATTAACAGAGTTAAATTAGCTAATCTAATCCTAATCAACTAGCGGGACCCACCTGTTAGTGTCTTATACTAATTACAATTAGTTTAAAATTTGAATTAGGGTTAATTAGGCGCTGGGGCCCGCAGGTCTGTGACTGGACCTGCCCAGTCAGTGTTGACTTCAGTCAACGGGGTCAACTGGGCCCGCGGGGCCCAGCTGCCAGCGACTCAGGGGGCCCCACCTGTCGGCCACGTCAGCGACACATTGGCGCCGATGCCAGAACACGCTCCGACGAGCGCCGAGCGCGGCAGAGAGCTCCGACGAGCTCGGAATTCTCCTATGGTGCACCAAAACGGCCGCGGTTTCCTGCTTCCGAACGGCCTCTCCACGCCGCGTCGAACGGCGGTGGCCACGGGAGCTGGGATAGCCGGAGTAGTCGCCGGTGAGCACCGCAGCAGATGGCGAGTTTCGGGCTCCGTCGGATTCGGGGCTATGACGAGCTATACGGGTTGCGTTAAGTTCCTACGGTGTCTACGCGATGCGGGGAGTCCAACTGACGCTAGCCCGTGACCATATGGTCATCGGAGCATCGCCGGCGACGAGCCTTGCGGAGGCGAGCTCCGGCTCAAGGAGGGGGGGGACGACGGTGTAGCGCGTCCTAGTGCTAAGCGAGGGGTGAGAGGGAGGAGCTGGGGCTTACAGCGCGGCACACGAAGGCCCTCGGTGGTCGGTAGCGCAGAGACGAGGCAATTTCGACGGCGATCGCCGGAGATGCCGTATACTGGGACGGCTCGATCCGCGAGTTCTGGTGCACCTTAGCTCTTGCCGTCAGTCGATGAGGAAGAGGCAGTCGGCGGCGCACCACCCAGACACATCCGTCGGGCTCGATAACGCCGGTAGCCACGGTGGTGACGACGGAGCGTCGGCGGCGGCGCTCGGGAGAGGAAGAAGTGGGGAGAGCGAGCGACGAGGGAGAGGCCAGAGAGGTCAGGGGGGTGTGGGGTGCGACCCTTAACCATCCACGGCGAGCGGCAGAGCCGCTGTCGAGCGCGCGAGGATGGGGGCCCCAGGCGGGCGCGCGTGCGCGTGCGGCAGGGGACGACAGCGAGGGGGGTGAATAGCACGAGGTGGGGGACGGCAGGCGGTGGGCTGGGCAGCACTGTAGCTTACTTGGGTCCAGGTGCTGCGGCCTTTTCTTTTTTCTTTTCTTTTCTTTTCTTCTCTGTTTTTCTTTTTAGTTTCTGTTTTGCAAAATGTGTGGCATCCAAATGAATTTTGTAAAATATATAAACTGGTCCATAAATTACAGTGCAACATACCCTATCACCAAAAATTAGTTTGTGGTATTTATCATTTCATATTTTATTATTATTAATTAATAGGTTATTAAATATTGTTTTCAGTCACTGTTTGAGGATGTTTGAGTCACTTACCCAATTCCAATAATGTTGGTTTCAATTTTAGATTTGTCTCTGGATTATTTACAACCTTATGAACATTTTAGTTTCTGGATTTGAACAACTTTTATTTGCACTTTCATTTTGAATTTCCATTTGAATTTGAATTTGAAAAGGGATATGACCCAAACGATGTTTAGGCACTGTTGATCATGATGACATGGCATTATCAAAAGGGGATTACTGTGGCTAACCACTGGGGGTGTTACAAGGAAAATGAGAGGCGAATGGCGAATAATGTAATGCAAGAGATGAGAGTTTATGATGGGTACTTGGTATGTCTTGACTTGGCGTAGATCTCCCCGGCAACAGCGCCAGAAATTCTTCCTGCTACTTCTTGAGCTTGCGTTGATTTTTCCCTTGAAGAGGAAAGGGTGATGCAGCAAAGTAGAGATAAGTTTTTCCCTCAGTTTGAGAACCAAGGTATCAATCCAGTAGGAGACAACGCTCAAGTCACCGAATACCTGCACAAACAATCAAACAACTTGCACCCAACGTGATAAAGGGGTTGTCAATCCCTTCACGGTCACTCGCAAAAGTGAGATCTGATAGAGATAGATAAAAGTAAACAAACGGTAAAGTAAATATTTTTGGTATTTTTGGTTTATAGATCGGAAAGTGAAAGATTGCAAAATAGTAGATCGGAAACTTATATGATGGAAAATAGACCCGGGGGCCATAGGTTTCACTAGAGGCTTCTCTCAAGCTAGCAAATAATACGGTGGGTGAACAAATTACTGCCGAGCAATTGATAGAAAAGCGCAAAGTTATGATGATATCTAAGGCAATGATCATGAATATAGGCATCACGTCCGTGTCAAGTAGACCGAAACGATTCTGCATCTACTACTATTACTCCACACATCGACCGCTATCCAGCATGCATCTAGAGTATTAAGTTCATAAAGAACGGAGTAATGCATTAAGTAACATGACATGATGTAGAGGAATTAACTCAAGCAATATGATGAAAACCCCATCTTTTTATCCTCAATGGCAACAATACAATACGTGTCTTGCTGCCCCTACTATCACCGGGAAAGGACACCGCAAGATTGAACCCAAAGCTAAGCACTTCTCCCGTTGCAAGAAAAACCAATCTAGTTGGCCAAACCAAACCGATAGTTCGAAGAGAATTACAAAGATATCAAATCATGCATAAAAGAATTCAGAGAAGATTCAAATAATATTCATAGATAAGCCAATCATAAATCCACAATTCATCGGATCTTGGCAAACACACCGCAAAAAAAGTATTACATCGAATAGATCTCCAAGAACATCGAGGAGAACATGGTATTGAGAATCAAAGAGAGAGAAGAAGCCATCTAGCTACTAGCTATGGACCCGTAGGTCTGAGGTAAACTACTCACGCTTCATCGGAAGGGCAATAGAGTTGATGTAGAAGCCCTCCATGATCGAATCCCCCTCCGGCAAGGTGCCAGAAAAGGTCCCTAGATGGGATCTCACGGGTACAGAAGGTTGCGGCGGTCGAAAACTGTTTTCGTGGATGCTTCGTTGGTTTGGGGATATATGGGAATATATAGGCGAAAGAATTAGGTCAGGAGGTGCACGAGGGGCCCACAAGGGTGGGGGCGCGCCCTACCCCCCTGGGTGCACCCTCCGTCCTTGTGGCCGCCTCGTGGCTCCTCCGACTTCATCTCCAAGTCTCCTAGTTGTCTTCTGGTCCAAGAAAAATCATCGTGAAGGTTTTATTCCGTTAGGACTCCGTTTGGTATTCCTTTTCTGTGAAACTTAAAAACAGGGAAAAAACAGGAACTGGCATTGGGCTCTAGGTTAATAGGTTAGTCCCAAAAATATTATAAAATAGCATAATGCATTGATGCTTGCTTGAACTACGTCGGTATTTCCCCAAAGAGGAAGGGATGATGCAGCACAGCAACGGTAGGTATTTCCCTTAGTGATGAGACCAAGGTTATCGAACCAGTAGGAGAACCACGCAACACTACGTGAACAACACCTGCACACAAATAACAAATACTCGCAACCCGACGTATTAAAGGGGTTGTCAATCCCTTTCGGGTAACGGCGCCAGAAATTGGCAAGTAGACGGGATAAAAATATGATAGATTGGATAAATAGATCTCGCGGGAACGCGAGATAAAATAAATAAGAATAAATTGCAGCAAGGTATTTTTGTATTTTTGGTTTAATAGATCTGAAAATAAAAGCAAATAAAAATAGATCACGAAGGCAAATATAATAAAGAAGAGACCCAGGGGCCGTAGATTTCACTTCTGGCTTCTCTCGAGAAAAATAGCAAATGGTGGGTAAACAAATTACTGTTGGGCAATTGATAGAACTTCAAATAATCATGATGATATCCAGGCAATGATCATTATATAGGCATCACGTCCAAGATTAGTAGACCGACTCCTGCCTGCATCTACTACTATTACTCCACACATCGACCGCTATCCAGCATGCATCTAGTGTATTAAGTTCATGGAGAAACGGAGTAATGCAATAAGAACGATGACATGATGTAGACAAGATCTATTTATGTAGAAATAGACCCCATCTTGTTATCCTTAATAGCAACGATACATACGTGTCGGTTCCCCTTCTTTCACTGGGATCAAGCACCGTAAGATCGAACCCATCACAAAGCACCTCTTCCCATTGCAAGATAAATAGATCAAGTTGGCCAAACAAAACCCAAATATCGGAGAAGAAATACGAGGCTATAAGCAATCATGCATATAAGAGATCAAAGAAGACTCAAATAACTTTCATGGATAAAAAGATAGATCTGATCATAAACTCAAAGTTCATCCGATCCCAACAAACACACCGCAAAAAGAGTTAAATCAAATAGATCTCCAAGAGACCATTGTATTGAGAATCAAAAGAGAGGGACGAAGCCATCTAGCTACTAACTACGGACCCATAGGTCTACAAAAGACTACTCACGCATCATCGGAAAGGCACCAATGGACATGATGAACCCCTCCGTGATGGTGTCTAGATTGGATCTGGTGGTTCTGGAACTTGCGGCGGCTGGAATTGATTTTCGTCGACTCCCCTAGGGTTTCTGGAATGTTGGGGTATTTAATATATAAGAGGCGGTTCGAGAGGCCACTGAGGTGGGCACAGCCCACCAAGGCGCGCCTGGGCCTCCAGGCGCGCCCTGGTGTCTTGTGCTCACCTCGGGCTCCCTCTTCTGTACTTCTTTGGCCCACTGGATGTCTTCTAGTCCAAAAAAATCCACAAAAAGTTTCGCTGCGTTTGGACTCCGTTTGGTATTGATTTCCTGTGATGTAAAAAACATGCCAAAAAACAGCAACTGGCACTTGGCACTATGTCAATAGGTTAGTACCAAAAAATGATATAAAATGACTATAAAATGATTGTAAAACATCCAAGAATGATAATAAAACAGCATGGAACAATCATTAATTATAGATACGTTGGAGACGTATCAGCATCCCCAAGCTTAATTCCTGCTCGTCCTCGAGTAGGTAAATGATAAAAACAGAATTTTTGATGTGGAATGCTGCCTAACATGTCATCACATATTCTTTTCTTTGTAGCATGGACATTTGGACTTTTATATGGTGCAAAGCAATAGTCTAGTTTTGACATGAGGACTTTAATACTCAAGCATATCAACAAGCAACCATGTCTTTCAAAATATCAACGCTAAAATAAGTTATCCCTAGCCCATTATGCTCAATCATTGATCCATTCATGAAACACACTCGCATATTAGCTACACCCAATGCTCAAGTACAATCATAGTGCCCCTTAGTTGGTGCTTTATAAGAGAAGATGGAGACTCAAATAAAATAAAAATTGCATAAAGTAAAAAAAAGGCCCTTCGTGGAGGGAAGTAGGGATTTATAGAGGTGCCAGAGCTCAAAGCGAAAAAGATAGAGATACAACATTTTGGGTGGCATGCTTTTCCTGTCAACGAGAACGATCGAGTAGTTCCCAATACTTTCCATGCTAGATATATCATAGGCGGTTCCCAAAAAGAAATTAAAGTTTATTCCTTTTTCAACCATACTTTCACTTTCCATGGCAAGCCATATCCACGGGTGCCTTCCATACCAACACTTTCGAAGGAATTTATTATTTGGTAACATAAAGTAAATTCATTTTTCATTTCGGGACTGGGCATCCCTAATACCTTTGCCTTACTCTTGTGCAATGACAAGTGAATAAACACTCATCTTGAGAATAACATATCTAGCATGGAAATATATTAGCCACCCCCTACCTTTTCATGAGCGGTACGAGCACACAAAAGAGAAATTTATTTTGAAAATTAGAGATGACACATACAAATTTGCTTAGAACGGCAAAAGAATACCGCATATAGGTAGGTATGGTGGACTCATGTGGCAAAACTGGTTTAAAGGATTTTGGATGCACAAGTAGTGATCATACTTAGTGCAAAATGAAGGCTAGCAAAAGATTGAGAAGCGACCAACCAAGAAACGAAAAATCTCATAAGCGAGCAAGCATAATTAACACCGAATAATGCACCACAAGTAGGATGTAATTTCATTGCATAACTATTGACTTTCGTGCTTGCATAGGGAATCACAAACCTTAACACCAATATTCTTACTAAAGCATAATTACTCATCAACATGACTCACATATCACATCATCATATCTCAAAACTATTACAAGGAATCAAGTTTATTTTGTCCAATGATCTTCATGAAAGTTTTTATTATATCCTCCTTGGATATCTATCACTTCTGCACCTATTGTTCAACCACCTTATTGGAACTTGCCTTTTGAAATTATGTGTGATGCTAGTGATTATGCTGTTGGTGTTGTTTTAGGACAAAGAGTTGATAATAAATTAAATGTTATCCATTATGCTAGTAAAACTCTAGACAGTGCCCAAAGAAATTATGCTACTACTGAAAAAGAATTTTTAGCTATTGTGTTTGCTTGTGATAAATTCAGATCTTACATTGTTGATTCCAAAGTAATTGTTCACACCGATCATGCTGCTATAAAATATCCTATGGAAAAGAAAGAAGCTAAACCTAGACTCATTAGGTGGGTTCTCTTGCTACAAGAATTTGACTTACATATCACTGATAGGAAAGGAGCTGAGAACCCCATAGCTGATAACTTGTCTAGGTTAGAAATTATTCTTGATGACCCACTACCTATTGATGATAGCTTTCTTGATGAACAACTAGCTGTAATAAATGCTTCTCATAACACTCCTTGGTATGTTGACTATGTTAATTATATCATTGCTAAATTTATACCACCTAGTTTCACATACCAACAAAAGAAAAAAATTCTTCTATGACTTAAGATATTACTTTTGGGATGACCCACATCTTTATAAAGAAGGAGTAAATGGTATTATTAGACGTTGTGTACCTGAGCATGAACAGGAACAAATCCTATGGAAATGTCACTCCGAAGCCTACGAAGGACATCATGCGGGAGATAGAACTGCACATAAGGTATTACAATCTGGTTTTTATCGGCCTACTCTTTTCAAGGATGCCTGTAAGTTCGTCTTGTCTTGTGATGAATGTCAAAGAATTTGTAATATTGGTAAGCGTCAGGAAATGCCTATGAATTATTCACTTGTTGAACCTTTTGATGTTTGGGGCTTTGATTATATGGGACCTTTTCCTTCATCTAATAGGTATACACATATTTTGGTTGATGTTGATTATGTTACTAAGTGGGTAGAAGCTATTCCAACTACTAGTGCTGATCATAACACTTCCATTAAAATGCTTAAAGAAGTTATCTTCCCAAGGTTTGGAGTCCCTAGATATTTAATGACTGATGGTGGTTCACATTTTATTCATGGTGCTTTCCGTAAAATGCTTGCTAAATATGATGTCAACCATAGAATTGCATCACCCTATCATCCTCAATCTAGTGGTCAAGTTGAACTTAGCAATAGAGAAATAAAATTAATATTACAAAAAATCGTCAATAGGTCCCGAAAGAATTGGTCCAAGAAATTAGATGATGCACTTTGGGCTTATAGAACAACTTATAAAAATCCTATGGGTATGTCTCCATATAAAATGGTTTATGGAAAAGCTTGTCATTTGCCTCTTGAATTAGAACATAAAGCTTATTGGGCAATTAAAGAACTCAATTATGATTTCAAACTTGCTGGTGAAAAGAGGTTATTTGATATTAGCTCACTAGATGAATGGAGAACCCAAGCTTATGAAAATGCCAAACTATTCAAAGAAAAAAGTTAAAAGATAGCATGACAAAAGAATCCAAAAGCGGGAATTCAAAGTTGGTGAGCATGTTCTATTATGCAATTCTCGTTTTAGATTTTTTGCAGGAAAACTTCTTTCCAAATGGGAAGGACCATATATCATCGAAGAAGTTTATCGCTCTGGAGCTATCAAGATTAATAATGCCGAAGGTACCAACCCGAAGGTGGTCAATGGACAAAGAATTAAGCACTATATTTCAGGTATTCCTATTAATGTTGAAACTAACATTATCCAAACCATGACACCGGAGGAACACATAAAAGAAACCTTCCAAAACACTCCAGAACCCTGAAAAGGAAGAGGTAC
Organism: Thinopyrum elongatum; assembly: GCA_011799875.1. NCBI lineage: Eukaryota > Viridiplantae > Streptophyta > Magnoliopsida > Poales > Poaceae > Thinopyrum > Thinopyrum elongatum. The sequence continues at coordinate 289,165,804 of CM022303.1, read as the reverse complement.
GTGATACGGTAAGTAAACGGTCTCCGAAAAATCTGCAAAAATATTTTCTGTCAGTTTTGGAATATTAGAAAAAATAGAAAAATAAGAAACAACCGAGGAGGCAACCCAGGTGCCCACAAGACACCAGTGCGCGCCTGCCCCACCTGGCACGCCCTGGTGTGTAGTGGGCCGCTCGGGCACCTTCCCGACTCCGTTTTCCTTCCATATACTTGTTTCCCAAGATAAAAAATATTTATATATACCCCCGGACGATTTGACTACCGTATCGCGGAAAAATCCTCTGTTCTTGTTTCGTGCTGTTTTTCTAACAGATCTAGATCGCTATGGCTACCCCAAGCTCCTCCAAGGACAAGTTCTTCGAGAAGGTCATCAACCCCTACCTATCGGAGGTGTTGAAGCACCCTCAAGCCATTGAGATGCGCGAGGGTGTGCTCCACATCCGGGACGTTCAGGGCCCCAAGAAGACGGGAAGCATGGAGGCCAGGCTCAAGGCGGTGGAGTGGAGACCTTCAAGTGCCAGGGGATGGTGGAGCGTGGACTCAGTGCCAATCACCTCATGCTTACAGAATTCACCCATGATCACAAGGTGGATGGCCCTTCTATGAAGGACATCGTCTTCACCTTCAATGAGCAAATCAATTTTCTACAAAGCCAAATCTATGATCTTCAGAATCAAGTTTTTGAGTATGAAGTGATGTCTACTACACAACTTTATTCTTGTAGACTCGTGTTGGGCCTCCAAGCGCAGAGTTTTGTAGGATAGTAGCAATTTTCCCTCAAGTGGATGACCTAAGGTTTATCAATCCGTGGGAGGTGTAGGATGAAGATGGTCTCTCTTAAACAACCCTGCAACCAAATAACAAAGAGTCTCTTGTGTCCCCAACACACCAAATACAATGGTAATTTGTATAGGTGCACTAGTTCGGCGAAGAGATGGTGATAAAAGTGTAGTAATGATAGTAGATATTGATTTTTGTAATAGGAACAATAAAAAACAGCAAGGTAGCAACTGATAAAACGGAGCACAAACGGTATTGCAATGCTTAAAAATGAGGCCTAGGGTCTGTACTTTCACTAGTGCAATCTCTCAACAATGCTAATCTAATTGGATCATATAACCATCCCTCAACGTGCGATGAAGAATCACTCCAAAGTTCTTATCTAGCGGAGAACATAAGAAGAAATTGTTTGTAGCTATTCTTTCCGATCGATCTATCCAAGAGTTCGTACTAAAATAACACCAAGTTATTCCTTCCGATCGATCTATCAAGAGTTCGTACTAAAATAACACTAAGTTATTCTTTCCGATAGATCTATCAAGAGTTTGTACTAAAATAACACCAAAGCAAATTCAGATTCATAATACCCAATCCATCACAAAGAACCTCAAAGAGTGCCCCAAGATTTCTACCGGAGAAACAAAAGACGATAACGTGCATCAACCCCTATGCATAGATTACCCCAATGTCACCTCGGGAATCCGCGAGTTGAGTGCCAAAACATATCTCAAGTGAATCAATATAATACCCCATTGTCACCTAGGGTATTCATATGCAAGACATATATCAAGTGCTCTCAAATCCATAAAAGTATTCAATCCAATAAAACGAAATCTCAAAGGGAAAACTCAATTCACAACAAGATAGAGAGGGGAAAACACCATATGATCCGACTATATTAACAAAGCCCGCGATACATCAAGATCGTGACATCTCAAGAACACGAGAGAGAGAGATTAAACACATAGCTACTAGTACAAACCCTCAGCCCCGATGGTGGACTACTCCCTCCTCATCATGGTGGCCGCCGAAATGATGAAGATGGCCACCGGTGATGATTTTCCCCTCCAGCGGAGTGCCGAAACGAGGTCTAGATTGGTTTTTCGTGGCTACAGAGGCTTGCAGTGGCGGAACTTCTGATCTAGGGTTACCCCTGATGGTTTCTCTATTTATAGGATTTTTTGGTGTTGGTTTCACGCTAAGATGGGCCTCGAGGTGAGCACAACCCATCGGGGCATGGACAAGGGCCCAAGCGCCTCAGTGTCTTGTGCCCTACTCCTTCACCTTCTGGTCCTTCCACGAAGCTTCGGGGGTCTCTTTTGTTCCAAAAAAATCGTCAAAAAGTTTTAGCTCATTTGGAGAACTTTCATTTCTGCACAAAAAACAACACCACGGTAATTCTGCTGAAAACAACGTCAGTCCGGGTTAGTTCCGTGCAAATCATACCAAAACCATATAAAATTGTTGTAAACATGGCATGAATACTTCATAAATTATAGATACGTTGGAGACGTATCATGAAGCAAGATTTAAAGGTATGAGTTTAGCTTCCACTCGCAGGACTCGGGAGACTCGTGCGTCCTCTTATGATGGTTATGTTGGGAAACGTAGCATGCAATTTCAAAAAAATTCCTACGCTCACGCAAGATCTATCTAGGAGATGCATAGCAACGAGAGGAGGAGAGTGTGTCCACGTACCCTCGTAGACCGAAAGCGGAAGCGTTAGCTTAACGTGGTTGATGTAGTCAAACGTCTTCGCTATCCAACCGATCAAGCACCGAATGTACGGCACCTCCGAGTTCAGCACACGTTTAGCTCGATGACGTCCCTCGAACTCTCGATCCAGTAGAAGGTCGAGGGAGAGTTTCGTCAGCACGACGGCGGGGTGACGGTGATGGTGATGTGATCCGCGCAGGGCTTCGCCTAAGCACTACGACAATATGACCGGAGGAATAAACTGTGGAGGGGGGCACCGCACACGGCTAAGAGAATATCTGTTGTATTCTAGGGTGCCCCCTTGCCCCCGTATATAAAGGAGAAGAGGAGGAGGCTGGCCACCAAAGGGGGCGCGCCATGGGGGGGAGACCTACTAGGACTCCACTCCTAGTAGGATTCGGCCCCCCCACTTTTCCTTTCTCCGGAGGTGGAAAGAGGGAAGGAGAGGGAGAGGGAGAAGGAAAGGGGGGCGCCACCCGAAAAATGCCAATGGTGGTTGACCTCCATGGAGGTGGTTATTTAAAAAAAAATCAAAAATCACATTTTGAAGTTTCAAAAAAATCTGAAAAAAATCATACATGTCCATATGGATGCATTCTACATGCATGAAATTTTTTAAGATGATATATATTACGGTGAGAGCTACACAAAAAAGACAAAATCGCGTTTTGAAACTGATGAACAGTACAAACACTGTTCACTATTAGAAATTCAGGATTTTGTCTTTTTTGTGTAGCTCTCATCATAATCTATTTCATCGTCGGGTTTTATAAACATGTAGAATACATCCATATGAATGTGTAGAATTTTTTTCAGATTTTTTTGAAACTCCAAAATGTGATTATCGAATTTTTTAAAATAACCACCTCCATGGAGGTTGCCCGCCAAAAGTCCACACTCGGGCGCCACCCCCTTCCCTAGTCCAATTCGGCCTCCTCCCTTGTGAGGGGTGCACCAGCCCCTTGTGGGCTGGTTAGCCTCCCCCCTATGGCCCATATGGCCCATATCTTTCACCGAGGGGTTCCGGTAACCCCTCCGGTACTCCGATATGTACCCGATACACTCCGAAACCCTTCCGGTGTCCGAATACTACCTTCCAATATATCAATCTTTACCTCTCGACCATTTCGAGACTCCTCGTCATGTCCGTGATCTCATCCGGGACTCCGAACAATCTTTGGTCACCAAAACACATAACTCATAATACAAATCATCATCGAATGTTAAGCGTGCGGACCCTACGGGTTCGAGAACTATGTAGACATGACCGAGACACATCTCCGATCAATAACCAACAACGGAACCTGGATGCTCATATTGGTTCCTACATATTCTACAAAGATCTTTATCGGTCAAACCGCAATGACAACATACGTTATTCCCTTTATCATCGGTATGTTACTTGCCCGAGATTCGATCGTCGGTATCTTCATACCTAGTTCAATCTCATTATCGGCAAGTCTCTTTACTCATTCCGTAATGCATCATCCCATAACTAACTCATTAGTCACATTGCTTGCAAGGCTTATAGTGATGTGCATTACCGAGAGGGCCCAGAGATACCTCTCCGATACTCGGAGTGACAAATCCTAATCTTGATCTATGCCAACCCAACAAACACCTTCGGAGACACCTGTAGAACATCTTTATAATCACCCAGTTACGTTGTGATGTTTGATAGCACACAAGGTGTTCCTCCGGTATTCGGGAGTTGCATAATCTCATAGTCAGAGGAATATGTATAAGTCATGAAGAAAGCAATAGCAATAAAACTTAACGATCATTATGCTAAGCTAACGGATGGGTCTTGTCCATCACATCATTCTCCTAATGATGTGATCCCGTTCATCAAATGACAACACAAGTCTATGGTTAGGAAACTTAACAATCTTTGATTAACGAGCTAGTCTAGTAGAGGCTTACTAGGGACACGGTGTTTTGTCTATGTATCCACACATGTATTAAGTTTCCGGTTAATACAATTCTAGCATGAATAATAAAAATTTATCATGATATAAGGAAATATAAAATAACAACTTTATTATTGCCTCTAGGGCATATTTCCTTCAGTCTCCCACTTGCACTAGAGTCAATAATCTAGTTCACATCGCCATGTGATTTAACACCAATAGTTCACATCACCATGTGATTAACACCCAAAGGGTTTACTAGAGTCAATAATCTAGTTCATATCGCCATGTGATTAACACCCAAAGAGTACTAAGGTGCGATCATGTTTTTCTTGTGAGAGAAGTTTAGTCAACGGGTCTGCCATATTCAGATTCGTATGTATTTTGCAAATTTCTATGTCTACAATGCTCTGCATGGAGCTACTCTAGCTAATTGCTCCCACTTTCAATATGTATCTAGATTGAGACTCAGAGTCATCCAGATCGGTGTTAAAGCTTGCATCGACGTAACTCTTTACGATGAACTCTTTATCACCTCCATTACCGAGAAATATTTCCTTAGTCCTCTAAGGATAATTTTGACCGCTGTCCAGTGATCTACTCCTGGATCACTATTGTACCCCTTTGCTAAACTCATGGCAAGGTACACAATAGGTCTGGTATACAGCGTGGCATACTTTATAGAACCTATGGCTGAGGCATAGGGAATGACTTTCATTCTCTCTCTATCTTCTGCCGTGGTCGGGTTTTGAGTCTTACTCAACTTCATACCTTACAACTCAGGCAAGAACTCCTTCTTTGACTGATCCATTTTGAACTCCTTCAAAATCTTATCAAGGTATGTACTCATCGAAAGTCTTATGAAGCGTTTTGATCTATCTCTATAGATCTTGATGCCCAATATGTAAGCAGCTTCACCAAGGTATTTCATTGAAAAATTCTTATTCAAGTATCCTTTTATGCTATCCAGAAATTCTATATCATTTCCGATCAACAATATGTCATCCACATATAATATCAGAAATGCTACAGAGCTCCCACTCACTTTCTTGTAAATACAGGCTTCACCATAAGTCTGTATAAAACCATATGCTTTGATCATCTTATCAAAGCGTATATTCCAACTCCGAGATGCTTGCACCAGTCCATAGATGGATCGCTGGAGTTTGCACACTTTGTTAGTACCTTTAGGATCAAAAAAAACCTTTTGGTTGCATCATATACAACTCTTCTTTGAGAAATCCATTAAGGAATGCAGTTTTTGACATCCATTTGCCAGATTTCATAAAATGTGGCAATTGCTAACATGATTCGGACAGACTTAAGCATCACTACGAGTGAGAAAATCTCATCATAGTCAACACCTTGAACTTGTCGAAAACCTTTTGCGACAATTCGAGCTTTGTAGATAGTAACACTACTATCAGCGTCCATCTTCCTCTTAAAGATCCAATTATTCTCAATGGCTTGTCGATCATCGGGCAAGTCAACCAAAGTCCATACTTTGTTCTCATACATGGATCCCATCTCAGATTTCATGGCCTCAAGCCATTTCGCGGAATCTGGGCTCATCATCGCTTCCTCATAGTTCGTAGGTTCATCATGGTCTAGTAACATGACTTCCAGAACAGGATTACCGTACCACTCTCGTGCGGAACGTGCTCTGGTTGACCTACGAGGTTCGGTAGTAACTTGATCCAAAGTTTCATGATCATTATCATTATCTTCCTCATTAGTTGGTGTAGGCATCACGGGAACAGTTTTCTGTGATGAGCTACTATCCAATTCGAGAGAAGGTACAATTACCTCATCAAGTTCTACTTTCCTCCCACTCACTTCTTTCGAGAGAAACTCCTTCTCTAGAAAGGATCCATTCTTAGCAACAAAGATTTTGCCTTCAGATCTGTGATAGAAGGTGTACCCAACAGTTTCTTTTGGGTATCCTATGAAGACGCACTTCTCCGATTTGGGTTCGAGCTTATCAGGCTGAAGTTTTTTCACATAAGCATCGCAACCCCAAACTTTAAGAAACGACAACTTAGGTTTCTTGCCAAACCACAGTTCATATGGTGTCGTCTCAACGGATTTAGATGGTGCCCTATTTAATGTGAATGCAGCTGTCTCTAATGCATAACCCCAAAACAATAGTAGTAAATCAGTAAGAGACATCATAGATCGCACCATATCTAATAAGGTATGGTTACGACGTTCGGACACACCATTACGCTGTGGTGTTCCAGGTGGCGTGAGTTGCGAAACTATTCCACATTGTTTTAAATGAAGATCAAACTCGTAACTCAAATATTCGCCTCCGCGATCAGATCGTAGAAACTTTATTTTCTTGTTACGATGATTTTCCACTTCACTCTGAAATTCTTTGAACTTTTCAAATGTTTCAGACTTGTGTTTCATCAAGTAGATATACCCATATCTGCTCAAATCATCTGTGAAGGTTAGAAAATAACAATACCCGCCGCGAGCCTCAACACTCATTGGACCGCATACATCGGTATGTATTATTTCCAATAAGTCATTGGCTCGCTCCATTGTTCCGGAGAATGGAGTTTTAATCATCTTGCCCATGAGGCATGGTTCACAAGTATCAAATGATTCATCATCAAGTGATTCCAAAAGCCCATCTGTATGGAGTTTCTTCATGCACTTTACACCAATATGACCTAAACGGCAGTGCCACAAATATGTTGCACTATCATTATCAACTTTGCATCTTTTGGCATCAATATTATGAATATGTGTATCACTACGATCGAGATTCAATAAACCATTTATATTGAGTGTATGACCATAGAAGGTTTTATTCATGTAAACAGAACAACAATTATTCTCTGACTTAAATGAATAACCGTATCGCAATAAACATGATCCAATCATATTCATGCTCAACGCAAACACCAAATAACATGTATTTAGGTCCAACACTAATCCTGAAGGTAGAGGGAGTGTGCGATGGTGATCTTCAACCTTGGAATCACTTCCAACACACATCGTCACCTCATCATTAACTAGTCTCTGTTCATTTTGCAACTCCTGTTTTGAGTTACTAATGTTAGCAACTGAACCGGTATCAAATACCCAGGGGCTACTATGAACACTAGTAAAATACACATCAATAACATGTATATCAAATATACCTTTGTTCACTTTGCCATCCTTCTTATCCGCCAAGTATTTGGGGCAGTTCCGCTTCCAGTGACCATTTCCTTTGCAGTAGAAGCACCCAGTTTTAGGCTTGGGTCCAGCTTTGGGCTTCTTCACGAGAGTGGCAACTTGCTTGCCATTCTTCTTGAAGTTCCCTTTCTATCCCTTGCCCTTTTTTCTTGAAACCAGTGGTCTTATTAACCATCAACACTTGATGTTCTTTCTTGATTTCTACCTTCGCCGATTTCAGCATCGCGAAGAGCTCGGGAATCGTTTTTGTCATCCCTTGCATATTATAGTTCATCACAAAGTTCTAGTAGCTTGGTGATAGTGACTAGAGAACTCTGCCAATCACTATCTTATCTGGAAGATTAACTCCCACTTGATTCAAGCGATTGTAGTACTCAGACATTCTGAGCACATGCTCACTGGCTGAGCTATTCTCCTCCATCTTGTAGGCAAAGTACTTGTCAGAGGTCTCATACCTCTCGACACGGGCATGAGTCTGAAATACCAATTTCAGCTCGTGGAACATCTTATATGTTCCGTGGCATTCAAAACGGTTTTTGAAGTCCCGGTTCTAAGCCATAAAGCATGGTGCACTAAACTATTAAGTAGTCATCATATCGAGCTTGCCAAACGTTCATAACGTCTGCATCTGCTCCTGCAATAGGTCTGTCACCTAGCGGTGCATCAGGGACATAATTCTTCTGTGCAGCAATGAGGATAATCCTCAGATCACGGACCCAGTCCGCATCATTGCTACTATCATTTTTCAACTTATTTTTCTCTAGGAACATATCAAAAATAAACGGGGAGCTACATCGCGAGCTATTGATCTACAACATAATTTTACAAATACTACCAGGACTAAGTTCATGATAAATTAAGTTCAATTAATCATATTACTTAAGAACTCCCACTTAGATAGACATCCCTCTAGTCATCTAAATGATCACGTGATCCATATCAACTAAACCATGTCCGATCATCATGTGAGATGGAGTAGTTTTCAATGGTGAACATCTCTATGTTGATCATATCTACTATATGATTCACGTTCGACCTTTCGGTCTCAGTGTTCCGAGGCCATATCTGCATATGCTAGGCTCGTCAAGTTTAACCCGAGTATTCCGCACGTGCAAAACTATCTTGCACCCGTTGTATGTGAACGTAGAGCTTATCACACCCGATCATCACGTGGTGTCTCGGCACGACGAACTGTCGCAATGGTGCATACTCAGGGAGAACACTTATATCTTGAAATTTAGTGAGGGATCAACTTATAATGTTACCGCCGTACTAAGCAAAATAAGATGCATAAAAGATAAACATCACATGCAATCAAAATATGTGACATGATATGGCCATCATCATCTTGTGCCTTTGATCTCCATCTCCAAAGCACGTCATGATCTCCATCGTCACCAGCTTGACACCTTGATCTCCATCGTAGCGTCGTTGTCGTCTCGCCAACTATTGCTTCTACAACTAACGCTAACGCATAGTGATAAAGTAAAGCAATTACATCGCGATTGCATTTCATACAATAAAGCGACAACCATAAGGCTCCTGCCAGTTGCCGATAACTTTTACAAAACATGATCATCTCATATAATAACGTATATCACATCATGTCTTGACCATATCACATCACAACATGCCCTGCAAAAACAAGTTAGACGTCCTCTACTTTGTTGTTGCAAGTTTTACGTGGCTACTACGGGCTTCTAGCAAGAACCGTTCTTACCTACACATCAAAACCACAATGATGTTTCATCAAGTTTGCTGTTTTAACCTTTAACAAGGACCGGCCATAGTCAAATTCGATTCAACTAAAGTTGGAGAAGCAGACACCCGCCAGCCACCTTTATGCAACAAGTTGCATGTCTGTCGGTGGAACCGGTCTCATGAACGCGGTCATGTAAGGTTGGTCCGGGCCGCTTCATCCAACAATACCGCCGAATCAAAATAAGACGTGGGTGGTAAGCAGTATGACTATTATCGCCCACAACTCTTTGTGTTCTACTCATGCATATTATCTACGCATAGACCTAGCTCAGATGCCACTGTTGGGAAACGTAGCATGCAATTTCAAAAAAATTCCTATGCTCACGCAAGATCTATCTAGGAGATGCATAGCAACGAGAGGGGAATAGTGTGTCCACGTACCCTCGTAGACCGAAAGCGGAAGCGTTAACTTAACGCGGTTGATGTAGTCGAACGTCTTCGCGATCCAACCGATCAAACACCGAACATACGGCACCTCCGAGTTCAGCACACGTTCAGCTCGATGACGTCCCTCGAACTCTTGATTAAGAAGAAGGTCAAGGGAGAGTTTCTTCAGCACGACGGCGTGGTGACGGTGATGGTGATGTGATCCGCGCAAGGCTTCGCCTAAGCACTACGACAATATGACCGGAGGAGTAAACTGTGGAGGGGGGCACCGCACACGGCTAAGAGAATATCTATTGTATTCTAGGGTGCCCCCTTGCCCCCGTATATAAAGGAGGGGAGGAGGAGGCCGGCCACCAAAGGGGGCGCGCCATGGGGGTGAGTCGTACTAGGACTCCACTCCTAGTAGGATTCGGCCCACCCACTTTTCCTTTCTCCGGAGGTGGAAAGAGGGAAGGAGAGGGAGAGGGAGAAGGAAAGGGGGGCGCCACCCCCTTCCCTAGTCCAATTTGGCCTCCTCCCTTGTGGGGGGCGACCAGCCCCTTGTGGGCTGGTTAGCCTCCCTCCTATGGCCCATATGGCCCATATCTTCCACCGGGGGGTCCCGGTAACCCCTCCGGTACTCCGGTATGTACCCGATACACTCCGGAACCCTTCCAGTGTCCGAATACTACCTTCCAATATATCAATCTTTACCTCTCGACCATTTTGAGACTCCTCGTCATGTCCGTGATCTCATCCGGGACTCCGAACAATCTTCGGTCACCAAAACACATAACTCATAATACAAATCGTCATCGAACGTTAAGCGTGCGGACCCTACGGGTTCGAGAACTATGTAGACATGACCGAGACACATCTCCGATCAATAACCAACAGCGGAACCTGGATGCTCATATTGGTTCCTACATATTCTATGAAGATCTTTATCGGTCAAACCGCAATGATAACATACGTTATTCCCTTTATCATCGGTATGTTACTTGCCCGAGATTCGATCGTCGGTATCTTCATACCTAGTTCAATCTCGTTACCGGCAAGTCTCTTTACTCATTTCGTAATGCATGATCCCATAACTAACTCATTAGTCACATTGCTTGCAAGGCTTATAGTGATGTGCATTACCGAGAGGGCCCAGAGATACCTCTCCGATACTCGGAGTGACAAATCCTCATCTTGATCTATGCCAACCCAACAAACACCTTCGGAGACACCTGTAGAGCATCTTTATAATCACCCAGTTACGTTGTGACGTTTGATAGCACACAAGGTGTTCCTCCGGTATTCGGGACTTGCATAATCTCATAGTCAGAGGAATATGTATAAGTCATGAGGAAAGCAATAGCAATAAAACTTAACGATCATTATGCTAAGCTAACGGATGGGTCTTGTCCATCACATCATTCTCCTAATGATGTGATCCCATTCATCAAATGACAACACATGTCTATGGTTAGGAAACTTAACCATCTTTGATTAACGAGCTAGTCTAGTAGAGGCTTACTAGGGACACGGTGTTTTGTCTATGTATCCACACATGTATTAAGTTTCCGGTTAATACAATTCTAGCATGAATAATAAACATTTATCATGATATAAGGAAATATAAAATAACAACTTTATTATTGCCTCTAGGGCATATTTCCTTCAGGTTAACCGCTGCCATGGAAGCTGGAGGATAAGTTTGCTACCACTTCTTCATCACCACCTCCATCTTCATCACCAAAGGAGACTTGAGTACACGGGTATGGGCACTCCCCTTGGCTTGTGCCAAGCTTGGGGGAGATGCCCCGGTATTGTATCACCATCACTTTTATTACCTTTACCTATCTTAGTTCGATCCTTAGCTATTTCGTGATTTAGTTGAATAAAAGTTTAGTATGATCTATTTTCGAGTGCTAGTTTCGTGATCTATCTATCTATGTAATCGAGTGAGAGTTATATAATAAAGTTTAGTTTCAGTTTTTGCTTCTTTACTTTTATGTTTCAATCGAAATAAAAGAGAATAATGAAAAAGATCATATGCTAATCTTATGGTAAGTAATGACATCACATAAGGAAAAGTATAAGTGGTAAAATTTGTTGAAAGTTGACAAACATAGCATTGGCCAATAATGCAATTCATGAAAGAATTAATAAGGGAAGAGAAGATTCACATGCAAATACACTATCTTGGACATCTTTTATGATTGTGAGCCCCCACTAAATATCTTATGCCAAACTGTTGACGTTGGACAAGGAAGACAATGTAATGATTTATGTTTGTTCGTATTCACGTAGAAGTTATATTGTCATAGATCCTTCACCATGTGAAGCTTGCTCAATATCTTTGCTAGCCAAAAATCCGCACTAAGTAGAGACACTACTTGTGCATCCAAAACCCTTAAACCCAAATCCATGTTTTGAGAGTCCACCATACCTACCTATGGATTGGTTAAGATCCTTCAAGTAAGTTGTCATCGGTGCAAAAAGGCAATAAAAATTGCTCCTAAATGTGTTTGATCCTTTAGTGTAAGGGAAAATAAGCGTTGTATGAACTTGTGATGGCAAAGTAATAAAAGCGACGGACTGCATAATAAAGGTTGCTATCATAAGGGGCAATATAACATGATGTTCTTTTGCATTAAGAGATTGTGCATACAAAACCAAAAAGCGCATGACAACCTCTGCTTCCCTCTGCGAAGGGCCTATCTTATACTTTTATGTATTTACTTTTTATGCAAGAGTCAAAGAATTCTTCTCTATTCCTTTTTATTTTCTCTCTTTGCAAGCACCATGTGGCAGGGAAAGATTTAGGCACATATATCCAGTTGGATATGAGTGAGCATGAGTTATTATTGTTGACATCACCCTTGAGGTGAATAAGTTGGGAGGCGAAACTATATGCCCCTATCTTTCTATGTGTCTGGTTGAAACTTTTTGCTCATATATATGTTGTGAGTCTTAGCAATCATAGAAGACTAAATGATGGCTGAGTATGTGGACTTGCCAAAAGGCTCTGATACGAGACCCTTCCTAATAATATGATGAATTGTAGTTGCAAAGTTGACTGAGAACATAGTTTGTTGGTTTTCAACAAAGTTTATGCTTTTTACTTCGATGTTGTGATGAATTGTTACTTGTTCATGAAAGATCTATGATAAAGTTTGTTGCGATTATAATAATAAGCATGATGCTACTATGTCCGTATTTTCTCTCAAAACATGTGGACATGATTTTCGATATCGGCTTTCGCTTGAGGACAAGCGAGGTCTAAGCTTGGGTGAGTTGATACGTCCATTTTGCATCATGTTTTCCTACTGTTATTTATAATGTTTTTATGCTTTATAACACTTTATGGAGTAATTCTAATGCCTTTTCTCTCATAATATGCAAGGTTTACACAAAGAGGGAGAATACCGGTAGCTGGAATTCTAGACCTGAAAAAGCTATGTCAGAGATACCTATTCTGCACATCTCCAAATGGGCTGAAATTTTACGGAGAATTATTTTGGAATATACAATAAATATTGGAGAAAATAACTACCAGAGGGGGGCTGCCAGGTGGCCACAAGACACCAGGGCGCACCAGGCCCCCAGGCGCGCCCTGGTGGGTAGTGTGCACCCTGGCCCACCTCCGGTGCCCATCTTCTGGTATATAAGCTCTTTTGACCTAGAAAAAAAAATAAGGAGAGGACTTTCGGGACGGAGCGCCGCCGTCTCGAGGCGGAACTTGGGCAGGAGCACTTTTGCCCTCCGGAGGAGCGATTCCGCCAGGGGAACTTCCCTCCCGGAGGAGGAAATCGAAGCCATCGTCATCACCAACAACCCTATCATCTTTGGGAGGCTAATCTTCATCAACATCTTCAACAGCACCATCTCATCTCAAACCCTAGTTCATCTCTTGTGTTCAATCTTTGTACCGGAACCTCAGATTGGTACCTGTGGGTGACTAGTAGTGTTGATTACATCTTATAGTTGATGCTAGATGGTTTATTTGGTTGAAGATTATCTATTCAGATCCATTATGCTATTTAATATCCCTCTGATCTTGAGCATGAATATTATTTGTGAGTAGTTGCCTTTGTTCTTGAGGCCATGGGAGAAGTCATGTTGCAAGTAATCATGTGAATTTGATATGTGTTTTGATGATATGTATGTTGTGATTCCCTTAGTGGTGTTATGTGAACGTCGACTAGGTGACACTTCACCATCTTTGGGCCTAAGGGAATGCATTGTGGAGTAGTTATTAGATGATGGGTTGCTAGAGTGACAGAAGCTTAAACCCTACTTTATGCGCTATTCCGTAAGGGGCTGATTTGGATCCATATGTTTAATGCTATGGTTAGTTTTATCTTAATACTTCTTTCGTAGTTGTGGATGCTTGCGAGGGGGTTAATCATAAGTGGGAGGCTTGTTCAAGTAAGAACAGCACCCAAGCACCGGTCCACCCACATATCAAATTATCAAAGTAGCGAACGCGAATCAAACCAACATGATGAAAGTGACTAGATGAAATTCCCGTGTGCCCTCAAGAACGCTTTGCTTATTATAAGAGACCGCTCCAGCCTGCCCTTTGCTATAAAAAGGATTGGGCTACCTTGCTGTACTTTATTTACCGTTACCGTTACTTGCTCATTACAAATTATCTTACTATCAAACTACTTGTTACCGACAATTTCAGTGCTTGCAGAAATTAGCTTGCTGAAAACCACTTGTCATTTCCTTCTACTCCTCGTTGGGTTTGACACTCTTACTTATCAAAAGGACTATGATTGATCCCCTATACTTGTGGGTCATCAAGGAGGCGCAGCTGGCGTTGTTCTCCTTCGCAATCGACTGCAATTGCGCCTCCACGGCGGCCGCTTCCTGGCAAGCGGCGGCTTGAGCGCGGACGACATCGTATATGGCACGCTGCTCTGCGACAAAGTTGGGGTTCGTCGCGGCCATGGCCGCCACGGCCACCTCGCTCGCCCGCTCACCGTAGATTTGGCCCTCTGCCAGCCGATGCTGCTCCAGGAGGAACATGTACATGTTGTACCGTTGTTCCTCCTGCGCCTGCTGGAATGCCAACAGAGGCGCTGGCGCAGGCTGCACCTCCGCCATGGTGGCGTTGTAGTGCGCCTGTGCCTGCTCCATGGTGAAGCCAGTGTGCACAGGAGGCGCGGGAGGCGGGGCGGTGTCATCAAAGCCAGTCTCCATCGTGGTCTTGTCCTCGTCGTCAGAGATCTCGGGCGAGCTGGCCGGCAAGCCGACCTCGATCCGCTTGGTACAGTGGCGGCCAGGGCGGCCATAGCGTGCTTCATCTTCATGGAAAGGCTCTCCCACAGAGCTTCGCCGTCTGCAATCATGGCGGATGCAGTGCAAAGGGAGGAGGATGGGGAGGGGCTTGTGTTGTGGTGTGGAGTTAGCAGGGTGTGGCCGCCTTTATATAGCGGACTCACGTGAGGCGAGGCGTCCGGGTGCGTCAATGCGCAGCGCTGGAGTGGGTTTCTCGGTCGACGATCCTACTTAATGGCAGCATACAAACGGACTGGCATTGAACGGGCATGGTAGATATCTGCCCCGTCCCATCCAGTCACGCGTCTCCGGCATTGAATGGGCACGGACACCGGAGACGCTTCGCGGGCGACGCCCTCGGCCGGTGCTACTTGTGAGCTACGTTGGGACTTCGCTGAAAAGGAGAGGATGATGCAGTATAGTAGAGATAAGTATTTCCCTCAGTTAAGAACCAAGATTATCAATCCAGAAGGAGAACCACGCAACACCTCGTTAGCAGCACCTACACACAAAATAACAAATACTTGCACCCAACGCAAACAAGGGGTTGTCAATCCCTTGGCGGTTAATTGCAATGATCAAATCTCGTAGTGATAGATAGATACACAAAAACACAAAAAAAGTAAATAAAATTGCAGCAAGGTATTTTTGGATTTTAATATATGATAAAGATAGACCTAGGGGTCATAGTTTTCACTAGAGGCTTTTCTCTTGAACATAGCATACGGTGGGTAAACAAATTACTGTTGGGCAATTGATAGAAAAGCGAATAATCATGGTGATATCTAAGGCAATGATCATGTATATATGCATCACATCCGAGACAAGTAGACCGACTCCTGCCTGCATCTACTACTATTACTTCACACATCGACCGTTATCCAACATACATCTAGAGTATTAAGTTCATAAAGAACAGAGTAATGCCTTAAGCAAGATGACATGATGTAGACAAATTAAGTTCAATCAACATGAATAAACCCCATCATTTTACCATTAATGGCAACAATACAAATACGTGTCATGTCCCCTTCTGTCACTGGGATTGAGCACCGCAAGATCGAACACATCACAAAGCACCTCTCCTATTGTAAGATAAATCAATCTAGTTGGCTAAACCAAATCAATAGATCGGAGAGAAACACAAAGCTATAATAATCATGCATAAAAGAGTTCAGAGAAGACTCAAATAATGTTCATGGAAGATCTGATCATAAACCCACAATACATCGGATCCCAACAAACACGCAAAAAGGATTACATCGAATAGAACTCCAAGAACATCGAGGAGAACATTGTATTGAAGATCAAAGAGAGAGAAGAAGTCATCTAGCTACTAGCTATGGGCCCATAGGTCTGCCGTAAACTACTCACAAATCATCGGAGGGAAGCAAGGTTGATGTAGAGCCCCTCCGTGATCGATTCCCCCTCCGGCAGAGTATCAAGGCCTCCAGATGGGATCTTGCGAGAACAGAAGCTTGCGGCGGCGGAAAAGTATTTTGGGTGGCTCCCTGTTGGTTTCCCAATTTTAGAGAATTTATAGAGGTGGAATTAGGTCAAATGGAGTAACGAGGGGCCCACGAGGCACTAGGGCGCGGCCACCCCCCTAGGCGCTTCTTGGTGGCTAGTGGCCCACTCCTTCGCCTTCTGGTCTCCTCCCGAAGCATCTAGTGTCTCTTATGTCCAGAAAAAAAAATCTTCAAAAAGTTTCATGGCGTTTGGACTTCATTTGGTATTGATTTCCTGGAAAACCAAAAACAGACAAAAAAACAACAACTGACACTTGGCACTAAGTTAATAGGTTAGTCCAAAAAAAGATATATAGTTGCATATAATTGCACAATAAACATCCAAGATTGATACTATAATAGCATGGAACAATAAAAATTATAGATACGTTCGAGATGTATCAGCCGGCGTGCCGCTTCAATGGCGGAGGCAGTGAGAGGTTGGGTCCGTCCTGATCTGTCTTCAACGTTGAACGACGCGCTCTACAGCGGAATCATTGCGAGCACTTGGCGCCGGGCGGGAATGCACGCAGGTGAGGGAGGAGGGGTTTTGGTGGGCTAGGTCAATTCAGAAGAGGGTGTAGGATCGGTCCGGACTCTCGCAACCCCCCCCCCCCCATGTTTGTCTTTAGTTTGCGGGAGAAATCGCGTCTGGATCGTCCCGCGGACCGATATAGGACCATATTGGATGACTTCCGTGGTCCGGATGGTTGCGGGAGGTTTGCGGGTCCGCCTTGAAGATGCCCTAATACAAATATATGTATTAGATAAAAACAACATATTCCATAAAAAAGATAAAGATAACATTAAATATTAATGAGGCAATCAGACTCATCATGGCTCGCAACGAGGAGAGGAGGGAAACCTGTCCCAGACGCCACGCATGAACTTTGAGGAGAAGCTCAAGACCAACACGAGGCCAAGACCAACAACATGCTCCTCTCCCGTCGCCTCATGGGCCAGCAAGAACGGCGGGGGGATTCGGGATATGGCCAGGCAGGAGAAGCGGAGGACGATTCTCAATGGTGCTAAGCGATGTAAAGAAGAAGAAATAGGGGGAAATTATATCATTTGTACCGTACAAACGAGAGCTCTTACAAGCAGACATTTCTTGGACATCTTAGAAACAGAAAATATGTTATGGAAAAGTTGTGAATATATGATAAAAACAAAACCATGTCCATTGTTGTCTTGATCAAGTAGGATGCATCTCCACCGTGCATCTGTTACCTAATTTAAGAGCATCTTCAATAGGTGCCCTATTTTAGTGCATGAAAGTTGGCTTGGAACAAAATTTGCAACACAAAAATGTTCATCTCCAACAATTGCCTAAAATTGGTGCTCTAAAATACAACAGGTTTTTTTTGTGGGTGCCCTATTGTGAGGCACATGTTGGAGCAACAGAGTGATGCAAAACAGTTCTTTTCTTGTGGTTTTTGTGTGGTCCTCCGCCCTAAAATTTGCTCCAGCCGGCCAAGTGTAGCAAATTTGTAGCACTTGGTGTTGTATTTTCCTACTTTACTCTTGTAGTTCCTTTTGCATATATGGCACATATTGGAGCAGCGTTTCTCCCACTTGTACTGTAAAAAGCGGTTGTATGGGAGCGCTTATTAGTTAGGTGCTATGATTTTTCTTTTGTGCCAATCACATTTTTTGACCGTTAGATCACAGTCCAATAGACAAAATCCCGCATGCTTCAACCTCTAGCCATCTTCCGCCTGCCTGCCGTCTGATCTACCTTATGCGGGGCCACCTAATGTCGTCACCTGCGGCTGACGACACTCCCACGACTGCCACACCGCTCCTCCCTCCACTGGCCTCCCCCACTATAGTGTTGCCGCCGCCCTGGCCATCCCCCTAAACCCCACCGACCAACGAATTTCTTCAGCGACCTAATGCTCTCGGACCTGCACCACTCAACCTGCTTCCTCACCGCTTGCATCACCGTCCCCGTCTTCGGCGAGTTCATTTCTTAGCCTCGTCGGGGTCAACACTCTTCGTTGGCGCTCATCATGTCATCCCCGTCTCTAGCCTCATTCGAAAATCGACATACGCGTGCGAATGCTCCATGTACTTGAGAAATAGAAAACACCGCATAGATATAGATCGCACACAGAATGAAACAATATGAATTCTACCAAGGTACGTGGTACATAAGATTCATGTGTTGGTCCGTTCCAAGATTCCATCAAAGTGGCGTAATCAGTCAACGGAATGTGGGTGTTGGTATAGTAAACTTTGGGTGTTCACTACCCCTGACTACGCACCGGCACGTTGCAGCTTTCATGCCGAGAAGGATATGGCAGGTGACAAGTCCATTCCAAGACATTCAAAACATGGTAAACTTGTACCATGAAGAAGACCTCGAGGCAGGTGGTCGAGAAGTACCAGAGATCAAGACTCAGGATGCCGGGAAGCTGCCATCCCGACGAGGCATTTCTCCATGTTGCCGGCAAGCTCAAGATCGGCAAGCCCAGGCTCCTCCCACCACTCCACCTCGACCACCTGTCAGGAACACGCCGACAGGTGGTGAGCACGCAAGCGGTTAGGTAGAGGCTGTCGGATCACGTGGCGATCCACCGCCTGAAGAATGACTTTATTGACACCCATCCAAGGGCGTGTCGCAGTAATAAAATGTAGTTGGGCTAGCGGTACGGGTGGAGCGGTGCTCCCTTGCCGGCATTCAGCCTAGCGTGACATCTAACAATGCATTAAATGAGTTTGTCCTACACCGTCATGATTAGGTACGATAGCACTGTAGCTATCGTCAGCATGTAAAATTACTGGTATGCCATTGTGGTGACCGCTTGGGATATAAAAGGAGGCTCATGGCGCCAATAGAAAGGATTCGGCTCCTGTGACCAGTAGCACTCCCGAGCTCCCTTCCCGTTAGAGCTGCACCCTTTGTACCATAGAGCTGTTTTACACTCATAATCCACAACCAAAATAGGAGTAGGGTTTTACGCATCGCTGAGGCCCAAACATGAGTAAACTCTTTGTGTGTTGTGTGTGGTTTGTTGCTGCTCTTCGTGTGCCGCGTCCACTTGCCGAACCGAAAGGGGCCGTTCTAGTCCCAAAGATTGTCGTACGCCGACAACGGGCGTTGAGAGTTGAGAGCCGGCAGGTGGACCGAGCAGTAGTGCGGCTGATGCGAAAGTTCTTTCGATGGATTGGGATATATAAGCTTCTTCTTCCAACTCGATTGAGTCACAGTGCAATGTTACTTCTTGCTGGATCTGGATCGCAATATGAAGTTGCTTTCCTGTAGCACCTGCGTGGCCAACAACTCTGGAAAGCTCCGCCACTGAACCTCCGTGGTTAAGTCAAGAGCCGGTCTTCAATGATACCAGCAGAGCAGCAAGTTAAGCAGACGGTATCTACATTCCATGCCACTCGATGGTTTGGATTTTTTTTCAAAACTGGCACTTTTTTTATAACAATTTCGAAAACTAGCAGTGGTGTCACGTTTATTTCAAAAATAGCACCCCGTCGGTCGTTGGTTGGCCGAAGAGGGCCTTTTCGGCCAGCCAAACACCGAAGAGGCCTTTTCGGCTTCCCGTGGGCCGAAGACAGCGGTAGGTGGGCCGAAGACTGGGCGTCGGCGCGTTGTCGACCGAAAAAGCTTGTCTTCGGTCAGCCCGCGACCGAAGAGCTTTTCGGCCAGCCGTTAGCCGAAAAGGGTGGATAAGGCCGCCCGAGCTCTTTCTTCTTCCTTCTTCTCTGTTCTTTCTCTGTTCTTTCTCTGTTCGAGCTCTCTCACCATTTTGCTCTCTGTACATCGCCCCCCCTCGCCGATCTCTTCGTTTCTCCAGCTATATTCAAATCCAAACCACAGAAACGGTAGATCATAGCCATCTCCACCAGCCTACGGTCATTTTTTTTTCAATGGGATAGGTATTTGTGTGTACAAGTGAGTTGTAGTCATGGTGGTGTCAGGAGGAGAAGCCATGGTCGATTGAGGAGGAGGAGGAGGTGGTTTGGCCGGGCAGGAGGTGGTGGCCGCCGAGGGGGTGGCGTTGGTTGGTGCAAGTTCTCCGTGAGGTGGCCACACGCGTCGAAGGTATAATCACGCGTCACAATTTTTTTAGTGTTAATTGGTTTGTGCTATCATTTTAGCAGTTAGTTAGTGTAGCCGGTAATAATTTTGTTTGTTGTGATTAATGAGATGGAAGTGTCTGACAGGTTAAAATGTCTGAATTAGTAAATTTGACTATTTATTATGGCCCTGGCAATGTTCGATATAATGAGTTGGGGGTTGATCTTAGCGAGTATAAAAAATGTGTCATGACACTTCCAGACCCGGACAGACTGGACATTAGACAGTTGAAGTACTGGTTGACAACTAGTTTTGGGCTGGATCCTGGGGTATGTTCTGTCAGTATTCAAGCACTGTGGACCAAATCGTGTAAAAATGTGAAGTGGGAGTTGATGCTGATAGATAGGAGCCAGCAGTGGTTGACCCTGTTAAGGCGTTGCAGAGACCGAAAAATCCACCCATATGCCCTAGTGCAACCTGTGGTGAAGGAGGAGAATACCGGACAATCAGAGGGGGGGGGTATGAACTCGGGCAGTGCAGTGAAGTGGCTAACGAGATTTATTTATCCGGGTCACAGCCAATGGATGTGGATGCTAGCCAACCCGAGGAAGAGCCAGATTATGTGCCACACAATTTGTGTGGTAACGATACTGGGCAGAGTAGTCGGTCGCTAATATTAGCTGGTTCTGGTTTTGCTGATGGGGATGAGGAAGGGGAGGAAATGCAGAGGGTGATGGAGGAAGAGGACGAGGATGGACTGGCTGAGGATCTGGATTCTGAAAATTTCGAGGATGAAGTGGAGGTACCGATTCCTGCCGCATGGGATCAGGACCTATCCACCGGTCTCAGCCGCTGTATCATACTCCACCACCACCACCGACGCAGGACACACAGACCGTGACAGGCGAGGTTGTGTACGGTCGTGGTCATCGTGAGACTCGTCCACCGCGTCAGCGCTTATCGCCTTCTGGTCCTCGTCCGAGGAAGGTCCAGACTCGTCGCCGTCCCCAGCAGTGATATGATTATATATGTATGAGACATCCATGTTAGTTTCAGACTATTCTCATATGTGAGGACTTATCTATGTATCAGACATCCTTCATGTATGTGTTACTGTCTATGTATGAGCCCTTATCTATGTAAGAGACTGATTTGTTTTCAAGATACTTGTCTACTGCATATTAAGATAGCAACTAAACGATACTAAGAAGAGTTTTGGACATACAAGGGTCAAAACAACTACGATCGAAAGGATAACCGGACATCTTCACGAGACTACACTTGCATGCTCACCCACCTTAGTGCGGAGGGGGTTTTATAGGTTGAGAAGAGAAGATGGCGGGAAAGAATGGCGGGAGAGAATGGCGGAAAAGAAAATGGCGGGAAAGAGAATGGCGGGAGAGAAGGGCGGGAGAGAAAATGGCGGGAAGGAAAATGGCAGGAAAGAAAATGACGAGATATATTGTCAGGAAATGGTTGCGGGAAAGTACAAAGTTGGCATGTCAAAGAGGGGGAATGGTTGTGCAGGAATTATAATGCATTTTTTTGAAAAAAAAACTCTTCGGTCAGGTGCAGGCCGAAAAGTACATACATGCAACTTCGGTCAACCTCTAACGTAAAGAGTATGGACTCTTCGGTCAACCAATGAAAAAAAAGGTCTCTTCGGCCATCTGCTGGCCGAAGATAGCTCTTCGGCCCAGCACCGCTGGTCTTCGGCCACCGCCTGACCGAAGACAGACTCTTCGGCCAACAGCTGACCGAAGACACCCTCTTCGGCCAATGTAAGACCGAAAAGGCCCTCTTCGGTCTCTGGTTGACCGACGGATGCTATTTTTGAAAAATATGTTTTACCACTGCTAGTTTTCGAATTTGCTATAAATAACGTGCCAGTTTTGAAAAAAAATCGATGATTTGCACGTTAATAATTCTTGTAACACGCGATGAAGCTAGATGGTCACGCCTCCTTCGTGTCGCTTTTGCTTGGTTCGGATTTGCCGTGGATTGTAACGCAAAGGCTCGGTATCGCTTGCAAGCATGCGTACAGCGTGATGGCGATCTGCCGTGAATCGAAACGAAGAAGAGCCGACACTCCAACACCATATCTGCACCGTATTTTCATTATTTTTGCGAGAACATATCTATCTTTGTAAGTTAGTACATAGGTGTAAGTTAGAATGAAAAAAAAAATGCTCGAAAAGCAAATCGTGTTGGATCATCATCAGCAAAGGACGTGGAATCCACAGCCGATTGAACCGCGCTCCAACGCTATGCAATTTCTGGATCACATCTCAAATCAAGCGGGCAGTCGTGCGCGCTAGCAGTGGCCCGGAAAGGCGGAAACGTTTTGGCCCGTGCCGAGAACGGGGAAAGCGTTCACACGCACACGCCGACGAGACACGGCGAGGCCAACGTCACCGCGCGCGGCCGCCGCCAGCAACGGCTCAGATAGAGGCCCGTGCCTGCCTCTGCCTCTGCCTCAAGGAAGGCGCGGCCGCAGCGGCGAACACCGCACGCACGCGGCCTCAAAAAAAGGAGAGCGTGTATAAATAGGCGCGCGCGCCACCGAGCCTCCTGCTAAAAAGAGAGGAAGGAGATCAATCCAGCGATTTGCTTCCTTCTTCCCCGCCCGCCCTTATCGAGGATTCCATTCCAACCCACCCCACGTCGTCCGCCCACGCGGCCATCATACCCAGCTCCAAACCGAGAGGATCGAGGGATAGCAAATCCGGGGGAGGATCGAATCAAGGAGAGCTTGCGTCGGGGATTGGAGCTCACGCGAACCATGGTACGTCCTCTTCTCGATCAATTGGACGTTCTCGCAAGCTTGGCCTTTCTTTCAGCAAGTTCCGTGATCACCGTCGGACCGCTTCTCCGCCGCGCCCGCAGCATACGCATGGCCGGGCGGCGGCGGCGAGAGCGCGAGATTCTCTCGATCGAAGATCAGCAATTTGCTGGATCTTTCAAAAAAAAAAAAAAGATTGGGGGGCGGCGCTTCGAGCGTCAGGTCGTGGCCTGCGTCCACGTCAGGGTAGCGAATATCGCTCATGCTTTTGCCTCTGGCCCGCCCGCCGTTCTGTGGGCCTTTTTGTCCCGTCGCGCCAATTCCCCCCTTCCGCATTCACCTTTTCACCAGTGCGCTTCCACATGTACTCCAAAAACCACGAGGAGTAATTTGGAACGGAGGGAGTACTACTTACTGCGCGGTAAAGGTGATTATCCGTTTTCTTTTCGGTAAACAGAACAAAAAAAAGTCATAGACGCCGCTGGTTTTTAATTTCGGACCTCACCCAAATATGCAAATTTTGAAAATTTCGCATATTTTGGAAATCATTTTGCATTTTGAGATTTCAAACTTTACTTACTTTCATGAATTTTAACATAAGTTGAATTTATTTTAAAACCAGTTTGAATCCGGATCGAAATTTCGGGGTTGAACATATTTCAGAGCCCATTGAAATATGCGAAATTTCACTGAAATTTCGTTGAAATGTTTAACCTGCGCCGGCAAAATCAACACTGGGCGATCGACATAAATCCGTGACGTCAGATAAGATTTCTTTCGGCACGGGCAATAATCTTTTTTTTTTTGCGGGTGACAGGCAATAATCTTTGATAACCTCGTGCGTTTTAGTCCTCGTGATGTAACAGACGGCTATCGGAGAGGCCACCTTTCCTTTTCTTTGCGACGAAGAAAGAGCAAGAGGCACCCACGAAATGGAGTCCCCGTTCCGTCTCCTTTTCATAGCCGCGTCGGGGGCGTGCACTCCCATGTAAACGCAACGCCAAGACACACATACACATAGCACCAGCTTTCGGCTGGCCGGCCAACAGCAGCAGCAGCGTCTTCAGCCGGCACTGACCTTTTCTCCACTTTATTTATAAATAAAGCACGAACACACCCCCAGCTACTACATATTCGACGGCAGATGGGCACATGAGAGGGAGGGAAACCATCTCCCAGAGCCAGCCTCACAAGTGACAACCACACGGGTTTGGGTTTGATTTCGGTTCCATCCCCTCCCGTTCATCGGTCAACTCGCTTAGCCCAGACTTTTCTTGGAGCCTCCCCTCCAAGGAAACGAAACCTGAATGCAACAAGCAAGAGCCTACATGGGGCGACGGCGGCGCCGACGAGCGATCCGCCATGTCTCGGTTGCTGCTACCATTCAGTCAGCACCAGAACATCACAATTGGAGCCCACATGTATCTGACTGTATTAGTAATTGATTGGATGCAGGTTGAATCGGAGGTCGACGCATCGGCGGCAGCCACGGCCACGGCCAGGGCGGTGCTCACCGCGCCGCTGTCGCTGGAAGGGGGCCTCGCGGCAGAGCTCCAGCCGGCGAACCTTGTGCAGCGGGTGCTCAGCCTCTTCGGGAACGTCAGGCCGGGCGCCGATCTCTCGCACTTCCAGGTAAAAACAAAGCAAGCACCACTACTTCCCGCAAAAACAAAACACCGCCACTTCTCACTCTCATGCGTGAATTGATCCTACAAAATCAGCCATCCACGGCAGATGCATGTGATGTGAGGCTCCGATCTCGAGAGCCAAATTTGAATTCGCCTGCTACTTTACTTACTCCGAGGTTAGGAGCACTAGGTACCCTGAATCCGGCATAATTCAGGGGGCCGGGTACTGTACTATAATCACTTAATCAGGGCAGGTTGATTTGTTTATGGGAGATTGGAGTAGGTGGGGTTCAGGCGTTCAGCTAGGCAACAAAAACAGGTTCAATGAATTCGTGGGAATTTGAAACAAACCAAATGGGGCCCCAAAGCTTGGACTGTACAGGATTAAACATGGAAGCTTCTCTGATGGTTTAAGAATTAGAGTGATTCAGTCATGTCACTTAGTCTGATAGGTGCACTTCACAATCTTAATTTTGCAAGAAAAATTTCTACACTTTAAATGTGCCACATGTTGTTTTGTTATCTTGTTCTTTTATTCGCTGAGCACTACTCTTTTTTTTTTCGAGAAACCGAGCACTACTCTTTTGTGGTATCATTTATTTGAAAACTAATAAAAATACACAGCAGAGTCCTGCTGCTTCTCTAAAAAAAGATCTATGTTCACCGTCGCCGCATTACTATTTCCCGCAAGGTTTTAAGCACACTACTTCACTGATGAAATGACTGACGAGCCTGATCATTTCCAGCTGCCTGCTACGTTCAACCTGCCAAAATCGCAGCTCCAGTTGTACGGGGAAATAGTCTACTGCGACGGAGATGACTACCTGAGCAGATGCGGCAAAGGCAAGGACAGCCTCGAGCGGTTCACGGCGGTCGTCGCATGGAGCATCTCGACGACGAGGCCACCCATCTTCGGTTTTGCTCCTTACAACCCGGTCCTCGGAGAGACGCACCATGTCTCCAGAGGGTCACTCCATGTCCTTCTTGAGCAGGCAACCCAACTTGTCAAAAATTACTCATTTTCTGAAAAACACATAATCTTTTTCAACAACGTGAATGATCATATGACACTACTTTTCGAAAAAATGGTCATATGACATTAATATTTTCAGGTGTCTCATAAACCCCCGGTCTCCGCGCTTCACGCTACCGATGACGGCGGAAACGTCGAGCTTGTCTGGAGCCAACACCCAGTGCCGAAATTTAATGGTAGGCCACCAGATCAACAGATTCCAAGCTTCAGCATAACGTTGCTATTCAAGCAAGGATGCAAACTTATATAAACTCCTGTACCCCTTTCACTTGCTTCACTGAAGGTGCTAGCATAGAGGCAACGGTGCACGGCAAGAGGCAAGTCAGGCTTCCAAAGTTCAACGAGACATACGAGATGGACTGTCCAAACCTGCTCATCAGGCTGCTTCCTGGGCCCTCCGTCGAGTGGTCTGGCACCGTCAGGATCATCTGCAAGGACTCTGGGCTCGAGGCAGAATTGAGCTACCACAGAAGCAACTCCTTCATGGGAATGGGAGGTGACGGGAGGTGCGTCAAGGGCAAGGTGTTCCGTTCATCAAACCCGCAAGACACCGTCTGTGAGATCGATGGCTACTGGGATAGGACTGTTTCGCTCAAGGATGTTGTGAGTGGGGAGGTCTCGGTTCTCTACGACGCGAACCTCTCCATCGCTAACCTCGTCACACCGGAGGTTAAAGACGAAGAGGTGAAATTCTAGTAACTCAGAAGAAAATATATTGCATTTTCTTGTTTATTCAAAAAATAAAACAATTCACACTGTCTGTAGTTGTGATCACTGATGATATGGCATGTCAGTACACTTTCAGTGCAGCATGGCTGAAACTTGCAAAGCAGCACAGGGGTAGTATTCATGAATGATGGTGATAATTTGGCAGGGCTTGTCATCTACCGAGTCGGCGGTCGTCTGGAGTGAAGTCAGCGAGGCTATCCTGGCAAAGGATTGGGAGAAGGCTAGCGAGGCGAAGCGGAAAGTCGAGGGCACAGCTAGGAGCCTTGAGAAGGAGAGGAATGAGAAGGGAGAGGTGTGGATGCCCAAGCACTTCTTATTGTCCCAGGACAAGGATGGGAACTGGGAGTGCTGGCCATTAGAGAAATCAGTGCGTCCAGCTCCTATCGTTGTACCTTCTTCATGAAACTACATTACATGTAACAATGTTAAATTATATAATAAAGCTGACCATTCTTTTTTTACATACTCTTCTTTGGATTGTAGGATTTCCATTGATTCTTCAGAGGATATATCCTTTTGTTTTCTTTCCCTATAAGAGCCCTTCGGATCATAGAATTGTGGTTGCTGGATTTTGGCCAGGCCAGCAATCCTGTGACCGCTATTCCATAGGAAATACAGTATGACATGAGCTCAAGTCTCATTCAATCTTTCATATGAGACGTCCAATGCATTTTGTCTGTGTCTCTTTCTACTCTCCCCATTTCTCTAAAATTCCTATGTTTATTTCTAGTGATCCATCCATAGGCATCGTTGCAAAAATTATTGTGCTTCCCGTCCTGTAGGAATCCATAAGTCATCACATTCCAGTTATGCATTACTTTCTATTTCTTCCATTTTCAGTTTTTGGCTATCCAAAGCGCCCCTTAGGGCATTTCTAACCGATCCTTTATAATCGGCTAGAGGAGTACAATTTTTGTTTTACTCCTCTAACCGGCACCTAGCCGATCCCTTATCCGCCATAAGGGAGTAAAATTTTACTCCTCTCCCCAAACTTCTCCCTAAATTTACTCCACCGATTATCGGCTGAGTAAAAGCCGCGCCGCTCCCTCGCGTCGCCCCCTGCGCCTGCACTTTCGTCGGCGACCCCCCGTCGGCCCCGCCGCTACTTTGTTGCCTCCCCTGCCCTTCTGCCCGACGTCGAGCCCATTCGGCCCCCGTCCCCGTCGCCGGAATCAGGTGAACCACCACTGCCGTCGCCATTGTTGTTGATTCGTTGGATTGCTTCTTTTCTTCTTCTTTTTCTGTCGAACGCCGCATCTCACGTTTATTGCACACCATTGTAGGTCATTCCCTCTCGTCGTTGCCGGCTTGTTTGGTCAGAACGACACCGGTCGGCCGTTGCACCACTGTCGCACCGCAAGTGTTCGATGAATTGGCTAGGTGAGTTTTTTTAATTGTTTCTTTGTGAACCGAGCCGTTTGGATTGTAGATGAAGAGGTTGAGGAAGATGGCTTTGGAGGACTTGTCGTCATCCGAAGAGGAAGAAGACGACGATGACTTTGACACCGTTTTAGGCATGATTTTCAATGATGATGTTCGGCGACCGAGGAGAGGGTCACACTTTGGTCGCATACACATCAACCGTGATAGAGCGGAGGGTCATGCGAAGATCATGAGAGACTACTTTGAACCAAAGCCATCCTATTGGGAGAAGTACTTTCGTCGGCGCTTTCGGATGCACACAAGTCTTTTTCTCACCATTGCAAAAGCTGTTGAGAGATATGATGATTGGTTCAAGCTTCGGAGAAATGCATGTGAAGAGATAAGTGCAAGCCCTCTGATGAAATGCATTGCGTCTGTTCGAGTCTTGGCATACGGGTGTTCATCCGATCTAGTCGATGGCTATGTCCACATTGGTGAAGACACAATCTTGGAGTCTGTTCGAAGATTCACTAATGCAGTGATCGTTGTCTTTGGCCCGGAGTACTTGAGAGCACCAACAGAGGAAGACACCCAGAGGTTGATGACTGAGAGTGAACCAAGAGGATGGCCAGGGATGCTTGGATCACTTGACTGTATGTACTGGACATGGAAAATTGTCCTGCAGGGTGGAAGGGTCAGTACAAAGGCCACCACAACGATCCAACGACCATTCTTGAGGCAGTTGCATCGAAGGATCTTTTGATATGGCATTCATTCTTTGGTTTTTCTAGCTCTCACAATGACTTGAATGTGTTGTCGAGATCACCGCTGTTTTCTATTTTTATTAAAGGTGAAGCTCCTGCTTGCAACTACTCTGTCAACGGGCACAACTACTCGATGGGTTACTACCTTGCGGATGGCATCTATCCACCATGGGCCACCTTGGTGTAAACAATTCCACGTCCAAAAGGTAACAAAAACATTCACTTTGCCCAATGTCAAGAAGCTGCTAGGAAAGATGTTGAGAGAGCCTTCGGTGTGCTTCATAAGCGCTTTGCAATTGCTCGTGGCCCTGCCAAGTACTAGAACTCCAAGATTCTATGACGGATCATGACTTGTTGCATCATATTACATAACATGATCATTGAAGACGAGAGAGATATGCCTGAGAACTTTCGGTACATCACCAACGGGACTCCGATTCAGCCAGAGAATGATACAATACTATCTTGGCATTCCTCAAGGAGCATCGCAAGATCGAGAACCGTCAAGTTCATTCTCAAATCCAACAAGATCTAGTTGAGCATCACTGGCAACGTCTTGGCGAGTCCTAGTTGTTCTATCACAAGCTACTTTGCTACATTTGAACCATTTGGCGTGTTTAAATTTGAATAATTTGGTTTGTAATCTTTGAATTCGGTTTGTAAACTATATTGGTGATTTGCGTGAACATTCAAATTTATGTTTAGTTTCTATATGTGTGCTAATATGTAGTTGCAATTTATACTAGAATTGCAAAGTTTAGAAAAACAAAAATTTACTCCGTAAAATATAGGGGATCGGCAAGGTCCGGCCAAAACTTTGTGAAGTATATATACTCCACTAAGCTTTTACTCCACCGGATACTCCACTATTTTTAGGGGCTCAGTTAGAAATGCCCATAATCGGTTAGAGGAGTAAAGGTTCGTTTTTACTCCTCTAACCGGCACCTAGCCGATCCCTTATCGGCCGTAAGGGAGTAAAAAGTTTACTCCGGCCTCAAGTTTCTCCCTAAATATACTCCACCGCTCGGCGGCTAAGTAAAAAGCTGCGCCTCTCTCCCTCGTCGTCCTCGCCCCTCCATCTTTGCCGGCGGGCCTCCCGGTGACCCGCCGCCGGTACTTCGTTGCCTCCCTTGCCCCCCCACCGCCCTTCTCCCTGTCGTTGAGCTCGTTCGGCCGATTTCGCCGTCGCCGGAATCAAGGTGAAACGCTGCCGCCGTCACCAGAATCAAGGTGAAACATCGTCGCCGTCGCCATTGTTGATTCAGTGGATTGCTTCGTAGTTTCTTCTTTTTCTGTCGGTCGCTGCATCCCACCTTGCTTGCACACTGCTGTAGGTCATTCGCTCGCGTTGCCGCCCGCCGGTTTGGTCTAAACGACGCCGGCCGGCCAGTGCACCACCACCGCACCTCAAGTGTTCGATGAATTGCCTAGGTGATTTTTTTGTTCATTTCTCTTTGAACCGAGCCATTTGGATTGAACCTAGCCATTTGGATTGTAGATGAAGAGGTTGAGGGAGATGGTCTTGGAGGACTCATCGTCATCCGAAGAGGAAGAAGACGACGATGACTTTGACACCGTTTTAGGCATGATTTTCAATGATGATGTCTGGCGGCCTAGGAGAGGATCACAGTTTGGCCGCATACACATCAACCGTGATAGAGCGAAGGGCCATGCCAATATCACGAGGGACTACTTTGACTCAAAGCCAACCTATCCTTAGAAGTACTTTTGTTGGTGCTTTCAGATGCACACAAGTCTTTTTCTGACCATTGCCAAAGCCGTGGAGAAGTATGATGACTGGTTTCAGCTCCAGAGAAATGCATGTGGAGAGATAAGTGCAAGCCCTCTATTGAAGTGCATTGTGGTTATTCGAGTCTTGGCATATGGGTGTTTGGCTGATGCAATCGATGACTATGTCCGCATTGGTGAAGACACAATCTTGGAGGTTGTTCGAAGGTTCACTAAAGCAGTGATCGTTGTCTTTGGCCTGGAGTACTTGAGAGCTCCAACCGAGGAAAACACCCAGAGGTTGATGACTGAGAGTGAAGCAAGAGGATGTCCAGGGATGCCTGGATCACTTGACTGTATGCACTGGACATGGAAGAATTGTCCTGCAGGGTCGAAGGGTCAGTACAAAGACCACTGCAACGATCCAACGATCATTCTTGAGGTAGTTGCATCGAAGGATCTTTGGATATGACATTCATTCTTTGGTTTGCCTGGCTCTCACAATGACTTGAATGTGCTATCGAGATCACCATTATTTTCTAGGCTTATTAAAGGTGAAGCTCCTGCTTGCAGCTACTCGGTCAACGGGCACAAGTACTCGATGGGTTACTGTTGGGGAACGTTGCATGGGAAACAAAAAATTTCCTACGCTCACCAGGATCAATCTAGGAGATGACCATCTACGAGATGAGAGATTGCATCTACATACCCTTGTAGATCGCTAAGCGGAAGCGTTAAGAAACGCGGTTGATGTAGTCGAACGTCTTCGCGATCCAATCACGATTCGTCCCGCGAACTCCCGATCTAGTGCCGAACGGACGCCACCTCCGCGTTCAACACACGTACGGCTTGATGACGCCTTCACCTCCTCGATCCAGCGAGCGATGGTGAAGTAGTAGCTCGAGTCCTCCGGCAGCACGACGGCGTGGTGGCGGTGGTGGTGGAGAAATCTCAGCAGGGCTTCGCCAAGCCTCACGGAGAAGAAGAAGGACTACGAGGGGGAGGGAGGGCAGCACCGTGGCATAGATGGGTGCGGCTGCCCTCCCTCTACTCCTCTATATATAGGGGGAAGGGAGGAGGAGGGGTCGGCGGCCACTAGGGGAAAACCCTAGATGGGTTTTGGTGAGCCTCCCCCCCGGGAGCCTTGGCCCCCAAGGCAAAGGGGGTGGCTGCCCTAGGGGAGCGCCCCCACCCCTTCTGGTTACGTGGGAAAGGGTGAGGGGGCATACAGCCCCTTAGTGGGCTGGTTTTCCCCCTCCCCTTGGCCCATGGGCCCCCCAACACTTGCCGGGCCCCCCCGAAACCCCTTTCGGTGATGCTAGTCATCACCCGGTACCCTTGGAACAATTCCGGACTCCAATACCCTTCGTCCAATATATCAATCTTCACCTCCGGACCATTCCGGAGTTCCTCGTCACGTCCGGGATCTCATCCGGGACTCCGAACAACCTTCGGTAACCACCATAACGACTCAACTATACTTATATCGCCACCAAACGTTAAGTGTGTAGACCCTGCGGGTTCGAGAACTATGCAGACATGACCGAGACACCTCTACGGTCAATAACCAATAGCGGGACCTGGATGCCCATATTGGTTCCTACATATTCTACGAAGATCTTATCGGTCGAACCTCGATGCCAAGGATTCATCTAATCCCGTATGTAGTTCCCTTTGTCCATCGGTATGTTACTTGCCCGAGATTCGATCGTCGGTATCTCCATACCTAGTTCAATCTCGTTACTGGCAAGTCTCTTTACTCGTTTCGTAATACAAGATCCCATGGCTAACCCATTAGTCACATTGCTTGCAAGCTCATTGTGATGCTGCATTACCGAGTGGGCCCTGAGATACCTCTCCGTCATACGGAGTGACAAATCCCAGTCTTGATCCATGCGAACTCAACAGACACCCTCGGAGATACCTGTAGAGCACCTTTATAGTCACCCAGTTACGTTGCGATGTTTGGTACACACAAGGCACTCCTCCGGTGTCAGTGAGTTGCATGATCTCATGGTCATAGGAACATATACTTGACATGCAGAAAACGATAGCAATAAACTTGACACGATCATATGCTACGTTTATAATTTGGGTCTTGTCCATCACATCATTCTCCTAATGATGTGATCCCGTTATCAAATGACAACTCATGTCCATGGCTAGGAAACCATAGCCATCTTAGATCAACGAGCTAGTCCGGTAGAGGCTTACTAGGGACACGTTGTTGTCTATGTATCCACACATGTATTTGAGTTTCCGGTCAATACAATTCTAGCATGGATAATAAACGATTATCATGAACAGGGAAATATGATAATAACTAATTTATTATTGCCTCTAGGGCATATTTCCAACAGTCTCCCACTTGCACTAGAGTCAATAATCTAGTTCACATCACCATGTGATTAACACCCAATTAGTTCTGGGATTTGATCATGTTTTGCTTGTGAGAGAGGTTTTAGTCAACGGGTCTGTAACATTCAGATCCGCGTGTACTTCGCAAATTTTATGTCATATTGTAGATGCTGCTACCATGCTCCACTTGGAGCTATTCCAAACGGCTGCTCCACTATACGTATCCGGTTTGCTACTCAGAGTCATCTGGATTGGTGTTAAAGCTTGCATCGACGTAACCCTTTACGCCGAACTCTTTATCACCTCCATAACCGAGAAACTCTACTCAGAGTCATCCGAATTAGTGTTAAAGCTTGCATCGACGTAACCCTTTACACCGAACTCTTTATCACCTCCATAACCGAGAAACATTTCCTTATTCTTCTAAGGA
Source organism: Thinopyrum elongatum (assembly GCA_011799875.1). NCBI lineage: Eukaryota > Viridiplantae > Streptophyta > Magnoliopsida > Poales > Poaceae > Thinopyrum > Thinopyrum elongatum. The sequence goes on along the minus strand of CM022303.1, from coordinate 289,132,448 downwards.
TAATTTTGACCGCTGTCCAGTGATCCACTCCTGGATCACTCTTGTACCCCCTTGCCAGACACGTGGCAAGGCACACATCAGGTGTGGTACACAGCATGGCATATCGTATAGAGCCTAGGGCTAAGGCATAGGGGACGACCTTTGTCCTTTCTCTTTCTTCTGTCATGGTCGAGCTTTGAGTCTCACTCAACTTCACACCTTACAACTCAGGCAAGAACCCCTTCTTGGACTGATTCATTTTGAACTTCTTCAAAATCATGTCAAGGTATGTGCTTTGTGAAAATCTTATCAGGCGTCTTGATCTATCTCTATAGATCTTGATGCCCAACATGTAAGCAGCTTTACCCAGGTCTTCCTTTCAAAAACTCCTTTCAAACAACCCTTTATGCTTTCCAGAAATTCTACATCATTTCCGATCAACAATATGTCAACCACATATACTTATCAGAAATGTTGTAGTGCTCCCACTCACTTTCTTGCAAATACAAGCTTCTCCGTAAATTTGTATAAACCCAAACGCTTTGATCACCTCATCAAAGCGAAAGTTCCAACTCCGAGATGCTTGCACCAGTCCATAAATGGATCGTTGGAGCTTGCACACCTTGTCAGCATTCTCTGGATCGACAAAACCTTCCGGTTGCATCATATACAACTCTTCCTTAAGAAAACCGTTAAGGAACGATGTTTTGACATCCATCTGCCAGATTTCATAATCGAAAAATGCAGCTATTGCCAACATGATTCCGACGGACTTAAACATCACTACGGGTGAGAAAGTCTCATCGTAGTCAACTCCTTGAACTTGTGAAAACCCCTTTGCCACAAGTCGAGCTTTATAGACGGTGATATTTGTAATATCCCCAGATCTTAACCCTGTCATCAAGCTAATTAATTTGCCATGTCATCATATTTTACTAAGTCAAAATGCCACTTGTCTCAAATCAAATTCAAAATGCAAGTCAAATAATTATTTCTTCAAACAGCAAATCAAAATTGTTCACAATATTGCAAATAATCCAGAAGCATTTATAAAAATAAGATCAACATTAATTGGATTATTCAAATGACTCTAACATCCTAAAATAGTACCAAAACAACAAGGTTTAATCCATTTTATTTAATACAAAATTTATGTGAAGTCCAATTGCCACCAAACCTTTTTATAACAGTGTTAAATAATGCACTGTAATTATTGGGCTAAGTCATACATTTTACAAAACTATAATTGAGCCCACACTTTTAGCAAAACAAAGAAACAAAAGAAAACAGAAAACAAAAGCTAAAGAAATAGAAAAGGCCTAAGGACTACTGTGCGGCTGGGCCTTAGTGAAACAGTAGCCGGCCCAGCCCGTTTGGAGGTCGCCGTCCTCCTCATCGCGCGGTGTCGCGCGCCCGCGCTGACACTGCGATGGTCGTCGCGGTGTCGACCATCCACGCTGTCCCCGACGCCGTTAAAGGCTCCCCTGAGCCGCTCTCTCCTCCCCCCCGAACCCTAGCTGCCCCACTCGCCCCCTTCGCGCCGCGCCTCTCTCTATTCACCACCTCGCCCGAAAGCTCCGGCCGTCACCGTCGTCGATCCCGCGGCCACCGTCGACCCCAAGCCTCTCCGCCATATCATAGATCATCGCCGCCCTTCACTACGCCGCCGGGGCCAAGCCATTGGGGATGAGGAACTCTACGTCGAGCGGATCGAGCTCGACATCTTCCTCGGCCACGGCGGCTTCTCCGGCAAACTACGGCGCCTTGGCTGCTACTAAACCTCCAAAGGCCTTTCGTGTGCCGCTAGGTGAGCCTCGCCGCGAATCCCCCTCCATCTCCTCTCCGTTTTTGCCGTGCCTAGCACCGCTCACCGTCGATGCCCGAACCCCTCGCCGCTCGAGCTCGTTGCCGGCGACCATCCGACAACCATATGGTCCCGCGCCCGAGCCCGTTGAACTCGCACGCTCGCCAAGGTGCCCCCTGGCCCATCCATTCAATTCGAGCGCGCTCGCATCACCGTTTTCACCGAGCTCCCGATCCGGCCGCCGCCTGCCATCGTCGCCAGCGCCAACTCCGGCCACCGTAGCCCCCGTAGCCACTGCCATTGGAAGCGCGACATCACCCGCAGCCGAACGCGCCAAATCCCGGGTCCGGAAACCCCCTGTAGCCCATTTCCGGCCAACTCCGGTGAGCAGCCGCCGCAAATGGCCTCGCCGACGCAACTACGGCGCCGGTGCTGACCTGGCTGCTCGTGGGGTCCACCCTGAGACACTGCTTGTGGGCCCCCGTCGTCTGTTTGACCACGTTGACTTTGGTCAACGTGGGGCACTGTTCCCTGCTGACACTGCCATGTGGGTCCCCCATGTTAGTACTTATATTAGAGGCTAATTGCACTTAGTTAAATTAACCCACTGTTAGTTAGGTCACTAACAGGCTAGGCCCACTAGTTAAATAACCCAGATTAGTTTAGAACTAACCCTGTTTAACCCCGCAGAGACTAACAGGTGGGTCCCACCTGTCAGCTTGACCAGTCAACTGAGCAGTTGACTGCTGACGTAGTGCTGACGCCAGGATGACATCATAATTTATTTTCTGATGAATTTAGTAACTAAAACAATTTCAGAATATTGCTAAAACTTTGAAAAATCCGTAGAAAATAAACCGTAGCTTGGATCGAAAAACTTTCTACATGAAAGTTGATCAGAACGACGAGACGAATCTGATCGTGCCGTCAGTTTCCATGTCAAAAACCTCTACATAGGAGAACCCGCAACTTTTCGTCCGTTTTCGGTAGATGAATAGTGCATACATACCGGTTAATAAATCCAACTTAAATCCTAAAATAACTAAAATGACTTATATGTATCTTTAGGCAACTCTGCAATGCACGTTAGCATAGCATGCTCTGTGTTGCATATGTTTGCTGTGTATTTATCTGTTTCCTCCCCCTCTTCCCTCTCGTTAGACCCCGAGGCCGACGTAGTCCCCGAGGCCGACGCAGCTCCGGAGTACGCAGCTGACGACCAGACCCTTGCCGCAGAGCTTCCAGGCAAGCACCCCCCTTTTGAGCATACCGATATTGCCTATTCTTCTCTCTCTTATGCTTGCATTAGAAGTTACTGTTGTTACTGTTATCCTATTTCTGCTGCATAGCCTGTTTATTGTAACCTGCTGTTGTTACCTACCTGCTTATCCTAAACTGTTTAGTATAGGCTGGGTAGAGACCCATCAGAGACCCCCACTTTGTCCCGACTGCCCCGCTGGATTATCAGAAGACCCGATCAACGGGATCGAAGACCAGGCCCCGGCACCGCACATCACTTCCCCTTAGTTGCTCGACACTACTGGATTACTATCGAGTGCCGAGGGTGATACCTCATCAGCACTTCTGATGTTAACCTTGTAGGTTAGTTCATCGGTTGTGGTCATCGAGGGTGATTCCTCTTTCTCCACTCCCGGTAGCGACACTGTCGTGCAACTCCTCAAGAGTGGACCTCGAGGGTGATTCCTCCTTCGTTCACCTTGACGATAACATCAGGTGGAATTCCATCGAGGGTGATTCCTCAGGGTTCCCCTTGGTGTTAGACACACGGATGCTATGGTTACTATGACTTTACACTGAACCATGTTACTAAAGACGGGTCGGCCCTGAGGGGTACCCGCGCGAGCATAATTGCGAGTGATGTGGAGACGGGTTGACCTGGAAGGTGCCCGCGAGATAACTACGAGGCGTGGTCGGGCATTCTTAGCCCTTGCCGCAAGTCCTCGAGACGGGGCGACGGGGTCACATCGATCGTGAGTCTCTGCTCGTTACCGCGCGCTCCTAATCCACTAACGGTTTGGATATTTGAATCGAGGAGCCTCTGGCCTGATAGCAGTAACCATCACGTGGGCATAGTATGGGCGTTCTGCGTCGTATACTTCAGCCGAAGCTTAATAGACGTCATGCGACTGAGCGGCGCACGCTGGATTGGACTAGTAACGCCCTGCACTTGTATAAGGGGGGCTAGGTCTGCTCACCGGCCGCGTATGCAATGAGCAGGAGTTCCCGGGGCGAAGGCCCAAGACACCCGGGTGCATAGGTTAGTCCGAAGTGCTGACCTCTCTGTTAAGTTTTCGGTCGGGTTGTGGCGTGTCGTTTGGACGAGGCCGGGCATGACCCAGAAAAGTGTGTCCGGCCGGAGTTAAGCGAGCGTGGTGGGTAAGTTGGTGCACCCCTGCAGGGAAGAAAACATCTATCGATAGCCTGTCCTATGGTAACGGACACTCGGAGTTGTATCCCGATCGGTACAACTAGAACTGGATACTTGAGATGATAACTGGATAGTATGGCTCTGGGATTGTTTTCTCGCAGGGAGTCGAGGAAGGATCTCTGGGCGAGGTTGATAACACTACTACTAATTTACTTTATGCTAATCTGCACTCTTCTAATGCTGCAAGATCACTGAAGATGCTAGTCTTTGATAGGACTAGGCTCTTCCTCTCTATTCTGGCATTTCTACAGCCCAGTCCACATATACAACCTCCCTTTGATAATGTTGCATATGTAGTGTAGATCCTTGCTTGCTGAGTACTTCGGATGAGTACTCACGGTTGCTTTGCTTTCTTTTTCTCCCCATATCCTTTTTGGTGCAACCAGATGACGGAGCCCCTCAGACCGTTGTTCCCGCCGACGGCTACTACTACTACCCTCCTGGCGAGTACTACTACGAGGAGCCGACCGACGACCAGGAGTAGGTTCGGAGGATCCCAGGCAGGAGGCCTGCGCCTTTCGATCGTAGCTTTTGTTATGCCCCGCCTTTCTAAAGGCTTATCTGTTTTATCTTTTATATCTGTACTCAGATATTTGATGCTTCCGCTGACGCTTATATGCGAGCTTATGTATTCGAGCCCTCGAGGCCCCTGGCTTGTAATATAAAGCTTGTATGACTTTATTTATGTTTTAGAGTTGTGTTGTGATATCTTCAAGTGAGTCCTTAGGCTTGATCGTGTGCATTTGCGTGTATGGTTAGTGCACGATTAAGCCGGGGGCGTCACAGGTTGGTATCAGAGACGACTGCCTGTAGGATTCCCCTTTTCAACTCCTTGGCCGAAGTTGAGTCTAGTGGTCCAAAACTGTTTTACTAACTTGGCTGTGCGGCTTACGGGCTCACGTCGCCATTGGGTGGTATTAGGATCTTTTATTCCTCGTCTATACTCTGGGACTCTGATCTCTCTTCTATTCGGGTTAAAGATTTTGCTAACTCCAACGCTAGGTTCTCGTAACCGCTTCCTTCCCGGAGAGCCCCTCTTCCAGATGATGGCTTGAATCACCAGAAGATTTCGAAGATACTCCTCAAAGCTTCCGGAGACCCCTACGCCCACTGCTTTTGCAGTTCCCTACCACCGATAAACCCCCGGTATAACTACACATCCTTGCCGTTTGTACCTTCTTTACCAGTTGCTCCGTTGTTCCGAGAATCCTTAGTGCCTACCGCTTTGCAGCTCCTTTCGCACTGTAGATAATTCCTCACACTTATCAGGGATTCGTTCATCCCTAGTTGATCACGTGCTTCGCAACATTCTTCCCATTGTTAATCGATCTTTCGAAAATCCTCTGCACCCTATTGCTCTTGAAATTCTTGCCTGCTTGCATTATGGATAGTTCCATATGACAAGTAATCATTGTTGATATCCCTTGTCACTATCATTCTGGCCTCATTGATTCAACCTGTGTGCAAATACTCGCAATCATCAGTTCTTTCCCAGAATTCGTCCTACCGGCTTAGACGTCATTTTGGACATGAGTTGGATCTCGGCCAATCATGTTGCAATTGATTGACCACCTAGTTCCCTTCAACTTGAACGCCGAATTATTCAGCTGTTTCTATAATCTGAAGCCTTTGCATTTTTTTCCTTCTTCTGATTGAGTACTGGTACTCACATCAGATCCATTGAGGACCGCTGAATCCTTTGTTGGATTATTATCCGACATAGTCTTTCATATTCCATAATCTTGCGAGTCCTTTTCTCGGATACATAACGCCTTGGTAAATGGTATCCTCTGCTTTGTCAACCTTGCTCTGCTTCCGAGCTTGAGTTCATTACTCCTGTAGTTTGAGGTATTTGTTCCTAAGATGCCCCGATGGGTTGAACATACGCCTTCCCTAATCTATGTGAATCGAAAGTTATGCGGAATATATCTACTCGCGTTCCGTCAGATAAATTTTCAACTCTACAACTTCTTCAAAGACGAGAAGTGAATGAAAGGTTATGCATTGAAGAAGTGGGAGTCGACCTTGAACCCTTGTGTTCATGCCCATGGACCCGATGTAGAACTTATCATGGAAGCTGCTCGTAAAAATAATTATTTCCTTGGTACAAGTTCATCTTGTATCTATGAATTGATCCTTTGCAATCGTGGTTCCAACCATATTTCCTCCTTGATTCCATTTCCCGGATAAGTTAAAATACTTATCCTCTACAAATCATTTTCCCCATCCAACCTCTACTCCAATTGATCTTCCGGTATTACCCCTAGAACTTGTTACTGAGAAGTTTAATACCCCATCATATCATTCCTAGCCTGATCGGCTATATTTTTATTGTGCCAACTTTTAATTATGCTACCTGGTCCTTATTCCCGGAGCACAACTTCCGACGATGAGCTAAGCTTACGTCGATCTTCTTCATCTTATCATTTCACCTCGAACAACAAGCTTGATTTAGGGTTTGTGTCATACCCGTGGTTCCAATAACCTTTCGCTTCACCATTCCTTTTGCTTGATGTCGTCACTGACCGATTACCTCTTCTTGAAACCCCTCGACAATTGCGTCATGATCATCACCAATATTCTAAGCTCTTTCAGGATATCAATCGAATTCATGATGAGAAGTATCATCCTTGCCCCGCGATGATTTGTGATATCATCGACAACACTCTTGTCTTCTTTCCGACACATGTTTGATCATGTCTTGGTTATACTCTTATCTCCTTGCTATTCTCGCAATTGTTCCTTGAGTAATTCTTGTGATCTTCAACTCCAACCCTTACTTGAAACACCATGTTATTGCTACCTCGAAGCATGACTATGGTATTCCGAATGTCAATAACAACATTGGAAGCACATTGCTAAATGTTACTTGATCTATTATCCGGACACCGTTGTACGGGTAACATCATGAATTCCCTTGCCCCTTTATTTAAATGGTGATGTACTTGTTGATCTGACATGTATATCGTGCTCTACTTTTCCTTGGGAAAAGTTACACTCCTAATTCTTCTGTATAGACACATTTTCCTTTCCATTGGGTTGTTTAACCTTTCATGTGACCTATATGATATAAGCAGTAATACTTCCCTGCTTATGTAGACATCTCGGTCTACAACTCTGTCAGTGAGACCCCGTTACTGTTGTTGCTGACATTCCGGTAATCACCGGTGGATGAGAACTTTGCCTATTGGTCTGCCTCGTTCTTACGAGCAGGAAAATGGTTCTCTTCGTCCCCTGCCCTTGGTGCAGACGTTGTTGCCGACATAGTGACAGACTTCCCTCTGACGTGCCTTGTTATCGAAATCGTGCAAGATATCACCGTCCTCCCTAATCTCGATCGACCCTCATCACAGTTCCACAGGATCGGAACCTGACTCCCCTCTACCTCATTGATTTTGAAGTATTCTTTACACCTGGCTTCGTATATAATTTACGAGCTAATTTCCTTACTATGTTTCGTTCCGGTATCATGTGCAACGTTATTCATCATTGCTCTAAAACCCCTTTATCATCTGTCTTAGGCGTCAGCTAGATGCCTGCCTGACTGAAACTTGTTGTACCTCCTTATATCATTCTTGTTATGTTTCCAAATGCTGCTAAGCCTTCTTCCCTGAGACAAGTACCGGATGCCAATCCTTCCAGGCCTCCGTCTCTATACCTTTTTCGTTCTCCCCGCTTAAATCTCGGGACGAGATTTCTTGTAGTGGAGGAGATTTGTAACATCCCTAGATCTTAACCCTGTCATCAAGCTAATTAATTTGCCATGTCATCATATTTTACTAAGTCAAAATGCCACTTGTCTCAAATCAAATTCAAATTCAAATTCAAAATGCAAGTCAAATAATTATTTCTTCAAACAACAAATCAAAATTGTTCACAATATTGCAAATAATCCAGAAGCAATTATAAAAATAAGATCAACATTAATTGGATTATTCAAATGACTCTAACATCCTAAAACAGTACCAAAACAGCAAGGTTTAATCCATTTTATTTAATACAAAATTTATGTGAAGTCCAATTGCCACCAAACCTTTTTATAACAGTGTTAAATAATGCACTATAATTATTGGGCTAAGTCATACATTTTACAAAATTATAATTGAGCCCACACTTTTAGCAAAACAAAGAAACAAAAGAAAATAGACAACAAAAGCTAAAGAAATAGAAAAGGCCTAAGGACTACTGTGCGGCTGGGCCTTAGTGAAACAGTAGCCGGCCCAGCCCGTTTGGAGGTCGCTGTCCTCCTCATCGCGCGGTGCCGCGCGCCCGCGCTGACACGGCGATGGTCGTCGCGGTGTCGACCATCCACGCCATCCTCGACACCGTTAAAGGCTCCCCTGAGCCGCTCTCTCCTCCCCCCCGAACCCTAGCTGCCCCACTCGCCCCCTTTGCGTCGCGCCTCTCTCTATTCACCACCTCGCCCGAAAGCTCCGGCCGTCACCGTCATCGATCCCGCGGCCACCGTCGACCCCAAGCCTCGCCGCCATATCATAGATCACCGCCGCCCTTCACTACGCCGCCGGGGCCAAGCCATTGGGGACGAGGAACTCTACGTCGAGCGGATCAAGCTCGACATCTTCCTCGGCCAGGGCGGCTTCTCCGGCAAACTACGGCGCCTTGGCAGCTACTAAACCTCCAAAGGCCTTTCGTGTGCCGCTAGGTGAGCCTCGCCGTGAATCCCCTCCGTCTCCTCTCCGTTTTTGCCGTGCCTAGCGCCGCTCACCGTCGATGCCCGAACCCCTCGCCACTCGAGCTCGTCGCCGGCGACCATCCGGCGACCATATGGTCCCGCGCCCGAGCCCGTTGAACTCGCACGCGCGCCAAGGTGCCCCTTGGCCCATCCATTCAATTCGAGCGCGCTCGCATCGCCATTTTCACCGAGCTCCCGATTCGGCCGCCGCCTTCCGTCGTCGCCGGTGCCAACTCTAGCCACGGTAGCCCATGTAGCCACCGCCATTAGAAGCGTGACATCACCCGCAGCCGAACGCGCCAAATCCCGGGTCCGGAAACCCCCTGTAGCCCATTTCCGGCCAACTCCGGTGAGCAGCCGCCGCAAATGGCCTCGCCGGCGCAACTCCGGCGCCGGTGCTGACCTGGCTGCTCGTGGGGTCCACCCTGAGACACTGCTTGTGGGCCCCCATCGTCTGTTTGACCACGTTGACTTTGGTCAACGTGGGGCACTGTTCCCTGCTGACACTGCCATGTGGGTCCCCCATGTTAGTACTTATATTAGAGGCTAATTGCACTTAGTTAAATTAACCCACTATTAGTTAGGTCACTGACAGGCTAGGCCCACTAGTTAAATAACCCAGATTAGTTTAGAACTAACCCTGTTTAACCCCGTACAGACTAACAGGTGGGTCCCACCTGTCAGCTTGACCAGTCAGCTGGGCAGTTGACTGCTGATGCAGTGCTGATGCCAGGATGACGTCATAATTTATTTTTTGATGAATTTAGTAACTAAAACAATTTCAGAATATTGCTAAAACTTTGAAAAATCCATAGAAAATAAACTGTAGCTCGGATCGAAAATCTTTCTACATGAAAGTTGATCAGAACGACGAGACTAATCTGATCGTGTCATCAGTTTCCATGTCGAAACCCTCTACATAGGAGAACCCGCAACTTTTCATCCGTTTCCGGTAGATGAATAGTGCATACATACTGGTTAATAAATCCAACTTAAATCCTAAAATAACTAAAATGACTTAGACATATCTTTAGGCAACTCTGCACTGCACGTTAGCATAGCATGCTCTGTGTTGCATATGTTTGCTGTGTATTTATCTGTGTCCTCCCCCTCTTCCCTCTCGTTAGACCCCGACGCCGACGTAGTCCCCGAGGCCGACGCAGCTCCGGAGTACGCAGCTGACGACCAGACCCTTGCCGCAGAGCTTCCAGGCAAGCACCCCCCTTTTGAGCATACCAATATCGCCTATTCTTCTCTCTCTTATGCTTGCATTAGAAGTTACTGCTGTTACTGTTATCCTATTTCTGCTGCATAGCCTGTTTATTGTAACCTGCTATTGTTACCTACCCGCTTATCCTAAACTGTTTAGTATAGGTTGGGTAGAGACCCATCAGAGACCCTCACTTTGTCCCGACTGCCCCGCTGGATTATCAGAAGACCCGATCAACGGGATCATAGACCAGGCCCTGGCACCGCACATCACTTCCCCTTAGTTGCTCGACACTACTGTGTTACTATCGAGTGCCGAGGGTGATACCTCATCAGCACTTCTGATGTTAACCTTGTAGGTTAGTTCATCGGTTGTGGTCATCGAGGGTGATTCCTCTTTCTCCACTCCCGGTAGCGACACTGTCGTGCAACTCCTCAAGAGTGGACCTCGAGGGTGATTCCTCCTTCGTTCACCTTGACGATAACATCAGGTGGAATTCCATCGAGGGTGATTCCTCAGGGTTCCCCTTGGTGTTAGACACACGGATGCTATGGTTACTATGACTTTACAATGAACCATGTTACTAAAGACGGGTCGGCCTTGAGGGGTACCCGTGCGAGCTTAATTGCGAGTGATGTGGAGACGGGTTGACCTAGAAGGTGCCCGCGAGATAACTACGAGGCGTGGCCGGGCATTCTTAGCCCTTGCCGCAAGTCCTCGAGATGGGGCGACGGGGTCACATCGATCGTGAGTCTCTGCTCGTTACCGCGCGCTCCTAATCCACTAACGGTTTGGATATTTGATCCGAGGGGCCTCTGGACTGATAGCACTAACCATCATGTGGGCATAGTATGGGCATTCTGCGTCGTATACTTCAGCCAAAGCTTAATAGACGTCATGCAACTAAGCGGCGCGCGCTGGGTTGGACTGGTAACACCCTGCACTTGTATAAGGGGGGCTAGGTCTGCTCACTGGCCGCGTACGCAACGTGCAGGAGTTCCCGGGGCGAAGGCCCAAGACCCCCGGGTGCATAGGTTATTCCGAAGTGCTGACCTCTCTGTTAAGTTTTTGGTCGGGTTGCGGCGTGTCGTTTGGCCGAGGCCGGGCATGACCCAGAAAAGTGTGTCCGGCCGGAGTTAAGCGAGCGTGGTGGGTAAGTTGGTGCACCCCTGCAGGGAAGAAAACATCTATCGATAGCCTGTCCTACGGTAACGGACACTTGGAGTTGTATCCCGATCGGTACAACTAGAACTTGATACTTGAGATGATAACTGGATAGTATGGCTCTGGGATTGCTTTCTCGCAGGGAGTCGAGGAAGGATCTCTGGGCGAGGTTGATAACACTACTACTAATTTACTTTTTGCTAATCTGCACTCTTCTAATGCTGCAAGATCGCTGAAGATGCTAGTCTTCGATAGGACTAGGCTCTTCCTCTTTATTCTGGCATTTCTACAGCCCAGTCCACATATACAGCCTCCCTTTGATAATGTTGCATATGTAGTGTAGATCCTTGTTTGCTGAGTACTTCGGATGAGTACTCACGGTTGCTTTGCTTTCTTTTTCTCCCCATATCCTTTTTGGTGCAACTAGATGATGGAGCCCCTCAGACCGTTGTTCCCGCCGACGGCTACTACTACTACCCTCCTGGCGAGTACTACTACGAGGAGCCGACCGACGACCAGGAGTAGGTTCGGAGGATCCCAGGCAGGAGGCCTGCGCCTTTCGATCGTAGCTTTTGTTATGCCCCGCCTTTCTAAAGGCTTATCCGTTTTATCTTTTATATCTGTACTCAGATATCTGATGCTTCCGCAGACGCTTGTATGTGAGCTTATGTATTCGAGCCCTCGAGGCCCCTGGCTTGTAATATAAAGCTTGTATGACTTTATTTATGTTTTAGAGTTGTGTTGTGATATCTTCAAGTGAGTCCTTAGGCTTGATCGTGTGCATTTGCGTGTATGGTTAGTGCACGATTAAGCCGGGGGCGTCACAATATTACCGTCCGCATCCGTCTTCTTCTTGAAAATCCATTTATTCTGAATGACGTTTCGCATTTCAGGTAACACTTCCAAAGTCCATACTTTATTTTCATACATGGACCCCATCTCGGATTTCATGGCCTCTAACCATTTTTCAGAATCCGGGCCCACCATTGCTTCTCCATAGCCCGTAGGTTCATCGTTGTCGAACAACATGACCTCTAAGACAGGGTTACCGTACCACTAAGGAGTAGTACGTATCCTTGTCGATACGAGGTTTGATAGTAACTTGATCCGAAGCTTCATGATCACTATCATTAGCTTCCTCTTCAATTGACGTAGGTGTCACAGAAACATCTTTCTGCGCTGCACTACTCACTGGTTGAAGTAAAGGTTCAACAACCTCATCAAGTTCTATCTTCCTCCCACTCAATTCTTTCGAGAGAAACTCTTTCTCGAGAAAGGACCCGTTCTTAGCGACAAACACTTTGCCCTCGGATCTGAGATAGAAGGTATACCCAATTGTCTCCTTTGGGTATCCTATGAAGACGCATTTGTCCGCTTTGGGTTCGAGCTTTTTCGGCTGAAGCCTTTTGACATAAGCATCGCAACCCCAAGCCTTAAGGAACGACAACTTAGGTTTCTTGACAAACCACAGTTCATACGGTGTCATCTCTACGGACTTAGATGGTGCCCTATTTAAAGTGAATGTAGTTGTCTCTAATGCATAACCCCAAAACAATAGTGGTAGATCGGCAAGAGACATCATAGAACGCAACATATCCAATAAGGTACGATTACGACGTTCGGACACACCATTACGCAGTGGTGTTCCAGGTGGCGTCAACTGTGAAACAATTCCACATTGTCTTAAGTGATTGCCAAACTCATAACTCAGATGTTCTCCCCTTCGATTGGATCACAGGAATTTAATCTTCTTGTTACGATGATTCTCAACTTCACTCTGAAATTGCTTGAACTTTTCAGACGGTTCAGACTTATGCTTCATCAAGTAAATATAACCATATCTACTCAAATCATCGGTGAAGGTGAGAAAGTAACGATATCCACCGCTCACGTCAACACTCATCGGGCCGCACACATTAGTATGTATGATTTCCAACAAGTCAATTGCCCGTTCCATTGTTCTAGAAAATGGGGTTTTAGTCATCTTGCCTATGAGGCATGGTTCGCATGTGTCAAGTGATTCAAAATCAAGTGACTCCAAAAGTCCATCAACATGGAGTTTCTTCATGCGCTTTACACCAATATGACCTAAGCGGCAGCGCCACAAGAAAGTGGTATTATCATTATCAACTCTACATCTTTTGGCCTCAATGTTATGAACATGTGTATCACTACGATCGAGATTCAATAAACCATTCACATTGGGTGCATGACCATAGAAGGTATTATTCATGTAAACAGAATAACCATTATTCTCCGATTTAAATGAACAACCGTATTGCAATAAACATGATCTAATCATGTTCATGCTCAACGCAGATACCAAATAACATTTATCTAGGTTCAACACTAATCCCGAAGGTAGAGGGAGCGTGCGATGGTGATCACATCAACCTTGGAAACACTTCCAACACACATCGTCACCTCACCCTTAGCTAGTCTCCGTTTATTCCGTAGCTTTTGTTTTGAGTTACCAATATTAGCAACTGAACCGGTATCTAATACCCAGGTGCTACTAGGAGTACCAGTAAGGTACACATCAATAACATGTATATCAAATATACTATTATTGAAGTTGCCAGCTTTCTTATCTATTGGGGTAGTTCCGCTACCAGTGACTGTTCCCCTTACAATAGAAGCACTTAGTCTTGGGTTTGGGTTCAACCTTGGATTTCTTCACTGGAGCAGCAACTGGCTTGCCATTCATGAAGTTTCCCTTCTTGCCCTTGCCCTTCTTGAAACTAGTGGTCTTGTTAACCATCAACACTTGATGCTCCTTCTTGATTTCTACCTTCGTGGCCTTAAGCACCGCGAACAGCTCCAGGATCATCTCCATCCCTTGCATGTTATAGTTCATCACGAAGCTCCAGTAGCTTGGTGATAGTGACTGGAGAACTCTGTCAATCACTATCTTATCTGGAAGATTAACTCCCACTTCATTCAAGCGATTATAGCACCCAGACATTCTGAGCACATGCTAACTGGCTGAGCTATTCTCCTCCATCTTGTGGGTAAAGAACTTGTCAGAGGTGTCATACCTCTCAACACGTGCATGAGCCTGAAATACCAATTTCAACTCTTGGAACATCTCATATGTTCCATGGCGTTCAAAATGCCTTTGGAGCCCCGATTCTAAGCCGTAAAGCATGCCGCACTAAACTATCAAGTAGTCATCAGAACGTGTCTGCCAGATGTTCACAACATCCACAGACGACGCTAGAGGGGTTGGCACACCGAGCGGTGCATCAAGGACATAAGCCTTATGTGCAGTAGTGAGGACAATCCTCAAACTACGGCCTTAGTCCGCATAATTGCTTACAATATCTTTCAACTTAGTCTTTCTCTAGGAACGTATTGAAATAGGGAGCTACAACGCGAGCTATTGATCTACAACATAATTTGCAAAGACAACTTAGACTATTGTTCATGATAATGAGTTGAATTAATCATATTACTTAAGAACTCCCACTCAAATCAACATCCCTCCGGTTGTCCGAGTGTAACACGATCCAAATTCACCAACCCAAGTCTGATCATCACGTGAGATGAGGTGGTTTCAATGGTGAACATCTCCATGTTGATCATATCTACTATATGACTCATGTTCGACCTTTCGGTCTCTTGTGTTCCGAGGCCATGTCTGTACATGCTAGGCTCGTCAAGTTTAACCCAAGTGTTCCGCATGTGCAAAACTGACTTGCACCCGTTGTATGTGAACGTAGAGTCTATCACACCCGATCATCACGTGGTGCTTCGAAACGACGAACTTTCGCAACGGTGCACACTTGGGGAGAACACAATTTTATCTTGAAATTTTAGTGAGGGATCACCTTATAATGCTACCGTCGTCCTAAGCAAAATAAGATGCATAAAAGGATTAACATCACATGCAAATCATAAGTGACATGATATGGCCATCAACTTGTGCTTTTGATCTCCATCTCCAAAGCACATGATCTCCATCGTCACCGGCATGACACCATGATCTCCATCATCGTGCTGCCATCGGGGTTGTCACGCCAACCATGCTTCTACTACTATTGCTACCGCTTAGCGATAAAGTAAAGTATTACATAGCGCTCAATGATTGACACGCAGGTCATACAATAATTAAAGACAACCCTATGGCTCCTACCGGTTGCCGTATGCATCACCATGCAAGTCGATATAAACTATTACAAACATGATCATCTCATACATCAAATATATTTCATCATGTCCTTGGCCATATCATATCACAACATACCCTGCAAAAACAAGTTAGACGTCCTCTAATTGTTGTTGCATGTTTTACGTGGCTGCTATGGGTATCTAGCAAGAATGATTCTTACCTACGCAAAGCCACAACGGTGATATGCAAGTTGCTATTTAACCTTCTATAAGGACCGCCTTTGTCGAATCCGATTCAACTAAGGTGAGAGAGACACACACCCGCCAGCCATCTTTATGAAACAAAGTCACATGTCTGTCGATGGAACCGGTCTCATGTACGTGGACAAGTAAAGTTGGTCCAGGCCGCTTCATCCCACAATACCGCCGATCAAGAAAAGACCAAGAAAGGAAGCAATCTGAATATCAACGCCCACAAACTCCTTTGTGTTCTACTCGTGATGTCATCTACGCATAGACCTAGCTCATGATGCCACTGTTGGGGAAAGTTGCATGGGAAACAAAAAATTTCCTACGCTCACCAAGATCAATCTAGGAGATGACCATCTACGAGAGGAGAGATTACATCTACATACTCTTGTAGATCGATAAGCGGAAGCGTTAAGAAACGCGGTTGATGTAGTCGAACGTCTTCGCGATCCAATCATGATCCGTCCCGTGAACTCCCGATCTAGTGCCGAACGGACGGCACCTCCGCATTCAACACACGTACGGCTTAATGACGCCTTCAGCTCCTCGATCCAGCGAGCGATGGTGAAGTAGTAGCTCGAGTCCTCCGGCAGCACGACGGCGTGGTGGCGGTGGTGGTGGAGAAATCTCAGCAGGGCTTCGCCAAGCCTCACGGAGAAGAAGAAGGACTACAAGGGAGAGGGAGGGCAGCGCCGTGGCATAGATGGGTGCGGCTGTCCTCCCTCTAACCCTCTATATATAGGGGGAAGGGAGGAGGAGGGACCGGCGGCCACCAGGGGAAAACCCTAGATGGGTTTTGGTGCGCCTCGCTCCCGGGAGCCTTGGCCCCCAAGGCAAAGGGGGTGGCTGCCCTAGGGGAGCCCCCCCACCCCTTCTGGTTACATGGGAAAGTGCGAGGGGGGCGCACAACCCCTTAGTGGGCTGGTTTGCCCCCTCCCCTTGGCCCATGGGCCCCCCAACACTTGCCGGGGCCCCCCGAAACCCCTTTCGGTGATGCTGGTCATCACCCGGTACCCCCGGAACAATTCCGGACTCCAATACCCTTCATCCAATATATCAATCTTCACCTCCGGACCATTCCGGAGTTCCTCGTCACGCCCGGGATCTCATCCGGGACTCCGAACAACCTTCGGTAACCACCATAATGACTCAACTATACTTATATCGTCACCAAACGTTAAGTGTGTAAACCCTGCGGGTTCGAGAACTATGCAGACATGACCAAGACACCTCTATGGTCAATAACCAATAGCGGGACCTGGATGCCCATATTGGTTCCTACATATTTTACGAAGATTTTATCGGTCAAACCTCGATGCCAAGGATTCAGCTAATCCCGTATGTAGTTCCCTTTGTCCATCGGTATGTTACTTGCCCGAGATTCGATCGTTGGTATCTCCATACCTAGTTCAATCTCGTTACTGGCAAGTCTCTTTACTCGTTCCGTAATACAAGATCCCGTGGCTAACCCATTAGTCACATTGCTTGCAAGCTCATTGTGATGTTGCATTACCGAGTGGGCCCTGAGATACCTCTTCGTCATACGGAGTGACAAATCCCAGTCTTGATCTATGCCAACTCAACAGACACCCTCGGAGATACATGTAGAGCACCTTTATAGTCACCTAGTTGCGTTGCGACGTTTGGTACACACAAGGCACTCCTCCGGTGTCAGTGAGTTGCATGATCTCATGGTCATAGGAACATATACTTGACATGCAAAAAACGATAGCAATAAACTTGACACGATCATATGCTACGTTTATAGTTTGGGTCTTGTCCATCATATCATTCTCCTAATGTTGTGATCCCGTTATCAAATGACAACTCATGTTCATAGCTAGGAAACCATAGCCATCTTTGATCAACGAGCTAGTCCGGTAGAGGCTTACTAGGGACACGTTGTTGTCTATGTATCCACACATGTATTTGAGTTTTCGGTTAATACAATTTTAGCATGGATAACAAATGATTATCATGAACAGGGAAATATGATAATAACTAATTTATTATTGCCTCTAGGGCATATTTCCAACAGTTACTACCTTGCGGATGGCATCTATCCATCATGGGCCACCTTGATCAAAACAATTCCGCGTCCAAAAGGTAACAAAAACATTCACTTTGCCCAATGTTAAGAAGATGCTAGGAAAGATGTTGAGAAAGCCTTCGGTGTTCTTGAGAAGCGCTCTGCAATTATTCGTGGCCCTGCCGAGTACTGGAGTTCCAAGGTTCTATGGCGGATCATGACTTGTTGCATCATATTGCATAACATGATCATTGAAGACGAGAGAGATATGCCTGAGAACTTTCGGTACATCACCAACGGAACTCCGTCGAGCCAGAGTATGATACAAACAGGATCCTGGCATTCCTTGAGAAGCATCGCAAGATCCAAAACCGTCAAGTTCATGCTCAGCTCAAACAAGATCTTGTTGAGTATCACTCGCAACGTCTTAGCGAGTCCTAATTATTCTATCACATGCTATTTGCTACATTTGAATCATTCGGCGTGTTTAAATTTGAATAATTCGGTTTGTAAACTACATTCGTGATTTGCTTATTAATAATGGAATTAATGAGTGTACAAATTGTACTACTAGATTTTTTTTTTGACGCGGTACTACTAGATTTCATTGTTGATCTAGATGAAAGAAGCCAATATTTACATCTCCCCCTATTTGTACCAGTAGTATCTATAGTTACTGAATACACGAGGGTTTCAAGTTGCAACTACTGTGAATCTGTCAGAAACTCCTACAAGATCTTTGCTTGGATATGTACTCTGCTTCGAGCCTCTTCTTTCTTCACGCCTAACATCATCCAATCACTCACGTATTCGAAAGCTCGAAGGCCGGCTCGACATGAAACACTGGCTGGCCTTTCATGGAGAATGATCATTTAAAAAACACGAGCGCTGCAGGTAGCAGAAGCCACAGCTGACCGTATCGCGTGCTCGCCGACGACGGGGTCATCCCCGGCTGGTAGGCGCTTCTCACGCCATTGTCGTCGCCCGTCAGGGGCGGCTGGAAGGCACTTCCGACGCCATTGCTGCTAGCCAAGGGTGTCTCGTAGGTGCTTCCGATGCCATTGGTGCCAGTTGGAGGTGTCTGGTAGGCACTTCCAACGCCATTGTTGTCTGTTGGAGGTGGCTGGTAGGCACTGCCAGCACCACTGTTACCTGCAGGGGTTGGCTGGTAGACGCTCCCAGCCCCGCTGTTGCCAGTCGGGGGCGGCACGTAGGTGCTTCCGGCACCATTGTTGTCAGCAGGAGGAGCACCGTTAGCATCAGCAGGCATGTTCAACCTGTGTGAACCATGGGTCATCCATCAAATTCCCAGTATTTCAAAGCACAAAATTTCAGCTGCACATATCATGTTGACCTTTGGCACGTTCGAACTACCGAGTTCTTGGTTCGTCAGAAATTCAGAAGCACATTTCAGCCATCACTGTTAATTACTACTGGTTGCAAATTGCAACACATTTCATGTCGAGGTGATTGATTACCCGGCTGGAGGGAGGCAGAAAGCGATGGTGTAGTCGACGGCGTTGCAGGTGAAGAGGCTGCTGCCGTCGTCGTAGGCGTAGCTGTAGGCCCGCGGGCACGCCGACTTGAAGACGGACGAGTAGGCCGTCGGGCTGCACGTAGCCGGCGTCGCGTACGCGCCGCTGCAGCAGTACTTGTCCTGCGTGAACGCCTCGCACGCGCTCTGGCATGCCACTGCGCCGCCACCATTGCCGCCGGCCACCTGCAGCTCCTTGGGGCATGCTGCAATAACATGATTGTCGTTTATGTGTCAGAGCATACACTTCTGCAGAGCTGTTTCATAATTAGTATGCTACATGCCACGTACAGAGGTTGAGGTCGGCGGCGCAGCCGGTGGCATTGCAGCTGCCCTGCCGCGCCCGCGGGACGGCGACGACGGGCAGGTTGTACCCATCGACGAGGCTCACGTCATAGAAGTCCTGGTCGGCGGGGCCGCCCTTCCCCAGCGTGATCTCGAAGAGCGTCGCTGGCGGCTTCCCGCCCGTGCCGCCGCACTCCATGTGCCCACCACCGCAGTCGCCGGTCTGGCACGCGACCGCGCCGGCGGCCGCGCCTGAGCCGTCGGTGCTGAAGTTGCACCCCGTGCGCGCCCATATCCGGCCGGACCAACCGGCCGGCACCGGGATCCGCATGGTCTGCCCCGGGTCGAGCCTGAACCCCGTCGTGGGCAGCTGCGGCGTGCCCGCGCCGGCCATCGTCCCCGGCCAGATGGTGTGGGTGCAGTAGTTGGATATGGTGAAGCTGCAGCTCGCCGTCGAGACGCTGCACCATTGGGCAGCTAGTACCAACAGAATAAGGAGCAGGCATGGCGCGCCGTGATTTCTCGGTGCCTCCATGGTCTTGAGCTCTTCTTGATTTCCTTGTCACTTGGTGCATGCAATCCTGTTCGTCATCAAATATATAATGGCGTGCAGGGTTCAAAAATGGAGTGAGTTGCTTGGTGAGATTGCTTTAGCATTTCCCATGGATGGGGTGGCCTCAGAGAGAAGAAATACCTTATGTAAGAATCCAAGTGACACGCACAAGTGAAAATGCTGCTAGGAGCCTATAAAAGAACACTCGTAGGTGTGTATGCCTTAATTTCACACAAGGTAACTTCATTTGTCAGTCTAAACGAATCCTCATTTTCCATAATAATGATCAGTATAACCAAAAGATCATTGAGTCAATGTCCTGTACTCTAGCTCCCCACTTTCACGAGGCATCAGGTTATGATATGACCATTCTCCACTCCACATTGACCAATCTCAAATAAAATAATTTTTTGAAGGGGACCATTCTCAAATTAGTGCATTCAACTATCCCATTTTTGGCACAACCTATGATGTTCTCTGACATTGCTTTCAAGGGGATGTAAACTGCAAACTTGGCTTTGCGGCATTAAGAAGTAGTAGTACAAGAGAGCGCAATTTCTCGGACCGAGATCCAGTGACTGGCCAGTCATGCTGTAACTGGCGGGAGGCCAGCCGTTGGATGGATGATGTGCAGCCCAGAGCGAACACTGTAGCAAATCAAATGTATGTGAATCCCTGTAGCTCGGGGAATGTTCACGAGTTCCTGTAGACGAGTCACCGTAGCTCGGGTACTGTTCATGAAGATCCATCCGTTGATCTTTGATTCAACAGTTTGGAGAGGGGCCAGACACCGTACTGTTCACCGGTGACTTGTCCACAGCAAGTAACCGGATCTCAGTCCCAATTTCTCACATCCATGGTACAGATTCTACTTAGTACTCCCTCCGTCTCAAAATAAGTGTCTTAAGCTACTTTAGTACAAAATTGTACTAAGCTTAAGACACTTATTTTGAGACAGAGGGAGTATAGCTAAATCATTTCATCAATATAAATGATATCTTAGGTATTTAAAGAGATGCCAGGTGCTACCCTTGCAGATCCAGAGAATAAAAATGCCATCTTACCCATCAGTTCAGATAAAGCATAGCTTCCAAGTGGGTGTTACAACAAGAATAACCATCCATGCACAACTACTTTATGCTTCAAATAACCTATGCTGCAGCCTATCAGCATCTGTGTCACAAACTCACGATGCAAATAGTAGATCCTTGAAAGTACCAGTTCGTAGTATAACTTTCTAAGGAAAGCATACTTCAGTGAGTGCAAAATTTACGATTCACATGCAGACGACGGGTAAGTTGCAAAAAACTACAACAATTGCGGTTAGGGTTCCGAAAAATTACCTGCTTATCTTTTTTCCCGTTGATGCCTATGGTTTTGTCTAGTTTTTTCGCAGAAAACACTGGTGATCGATTGGGTTCAAATTGAACCTGATTATAACATGGGTGGCCAGCTGTCAGGGCCAAATGTTACATTTGACCGTTAATAAACAGAGTGTGTGTTGACCGTTCATTAAGTTAGAAGTAGCAACATAGCCACAAAAGGAAATTGCTGTCATCTTTAAATACAAATAGTGATTAGCTGGGCACAACAGGTACACTGCCGAGTGATGATTAACATGCAAGAAGTTGAAAGAAAACTAACTTGGATGAATCAAGGATGGATCTTGCCGGGTAAGGCCACATGGATGATAAGATCGGGTTGCGTTATATCCAGTAATATTTATGTACCGACCTCCAATAAGTAACAAGGTCTTTTCCGAATGTCCCCATCAAAATAGAAGACCTTCTTCATTGTTATCGAGCCAAACTTGAAATGTATATCCATGGTTTGTCTGCAATGTGACCTCAGTAATGGAGTCTTTGTTTATGGAAAAGCCAAAGTTTTGTAGTACAGGTGTTCTTGCAAAGCAAGGATTTACCGCCGGAAATAATACCAAAACATAATTTGCGACAGATAGTATGTTATCAAAAGGAAAGAAATAGTAATACATAACTTATTTGGTATACAACTAATTTGTCCCATGCAGTTCTTACCAAATCATCATCTGTTCAACTCCACATCAATTCTGTTAAATTAGTACTAAATAGAAAATATTAGCCCATGTCTTGTTGAAGAACATATTGTGCGATTACGAAAGTCTTGTGGTCGGGTGAGATAGAACAACTGGGTCCTCCGGCCGAGGCCACACAGACCTCTTGTGTCCTGGCACCGTCTGTCATAATATTCAGGAAATGTTGGGAGTTGTGTCACCTTTAACAATCTAGACTGATTGTAACAGTAGTGCGCCTTCGGCTGAATAGAGCTGCCCCTATAGGGGATTCGATGCCTTTCTAGCCGTACTGGCAATACAAGCCCATATTTTCAGCTAGTTCCACTTTTCCGATTTTACTCGTGATGCTTAGGATTTTCCCCTTTTATCTACACTATGATCTGCGTAGGTGCTTTGTGTCGTACTACCAGCACTCCACCTTCAAGCTAAACAACACACCGCTCATAATTCTAAAGTTTAATTGTCCAAATACGAATATGATATGATACTGATATTAGTTAACAGACACACATTTAATTGGTCAGCTAATGCTCTCACTTGAGTTTCCAAATGCATGTGGCCACATATAGAAGGCAGCAGAGAATTGCATTTCTTTGTCGCTTGTTTACTTTACTATCTTGTCCATACCAAATCTTAGTTGTTAGTTGAAAGCAAACATCGGTTGCTAAGTAGCCTTTGTGCGGTTTACAGCTTCCGATCTACCATGCCACGATCAACAATATACTCATCATGCTTAGGGTTTCGCCCTTTTATGATCACTACGATCAGCCTACGTGATCCGTGTCATAATAGCACTGCTCCACCCATCAAGCTAGCCAAACTTAGTTGTGCAAATACGAATCTGATATGACACTAATATTAGTAAAATAGAGACATGTTTAATTGGTCAGCTAAATGTTCCTACTATAGTTTCGAAATGCATGTGAGCCACATATAGAGAGTCAAGAAGGAATAGTATTTCTCTGTGCGCTCTTGTTCGTTATGGGTGGGCAACAGACATTGTCTAGAAAGACTTGTAATATTTACAATCTGCTTGCTCTTCTTTATCATGTTTCTTTTCTCTTCTTCTTTAATAAGTACAGTATGTTCCTTGTTGGGAAGAGGAGAAGAGACATTTGTGGTCGATAGGCCAGGTCGAGTTGTTCTTCTTTAGTATATTTTGAAGTTGCCATCTGCGAAGTATCATTACTTATGGAGCTCTCAACAAGGAGCATATATTTTGAGTAGTAGTCCATATTATATTAATGCACACACCAAATTACAGCATACATCTCTCAGAAGAATTGCACAGAGATAGCACATAGGCGTTTATAGGGAGACACTATTGGATTAGAATCCCCTATGCATTACAAAGATAATCTCACTTATTTTTATTTTTTCATGCATGTCAGGTATTGAACATGATCATAATGAATATGAGAATGGGCGCACAAGAAGAATATTGTGGAATAATCCACTGGCTAACAAACTTGGCATCAAGGGATTGAGATCCTGTCTGCATGCAATGGAACCCACACACTCCCCATCTACAGGTTCCATTTCAGAATATGATCCTAAAGATGATTCTGATCTAGATAGAGAACCAAGTCAATTTAGCTCTCCAGATGAGTCAGAGTCAGATGACCTATCTTATTCACCCATCAAGGTGCTTGCTCTAACTTGGCAAGGTTGTATTGGTCACACGTATCTTGCATATGATGTCTTGCATTACTTCTTCTTTGTTACAACACCATCTGCTTAGTTTACACATCATATATGAAAATATGCCATGCCTATTCATTTTCTATACCTATTACATGTGTCAACATACCATGTTTTTTCACTCAAATGTTGTTCTTTCGTAACAGATGTCCAAAAGGAAGAGGGTGATTGCAGATCCTAAAGGAGTTCCAACAAAGTATTTGGAAAAGGCAGTGATACCTGATAAATCAGATAGCACTCCAGTTCTAGTGGCCATATCACCAGCCCTAGAAAACACAGACCCAACTCTAGCACACTTTACCCCTACTCCATTAGGATCTCATAACAATATTGCGCATCACATTGCTCTTGTCGGTACCTCTTGCCCTTTATCACCATACTTACACTCATTGTTGTTTGATTATGTAGCATCACTGTGCATGTTAGCTTCCTTATCCACCGTTTGCTCAAAATTATAAGATCTATATTTACTCTTACATAAATGTAGAATAAACTCAATGGTTATGAAGTTTTGGATTGCTCTTGTAAGTACCCATTGTCATGTACTCCTGTTGGGAAACGTTGCATGGAAAACAAAAAAAAATCTACGCACACGCAAGATCTATCAAGGAGATGCATAGCAACGAGAGGGGAGAGTGTGTCTACATACCCTCGTAGACCGTAAGCGGAAGCGTTTAGTAACGCAGTTGATGTAGTCGAACTTCTTCGCGATCCAACCGATCAAGTACCGAACGTACGGCACCTCCACGTTCAGCACACGTTCAGCTCGATGACGTCCTCGCCTTCTTGATCCAGCAAGACGGTGAAGTAGTGGATGAGTTCCGACAACACGACGACGTGGTGACGGTGATGGTGAAGCTATCTCCGCAGGGCTTCGCCTAAGCACTACGAAAATATGACTGAGGGACGAAACTGTGGAGAGGGGCGCCGCACACGGCTAAGAGATTGTCGTGGTTATGTGTGGCGCCCCCCTCCCACATATATATAGGTGGGGGGAAGAGGGGAGCAACCAGGAGGCGCCCCAAGTAGGGCCGAATCCTACTTGGGCTCCTGCCCTCGCCGCGCCCCCCTTACCATATATGCCGGAGGGAGGAAAGGAAAGGGGGGAGAGGGAAGGAAGGGGGAGGCCGAATCCCCCTCCTTCCTTTCTCCCTTAGGCCGGCTGCCATAGGAGGGTGCACCAACCCCTTGTGGGCTGGTGTGCTCCCCTCTAATGGCCCAATAGGCCCATCTTCCTCCCGGGGCTTCCCGGAACCCCTTCCGGTGATCCGATGACCACCTCCCGAAACTCTTCCGGTGTCCGAATATCATCGTCCTATATATCAATCTTTACCTCCGGACCATTCCGGAGCTCCTCGTCATGTCCGTGATCTCATCCGAGACTCCAAACAACATTCGGTCACCAAATCATATAACTCATATAACACTATATCGTCAATGAACGTTAAGCGTGTGGACCCTACGGGTTCGAGAACTATGTAGACATGACCGAGACACCTCTCAGGTCAATAACCAATAGCGGAACCCGGATGCCCATATTGGCTCCTACATATTCTACGAAGATCTTTATCGGTCGAACCTTATGACAACATACGTAATTCCCTTTGTCTGTCGGTATGTTACTTGCCCGAGATTCGATCATCGGTATCTTCATACCTAGTTCAATCTCGTTACCAGCAAGTCTCTTTACTCGTTCCGTAACACATCATCTCATAACTAACTCCTTAGTCATTTTGCTTGCAAGCTTCTCGTGATGTGTATTACCGAGAGGGCCAGAGATACCTCTCCGATACACGGAGTGACAAATCCTAATCTCGATCCATGCCAACTCAACAGACACCTTCGAAGATACCTGTAGAGCATCTTTATGATCACCCAGTTACGATGTGACATTTGATAGCACACAAGGTATTCCTCCGGTATCCGGGAGTTGCATAATCTCATAGTCGAAGGAATATGTATTTGTCATCAAGAAAGCAATAGCAATAAACTGAACGATCATATGCTAAGCTAACATATGGGTCTTGTCCATTACATCATTCTCCTAATGATGTGATCCCGTTATCAAATGACAACACATGTCCATGGTTAGGAAACCTTAACCATCTTTGATCAATGAGCTACTCTAGTAGAGGCTTACTAGGGACACGGTATTTGTTTATGTATTCACACATGTATTTAAGTTTCCGATCAATACAATTCTAGCATGAATAATAAACCTTTATCATGAATAAGGAAATATAAAATAACAACTTTATTATTGCCTCTAGGGCATATTTCCTACAACTCCCTCCATATCGAATTACTTGTTGCTCAATTGGATGTATTTAGAACTAAAATAGTGCTAGATACATCCATTTTAGCGACAAGTAATTCCAGACGAAGGTACTATTACTGTACTTAAATTGAGAGATAGTTGTTTGTGTAGCATTATTTTGCATCTGATCCGCCCTACCCTCCATTTTCTCCCAATTATCAGATCTACGTTTACTCTTACCAAAATGTTGAATAAGGTCAATCCCACTGTACAAGTTGAGGTCTGCATTCCTCTTTTCATTACCTTTTGCCTTGTAACGTTGTACTCAATTGATAGCTATTTTATTATGCATCATCACTCTGCATCTGAGTGTCATTATCCACTATTTCTTCCGATATTATTAGATCTATATTCTCTCTTTACAAAATGTAGAATAAAGGCAACGCTTCTGAAGAAGTTTCTTTGGCGAATTTCTTGAATTATCCTTCCATTGACATGAAGAAGGGCATTGTAGAGCGCGTGTTAACTTGTAAGGTAAGTCCATCCTTCTCAAGCCTTCAAACTTTGTTCTGGTATATAGATTTGGATAGGCATCATTTCCTCCATTGTTGTTTACTTTGGTGTTTGCATCAGATTGCATGTTTGCAACAACTGCCAGTTTTGAATTGTAGTTGTAAAAACATGTTCCTTATTCATACCATCCACATTAATCAGAACAAATCCAATGATTTTCTTTAGCCCTGCATGTATGCCTATTTTTAGATCTCTAATCTGGTGGTGTGTTGAAGCTTCCCAGGCTTGCATCATCTCATTTATTGCTTTGTCTTAACTGATTTTGCCGATGATGCGGACAATGCCATATTATGTTAACGCCATTTTAAATTGTATCTCTGAATTAGCCAATATAACATGGGATGGAATTAGCAGCACACTGACCATCGTTGCTTATATATTTGGGAAACATGTTATCTGTCTCCTTGTTTCTCTTTGAGAGTATTATCTCTGATGCTGGGCAGAACGGTAAGGAAGATAGTGAGCCAAACCCATTGCTGGTACCTATCACTTATATTGCAGCGAAGAAGGCAAACTATCTTGAAGAGAGCGAGACGACCCCAAGGTCATGTCTTGATGAAGACAGTGAGTTCAAGCTACTCACCGGTAGCCGTGACATGATCTCGGCAAAGTTGTTGGCTGAATCAGTTCGACTTCTTCAGCCTCAACTTCAAGCGGAAAGACTTGGTTCAGCTCAGCTCCGACTTGAAGTCCATTCTCTAACGAATGTCACAGAGAATACCAGTGCGTGCTTTATTGCTAAGCAGCTAGAGCTGGAGGATTTAATGTTCAGAAAAGTGAGGTCTCATCAGCTTGTTTAGCTACTTGCGCTGCAGTGATACGTCTCCAACGTATCTATAATTTTTTATTGTTCCATGCTATTATATTATCTGTTTTGGATGTTTTATATGCATTAATATGCTATTTTATATTATTTTTGGGACTAACTTATTAACCTAGAGCCCAGTGTCAATTTATGTTTTTTCCTTGTTTTTGAGTTTTACAGAAAAGGAATACCAAACAGAGTCCGAACAGAATAAAACTTTCGCGATGATTTTTCTTGGACCATAGGACACATGTAGGACTTGGAGAGGAAGGTAGAAGAGTCCTGAGGGCTTGTGTGTAGGACTTGGAGAGGAAGGCAGAAGAGTCCCGAGGGCTCCACAAGCCCTCAGGGCGTGCCCTAGTGAAGGAAATATACCCTAGAGGCAATAATAAAGTTGTTATTTCCTTATATCATGATAAATGTTTATTATTCATGCTAGAATTGTATTAACCGGAAACTTAGTACATGTGTGAATACATAGACAAACAGAGTGTCCCTAGTATGCCTCTACTTGACTAGCTTATTTATCAAAGATGGTTATGTTTCCTGACCATAGACATGTGTTGTCATTTGATGAATAGGATCACATCATTAGAGAATGATGTGATGGACGAGACCCATCCGTTAGCTTAGCATAATGATCGTTAAGTTTTATTGCTATTGCTTTCTTCATGACTTATACATATTCCTCTGACTATGAGATTATGCAACTCCCGAATACCGGAGGAACACTTTGTGTGCTATCAAACGTCACAACGTAACTGGGTGATTATAAAGATGCTCTATAGGTGTCTCCGAAGGTGTTTGTTGGGTTGGCATAGATCGAGATTAGGATTTGTCACTCCGAGTATCGGAGAGGTATCTCTGGGCCCTCTCGGTAATGCACATCATATGAAGCCTTGCAAGCAATGTGACTAATGAGTTAGTTACGGAATGATGCACTACAGAACGAGTAAAGAGACTTGCCGGTAACGAGATTGAACTAGGTATGATGATACCGACGATCTAATCTCGGGCAAGTAACATACCGATGACAAAGGGAATAACGTATGTTGTTATGCGGTTTGACCGATAAAGATCTTCGTAGAATATGTAGGAGCCAATATGAGCATCCAGGTTCCGCTATTGGTTATTGACCGGAGATGTGTCTCGGTCATGTCTACATAGTTCTCGAACCCATAGGGTCCGCACGCTTAACGTTCGATGACGATTTGTATTATGAGTTATTTGATTTGATGACCAAAGTTTGTTCGGAGTCCCGGATGAGATCACGGACATGACGAGGAGTCTCGAAATGGTTGAGACATAAAGAATGATATATTGGATGATATTATTCGGACATCGGATGAGTTCCGAGAGGTACCGAGTAATTATCAGAGTGCCGGAAGGGTTACCGGAACCCCCCAGGGAAGTAATGGGCCAACATGGGCCTTAGGAGAGAGAGAGGGAAGGCCACGAGGAGGTGGCGCCCCCCCCCTTGGGGAGTCCGAATAGGACTAGGGGAGGGGGCGCGGCCCCCCTTTCCCTCTCCCTCTCCCTCTCCCTTCCTTCTTCCCCCTTCCACCAAGTGGAATCCTACTAGGACTTGGAGTCCTAGTAGGACTCCTCTCTCTTGGCGCGCCCTACAGGGGCCGGCCGGCCTCCCCCTCTCCTCCTTTATATACGGAGGCAGGGGGCACCCTAGAACAGAACAAGATCAATTGTCTTAGCCATGTGCGGTGCCCCCCTCCACAGTTTAACACCTCGGTCATATCGTCGTAGTGCTTAGGTGAAGCCCTGCGCCGGTAACTTCATCATCTCCGTCGCCACACCATCGTCCTGACGGAACTCTCCCTCGTCCTCAACTGGATCAAGAGCTCGAGGGACGTCATCGAGCTGAACATGTGCTGAACTCGGAGGTGCCGTACGTTCGGTGCTTGATCGGTTGGATCGCGAAGACGTTCGACTACATCAACCGCGTTAAGCTAACGCTTCCGCTTTCGATCTACGAGGGTACGTGGACATACTCTCCCCCTCTCGTTGCTATGCATCTCCTAGATAGATCTTGCGTGAGCGTAGGAATTTTTTTGAAATTGCAGGTTCCCCTACACCTAGGGGGCGTCCCCTGGCTTGTGGGCCCCACAGGAGTCCTCCAACCCTAATCTTTGGCGTATAAATTCAGAAATATTCCCAAACCACCAGAAGCGTCCACCAAAATACTTTTCCGCCGCCGTAACCTTCTGTTCCTGTAAGATCCCATCTTGGGGCCTTTTCCGGCATCCTGTCGGAGGGGGATTCGATCACGGAGGGCTTCTACATCAACTCTATTGCCCTTCCGATGAAGCGTGAGTAGTTTACCTCAGACCTACGGGTCCATAGATAGTAGCTAGATGGCTTCTTCTCTCTCTTTGATCCTCAATACCATGTTCTCCTCGTTGTTCTTGGAGATCTATCCGATGTAATATTCTTTTGCGATGTGTTTGTCGAGATTCGATGAATTGTGGATTTATGATCAGTTTATCTATGAATATTATTTGAATCTTCTCTGAATTCTTATATGCATGATTTGATATCTTTGTATTTCTCTTCGAATTATCGGTTTGGTTTGGCCAACTAGATTGGTTCTTCTTGCAATGGGAGAGGTGCTTAGTTTTGGGTTCAATCTTGCGGTGTCCTCACCCAGTGACAAAGTAGGGGTAGTGAGGCACGTATTGTATTGTTGCCATCAAGGGTAAAAAGATGGGGTTTTCATCATATTGCTTGAGTTTATCCCTCTACATCATGTCATCTTACTTAAGGCGTTACTCCGTTCTTATGAACTTAATACTCTAGATGCATGCTGGATAGCGGTCGATGTGTGGAGTAATAGTAGTAGATGCAGAATCGTTTCGGTCTACTTGACACGGACGTGATGCCTATATTCATGATCATTGCCTTGGATATCGTCATAACTTTGCGCTTTTCTATCAATTTCTCGACAGTAATTTGTTCACCCACCGTATTATTTGCCTTCAAGAGAGAAGCCTCTAGTGAAACCTATGGCCCCCGGATCTATTTTCCATCATATATTTTCAGATATATAAACCAAAAAACACAAAAATACCTTGCTGCAATTTATTTACTTTAATTTTATTTACGTTTTAGTAAGCCTTTATATCTATCTCTATCAGATCTCACCTTTGCAAGTGACCGTGAAGGGATTGACAACCCCTTTATCGCGTTGGGTACAAGTGTTTGATTGTTTGTGCAGGTGCATAGATTGGACACTTGCGTGTATCTCCTACTGGATTGATACCTTGGTTCTTAACTGGGGGAAATACTTATCTCTACTTTGCTGCATCACCCTTTCCTCTTCAAGGGAAAAACCAACGCAAGCTCAAAAAGTAGCAGGAAGAATTTCTAGCGCCGTTGCCGGGGAGATCTACATCAAGGCTACCAAGTATCCACCATAAACTCTCATCTCTTGCATTACATTATTTTCCATTTGCCTCTCATTTTCCTCTCCCCCACTTCTAAAACGATTTCAGAAAAACACAAAAAGATTTGCCTTTTTTATTCGCCTTCTTTCCATTCTTCTTTTCGTTTGCCTCTATGTCTTACTTGGCTCGTTTGCTTGTTTGCTTGGTATAATTGTGTGTTTATTAAAAACCAGAAACAAAATGGTTTATGGATCCACTTAAAGTTTTCTATTTGGATCATCTTCGATCCATATGTGCTCGTGCTGAAACCCCAACTAGTTTAGTTGAGGGAAAATCTTTAGATGAACATGCTCATTTTGTGAGTCACTGTTTGTCTGAAAAAGGGAGACTCTTATGGAATCAAATAAATTGTTTGCTATGTTATGCTTGGAATCTTTGTGAACTTTGTGATTTTACTTGTTGCTCTAAGAACCCCAAAAAACACCTTCCCTACCTATGCGAGTTTAATGATAATGAAATCTTATCTTCTTATGAAAAGGGTGTTTATAGCTACTATGATATCGAACAAATTGAAGAATTTGTTGCTTTTAAGGGTGCTTATGAAGTTGCTTCTTTGATTGAAAAGTATGATATTACTCTCTACAAATCGAATTTTTTTGACATACTTAAATATTGCTATGAAAACTATGCTCATAATGCCTATGTTAAGGAATTTATTGAGAGAATGTCCACTGTTTTGGAAGAAAATAATGATATGCATGAATCTATAGATAATTATGATTCCGTTGATTTGATTGAAATATCCCTTGATGAACATGATGCTTGCTATTCTTATGGCCATGATGCCAATATTTATGGAGATGAATTTGCTATAGTTCCTTATGTTAAACATGAGATTATTGCTATTGCACCCATACTTGATAGTTCCTTGAATCAAAAGCATTATTGCAATGATGTTATTGTAAATTCTATTAATGTCAATTGTGCGAATAATATGTAAAACCCCAAGCTTGGGGATGCTTATTTTGCTATGTCCGCTACTTATTGCAATGATCATTATCGGGGTGATGATGCTTCTTATGATCTTGAAAAATTATTTAAGCCTCATGATGAATATGTTTGTTATAATATTGAAAGTGGGTTTGGAAGAGTGTCAACTCTAGGTAATAATGATCCCACTACTTTGGAGTATGATCAATTTTATGAAATTTTTGATAAAAGTGGGTTCGGAGAAGTCATGACTTTATTTTATGATAATCCCACTATTTTGGAAGAGTGTCAACTTTGCATGCATGTGGATCATGTAGAGAATATGTTATGTGATAGCTATATTGTTGAATTTGATTATGATCCTACATGTAATTATTATGAGAGAGGAAAATATGGTTGTAGAAAATTTCATGTCACTAAATTACCTCTCGTTATGTTGAGATTGCTACTGTTTCTTTCTTCTTCTTTGCATATGCTAGTTTTTGCTTGCCTTGATAATTTGTTTGCCTATAAGATGCCTATGCATAGGAAGTATGTTAGACTAAGATGTGTTTCTCACATGCTACATGATGCTCTCTTCGTGTTTCAATTGATATCTTTCATGTGAGCATCATTAAAATTATCAATGCCTAGCTAAAAGGCTTTAAAGAAAAGCGCTTGTTGGGAGACAACCCAATATTTTTCTTTTATGTTTTTATGAGAATACGCATTATTACCTCTGTAGTAATTGTGTTTTGGTGTTTCAATTAGTGTTTGAGCCAAGTAAGACTGATACGTCTCCAACGTATCTATAATTTTTGATTGTTCCATGCTATTATATTATCTGTTTTGGATGTTTTATATGCATTAATATGCTATTTTATATTATTTTTGGGACTAACCGATTAACCTAGAGCCCAGTGCCAGTTTCTGTTTTTTCTTGTTTTTGAGCCTCGCAGAAAAGGAATACCAAACGGAGTCCAAACGGAATAAAACTTCACGATAATTTTTCTTGGACCAGAAGACACCCAGGGGACTTGGAGTCCAAGTGAGAAGAGCCACGAGGCGGCGACAAGGGTGGAGGGCGCGCCCCCCTACCTTGTGGGCCCCTCGGGACTCCCCTGACCTAGATTTTCCTCCTATATATTCACAAATATTCCAGAACCACCAGAGGCATCCACGAAAACACTTTTCCACCGCCGCAACCTTCTGTTCCCGTGAGATCCCATCTTGGGGCCTTTTCCGGCATCGTGCCGAAGGGGGAATCGATCACGGAGGGCTTCTACATCAACTCCATTGCCCTTCTGACGATGCATGAGTAGTTTACCTCAGACCTACGGGTCCATAGCTAGTAGCTAGATGGCTTCTTCTCTCTCTTTGATTCTCAATACAACGTTCTCCTTGATGTTCTTGGAGATCTATCCGATGTAATCTTGTTTTGCGGTGTGTTTGTCGAGATCCGATGAATTGTGGATTTATGATCAGCTTATCTATTATTTGAATCTTCTCTGAATTCTTTTATGCATGATTTAATATCTTTGTATTTCTCTTCGAATTATCGGTTTGGTTTGGCCAACTAGATTGGTTTTTCTTGCAATGGGAGAGGTGCTTAGCTTTGGGTTCAATCTTGCGTGATTTCACCCAGTGAAAAAGTAGGGGTAGCAAGACACATATTGCATTGTTGCCATCGAGGATAAAAAGATGGGGTTTTCATCATATTGCTTGTGTTAATTCCTCTACATCATGTCATCTTACTTAAGGCGTTACTCTGTTCTTTATGAAGTTAATACTCTAGATGCATGCTGGATAGTGGTCGATGTGTGGAGTAATAGTAGTAGATGCAGGCAGGAGTCGGTCTACTTGACACGGACGTGATGCCTATATGCATAATCATTGACTTGGATATCGCCATAACTTTACGCTTTTCTATCAATTGCTCGACAGTAATTTGTTCACCCACCGTATTATTTGCCGTCATGAGAGAAGCCTCTAGTGAAACCTATGGCCCCCGGGTCTATTTTCCATCATATTACTTTCCGATCTACTATTTTGCAATCTTTTATTTTCAGATCTATATACCAAAAAACCAAAAAAATATTTTATCTTTTGTTTATCTATCTCTATCAGATCTCACCTTTGCAAGTGACCGTGAAGGGATTGACAACCCCTTTATCGCGTTGGGTGCAAGTGTTTGATTGTTTGTGCAGGTGTTGGTGATTTGTGCGTTCTTCTCCTACTGGATTGATACCTTGGTTCTTAACTGAGGGAAATACTTACCTCTACTGTGTTGCATCACCCTTTCCTCTTCAAGGGAAAAACCAACGCAAGCTCAAGAAGTAGCAGGAACATGAGAGAAGGGGCAATGCTACTATCCTTTTACCACACTTGTGCTTCAAAGTAGCACCATGATCTTCATGATAGAGAGTCCCCTATGTTGTCACATTCATATACTAGTGGGAATTTTTCATTATAGAACTTGGCTTGTATATTCCAATGATGGGCTTCCTCAAATTGCCCTAGGTCTTCGTGAGCAAGCGAGTTAGATGCACACCCACTTAGTTTCTTTTTGAGCTTTCATAAACTTATAGCTCTAGTGCATCCGTTGCATGGCAATCCCTACTCACTCACATTGATATCTATTAATGGGCATCTCCATAGCCCGTTGATACGCCTAGTTGATGTGAGACTATCTCCTTCTTTTTGTCTTCTCCATAACCACCATATTCTATTTCACCTATAGTGCTATATCCATGGCTCACGCTCATGTATTGCGTGAAAGTTGAAAAAGTTTGAGAATATCAAAAGTATGAAACAATTGCTTGTCTTGTCATCGGGGTTGTGCATGATTTAATACTTTGTGTGATGAAGATGGAGCATCGCCAGACTATATGATTTTGTAGGAATAACTTTCTTTGGCCATGTTATTTTGAGAAGACATGATTGCTTTATTAGCATGCTTGAAGTATTATTGTTTTTATGTCAATATTAAAATTTTGTTTTGAATCTTATGGATCTGAATATTCATGCCACAATAAAGAAAATTACATGGATAAATATGTTAGGTAGCATTCCACATCAAAAATTCTATTTTTATCATTTACCTACTCGAGGACGAGCATGAATTAAGCTTGGGGATGCTTGATTCGTCTCCAACGTATCTATAATTTTTTATTGTTCCATGCTATTATATCTTCTGTTTTGGATGTTTTATATGCATTAATATGCTATTTTATATTATTTTTGGGACTAACTTATTAACCTAGAGCCCAGTGCCAGTTTCTGTTTTTTCCTTGTTTTTGAGTTTTACAGAAAAGGAATACCAAACGGAGTCCAAACAGAATAAAACTTTCGCGATGATTTTTCTTGGACCAGAAGACACGCGTAGGACTTGGAGAGGAAGGCAGAAGAGTCCCGAGGGCTCCACAAGCCCTCAGGACGCGCCCTAGGGGGGGCGCTCCCTTGGCTTGTGGGCCCCACGGGAGTCCTCCAACCCTAATCTTTGGCCTATAAATTCAGAAATATTCCCAAACCACCAGGAGCGTCCACCAAAATGTTTTTTCGCCGCTGTAACCTTCTGTACCCGTGAGATCCCATCTTGGGGCCTTTTCCGGCATCCTGCCGGAGGGGGATTCGATCACGGAGGTCTTCTACATCAACTCTATTGCCCTTCCGATGAAGCGTGAGTAGTTTACCTCAGACCTACGGGTCCATAGCTAGTAGCTAGATGGCTTCTTCTCTCTTTTTGATCATCAATACCATGTTCTCTTCGTTGTTCTTGGAGATCTATCCGATGTAATATTCTTTTGCAGTGTGTTTGTCGAGATCCGATGAATTGTGGATTTATGATCAATTTATCTATGAATATTATTTGAATCTTCTCTGAATTCTTATATGCATGATTTGATATCTTTGTATTTCTCTTCGAATTATCGGTTTGGTTTGGCCAACTAGATTGGTTCTTCTTGGAATGGGAGAGGTGCTTAGTTTTGGGTTCAATCTTGCGGTGTCCTCACCCAGTGACAAAGTAGGGGTAGCGAGGCACGTATTCTATTGTTGTCATCAAGGGTAAAAAGATGAGGGTTTCATCATATTGCTTGAGTTTATCCCTCTACATCATGTCATCTTACTTAAGGCGTTACTCCGTTCTTATGAACTTAATACTCTAGATGCATGCTGGATAGCGGTCGATGTGTCTGTCCAGCGGAAGCATGAAGAAACACAAATCATCGCAAAATTTCAGCAACTTCTTTTTTCTTAGCAGGGGTTCCAGTGACATCAGTGCCCCTTTTTTGTGTGTATACATCAAGATCTCTAGTAAAAATAGATTGAAAGAGTGCCATAGGAGGGCCCATCGAAGCTTAAAAATCAATGGAACAATGAGTATATCCATAATGTTATCAGAATCAGTCAAATCCAGTATCTGCATAACATTGTACCACATCAAATGAGAATGCATATTACTGGAAAATACCAAAATTATTCTATGAAAATCAATAGTTACATCAATATACTAGAAGGAGGAGCGGAGACTCCATGGAGGCGATGGTACCCAGACTTGACGGCGCTGTAGTCGCAGGAAGCCGAGAAGAACCCCTGCCTGCCTATACGGAAAAAAGGAAACATGTGCCACAGCATTTAAGTCAGAGAGCTAGCACAACATTCTGCATTCATGCAAGTAGGTAAACATACCGCACACCCGCAGACTGTCTCTTGCATGCATTTAGTCATCTGCACGTTTAGCCTGCTCTTTCAGTACCTTACGCCAAAGCCTTTCTCTCATGAATACAGATTGTTAAAAATCATATGCTTCACCCAACGTATCAAAGCTTGTCCCTAGTTTAGGCACAATGACATTATCACGTGGGTTTTCAGCGAAACCCCGGATTGATATCTCCATTGCTGAAATTCTGTTCGGGCATGGCTTCCTGCCTGGTTCAGCATCGCCAATCCTCACTCTGCAGGCGTAACATGTATCAACACAGTCTTGGTTAGACCATCAGCTAACTCTGAATCACAACAAATGCACAGCCTTAAACAGCAGCAAAAAATACAATGCTAATCTTTTCATACGATACATATTAGTTTGATTACATGTAGTAACTTTTGTTGCTAGAGGAACAAATCACGGCATCAAAATAATTTCAGACTGGTTGATCTTGTACACGTGCACACACAGCTTACAGGAAAACAGATTAGCCTAGTGCTGCATGGTAAGACTTGAAATTATTAACTTTTTGGATAAGCACATTACTGACCAAGTAGCCGAACGCCACAACCAGCGCGTTATCATACTGAAATTTCCGAACTATTGGTAGCAGATAACATCAGCCAACACGAAAATGATACCTTCTTGTACATCCTGGACTTTTTGGGTTCTTTATAAATTGCTCAGATGCTTGAGCTGTCTCTACACGGGGCGCTTCTGGCGCCACTTCAGCCGCACAGATCTGGGCGTCGGCGCTCGATGCCGACATGGCCGTCAGCTCGACGCCAAGCGGCGCCATTACCAGGTAGTGGAGGGGCTCCAAGGGTATCTCGCTGTCGTTCACATCTTCTAGTACAGTCCAGCATATCGGCCGCCGCCCCCCAAAAAAAATTCCCCCAGATTAGATCTTCAGGAATGCCCATGCAGTAACACACAAATCCGAACAGATTCGTACCTGCTAATCGGCTGCATCAAGAACTCCATCTTCTCTGGCAGCAGTAATCGCCTCCTCGCACACGATCGCTTCGCCGGATCGCCGCTCTTCAGGAAGGAAAGCTCAACGCTCGTGAGGTACGAGACAACCGCTACCAGCTACCCATCCATGCATTTACTCGACCACTCTCAGACTTACCGGAAAGCATCATTTCTGAACCACGGATCAAGACGGCGTCGACGCCTCGAGCCACGGCTCTGCTCCGATCAGTTGACGGCGTACCAACGTCCCAGCTGACAAGTCTGCACCGATGTGTATATCTCAATTTCCAAATTCCTAGTCGAACACGGCCCGTCACGCGCATTCAATGCAACGAATCACGACGCAGTACCGAACGGGGCAGATAACGAGCGCCAGTGTGCTCGAGTTCACAAACTCCGCGTGCTGCTTTTTTCTTTTCATCTTGTTTCTCTTTGAAAGATTAGGCCTTCTGTATGTGCCTGTGTTCCCCTGTTCGTTGTGTGTTTTGTCGGCAATTCGCCAATTAGCAACTGTTTCCTCGTCCGTACCTACCTTCCTGCTGAATACTACTATATCAATCTCCGATCAGCATCACGTCGGGTCGGGTTCTCCTCTGCACTTTCTCATCTGAAGACTTGAGCAATTTGAGGTTGGTGTTTTATCTTGCAGATACAAGTCGAGTGGGTGCTAAAGTACGCATTGTACTCCCATCTAGTCAAGACTCGTTCGATTTACTTCCTCAACATCGTCGATTAGAGTGCAACCCAAAGCTGAACAAGCGATCTTGCAAACAGAAAACCAAAAAAAAATATGAAAAGAGTGAGAGGGTCGTATAACTCGAGTTGAGCAATCAATCATCTAGTCTAGCCACAAAGTAATGTTTGAGTTCATCATCTAGTCTAGCCACAAGAAATGTACAGTTTACTACAACTACTGAACCATAGTTTCAGATTGGCAAGATGGCACTTCTGGAGCTCCGGCTGTGGCTGAACGAGAGGAAGGACCGCCGCAACCTCCCTGCTGCCCGGCTGCTGGCTGCGGCGGCGGGGGTGCTGCTCTCCCCCTTGCGGTCCTCCCCGAGAGAAGCAGAGTGAGAGTGGTGGTGGCGCAGGGCCTTCTGCAGGGCGAGGTACAAGTGCTTGTCGTTGCAGGAGTCCATGGACAGCGACCTTCTCATGGGCTGCTGCACGTCCATCGACTCGTCCCTCCTCGGGTCAATGCGCTCGTCTCCCATGCTCATTGTCGTCGCAGGTACGCCACCGACGTTGCTCGTTTCGCCCCGGGACGACGAGGCGATGTCGATGACTGTGTGGTCGGCTTGGAGGACGTTGACGATGTCGATTTGGTTAAGTATAATGTGGGGCTGGGGCTGGCAGGCGGAGCCGGAGATGGCGGCCCTGCAGAGCGGGCAGTTGGCGGTGGCGTGGAGCCAGGCGTCGATGCAGTCGATGTGGAAGAGGTGAAGGCAGGGCGGCAGCAGCCGGAGCCTCTCCCCCTCCTGGAACTCGCTGAGGCACACCGCGCACTCGCTCGCCGCCTGGGCCTGCGGTGCCTGCAGCTGCTTGGACTCCCGGTACCGGAGCGTGGGTATCCGGCGTATCGCCGCCTCCTCCAGGCCGCGGCTCGGCTCTGGTGCTGTGGAGTAGACGATATGGTGGTGATGCTGCGTGGCAACGACGTCGTCGTGGTCACGACGCCAGGAGGCGAAGCCGCACTTAGTGAGGAAGAGGTAGTAGGTGAGGAGGAGGAGGGAGGTGGCGAGGATGCCGACGATGGCGACGGAGAGGATGACGAAGCTGTTGCCTGCTAAGGGAGCTGGGCCTGGCGCGCCCATGGTGGTTGGTTAAGCGAGATCGATCACTCGCAGCCCGCCCCGGTGATGCTTGGGAGTGAATGCTGCGCTGTGGTGGCGGTGTTATTTGTTGAAGCCTTGAAGGCGAGGATGACCGAGCATCCTCATATATAAAACATTCCATTGACGAGTGCTTGAGAAGGAATCTGGTAGGGATGGTGCCACTGCCACTGCCACTGCGTCGGTCAGCGACAAGCCTGCTGCTGTTAGCGTGTTGTTGCTTGACCTTTGTGGCGAGGAGGAAGGAAGGAGAGTAGACTTCTGGCAGTCGGTGGTCGTGCCATGGGTGGGAAACGAAGCCCGCCAGTCAACACAAATTGAGCAGCGAGCGAGCATAACAAACAGAGAAAGCGATCCACACCACACCACGCCCGCTCCAGGCCACCGGTGTCAGGTGATAAACGTTTGAAAGAGAGAGAACGTGGATGCACAACCACGTGAAGGGAAAGAGCACCACCAACTACAGAGCGCCGCATGGTTGAGCCCTCCAGGTCATCATCGCCGACGCCGACCGTGTTCGGTGGAGGCTGGCAAGTGGGCCCATCGGATCATTGCACGCACGATACACCGTCTTGCCGGTCCTCCGCTGGTCAACGCGGCCACACCACAGTACTCCATTGGGTTTAAGAGTATTCCAAACCACCCCAGCCCAAGTGTGACTGTATCATGGAATGGATTGCTCGGGAGTCGAACAGAGAGCAGCTAGCAAGCAGCCATGGTCGGATTTGACGCCTATTTTATTTCTCCCAAAAAAGACGGCCTAATTGCAGACATTAGCAGCAAGTACAGTCAGTCTAGATCCATTCGACATGCACTGTCCGTCGGCGCCGTGCCGGATGAAGCCATGCGTGCGAGGGAAGAATTATTAGGGCCATCTTCACCGCACGGCCCTAAACGGCCGTGTCCTTTTGAAATTAAACGGACACAAAACTTAGCCAACGCGTGAAAGCAAACGGATAAATATTTTTTTTGTCCGGTTTTGACTCATTTCTGATCCAAATTTAGGTCATGTTTGCGTCGAAACGAGCACACGCGGATGGGCGGGACGCGTGCCCTTGTCCTCCCTGGCCCGCTCGCCGGGGACACAGATCCCCCTTTTCTCTTCTCCCCTCTCGCCGCCCCCACCCCTATCCCCACCATAGTCGTCGCCGCCCATTTCCCCGGCCGTCTCGCTGTCCAGCCAGACCGCCCAAAGCACGCCCACCGGATTTGTGCCTCTCTCGCTCCAGCGCCGTCGACCAAATGGTAGATCTGCGGCGGCAGGATCTGGCCGCCGGATTTGCCGCATTCGACTGCCGGCGACTGCGTCTTGCCATGGATTGGCCGGGTACCGTACCGCACAGCCCCGGCAATGCCTCTGCGCCGCATGCATGTATTGACTCCGCCTCTGGCCGCTCGGATCTATCCCGTCAGCAGTTCGCCGACAAAGACACGCCTGATTGTCGCCCGGGCTCGGCGCTGGCCCAACGGCTCGTCGGCTCACTGTTCCCGCTCAAGAAGGCGCAGATCAACAATAAAGACATACAGAAGATATTAATCCAACTAGTGAGAGCAGTTATGGAAGTTGGATATCTTTTAAAATATCTAATTGTGGTTCTTATTTTCTTTGGTCTTGCTCTCCTAGCGAAGAATTGGTGAATGTACTCCAATGTATCAAAATGTTGTTGAGGAAATAAAAGAAATTTGTTTTAGTGGCCAAAAAGATGTATACATACGGGCATCAGCCGGTCGTGGCGGGCCAGATGCGTCTGCGCGTTGGGCGCACGACCAGCGCATCCAAAAAACGGCCGAACGCCGCCCCATTTCCCTACCTAAACGGACAATATCCGGACAAAACGGACATCCGTTTGGGGTCGTGTGTTGGAGTTGACCTTAGGGCATCTCGAACTGTAACCCGTAAATTTGCTCCGGCATTTGTCCGTGGACATGGATGTTGGAGGCGGCCATCCAACGTTGTCCGCTTACATTTCAACAATTATTCGAATTAACTGAACGAAATTCATGCAAACACGACGGATTTCATCAAAGTCCAGATAGAAAACAACACAAATCATTCATACATAACATGCAAATAAGTCTAGTACAATAGTAGTTCAAATTCAACGAGATTAACCGGATGTTCAACAAGTTTCTCATGAACGGACCCTATCGTCCTACACATACTGCCCCTTCAGCTTCATCCAATAGTGTATGTATGTAAAAGGTCATCCTTCTGTCCTGCGGTACATCACGACATCGCGTACGGGCTACACAATGCGTAGAGCAACATTGAGTGAATGAATGATTCAATCGACAAGTTAAGCAAGAAAAAGCAAAACTTAAAATCTCCTCCTTTGCCGCGCGCAATGGCCACCTTGCCTCTAGCCGACCAACTGATACCTCCCTTTATTGATCCGGTATTGGAACAGAAAAGAGTATCCGGCACCTATTTCCCCAGAGGTGACCCTGGGTTATCAAACCCGCGAGAGGAAGATTCCCTTGAAGTGATGGTCTCTAACAACCTTTTGTCAAAGTGTCAAATCCAACTTTTGACTGGATCAGCAAGCAACTAGTGATTCGAACACTTATAATAAAAAGAGGTACAAGTATGAGGTCTTATGCTTACAACCTTGTACTTGCGTTGGGATCAAATAGGATATTAATTTGTGCGCTAGAAGTCACCCATTGAGATGTGATTGTTACGGATTGAAGTGGGGGATGTGTTCAAATAACATCTTGACAGGCACGAGTCCTGCATCAAGAATCAGTTGTCCTACCGCATATCCTATCCTTCATGCGGGGTTGCCTCGATAATTAACATAATAAAATCAGACAAGATCTTTGGGCGTTTAATGACTACACATCATTTATCGCCAAGGATATGATCCATGTTACCCTACTGAACCTTACTGTCACCGGTGTTCTGAAGGAAATATGCCCTAGAGGCAATAATAAAGTTGTTATTTTATATTTCCTTATTCATGATAAAGGTTTATTATTCATGCTAGAATTGTATTGATTGGAAACTTAAATACATGTGTGGATACATAAACAAATACCGTGTCCCTAGTAAGCCTCTACTAGACTAGCTCGTTGATCAAAGATGGTTAAGGTTTCCTAACCATAGATATGTGTTGTCACTTGATAACGGGATCACATCATTAGGAGAATGATGTGATGGACAAGACCCATCCGTTAGTTTAGCATATGATCGTTCAGTTTATTGCTATTGCTTTCTTAATATCAAATACATATTCCTTCGACTATGAGATCATGCAACTCCCGGATACCGGAGGAATACCTTGTGTGCTATCAAACGTCACAACGTAACTTGGTGATCATAAAGATGCTTTACAGGTATCTCCGAAGGTGTCTGTTGGGTTGGCATGGATCGAGATTAGGATTTGTCACTCCGTATATCGGAGAGGTATCTTTGGGCCCTCTCGGTAATACGCATCACAAGAAGCTTGCAAGTAAAATGACTAAGGAGTTAGTTATGAGATGATGTATTATGGAACGAGTAAAGAGACTTGTCGGTAAAGAGATTGAACTAGGTATGAAGATACCGACGATAGAATCTCGGGCAAGTAACATACCGACAGACAAAGGGAATTACGTATGTTGTCATAAGGTTCGACCGATAAAGATCTTCGTAGAATATGTAGGAACCAACATGGGCATCGAGGTTCCGCTATTGGTTATTGACCAGAGAGGTGTCTTGGTTATGTCTACATAGTTCTCGAACCCATAGGGTCCGCACGCTTAACGTTCGTTGACGATATAGTGTTATATGAGTTATGTGATTTGGTGACCGAATGTTGTTCGGAGTCCCAGATGAGATCACAGACATGCGAGGAGCTCCGGAATGGTCCGGAGGTAAAGATTTATATATAGGACGATGATGTTTGGACACCGGAATAGTTTCGGGAGGTACCGGGTAGTCATCGGATCACCGGAAGGGGTTCCG
Organism: Thinopyrum elongatum; assembly: GCA_011799875.1. Lineage (NCBI taxonomy): Eukaryota > Viridiplantae > Streptophyta > Magnoliopsida > Poales > Poaceae > Thinopyrum > Thinopyrum elongatum. The sequence goes on along the minus strand of CM022303.1, from coordinate 289,089,175 downwards.
GGAAGCCCCGGGAGGCTATATGGGCTTAATGGGCCAAAGGGGGAACACACCAGCCCACAAGGGGCTGGTGCGCCCCTCTCCCTGGCCGCCGGCCCTAGGGGAAGGAAAGGGGGAGGGTTGGCTCCTCATGCCTTTCCCTCCTCATGAGAGAAAGGAAAGGGGGGGGGGGAGGGCACCACCTCCCCCTGCCTTCCTCCCGCGCACAAATAAGGAAGGAGGGGGGGGGGCGGCTAGGGCAGGAGCCCAAGGAGGATTCAGCCTCCTTGGGGGCGCCTCTTGGCTACCTCTTCTCTCCCCCCCACCTATATATATGAGGGAACGGGGCGCCACACAACACCACGACAATCTCTTAGCCGTGTGCGGCGCCCCTCTCCACAGTTTCGTCCGTGGGTCATATTTTCGGAGTGCTTAGGTGAAGCCCTGCGGAGATACCATCACCACCACCGTCACCACCCCGTCGTGCTACCGGAACTCATCTACTGCTTCGCCCGTCTTGCTGGATCAAGAAGGCAAGGATGTCACCGAGCTGAACGTGTGCTGAACGCGGAGGTGCCGTACGTTCTGTATTTGATCGGTTGGATCGCGAAGAAGTTCGACTACATCAACTGCGCTAATAAACGCTTCCGCTTATGGTCTACGAGGGTACTTAGACACACTATCCCCTCTCGTTGCTATGCATCTCCATGGATAGATCTTGCGTGTGCGTAGAATTTTTTTTGTTTTTCATGCAACGTTCCCCAACAGTGTCATCCGAGCCAGGTCTATGCGTAGATGATATGCACGAGTAGAACACAAAGATTTGTGGGCGGTGATAGTCATACTTCTTACCACCAATGTCTTATTTTGATTCGGCGGTATTGTGGGATGAAGCGGCCCGGACCAACCTTACATGTTCACGCACATGAGACCGGTTCCACTGGCTGACATGCAACTTGTTTTGCATAAAGGTGGCTGGCGGGTGTCTGTTTCTCCTACTTTAGTTTAATTGAATTTGACTACAGCCGGTCCTTGAAGAAGGTTAAAACAGCAAACTTGATAAATCACCATTGTGGTTTTTGCGTAGTTAAGAACGATTCTTGCTAGAAGCCCGTAGCAGCCACGTAAAACTTGCAACAACAAAGTAGAGGACGTCTAACTTGTTTTTGCAGGGCTTGTTGTGATATGACATGGTCAAGATATGATGTGATATATGTTGATGTATGAGATGATCATGTTTTGTAATATCGACAACCGGCAGGAGCCTTAGGGTTGTCTCTTAATTATTGTATGAAATGCAAGCGCCACGTAATTGCTTTACTTTATCGCTATGCGTTAGCAATAGTTGTAGTAACAATAGTTGGCGAGATGACCCCGACGCAACGATGGAGATCAAGGTGTCGAGCCGGTGACGATGGAGATCATGACGATGCTTTGGAGATGGAGATCAAAAGCACAAGATGATGATGGCCATATCATGTCACATATTTTGATTGCATGTGATGTTTACCCTTTATGCATCTTATTTTGCTTAGAACGGCGGTAGCATTATAAGATGATCCCTTCACTAAATTTCAAGATAAAAGTGTTCTCCCCGAGTATGCACCATTGCCAAAGTTCGTCGTTTCGAAGCACCTCGTGATGATCGGGTGTGATAGACTCTATGTTCACATACAACGGGTGTAAGACAGTTTTGCACATGCAGAATACTTGGGTTAAACTTGACGAGCCTAGCATGTAGAGACATGGTCTCGGAACACTGGAGACCGAAAGGTCGAACGTGAGTCATATAGTAGATATGATCAACATAGAGATGTTCACCATTGATGACTACCCCATCTCACGTGATGATCGGACATGGGTTAGTTGATTTGGATCATGTATCACTTAGATAACTTGAGGGATGTTTATTTAAGTGGGAGTTCATTAGTAATTTGATTAATTGAACTTAATTTATCATGAACTTAGTCTTAATAGTTTTGCATATCTATGTTGTAGATCAATGGCCCGTGCTACCGTTCCCCTGAATTTTAATGCGTTCCTAGAGAAAGCTAAGTTGAAAGATGATGATAGCAACTACACGGACTGGGTCCGTAACTTGAGGATTATCCTCACTATTGCACAGAAGAATTATGTCCTTGATGCACCGCTAGGTGACAGACCTGCTGCAGAAGCTACTGCAGATGTTATGAACGTCTGGCAGGCTCAATCTGATGACTACTCAATAGTTCAGTGTGCCATGCTTTACGGCTTAGAACCGGGACTTCAAAGACGTTTTGAACGTCATGGAGCATATGAGATGTTCCAAGAGTTAAAGTTAATATTTCAAGCATATGCCCGGGTTGAGAGATATGAAGTCTCCAACAAGTTCTATAGCTGCAAGATGGAGGAGAACAGTTCTGTCAGTGAACACATACTCAAAATGTCTGGGTATCATAACCACTTGACTGAGCTGGGAGTTGATCTTCCAGTTGATAGTGTTATTGACAGAGTTCTTCAGTCTCTGCCACCAAGCTACAAAGGCTTCGTGATGAACTATAATATGCAAGGGATGACAGAAATGATTCCTGAGCTCTTCGCAATGCTTAAGGCCGCGGAGGTAGAAATCAAGAAAGAGCATCAAGTGTTGATGGTTAACAAGACCACTAGTTTCAAGAAAAAGGGCAAGGGAAAGAAAGGAAACTTCAAGAAGAATGGCAAGCAAGTTGCCACTCCCGTGAAGAAGCCCAAAGCTAGACCCAAGCCTGAAACTGAGTGCTTCTACTACAAAGGGAATGGTCACTGGAAACGGAACTGCCCCAAATACTTGGTGGATAAGAATGATGGCAAAGTGAACAAAGGTATATTTGATATACATGTTATTGATGTGTACCTTACTAATGCTCATAGTAGCGCCTGGGTATTTGATACTGGTTCGGTTGCTCATATTTGTAACTCGAAATAGGAGCTGCGGAATAAACGAAGATTGGCTAAGGACGAGGTGACGATGCGCGTCGGGAATGGTTCCAAGGTCGATGTGATCGCCGCCGGCACGCTACCTCTACATCTATCTTCGGGATTAGTTTTAGACATCAAATATTTGGTGCTAGCGTTGAGCATGAACATTATATCTGGATCTTGTTTATTGCGAGACGGTTATTCATTTAAATTGGAGAATAATGGTTGTTCTATTTATATGAGTAATATCTTTTATGGTCATGCACCCTTGATGAATGGTCTATTCTTGTTGAATCTCGATCGTGGTGATACACATATTCATAATATTGATGCCAAAAGATGCAAAGTTGATAATGATAGTGCAACATACTTGTGGCACTGCCGTTTAGGTCATATTGGTGTAAAGCGCATGAAGAAACTCCATGCGGATGGACTTTTGGAATCATTTGATACTTGCGAACCATGCCTCATGGGCAAGATGACTAAAACTCCATTCTCCGGAACAATGGAGCGAGCTAATGACTTATTGGAAATAATACATACCGATGTATGCGGTCCAATGAGTGTTGAGGCACACGGCGGGTATCGTTATGTTCTGACCTTCACAGATGATTTGAGTAGGTATGGATATATCTACTTGATGAAACACAAGTTTGAGACATTTGAAAAGTTCAAAGAATTTCAGAGTGAAGTGGAGAATCATCGTAACAAGAAAATAAAATTTCTACAATCTGATTGTGGAAGTGAATATTTGAGTTACGAGTTTGGCCTTCATTAAAACAATGTGGAATTGTTTCACAACTCACACCACCTGGAACACCACAGCGTAATGGTGTGTCTAAACGTCGTAACCGTACTTTATTAGATATGGTGCGATCTATGATGTCTCTTACCGATTTACCACTATCATTTTGGGGTTATGCATTAGAGACAGCCGCATTCACGTTAAATAGGGCACCGTCTAAATCTGTTGAGACGACACCGTATGAACTATGGGTTGGCAAGAAACCTAACCTGTCGTTTCTTAAAGTTTGGGGATGTGACACTTATGTCAAAAGGCTATAGCCTGATAAGCTCGAACCCAAATCGGAGAAGTGCGTCTTCATAGGATACCCTAAGGAAACTATTGGGTACACCTTCTACCACAGATCCGAAGGCAAGATCTTTGTTGCAAAGAATGGTTCATTTCTAGAGAAGGAGTTTCTCTCGAAAGAAGTGAGTGGGAGGAAAGTAGAACTTGATGAGGTAATTGTACCTTCTCTCGAATTGGAAAGTAGCACATCACAGAAAACCGTTCCCGTGATGCCTACACCAACTAGAGAGGAAGCAAATGATAATGATCATGAAACTTCAGATCAAGTTACTACTAAACCTCGTAGGTCGACCAGAGCACGACCCGCACCAGAGTGGTACGGTAATCCTATCCTGGAAGTTATGTTATTAGACCATGGCGAACCTACGAACTATGAAGAAGCTATGATGAGCCCAGATTTCGATAAATGGCTTGAGGCCATGAAATCTGAGATAGGATCCATGTATGAGAACAAAGTATGGACTTTGGTGGACTTGCCCAATGATCGGCAAGCCATTGAGAATAAATGGATCTTCAAGAAGAAGATAGACGCTGATGGTAATGTCACTATCTACAAAGCTCGACTTGTCGCGAAAGGTTTTCGACAAGTTCAAGGGGTTGACTACAATGAGACTTTCTCACCCGTAGCGATGCTTAAGTTAGTCCGAATCATGTTAGCAATTGCCGCATTTTATAATTATGAAATCTGGCAGATGGACGTCAAAACTACATTCCTTAATGGATTTCTTAAAGAATAGTTGTATATGATGCAACCAGAAGGTTTTGTCGATCCTAAAGGTGCTAACAAAGTGTGCAAGCTCCAGCGATCCATCTATGGACTGGTGCAAGCATCTCGGAGTTGGAATATACGCTTTGATGAGGTGATCAAAGCATATGGTTTTATACAGACTTACGGTGAAGCCCGTATTTACAAGAAAGTGAGTGGGAGCTCTGTAGCATTTCTGATATTATATGTGGATGACATATTGTTGATTGGAAATGATATAGAATTTCTGGATAGCATAAAAGGATACTTGAATAAAAAAAAATTCTATGAAAGACCTCGGTGAAGCTGCTTATATATTGGGCATAAAGATCTATAGGGATAGATCGAGACGCTTAATAGGACTTTCACAAAGCACATACATTGACAAAGTTTTGAAGAAGTTCAAAATGGATCAGTCAAAGAAAGGGTTCTTGCCTATGTTACAAGGTGTGAAATTGAGTCAGACTCAAAGCCCAACCACTATAGAAGATAGAGAGAAAATGAAAGTCATTCCCTATGCCTCAGCCATAGGTTCTATCATGTATGCTATGCTGTGTACCAGATCTGATGTGTGCCTTACCATAAGTTTGGCAGGGAGGTACCAAAGTAATCCAGGAGTGGATCACTGGACAGCGGTCAAGAACATCCTGAAGTACCTGAAAAGGACCAAGGATATGTTTCTCGTTTATGGAGGTGACGAAGAGCTCGTCGTAATTGGTTACGTTGATGCTAGCTTCAACACTGATCCGGATGACTCTAAGTCACAAACCATATACGTATTTATCTTGAATGGTGGAGCTGTCAGTTGGTGTAGTTCCAAGCAGAGCGTCGTGGCGAGATCTACATGTGAAGCGGAGTACATAGCTGCTCCGGAAGCAGCGCATGAAGGAGTCTGGATGAAGGAGTTCATATCCGATCTGGGTGTAATACCCAGTGCATCGGGTCCAATGAAAATCTTTTGTGACAACACTGGAACAATTGCCTTAGCGAAGGAATCCAGGTTTCACAAGAGAACCAAACACATCAAGAGACGCTTCAACTCCATTCGTGAAAAGGTCAAGGATGGAGACATAGAGATTTGCAAAATACATATGGATCTGAATGTAGCAGACCTGTTGACTAAGCCTCTTCTGCGAGCAAAACATGATCAACACCAAGACTCCATGGGTGTTAGAATCATTACAATGTAATCCAGATTATTGACTCTAGTGCAAGTGGGAGACTGAAGGAAATATGCTCTAGAGGCAATAATAAAGTTGTTATTTTATATTTCCTTATTCATGATGAAAGTTTATTATTCATGCTAGAATTGTATTGATTGGAAACTTAAATACATGTGTGGATACATAAACAAATACCATGTCCCTAGTAAGCCTCTACTAGACTAGCTCGTTGATCAAAGATGGTTAAGGTTTCCTAACCATAGACATGTGTTGTCACTTGATAATGGGATCACATCATTAGGAGAATGATGTGATGGACAAGACCCATCCGTTAGCTTAGCATATGATCGTTCAGTTTATTGCTATTGTTTTCTTAATGTCAAATACATATTCCTTCGACTATGAGATCATGCAACTCCCGGATACCGGAGGAATACCTTGTGTGCTATCAAACGTCACAACGTAACTGGGTGATCATAAAGATGCTTTACAGGTATCTCCGAAGGTGTCTGTTGGGTTGGCATGGATCGAGATTAGGATTTGTCACTCCATGTATCGGAGAGGTATCTCTGGGCCCTCTCGGTAATACACATCACAAGAAGCTTGCAAGCAAAATGACTAAGGAGTTAGTTACAAGATGATGTATTACGGAATGAGTAAAGAGACTTGCCGGTAACGAGATTGAACTAGGTATGAAGATACCAACGATCGAATCTCGGGCAAGTAACATACCGACAGACAAAGGGAATTACGTATGTTGTCATAAGGTTCGACCGATAAAGATCTTCGTAGTATATGTAGGAACCAATATGGGCATCCAGGTTCCGCTATTGGTTATTGACCGGAGAGGTGTCTCGGCTATGTCTACATAGTTCTCGAACCCGTAGGGTCTGCATGCTTAACGTTCGTTGATGTTATAGTGTTACATGAGTTGTGTGATTGGTGACCGAATGTTGTTCAGAGTCTCGGATGAGATCATGGACATGAGAGGAGCTCCGGAATGGTTCAGAGGTAAAGATTGATATATAGGACGATGATGTTTGGACACCGGAAGAGTTTCGGGAGATACCGGGTAGTCATCGGGTCACTGGAAGGGGTTCTGAGAAGCCCCGGGAGGCTATATGGGCTTAATGGGCCAAAGGGGGAACACACCGGCCCAAAAGGGGATGGTGCACCCCTCTCCTTGGCCGCCGACCCTAGCGGAAGGAAAGGGGGAGGATTGGCCCCTCCTGCCTTTCCCTCCTCATGAGAGAAAGGAAAGGGTGGGGGGGGGGGGGGGGGCGCACCTCCCCCTGCCTTCCTCCCGCGCACAAATAAGGAAGGGGGGCGCGGCTTGGGCAGGAGCCCAAGGAGGATTTGGCCTCCTTGGGGGCGCCTCCTGGCTGCCTCCCCTCTCCCCCACCTATATAATAGGGAAGGGGGTGATACATCTCCAACGTATCTAGAATTTTTGATTGTTCCATGCTGTTATATTATCATTCTTGGATGTTTTACAATCATTTTATATCATTTGTTGGTACTAACCTATTGACATAGTGCCTAGTGCCAGTTGCTATTTTCTGCATGTTTTTACATCGCAGGAAATCAATACCAAACGGAGTCCAAACGCAGCGAAACTTTTTGTGGATTTTTTGGGACCAGAAGACATCCAGTGGGCCGGAGAAGCACCTGGGGGTGCTCCGAGGGGAGCACAACCCACCAGGGCGTGCCTGGAGGCCCAGGCGCACCCAGGTGGGTTGTGCCCACCTCGGCCGCCTCCCGCACCGCCTCTTTGCTCTATAAATACCCCAATATTCCAGAAACCCTAGGAGAGTCAACAAAAATCAATTCCAGCCACCGCAAGTTCCAGAACCACCAGATCTAATCTAGACACCATCACGGAGGGGTTCATCATCCTCATTGGTGCCTCTCCGATGATGCGTGAGTAGTTCATTGTAGACCTTCGGGTCCGTAGTTAGTAGCTAGATGGCTTTCACTCTCTCATTTGATTCTCTATACAATGGTCTCTTGGAGATCCATATGATGTAACTCTTTTTTGCGGTGTGTTTGTTGGGATCCGATGAACTATGAGTTTATGATCAGATCTATCTTTTTATCCATGAAAGTTATTTGAGTCTTCTTTGATCTCTTATATGCATGATTGCTTATAGCCTCGTATTTCTTCTCTAATATTTGGGTTTTGTTTGGCCAACTTGATCTATTTATCTTGCAATGGGAAGAGGTGCTTTGTGATGGGTTCGATCTTATGGTGCTTGATCCCAGTGACAGAAAGGGAAACGACACGTATGTATCATTGCCATTAAGGATAACAAGATGGGGTCTATTTCTACATAAATAGATCTTGTCTACATCATGTCATCATTCTTATTGCATTACTCCGTTTCTCCATGAACTTAATACACTAGATGCATGCTGGATAGCGGTCGATGTGTGGAGTAATAGTAGTAGATGCAGGCAGGAGTCGGTCTACTAATCTTGGACGTGATGCCTATATAATGATCATTGCCTGGATATCGTCATGAGTATTTGAAGTTCTATCAATTGCCCAACAGTAATTTGTTTCCACCGTTTGCTATTTTACTCGAGAGAAGCCACTAGTGAAAACTACGGCCCCCGGGTCTCTTCTTTAATATATTCGCCTTCAAGATCTATTTTGCTATTCGCTCTTTTATTTATTTGCAACTTTTATTTTCAGATCTATTAATCCAAAAACCCAAAAATCCCTTGCTGCAATTTTTACTTATTTATTTTATCTCATGTTCCCGCGAGATCTATTTATCCAATCTACTACAATTTTATCTATCTCGTTACCCGAAAGGGATTGAGAACCCCTTTAACACGTCGGGTTGCAAGTATTTGTTCTTTGTGTGCAGGAGCTGTTTACATGGTGTTGTGTGGTTCTCCTACTGGTTTGATAACCTTGGTCTCATCACTGAGGGAAATACCTACCGTCGATGTGCTGCATCATCCCTCCCTCTCTGTGGAAAAACCGACGTAGTTCTAGCAGACATCAAGAGGAGTTTCTGGCGCCGTTGCCGGGGAGACATCATCAACATCAACCAGGTTCCTAATCACAAATCTTATCTCCTTGCAATTTACATTATTTGCTATTTGCCTCTCGTTTTCCTCTCCCCCACTTCACAAAAATTTGCCATTTTATTCGCCCTCTTTTCCGTTCGCCATTTTCTCGTCAGATCTGTTTTTGTGTGCAGTCTTGTTGACTACTTTTTGTCGTTATGGATAGTTCTTCCTATATTGCGTACACCCCCGAGAACGAGGTTCTTAACTTTAAACAAAGGGGAGGGGAGAATTTAAAAGATGCTTGGTATAGGATTTGCAATGCTCATAATAAATCTATCCGTAAGCAATCTACCGTTGTTCTTCTTCGCTGTTTTTATGTGGGCATCACCACTTGGTATAGATTCGTCCTTGATACGATTACCGGTGGAAATTTCTTGATGTGTCCCTCTCTTGATGCTTTTAATGCTATGGGAAATTTAGTGGGTTCACCATCGCTTATGATTAATGAAACAACTTTAACTCTCGAGCATGTTATGGAAAGACTAGATGCTATTGAAAAGAAAATGCTTACCGAAGAACATATTGAAAACTTGGATAAAAATATGCATAATTTTGCTACTAAATTTGGGTCAAAAGCGGGGGAAGTTTTTAAGTTGTTAATAGAAAAGGGGACCGTGATTCATGAAAGAATTGAAGAAAGCCCGTCTCGGATTGATAAACTGGAAGAAATCTTTAGTAATCTAAGTACGACTTTTGCTTCCGCCAAAACTCCCGTAAAATTTGGCAAGACTACCCAAGTTACTAAAAACAAGGGTGCAACTTCTAGCAATGATAAAGGTGATCTTAAGATGATTAGTATCCATCCCGATTTTATTGAAGTGATAAGAGACCCTTTTTGCAAGAATGATTTATTCAATCTCGTGCCTAGAAGCATTGTTGTTGAGAATTTATATGATAAATCCTTGAAGAATTCTAAGTGTTTGATTGAGGAGTTGGAGGACAAAGATGACAATACGTAGATCTTTTGCGTTATGCCTAGCTAGGGGCGTAAAACGATTGCGCTCGTTGGGAGGCAACCCAACTTGTATCTTTTTGCTTTTTGGTTTTCTTGCTGTTTTCAATAAAATACCCAATTATTCCTCTGATTAGATGTGTTTTTGTGGTTTAAATTAGTGTTTGTGCCAAGCAAAGCCTTTGGGATGATTTGGGTGATAGTTGATTTGATCTTGTTGGAAAACAGAAACTTTTTCGTCCAGTAAAACAATTTTTAAAATTCACAGCAGAGATGAAAAATTCTGAATGTTTTACACAAGATTTATATACAAATTTCCTTTGTTTTCCTAATTTTTCAGAATTTTTGGAATTACAAAAGTATGTGAACAATTCGTATCTTTGCAGACTGTTCTGTTTTTGACAGATTCTGTTTTCTTTGCATTGTGTGCTTATTTTGATGAATCTATGGTTTCCTTTGAAGAGTTTTTGCCATGGAAAAGTTAGAATACAGTAGATATAATGCAAGAACAAAATTTGAATGGGTTTCCTATGGTACTTAAAGTAAATATTGGTTTTCTTATACTAACGGATCTCACGAAGGTTTTGTTGAGTTTTGTGTGATTGAAGTTTTCAAGTTTTGGGTGAGATTACGATGGATGAAGGAATAAGGATTAGCAAAAGGCTAAGCTTGGGGATGCCGGAGGCACCCCATTATAATATTCAAGAAGTATCAAGCAACTAAGCTTCAGGATGCCCCCGAGTGGCATCCCCTCTTTCTTCTAACGACCATCGGTATTTTACTTGGAGCTATATTTTTATTCGTCACATATTATGAGTTTTGCTTAGAGCGACTTCTATGATATGAGTCTTTGCTTGTTTTTCCTTTTATTTTAAGTCTTGAATCCTTGCTGGACACACCTTTTTGAGAGAGCCAAAAATTATGCTATGCTTGCTCCTATGCTTCACTTAAATTTTTAAAGCCTTGGAATTGCTCTAGTGCTTCACTTATATCTTTTTGAGCACGGTGTGCTTTGTTATTTTTGAAGAAATGCTCTCATGCTTCACTTAGCTTTATTTGAGAGTTAGTAAAATTTTGAAGAAATTCTTTCTTGCTTCACTTAGATTAATTTGAGAGAAAGAAATATTATGCTCATGTTCTTCACTTATATTTGTTTGAGCTTATTAAAAGCAACATATGAAACTAGTCCCAAGGTGATAGATATCCAAGAAGGATATAATAAAAACTTTCATGAAGATCATTGGACAAAATAAACTTGATTCTTAGTAATAGTTTTGAGATATGACGATATAATATGTGAGCCATGTTGATGAGTAATTGTGCTTTAGTAAGAATATTGGTGTTAAGGTTTGCGATTCCCGATGCAAGTACGAAGGTCAATAGTTATGCAATGAAATTATGTCATACTTATGGTGCATTACTCGGTGTTACTTATGCTTAATGCTTGCTTACGAGATTATTCGTTTCTTGGTTGGGCACTTCTCAATCTTTTTGCTAGCCTTCATTTGTACTAAGTATGATCACTACTTGTGCATCCAAAACCCTTTAAACCAGTTTTGCCATATGAGTCCACTATACCTACCTATATGCGGTATTTCCGTGCCGTTCTAAGCAAATTTGTATGTGCCATCTCTAATATTCAAAATAAATTTCTCTTTTGTGTGCTCGTACCGCTCGCGAGGCGGTGAGGGGTGGCCGATATTTTCCATGCTAGATGTGTTATTCTCACGATGAGTGTTTATCCACTTGTCATTGCACGAGAGTATGGCAAAGGTATTAGGAATGCCCAGTCCCGAAATGAAAAATGAATTTACTTTATGTTGTCAAATAATAAATTCCTTGGAAAGTGTTGGTATGGAGGGCACCCGTGGATACGGCTAGCCATGGAAAGTGAAAGAAATGGTGGAAAAAGGAATAAACTTTATTTTCTGTTTGGGAACCGCCTATGATATATCTAGCATGGAAAGTGTTGGGAGCTCTAAGTCATTTTCGTTGGTGGGAAAAGTATGCCTCTCAAAATGTTTTTATCTCTCAATTTAAGCTTTGAGCTCTGGCACCTCTACAAATCCCTACTTCCCTCCGCGAAGGGCCCTTTCTTTACTTTATGCAATTTTTATTTTTAATTTGAGTCTCCATCTTCTCTTATAAAGCACCGACTAAGGGGCACTATGATCGTACTTGAGCATTGGGTGTAGCTAATATTCGAGTGTGTTTCATGAATAGATCAATGATTGAGCATGACGGGCTAGGGATAACTTGCTTTAGCGTTGATATTTTGAAAGACATGGTTGCTTGTTGATATGCAAGTATTTAAGTTATCATGTCAAAACTAGACTATTGCTTTGAACCATATAAAAGTCCAAATGTCCATGCTATTAAGAAAAGAATATGAGATGAACATGTTAGGCAGCATTCCACATCAAAAATTCTGTTTTTATCATTTACCTACTCGAGGACGAGCAGGAATTAAGCTTGGGGATGTTGATACGTCTCCAACGTATCTATATTTTTTTATTGTTCCATGCTGTTATATTGTCATTCTTGGATGTTTTACAATCATTTTATATCATTTTTTGGTACTAACCTATTGACATAGTGCCCAGTGCCAGTTGCTATTTCCTGCATGTTTTTTACATCGCAGGAAATCAATACCAAACGGAGTCCAAACGCAGCGAAACTTTTTGTGGATTTTTTTGGACCAGAAGACATCCAGTGGGCCGGAGAAGCACCTGGGGGTGCTCCGAGGGGAGCACAACCCACCAGGGCGCGCCTGGGCCACAACCCACCAGGGCGCGCATGGAGGCCCAGGTGGGTTGTGCCCACCTCGGCCGCCTCCCGTACTGCCTCTTTGCTCTATAAATACCCCAATATTTTAGAAACCCTAGGAGAGTCGACGAAAATCAATTCCAGCCACCACAAGTTCCAGAACCACCAGATCCAATCTAGACACCATCACGGAGGGGTTCATCATCCTCATTGGTGCCTCTCCGATGATGCGTGAGTAGTTCATTGTAGACCTTCGGGTCCATAGTTAGTAGCTAGATGGCTTTCTCTCTCTCGTTTGATTCTCAATACAATGGTCTCTTGGAGATCCATATGATGTAACTCTTTTTTGCGGTGAGTTTGTTGGGATCCGATGAACTTTGAGTTTATTATCAGATCTATCTTTTTAGCCATGAAAGTTATTTGAGTCTTCTTTGATCTCTTATATGCATGATTGCTTATAGCCTCGTATTTCTTCTCCGATATTTGGGTTTTGTTTGGTCAACTTGATCTATTTATCTTGCAATGGGAAGAGGTGCTTTGTGATGGGTTCGATCTTACGGTGCTTGATCCCAGTGACAGAAAGGGAAACGACACGTATGTATCATTGCCATTAAGGATAACAAGATGGGGTCTATTTCTACATAAATAGATCTTGTCTACATCATGTCATCTTTCTTATTGCATTACTCCGTTTCTCCATGAACTTAATACACTAGATGCATGCTGGATAGCGGTCAATGTGTGGAGTAATAGTAGTAGATGCAGGCAGGAGTCGGTCTACTAATCTTGGACGTGATGCCTATATAATGATAATTGCCTGGATATCATCATGAGTATTTGAAATTCTATCAATTGCCCAACAGTAATTTGTTTCCACCGTTTGCTATTTTTCTCGAGAGAAGCCACTAGTGAAAACTACGGCCCCCGGGTCTCTTCTTTAATATATTTGCCTTCAAGATCTATTTTGCTATTCGCTCTTTTATTTATTTGCAACTTTTATTTTCAGATCTATTAATCCAAAAACCCAAAAATACCTTGCTGCAATTTTTACTTATTTATTTTATCTCGCGTTCCCGCGAGATCTATTTATCCAATCTACTACAATTTATCTATCTCGTTACCCGAAAGGGATTGACAACCCCTTTAACACGTCGGGTTGCAAGTATTTGTTCTTTGTGTGCAGGAACTGTTTACGTGGTGTTGCGTGGTTCTCCTACTGGTTCGATAACCTTGGTCTCATCACTGAGGGAAATACCTACCATCGCTGTGCTGCATCATCCCTCCCTCTCTGGGGAAAAACTGACATAGTTCTAGCAGACATCAGGGGGCGCCACACAACACCACGACAATCTCTTTGCCGTGTGCAGCGCCCCTCTCCACAGTTTCGTCCCTCGGTCATATTTTCGGAGTGCTTAGGCGAAGCCCTGCGGAGATAGCATCACCACCACCGTCACCACGCCGTCGTGCTGCCAGAACTTATCTACTACTTCGCCCATCTTGCTGGATCAAGAAGGCGAGGACGTCACCGAGCTGAACGTGTGCTAAATGCGGAGGTGCCATACATTCGGTACTTGATTGGTTGGATCACGAAGAAGTTTGATTACATCAACCACGTTAATAAACACTTTCGCTTACAGTCTATGAGGGTATGTAGACACACTCTCCCCTCTCATTGCTATGCATCTCCATGGATAGATCTTGCGTGTGCGTAGAATTTTTTTTGTTTTCCATGCAACATTCCCCAACATGTTCGGTATAACACTTCACGGTCTCCTTGCTCCTAGCCTCACCGGTGCCCGATCTCCATGATCCTGGGTACCTGTAGGGATGAAGATCACAGACAAGACAAGAGACATCTTCACGGAACAATTTTATTTCACACATACGGGACATTATGTCAAAGTCTTTCATTGATCCCCTCAACAAATACCTCGGGTTGCAAGGCTCATGCCTCAACCCATACCTTAGCAAACTACTCACACATGGAGATCAGATCGCGGGAAGAAAATATTGAAGAACACATCTTGAGATTGATTGATTCCAATATGTCTTACAATGGATGCCTTGTGCGATGCCTGATTACAAGTATGAATGAGATGGGAGAGCACTATGGTGGCTGTGGAGATGGCTATGGCGATGCAGATGGCGGCGACTAGGGTTTGTGGATGAAGATGATGATGAAGAGGTTCTGGCTTATGTGCTCGTCGTCCTGTTCACATTTCGACGAGGTCCCATTAATGAAAGTTATTCAGGTGGACGATCTGCCTTGAAATCCATGCCATACGGGCGCTCATACGGATTTAGTAGGGAACACCGTATTTTGTCCTGTCTTCGCAGAAACGCCTCTGCTTGATTCTTTCTTCCTCCATTCTCCTTCCATTCCATTTCCACACGTGATTTCTTCCCTTTTCAACCCATTTCCTGTGGAAACACATCAAAGAGAGGATTTGTGGAATCCTTTACATTCATTAGTCATTAGTACTAATATCAGAGCGAACATCTCTTTTTAATGAAATATCTTGATTTAAACAAAGGTGAAATGGGCGTAAAAATATAACTCATCAACTCCCCCAAGCTTAAACTTGATCATCCTCGAGCATCATAAAGAGAAATCTGAATCATAAGGAACTCAGTTGTTTAAACCGAAATAACGAGAAGGTTTTGGTTAACTTACGATCGGTATGCCTAGATAGCCCTCCGCTTCTTGACCTGAAAACTTAGCATAGTTGTAGCGGTGGCATGGATATAGTGCAAATGTTAGTGAAGCAAAGATAATCAACACAAAGTTCTTGATCTACTAAATAAAACAACTTTGCAACACTCTATTCTATTTGTTCTAGACAACACTTGCTTGACGGGAATGCATGAAAGAGTTTTGTTTTGATAGAGCCATTAAAACATAAGTAGTGAAAAGCATGTAGTAAAATATGATGCTCTTATGCACACCCACAATCATTTCCTCCTCAAGGCTCTCAAGCACTTTATTTCAATCATTGTTTGCTGGAACTTTGATTGTCACGTGAAGGGATTATGCCAACCAAGTGATCATGCATAGGTTTTCGTTGTGGCTTAATGTTTGGGAACTATGAACCTTTGATATATGTCTCTTTAGAGTTTTTTTGATCAGTCCCTTTTATTTACCACATACACACCATTTCAAGAGAAAGCCGAATAATATGCGTTTGTAGTGTTGGTACGGTAATAAACTCATAGCCTAAATCCAGGCTATCGCTCTTGGTGGATCGTTCATTGGCTAGCAGAGTCCTCAACATAATATCAAGAAAGGTGACGAAGCCACATTTACACACGTATACGTGCATAGAGTAGCGGTCCATGGCACCAGCAAGGAGCTGAAGCACCATGTAAGAAACATCACAAATTTTTGGCATAATCTCGTTCACCCTTCAACTAAGTTCCTCTAGATAATTTAATCCACAAGTGCTATTAAGTTTATTAAAATAAACAACACGGGCTTGAGCAATTCAAACATCATTCCAGTACAATTTTCTCAACTCCCAACTATTGAAAGACTTTCTCTTGTGCATATATAGTTATTCTTGACTAATATCATTTCATTTAAAAACAGTGCCACAACAAGTCTTGGTTGTCTAAACTAAACAGGACAAAGGCTACAAAATTATTTCGGCTATTAGAACAAAACCTTTGTCTTAACAATCAAGACTTACTCCCACTACTACTGCTACTACTACTACTACTACTACTACTACTGCTACTGCTACTGCTACTGCTACTGCTACTGCTACTGCTACTGCTACTGCTACTGCTACTGCTACTGCTACTGCTACTGCTACTGCTACTGCTACTGCTACTGCTACTGCTACTGCTACTGCTACTGCTACTGCTACTGCTACTGCTACTGCTACTGCTACTGCTACTGCTACTGCTACTGCTACTACTACTACTACTACTACTACTACTACTACTACTACCTACTACTACTACATCTACTCTAAGTATTTCAAGTGCAAAAGACGAGGGCCGTAGGACATACCTTCACGGTTACGAATTTAAACACTTATCTTCCTTACTGTTGCATTCCTCGTTGTCCAGCATTGATCAACTCCTCTGGAAAAAATGCAAATGAACTTCAAAGGGCAAAATAAAGAACATGAGCAAATCAAAGCTTATTCTATTTTTTGGTTTTTGGGTTTTTGACCTAAAAATCGCAAAGGCAAAACAAAAATAAAAAGCAAAAGCAAATAAAAGCAAAGTGTTGGAACAAACCAACATGAGTGTTTGAAGCTCCTCGAGCTTAAGTATGATACGTCTCCAACGTATCTATAATTTTTGATTGTTCCATGCTATTATATTATCTGTTTTGGATGTTTTATATGCATTAATATGCTATTTTATATTATTTTTGGGACTAACCTATTAACCTAGAGCCCAGTGCCAGTGCCAGTTTTTATTTTTTCCTTTTTTTAGCTTCGTGGAGAAGGAATACCAAACGGAGTCCAAACGGAATAAAATCTTCACGATGATTTTTCTTGGACCAGAAGACACCCAGGAGACTTGGAGATGAAGTCGGAGGAGCCACGAGGCGGCCACAAGGGTGGAGGGTGCGCCCAGGGGGGGGGGGTAGGGCGCGCCCCCTGCCTTGTGGGCCCCTCGTGACCCTCCTGACCTAATTCTTTTGCCTATATATTCACATATGTTCCCAAACCACCAGAAGCATCCACGAAAACACTTTTCCACTGCTGCAACCTTCTGTACCCGTGAGGTCCCATCTAGGGACCTTTTCCGGCACCCTGCCGGAGGGGGATTCGATCACGGAGGGCTTCTACATCAACCCTATTGCCCTTCCGATGAAGCGTGAGTAGTTTATCTCAGACCTACGGGTCCATAGCTAGTAGCTAGATGGCTTCTTCTCTCTCTCTTTGATTCTCAATACCATGTTCTCCTCGATGTTCTTGGAGATCTATTCGATGTAATACTTTTTTTTGCGGTGTGTTTGCCGAGATCCGATGAATTCTGGATTTATGATCAGATTATCTATGAATATTATTTGAATCTTCTCTGAATTCTTTTATGCATGATTTGATATCTTTGTAATTCTCTTCGAACTATCGGTTTCGTTTGGCAAACTAGATTGGTTTTTCTTGAAATGAGAGAAGTGCTTAGCTTTGGGTTCAATCTTGCGGTGTCCTTTCCCAGTGACAGTAGGGGCAGCAAGGCACGTATTGTATTGTTGCCATCGAGGATAAAAAGATGGGGTTTACATCATATTGCTTGAGTTTATTCCTCTACATCATGTCATCTTACTTAATGCGTTACTCTGTTCTTCATGAACTTAATACTCTAGATGCAGGCAGGAGTCGGTCGATGTGTAGAGTAATAGTAGTAGATGCAGAATTGTTTCGGTCTACTTGACACGGACGTGATGCCTATATTCATGATCATTGCCTTAGATATCGTCATAACTTTGCGCTTTTCTATCAATTGCTCGGCAGTAATTTGTTTACCCACCGTATTATTTGCTATCTTGAGAGAAGCCTCTAGTGAAACCTATGCCCCCCGGGTCTATTTTCCATCATATTAGTTTCTGATCTACTATTTTCCATCATATTAGTTTCCAATCTACTATTTTGCAATCTTTTACTTTCCGATCTATAAACCAAAAATACCAAAAATATTTACTTTATGTTTTATTTAGTTTCATCTATATCTATTAGATCTCACTTTTGGAGGTAACCGTGAAGGGATTGACAACCCCTTTATCGCGTTGGGTGAAAGTTGTTTGATTGTTTGTGCAGGTATTTGGTGATTTGTGCGTTGTCTCCTATTGAATTGATACCTTGGTTCTCAAACTAAGGGAAATACTTATCTCTACTTTGCTGCATCACCCTTTCCTCTTCAAGGAAAAAACCAACGCAAGCTCAAGAAGTAGCAGGAAGAATTTCTGGCGCCGTTGCCGGGGAGATCTACACCAAGTCAAGACATACCAAGTACCCATCATAAACTCTCATCTCTTGCATTACATTATTCGCCATTTGCCTCTCGTTTTCCTCTCCCCCACTTCTATAACAATTTTCAAAATGATTTGCCTTTTTATTCGCCTCTCTTCCGTTTGTCATTTTCGTTTGCTTTTTGTGTGCTCGTGTGTTGGCTTGCTTGCTTTGTCATGATGGTTCAACCAAAGAATGTTGATCCTCACTGTAGGAGGTTGGAAGAAATTGAAAACAATGTTAGGAGCTTCATGTCTTTACAATTTGAGCATAATAGTTTTTTTAGAAACGAGCTTAATTAGCAGAAAAGTTTTATGGAATACATGAATAAAGAGCTCGATGATATGTCGAAGGAATTTTATGGTTTGAAATCTCAGATAGCTCATCTTGAAAATTTAGTAGGCCAAATTTCTGATAAACAAGCTACCTTAGTAAATAAGATGGCCGCTAAACCGTAGGCTTTAAATAATGATGAAGATCTTAAAGTGATTGATGTGACTCCTATTGAATCTTTGTTTTCCAATATAAATCTTGATAAAGATGGGACTGGAGATGAGTCAACTTTAGTTAAAAGGCATCCCAATGATTCGGAGTTTTTAGATCTTGATGCAAAAATTGATAAAAGTGGGATTGGGGAGGTCAAAACTTAAATAGCAATGAACCCACTCTTTTGGATTTCAAGGAATTTAATTATGATAATTGTTCTTTAATAGATTGTATTTCCTTGTTGCAATCCATGTTGAATTCTCCTCATGCTTATAATCAAAACAAAGCTTTTACTAAACATATCGTTGATGCTATGATGCAATCTTTTGAAGAAAAGCTTGAATTGGAAGTTTCTATCCCTAGAAAACTTTATGATGAGTGGGAACCTACTATTAAGATTAAGATTAAAGATTATGAGTGCCATGCTTTGTGTGATTTGGGTTCTAGTGTTTCCACGATTCCAAAAACTTTATGTGATGTGTTAGGTTTCCGTGAATTTGATGATTGTTCCTTAAATTTGCATCTTGCGGATTCCACTATTAAGAAACCTATGGGAAGGATTAATGATGTTCTTATTGTTGCAAATAGGAATTATGTGCCCGTAGATTTCATTGTTCTTGATATAGATTGCAATCCTACTGTCCTATTATTCTTGGTAGACCTTTCCTTAGAACGATTGGTGCAATTATTGATATAAAAGAAGTAAACATTAGGTTTCAATTTCTGTTAAGGAAGGGCATGGAACACTTTACAAGAAAGAAAATTAAATTGCCATATGAATCTATTATGAGAGCTACTTATGGATTGCATACCAAAGATGACAATACCTAGATCTATTCATGTTTTTATGCCTAGCTAAGGGCGTTAAACAATAGCGCTTGTTGGGAGGCAACCCAATTTTATTTTTGTTTTTGCTTTTTCATTCCTGTTTTACTTTGAATAATTCATCTAGCCTCTGGTTAGATGTGGTTTTGTGTTTTAATTAGTGTTTTTGCCAAGTAAGACCTTTGGGATGGCTTACGGTGATAGTTGATTTGATCTTGCTGAAAAACAGAAACTTTTGCGTCCAGTAACAGAATTTTAACAATTCACTGGAGCATTGAAAAACCCTAAAATTTTTATAAGAGATTGATATACAAATTTCCTATGTTTAATTTTTTTTTAGAAATTTTGGAATTAAATAAGTATTAGAAAAATTCGGATCTTTGCAGACTGTTCTGTTTTTGACAGATTCTGTTTTCTTTGTGTTGTTTGCTTATTTTGATGAATCTATGGGTAGTATCAGGGGGTATGAACCATGCAAAAGTTGGAATACAGTAGATATTACACCAATATAAATAAAGAATGAGTTCACAACAGTACCAAAAGTGGTGATTTGTTTTCTTATACTAACGGAGCTTATGAGATTTTTGGTTGAGTTTTGTGTTGTGAAGTTTTCAAGTTTTGGGTAAGAATTTGATGGACTTTGGAATAAGGAGTGGCAAGAGCCTAAGCTTGGGGATGCCCAAGGCACCCCAAGGTAATATTCAAGGACAACCAAGAGCCTAAGCTTGGGGATTCCCCGGAAGGCATCCCCTATTTCGTCTTCGTCTATCGGTAACTTTACTTGAGGCTATATTTTTATTCACCACATGATATGTGTTTTGCTTGGAGTGTCTTGTATGATTTGAGTCTTTGATTTTTAGTTTGCCACAATCATCCTTGCTATACACACCTTTTGAGAGGGACACGCATGAATCGTGATTTATTAGAATAATCTATGTGCTTCACTTATATCTTTTGAGCTAGGCAATTTTGCTCTAGTGCTTCACTTATATCTTTTTAGAGCACGGCGGTGGTTTTATTTTATAGAAATTGTTGAACTCTCATGCTTCACTTATATTATTTTGAGAGTCTTTAAACAGCATGGTAATTTGCTTTGGTTATAAATTTAGTCCTAATATGATAGGCATCCAAGAAGGATATAATAAAAACTTTCATATAAAGTGCATTGAATACTATGAGAAGTTTGATTCCTTATAATTGTTCTGAGATATAGGGATGGTAATATTAGAGTCATGCTAGTTAGTAATTGTGAATTGGAGAAATACTTGTGTTAAAGTTTGTGATTCCCGTAGCATGCACGTATGGTGAACCGTTATGTGATGAAGTCGGAGCATGATTTATTTATTGATTGTCTTCCTTATGAGTGGCGGTCGGGGACGAGCGATGGTCTTTTCCTACCAATCTATCCCCCTAGGAGCATGCGCGTAGTACTTTGTTTCGATAACTAATAGATTTTTGCAATAAGTATGTGAGTTCTTTATGACTAATGTTGAGTCCATGGATTGTACGCACTCTCACCCTTCCACCATTGCTAGCCTCTCTAGTGCCGCGCAACTTTCGCCGGTACCACACACCCACCATATACCTTCCTCAAAACATCCACCATACCTACCTATTATGGTATTTCCATAGCCATTCCGAGATATATTGCCATGCAACTTTCCACCGTTCCGTTTATTATGACACGCTTCATTATTGTCATATTGCTTTGCATGATCATGTAGTTGACATCGTATTTGTGGCAAAGTCACCGTTCATAATTCTTTCATACATGTCACTCTTGATTCATTGCACATCCCGGTACACCGCTGGAGGCATTCATATAGAGTCATATTTTGTTCTAAGTATTGAGATGTAATTTTTGAGTTGTAAGTAAATAAAAGTGTGATGATCTTCATTATTAGAGCATTGTCCCATGTGAGGAAAGGATGATGGAGACTATGATTCCTCCACAAGTCGGGATGAGACTCCGGACGAAAAATAAAAAAAAAGAGGCAAAAAAAATGAGAAGGCCCAAATAAAAAAAATGAGAGAAAAGAGAGAAGGGACAATGTTACTATCCTTTTACCACACTTGTGCTTCAAAGTAGCACCATGATCTTCATGATAGAGAGTCTCCTATGTTGTCACTTTCATATACTAGTGGGAATTTTTCATTATAGAACTTGGCTTGTATATTCCAATGATGGGCTTCCTCAAATTGCCCTAGGTCTTCGTGAGCAAGCGAGTTGGATGCACACCCACTTAGTTTTCTTTTGAGCTTTCATAAACTTATAGCTCTAGTCCATCCGTTGCATGGCAATCCCTACTCGCTCATATTGATATCTATTGATGGGCATCTCCATAGCCCGTTGATACGCCTAGTTGATGTGAGACTATCTCCTTCTTTTTGTCTTCTCCACAACTACCATATTCTATTCCACCTATAGTGCTATGTCCATGGCTCACGCTCATGTATTGCGTGAAAGTTGAAAAAGTTTGAGAACATCAAAAGTATGAAACAATTGCTTGGCTTGTCATCGGGGTTGTGCATGATTTGAATATTTTGTGTGATGAAGATGGAGCATAGCCAGACTATATGATTTTGTAGGGATAAGCTTTCTTTGGCCATGTTATTTTGAGAAGACATAATTGCCTTGTTAGTATGCTTGAAGTATTATTGTTTTTATGCCAATATTAAACTTTTGTTTTGAATCTTATGGATCTGAACATTCATGCCACAATAAAGAAAATTACATGGATAAGTATGTTAGGTAGCATTCCACATCAAAAATTCTGTTTTTATCATTCACCTACTCGAGGATGAGCAGGAATTAAGCTTGGGGATGCTTGATACGTCTCCAACGTATCTATAATTTTTTATTGTTCCATGCTATTATATTATCTGTTTTGGATGTTTTATATGCATTAATATGCTATTTTATATTATTTTTGGGACTAACCTATTAACCTAGATCCCAGTGCCAGTTTCTGTTTTTTCCTTTTTTTGGCTTCGTGGAGAAGGAATACCAAACAGAGTCCAAACGGAATAAAATCTTCGGGATAATTTTTCTTGGACCAGAAGACACCCAGGAGACTTGGAGATGAAGTCGGAGGATCCACGAGGCGGCCACAAGGGTGGAGGGTGCGCCCAGGGGGGTAGGGCGCGCCCCCCTGCCTTGTGGGCCCCCCGTGACCCTCCTGACCTAATTCTTTTTCCTATATATTCACATATGTTCCCAAACCACCAGAAGCATCCATGAAAACACTTTTCCACTGCCGCAACCTTCTGTACCCGTGAGGTCCCATCTAGGGACCTTTTCCGGCACCCTGCCGGAGGGGGATTCGATCACGGAGGGCTTCTACATCAACCCTATTGCCCTTCCGATGAAGCGTGAGTAGTTTATCTCAGACCTACGGGTCCATAGCTAGTAGCTAGATGGCTTCTTCTCTCTCTTTGATTCTCAATACCATGTTCTCCTCGATGTTCTTGGAGATCTATTCGATGTAATACTTTTTTTTGCGGTGTGTTTGCCGAGATCCGATGAATTGTGGATCTATGATCAGATTATCTATGAATATTATTTTAATCTTCTCTGAATTCTTTTATGCATGATTTGATATCTTTGTAATTCTCTTCGAACTATCGGTTTGGTTTGGCCAACTAGATTGGTTTTTCTTGCAATGGGAGAAGTGCTTAGCTTTGGGTTCAATCTTGCGGTGTCCTTTCCCGGTGACAGTAGGGGCAGCAAGGCACGTATTGTATTGTTGCCATCGAGGATAAAAAGATGGGGTTTACATCATATTGCTTGAGTTTATTCCTCTACATCATGTCATCTTACTTAATGCATTACTCTGTTCTTCATGAACTTAATACTCTATATGCGGGCAGGAGTTGGTTGAGGGAGTCCTGGATTAAGGGGTCCTCGGGTGTCCGGGCTATGTGACATGGGCCGGACTGATGGGCCGTGAAGATATAAAGTAGAAGGCCTTTCCCCGTGTCTGGATGGGACTCTCCCTTATGTGGACGGCAAGATTGGCGTCCGGATGTGTAATTTCCTTCCTGTAAACTGACTCTGTACAAACCCTAGCCCCCTCCGGTATCTATATAAACCAGAGGGGTTAGTCCGTAGAGGCTATCATAATCCATAGGCTAGACATCTAGGGTTTAGCTATTACGATCTCGAGGTAGATCAACTCTTGTAACCCCCATACTCATCAAATACAATCAAGCTTTAGAGCGGCAGCAATTCATTGCCAAAGAGATCAAGAAACTTGAAGCGGCTAGTTTGGTCAGAGGAGTGTTGCATCTGACGTGGTTGGCGAACCCGGTGGTGGTGCGCAAGGTGAGGGAGTCCTGGATTACGGGGTCCTCGGGTGGCCGGGCTATGTGACATGGGCCAGACTGATGGGCCGTGAAGATACAAGGTAGAAGACCTTTCCTCGTGTCCGGGTGGGACTCTCCTTTGCGTGGATGGCAAGTTTGGCGTCCGGATGTATAGTTTCCTTCCTCTGTAAACTGACTCTGTACAACCCTAGCCCCCTCCGGTGCCTATATAAACCGGAGGGTTTGGTCCGTGGAGGCCATCAGAATTTTCATAGGCTAGACAGCTAGGGTTTAGCCATTACGATCTCAAGGTAGATCAACTCTTGTAACCCCCAAACTCATCAAATACAATCAAGTAGGACGTAGGGTTTTACCTCCATTAAGAGGGCCCGAACCTGGGTAAACATCGTGTTCCCTTTGTCCCTTGTTACCTTCGATCCTCAGACGCACAGTTCGGGACCCCCTACCCGAGATCGGCCGGTTTTGACACCGACATTGGTGCTTTCATTGAGAGTTCCTTTGTGTCGTCGACGGAAGGACCGATGGCTCGCCTTGTCATCAATGACAACATCACCTCTGGAGGAGCCCTAGCTCCGGGACAGATCCTCCAACTCGGCGGTTTTACCATGGGCGCCCGCTCGGCTGTTGAGCCAATGCTGGCCCCCCAAATCGCCAAACATCATCTCCGCATCGGCCTCGAACACTCCGAAAAGATGGATCCGGCAGATGTCTCGTCCTTGAACGAACTGCTAGATCGCATCGCCGCCTTGGGGGTCGCAACAGACTATGATCGGATTGGGCTTAAACCCGATCAGAGGGAAATCAAGTCCCCGACGATCACCCATCTGGTATCGGTCGTGGAGGAACAAGCCGAGAATACTTCTCCTCCTATGTTGGTAACAAACTATGTTCGGATTTCTGAGCCCTGCGAGCCGGATACCCATCATCGGGAAGAGACCACAGGTCCTCCGAACATAGAATCTGGCGTTAAGCCCGAAAGTCACCAGGGCCCTCCTGATCCTAGACCAGTGACCTCGGAGATTCTTCAAACTCCAGATCCGACAGCAGGTTGGGGTTCGGATTTTAGCCCACCCACCAACCACAAGCAATATTCCCCAAGCAATTCAGGTCCTCCAGACGTATGTGACCTAATGTATGTACGACAACAACCTCAGGAAACAGTCCATCACTTCTGGGCCAGATTCCTCCTTGTTAAAAACAAGATTAAAGATTGCTGCGACAAGGACGCGGTTTCAGTTTTCTACCGCAACTGTACGGACAAGGGAATCCTCAATGCCCTCAACCGCCGCCGCATACTGCACTTTGCAGATTTGGCACATATAGTACAGAAGTACTGCGCAATGGAAAGCGCCTGGAAAGCCCAGACGGCCCAGTGGGAACCTCCCGCCTTTAAGCAGCCCACTGGACGGGCAAAAAGGATGCACCCTTACGGGGCACCCGATCATCATCTCATTGACAAGAAAATAAAACCCTTCACGGGACATAGAACTGTCCTTGATGAACTACTCGGCAAACCGTGTTAGATACACACGACGCCGAATACCGAACCAACACATAGCCTTCGGGCATGTTTGGTACTCTGGCAGGTGGCTAAGAGTGGCGAGGCCATCCTCACCAACACCACCCCGGCGAAGCACTCTTCGGAGGATGACGACCTTAATGTCTTTTACGATCTTTGAGACCTTTCCTTCAAATAATCGGCGCAAAAGGGCACTCCGCGACCTCGCCGAAGTTAACCAGGTAGCTGCAATAAATCCTTGGAACGATACGGCAATAACTTTTACTGCCGATGAAGAACCAAGGGCCAGATTAGTCCGAGCACCTGCCGCCTTGGTCTTAAACCCAATTGTAGACGGCTTTCGACTCACCAAGGTGCTCATGGACGGCGGCAGCGGATTAAACCTCATCTATGAAGACACGCTCGATAAAATGCAAATGGACAAGAGTCGCATCGAGCAAAGCATCACCACCTTTCGAGGGATTATCCCCAGTCGTGAAGCACGTTGTTCGGGGAAAATTAAACTTGATGTAGTATTCGGCACGCCGGAGAACTACAGGTCCGAAGAGTTACTCTTCCACGTGGCACCTTTCAATAGCGGATATCACGCCCTGTTGGGGCGAGACGCCTTCACACGCTTCCAAGCCATACCCCATTACGGGTATATGAAGCTCAAAATGCCAGGGCCTAACGAAGTTATCACCATCGCCAGTGATCCGGATATAGCGCTCCGCGCCGAAAACAAAATGGCATCCTTGGCCCTCGAGGCACTATCCGAGGCCCTAGCGGCCGAGGAGCTAACCACTCTGCGCTCCACAGTGGACAAAGATGACGTAATCCTCGATAAGAGGCCAAAATCCACTTCTTTCAAACCAGCAGGCGAAATAGTAAAATTTCAAGTACACCCGACGGATCCCAACAAGACAGCCTCCATTGGAGCACAGCTGGATCCAATGATCGACGCCGCACTGAGAGAATTCCTGCGCGAAAATTGGGATATATTCGCCTGGCACCCTTCGGACATGCCCGGGATCCCACGCAGACGGGCCGAACATAGCCTCAATATTATAAAGGGGTTCAAACCAATCAAGCAAACGCTGCAGCGATTTTCCGAACCCAAACGACATGCTATGGGGGAGGAGCTACCTAAGCTTCTCGAAGCAGGGTTCATCAGGGAGATCAAACATCCGGACTAGCTAGCAAACCTGGTCATGGTACTGAAGAAGGATAAGTCCTGGCGCCTTTGTGTGGACTTCAAAGACCTCAATAAGGCCTGCCCTAAGGACCCCTTCCCGCTGCCCCGTATTGACCAAATCATTGACGCGACTGCAGGACATGATTCACTGTGTTTCCTCGACGCATACTCCGGATACCATCAAATTAAGATGAAGGAGTCCGACCAGCCCGCAACGGCATTCATTACCCGTACGGGCCTTTCTGTTTCAACACCATGCCGTTCGGACTCAAAAACGCTGGCGCCACTTACCAACGCATGATTCAAACATGTCTGGAGAAACAAATTGGCAAGGCAGTGGAGGCATATGTAGATGATGTAGTCATTAAGACTAAACATGTCGAATCATTGGTGGACGATCTATGCCTCACATTCGATAACCTCCGAACGTATGACATACGGCTCAATCCGGAAAAATGTGTCTTCGGCGTTCCAGCCGGAAAACTACTCGGGTTCATTGTTTCCAATAGACGAATCGAAGCAAACCCAGCAAAAATCCAAGCCCTGTCACAATTGGCAACCCCAACAGACCTAAAGCAGGTCCAAAAACTAGCTGGGTGCGTGGCAGCTTTGAGCCGCTTTATCTCCAGATTGGGAGAAAAGGCACTGCCACTTTATCGCCTACTCCGACGAACCGACCACTTCGAGTGGATGGATGCGGCAACGGCCGGATTGGAAGAAATAAAAGCTTTGTTAGCAAGCAACCCAATCCTCGCCGCACCAAGCGTCGGCGAATCTATGTTGCTCTACATATCTGCAATCCACCAGGTGGTGAGCGCCGTGCTCGTCGTCGAACGAGAGGAAGAGGGACATAAATTCCCACTCCAAAAACCAGTATACTATGTATCGGCGGTCCTTACACCGTGTAAATCTTGATACCCACACTACCAAAAGATAGCGTATGCAGTCTTCATGGCATCCCGGAAGCTGCGGCACTACTTTCAAGAGTGTTCGATCACGGTGGCATCCGAAGTACCACTCAATGATATCATAAATAATCGGGACGCCACCGGCCGCATAGCCAAATGGGCCATCGAGCTCTTACCGTTTGAAATAACATACAAGCCATGCCGAGCTATTAAATCTCAGGTGTTGGCCGACTTCGTTGCCGAATGGACGGAAGCCGAACTCCCTAAAGAATACAACACATACTCCAACTGGGTAATGTACTTCGACGGCTCCAAAATGTTAGCCGGGTTGGGAGGCGGTGTCATCTTAACCTCCCCCACCGGGGACTCAGTCCGCTACGTATTGCAAATAATCTACACGGACTCCAACAACGCAGCCGAATACGAGGCACTACTGCATGGTCTCCGGATAGCTGTCTCCATGGGCATTCAACGCCTAGAGGTGCGTGGGGATTCAAACCTCGCAATATCCAAAATAAATGGTGATTTCGATGCAAAAGATCCAAAGATGATGGCATACCGCGACGCCGTACTCAGAATATCAGCTCGGTTTGAGGGGCTCGAGTTTCATCACGTCGCTCGAGAAAGTAATCAGGCAGCGGACATCCTTGCCCGAAGGGGCGCTAAACGCGACCCCGTCCCACCTAACACCTTTGTGGAAAGGCTCTTCAAGCCATCCGTGGTATGGCAGGACGAGACCGACAATACTAGTCCAGAGCCGATCATACCCTCAGATGCCGAACACAATTCCGATATCATCGGGGGCTCGGGCACCGAAATGACACCTTCCGCCCATGTAATCATGGCTGTCATTGCTCCATGGACCGAGCCCTTCCTGGCCTACCTTAATAGGTAGGAGCTCCCTGAGGACCAGAATGAGGCCCGCCGCATAGTTCGACGCTCGAAAGCCTACACGGTTCATGAAGGAGAACTCTACAAGAAAAGTACTACCGGAGTTCTTCAAAGATGTATATCCGAAGAGGAGGGACGACAGCTCTTGGCCGAAATACATGCTGGTCTCGGTGGCCACCACGCCGCCGCTCGGGCCCTCGTAAGTAAGGCCTTCCGTACAGGTTTCTTTTGGCCTACAGCCCGAGCAAATGCATAGGCTCTTGTACAGCGCTGCGTCGGATGCCAGCTTTTCGCCAATCAAAGTCACATGCCGCCCACCGCCTTAAAACCAATCCCCATTACCTGGCCTTTTGCGGTCTGAGGGCTGGATATGGTCGGACCCCTTAAAGGGGGAAGCCGTAAGAAGAAATATTTGCTGGTTATGGTGGATAAATTCACTAAATGGATAGAGGCCAAACCAGTAAAAACGACTGAAGCTGGACCGGTGATCGACTTTATATCCGGCGTTGTACACCGTTATGGTGTCCCTCATAGCATCATTACCGACAACGGCTCTAACTTCATAGCCGATGAGGTGAAAACTTGGTGTGCTAACTTGGGCATCAAGCTCGACTACGCCTCCGTATATCACCCTCAAACAAACGGTCAGGTCGAACGGGCTAATGGCCTGATAATGAGCGGCATCAAACCCAGACTCCTGCGATCCCTACAGGAGTCAGATAAGCACTGGGTCGAGGAACTCGATTCCGTACTCTGGGGGCTGCGGACCACGCCCAATCGCATGACCAGATACACCCCCTTTTTTATGGTGTACGGCACATAAGCTGTTTTGCCCTGCGACATTATTCATGACTCACCTAGAGTGCGCATGTATGAAGAGAGAGAAGCCGAGCTCGATCGACAGGATGACCTAGACAGCTTGGAGGAGGAGCGCAATGTTGCAAAAGCCCGTTCCGCATTCTATCAGCATCAGGCTCGGAGGTACCAAAGCAGAGAAGTGCGGGCCAAGACTTATAATGTCGGCGAACTCGTTTTACGCCTCCCAGAGAAGAAGAAGGACAGGCTCAAACCAAAATGGGAGGGTCCCTTCATTATAGATGAAGTTCTCACTGGAGGAGCCTATCGCCTTCGTAATGCATCGGATAACCGCCTAGAGCCGAATCCATGGAACGCTGCTCGGCTCCAAAGATTCTACGCATAAGTTTGGTCATACTTTTTTTTCGTTCCTTTTTTTTTCTCCTCTTCATTTTGTTTTTGTTTTCTCATTTCTATACGATTCCCAGGATGTGTTCGGATTAGCCGAACAATTGGAGGGTAAAACATCCTAAAATGTATACATCCCACCATGACTGGGGGCTTCTTTAACTGAAGCTTATTATTATTTCGAGCCTGGAGCTCAAAATTTAAATGTCGTTTGCTCATATACATCCTTTTTGCCATTATATGCACCTCTATGACTTAAGTTTTTGGCAAGCTGGGTTGCCTTGCTCCTGTGTTTATGCCCTACGTTCCCGATTGTTCGGCTATGGCGTAAAGGGAGCACCTCTGCGATTGTTACAACTGGGTCACCGGACATGTACCTCAGACGGGTGAAGCCGAAAGCTAGCGTTCTTAAGAGAATAAGTGGTCGGCAATCAAATGACAGATTGTTACATTCTTGTGACCACTCCAAATACTGTGGGATAGTTTTTCCGTATAACGGACCAAAACCCCGGCACGCATAATTACTGCATGCCAACCCAAGGAAAGGAACCCTTAACGGAACTATTTTCCTTGGAAGATGTTTCTTTCATATGTAATATAACATACATCCTGAACTACAAATTTTTGTCTGTTCGAGCACAATGACTGGGTTGACTCGTTTCCGGACATAGTGAATGTTTCTTTTCATTCCTAATAGTATCTAGAAACACTCCACCATTTTGGGTCCGGAGGATAAATCCGAAAGCCTGCGATGACAAAACTTTTTCATATGTTTGGATAAAGGCATAGGTTGATCATAACGTACTCTAATACATTGCATCAAATACCTATTCCTTATCTATTCCATCTATAAGGCTGTCTAACCTACAGTCTTCCTGCGAATACTTCGCAGCTATCATTACTTGGTCATACACCAAACTCACTGGAATCTCTTTCCCGTCTGGTCCCTGTGGTCCCACCCGGGCCATATGATTTGGATCTAGCTTGGTGAAGCGTGTTTTCACCATGGCCCAGGCTTCTCGTGCGCCTTCACGGCAGGCGGATGTCTTCCATAGCTCAAACTGGTGTCGGGCACCTTTGAACAGGTTTACCAAGCCCTCCATACTCTCTGGAGGGGTATCGGATGGCCATAATGCCTTCACTATACTCTTCATGGCTTTCCGGGCCTGAGCATGTACCGCAGACAGCTCCTTTAACACGTCGCCTTGAAATCCGGATACTTCTTCTTCCGGCCTATCGGTTAACAGACCTGCGGCAAACAGGGTCATGATATTCTGAATTATGGATTCAACATGAGTATCTAGGGAGATTCTAAATAACAGAGGAGGACATACCGAATATGCCGCCCTTCAGTTTTTCATTTTCTCTCTGAGCGGCCGATAACTGAGCTTTCAAGCTCTCTATCTCTTCGGATTGTTTGTCCTTTTCCTCCTTGAGATTTTCCTCCCTGGACGCACCCGTTGCGCTCTTTTTCATCTCCGCCAGCTCGGCGGTAACAGTGTTTAGCTGCATTTGGTTTGTTTTCAGCTCCTGGGCTAGCGCCGTGTTCTTTTCTTTAAGGACCTGCAGGGTATATCGATCCTTAAATCGGTTTGCCTCACCGCTTCAAGTCTCGGGGGCTACTGGCATATGACTATCTAAAATTGCATAAATGCTTACCTGTATGTCCTTTGAGAACAGCTGAGTGACTCCGGCAAGTCCGTCTCGAGCGGCTCGGATATATGCATCCACTGTGCTGAGAGTGGTAAATTCTTGCTCGGAAAAAGCCGGGGCACGCATGGCTTCCTTTAATCGACGGTGATTCATCACACTCTCCACTTCGGAATTCATGAGAGATAC
Source organism: Thinopyrum elongatum (assembly GCA_011799875.1). Classification (NCBI taxonomy): domain Eukaryota; kingdom Viridiplantae; phylum Streptophyta; class Magnoliopsida; order Poales; family Poaceae; genus Thinopyrum; species Thinopyrum elongatum. Next base: position 289,057,325 of record CM022303.1, on the reverse strand, counting down.
GTCGTCCGAATCCTCTTGAGGATTTGGATCTGGCATTGCCTCGGTTCTCGTCCTAGTTGGCGAGTCCGGCACCGGATTGGCGGACATTCGGCTAGCAGGGCGTTTGCCCACCGTCTACCGCATGTTTCTCCTGACATCAAAGATAAGAAGGAGACTTTAAACAATCCGGACTCATGCCTAGGCATGTATTAAGTGGGCATACCTCTTGGAAGACTGTGGGGTTTCTGCAGCACCCCCAGTCCCCTTTCGTTTTGAATGGCTACCCTGCGTAGGGGCCGCCCTCGAGGAGGTACGGTCTACCGAACGCCGATCCTGTTAAAAGTCCGGAATGGTGTAATAAGCAAAAGTGCAGATAAGGGTTTCCTTTCAAGAGCCCTCCAAATACTTACGATGCAGAAGGGATAGAGGTGGGGGTAGTCAGCGGTGATAGCCACTCTTAAGCCGTCAAGGCTCGCTTGATAGAATACCCCATCATCGAACTCTATGTATATGTCCGGATCCTCGTGAAAGCCAGGGTCTCCATCATGGCTATGATCCTCTGGCTATGGAGCGGGACAGTGGACGTCCTCGATCATCTTCCTCCATGACTGTTTTTTGGTAACAAAGGGCAAAGTTGATTAGTGTCTATGACAGCAATAAAAGCAGCGCAGACAATCGAAATCTTACCCATTCTACGGGGTTGTACATGGAATAGCCCTCCCGGCAGTTTAAGCGGAGGAAGTCTTCTTTCTCACCCTTATACAGATCGGCCAGGATTGTGGCCAGTTCAGCAGGGGTATTCGGACCCTTCCGTCTGTAACGGGCAGCGTTATCTTCTCCATTATAACACCATAAGGGAGTTACTCTGGATTGAAGAGGCTGGACGCACCTCTTTATTGCAATTGCCATGACCTTGACTATCGAGAGCTCGGTATGGGATAATAACCTGATCTTGTTAACCAACCTTTTTATTTCCGCACTGTCTTCCTCCTTGGGACTTCGGGGATGCCAGTTGAAACGCTTCTTTAAAGGAGCACTGGAAAATTCAGGAAGGCTGCGCCGAACTGGGTCCGACAGTTGGACGTCATCTATATAAAACCATTCCGAAGCCCACTGAGCGTATACCTCCTTGGGAGTTCCTATGAGGTATCCGGATCCGGCTATACGCCATACTTCGGCAGCGCCCACTTCAAAAATAGAGCCTCCCCGGTGGCGGGGAACAAGGCAAAAGAACTTCCTCCATAGTTCAAAATGGGCTTCGATGCCTAAGAACAGTTCGCAGAGGGCAACAAAACCTGAGATGTGCAGAATCGAACGTGGGGTAAGGTTGTGCAGTTGGATGCCGTCAAATTCCAATAGGCCCCTGAGAAAGGGATGGATTGGAAATCCTAGGCCCCGCAGCAGAAAGGGGACGAAGCACACCCTCTCCTCCTTATTGGGGTTGGGGAAATTCTCAGCCATCACGTCATTGCCAATTGAGGCCAATCCTGCTCGAACAGGGACTAGATCCACGAGGGGAAGGTAGCCCTGCATCTGGAGTCGACTCAGCTGAAGATGAGGCACGGAACAACTCTGCCAATCACCCTCTTGAGGGCCATGAGGACGTGAAGATGAGCCTGGAGCGCTGGCCATGTTGGAAAGCTTTGTTCGCAGCTAATCTCGATGGTCTTTCTTTTGCGTGATATGAGATGGCATTTGGGGATCTAGCTCTCCTTATGTAGATGCCGTCTGCGCGTGGTGAGGGGCTTATTTGCAAAAAAATCACAGGCTGTTCGTATTCACCCGATGCGTGGAAATCGAAGCGACTACAGAAAAGAACCATAAAAGCAGCACATCAAGGTCAAAGCCGGACTGTCGTCAATCCGAAGTACAAATGAAGAACCCGCCTTGCAAAGCCGAAGAGATAAGCCGGATACTACATCGTCATTGAAGGCAAGTTCGGGGGCTACTGAGGGAGTCCTGGATTAAGGGGTCCTCGGGCGTCCGGGCTATGTGACATGGGCCGGACTGATGGGCCGTGAGGATATAAATTAGAAGGCCTTTCCCCGTGTCTGGATGGGACTCTCCCTTACGTGGACGGCAAGATTGGCGTCCGGATGTGTAATTTCCTTCCTGTAAACCTACTCTGTACAAACCCTAGCCCCCTCTGGTATCTATATAAACCAGAGGGGTTAGTCCGTAGAGGCTATCATAATCCATAGGCTAGACATCTAGGGTTTAGCTATTACGATCTCGAGGTAGATCAACTCTTGTAACCCCCATACTCATCAAATAAAATCAAGCAGGACGTAGGGTTTTACCTCCATTAAGAGGGCCCGAACCTGGGTAAACATCATGTTCCCTTTGTCCCTTGTTACCTTCGATCCTCAGACGCACAGTTCGGGACCCCCTACCCGAGATCGGCCAGTTTTGACACCGACATTGGTCGATGTGTGGAGTAATAGTAGCAGATGCAGAATCATTTCGGTCTACTTGACATGGACGTGATGCCTATATTCATGATCATTGCCTTAGATATCGTCATAACTTTGCGCTTTTCTATCAATTGCTCGGCAGTAATTTGTTCACCCACCGTATTATTTGCTATCTTGAGAGAAGCCTCTAGTGAAACCTATGGCCCCCGGGTCCATTTTCCATCATATAAGTTTCCGATCTACTATTTTCCATCATATTAGTTTCCAATCTACTATTTTGCAATCTTTTACTTTCCGATCTATAAACCAAAAATACCAAAAATATTTACTTTATCTTTTATTTAGTTTCATCTATACCTATCAGGTCTCACTTTTGCAAGTAACCGTGAATGGATTGACAACCCCTTTATCGCGTTGGGTGCAAGTTGTTTGATTGTTTGTGCAGGTATTCGATGATTTGTGCGTTGTCTCCTACTGGATTGATACCTTGGTTCTCAAACTGAGGGAAATACTTATCTCTACTTTGCTGCATCACCCTTTCCTCTTCAAGGGAAAAACCAACGCAAGCTCAAGAAGTAGCAAAGTACAACCTCGTTACAAATTATTCAAATACTGCCACATATTGATATAGAAGTGGTGATAACCTCCCCCAAGCTTAGGCTCTTGCAATCCCAAATTGGCGAGATCATTGCGACGGTTGGTCAGGAACCCATCCTTGGCTCCAGTTGGAGAAATTCATGTTCATGTAGGCGGATGTGCCTCGAAGAGACTCGGTGAGGTTGCTCATAACTTGGATAGAGCCCTGGAGGCTATTAAGGTCCGTGTAGGTGGTGTAGTCTCCTTGTTGTGGCTGCTCCTCTTCTTCGTCGGTGGCGAGTTCTTCTTCATCTACTTGTTCTGGTTCTGGGCCTTCTTGGTCAAAGCTGCATCTCCTTCCTGTGCAACATAATGCAATTGTCCATGCTCGATGGAGAAACGGTTAGGCATAGGAGTAGACAACAAGTGTGCCACTCCAGGAATTCTATTGCAATGATGGCCATTACAAACTACTACCATTCCAGCGCTAGTAAGAACACGAATATTAACAAGGTTGTTACCGACAATGGGGCGAAGGTGGTTGTAGTTGAGACCAAGGGAGTTGGCCAACATGGTGATCACTCCTCCACACACGATATCTCCTTGTGCATGATTGGCTTGATGCGCGAGGTGTGGAAAAAAGTATAGCATGTTCCCAAGGTTTGTTGCTTTCCCAAGAACTAGCATGTTCTCACCATTCACCTTAGAAACTTCTCCTCGTGCCTGCAATGAGTTAGTGATAACATAATAGAAATAATGTATAGCAGGAATTTCAATGCAACTAGCTCTTGAGTCTGGCGTGCTCGTTAAATTAAAGGATTGCCTTGGGTGCGGCTTAGTGAAATCATAAGCATACCTAAGATCATCATCATTGTTGGTGAAGACAAAGTAATTACACCACTCATCAAGAGTAATGTTGAAGTCTTGGTCCAGGAGACGGAAAGTGATCCTCTCCTCCTCATATGCATTTAGCACCAAACCAACATTATGCGAGACAGTACTAAGAAACTCAACCGTCATGCGTTCATATGTCTCACATCCCTGATAAACAAAATGGTGCAACCCGGCATTGTGACAAAGCAAATTGAAATCATTAGTAATACCTAGCTTGGCGAGTGTTGTCGCACAAGCCCACTTGGTTGCTTTGATCTTCCTTGAGCTTAGTTGCCTAAACTTTTTCCTTGCTTCGTGGTCGGTGAAGACGATCCCCTGGGTGAAAACTTGTTGTGGCAGTGCAGTGGATGAACTTGAAGCACCGCGTATGCGAGAAGACCTCCATGTAAACATCTACAAAACAATTTTTCATCCAATACAATTAAACAATATTGATCCTACTATAGTCACAATGTCATACTCCTCTAGAAACATCAACAAATCCAAGCCAAACTCAAATTTGGATAAAAAATATGCATCTCCTAGTCATGGCAATGCTAGGCATGTAGAACATGGATTAGCAAAAAATAACTTGGGAATCAGAGGAGAAACATACCGTAGATCGATCACACGGAAGGATTTGAACTGAAATCAGGCGAGTAGAGAGATCAAGAGAAATTTTGCTAGGGTTTGGAGAGGTTTGAAAGAAGAAGAAGAAAACAGGGAGATGCGGGTGATTTACCTTCTTCCTCGGGCTTATTGTGGTCGCCAGGATTCAAAACGACCGCTCATACGGGTGCGAGCGCCCGCATGGAACGTCGTCGTTCTCCCTGATGACTTACGTGTCTGTGCACTTATCAAATGACCGCTGAAATGGGTGGCGGCGGCCATTTGGAATGCCGTCGTTCGCCTTGTTCTTTTCTTCTTTTGGTCGAAGGTGTCAAACGACCGGTTGGACAGGCGCATGCACCCTTTTGGAACACCGTCAAACGCTCTGGAATTTTTCTTCGTTTTCTACAAAGAAGTTAAATGACCACTCGAACGGGCGCTTGTGCCCATTTAAAACAACGTCTTTCTCCCTGTTCTCTCTGGTTGTTTTGCATTGGAACCTCCAGCAGGCCATGCGACGAACCCGTATGACCGTTGTGGTAATTTTAAAGGTTGTCTTTTGATCTGTTTCTTCTAAAACTTATATTTTTTCTCTACTCTCCTGCGCGGTTAGCACCAAAACAATATATAGACATATTTCCAGGCATCCAGATATCGATACAACACATAATTCAACTTGCACATCGCAAAGCCTTCATAGAACAACTCTTTCAAACTTACTTCTTCATATAGAACTTCAATCACTCTTTTATTGAAACAAAAAATAAAAAATTGTCTACTTTATTCGTGTGGGTGGCCTCCCACGAAGCGCTTGTTTTTGGTCGGTTAGCTCGACCGTAGTGGTGATCAAGGTGGTGCAATCACACCAAAACCATAGCTTGTGCCATTCACAATGATGCCTTCTCTTGCGTAGGTCTTCATTTTCTTTTTCCTGGGGAAATATCTCACAAAAGGATCTTCAGCTGGTAAATCAAATCTCACATTCCCCTCAAATACATTTATCACAGCTTTGATAGTCCTTAGAAAAGGTCTACCGAGAATTATAGGAGCACTTGGATCTTCAAGCATATCTACTATGATAAGATCAATCATGATAGGGCAATCAATAATTTGAACAATAACACCATGCTTAATGCCTACTGCCTGAGTAAAAATAGAATTAGCCATATTCAAAATGATCTCAGTATTAGCATAAGGACCGAGATTGAGACTATCACAAACATATTTGGGGATAGTGGAAACACTTTCCCATAGATCACATAAGGCACTGCATTTATTCAATCCTATTTCAATCTCTATAGTAGGTTCAAAATCATCCTCTTGCTTAGCTAGTAATTTAGTGTAGATGTTTTTCCTTTCATCATCAAGCTCATGCACCTTGGCTGCAACTTGTTCAACAAAGACATTATATGCTTCGTTATTAGTTACCTCTGGTAGTGGATACTTCATGGATATCATCTTTACAAAATCTGCAATGGTATAATTGTACTTCGGCACATGGCTTGAGTCGAGCACTTCAGCCTTCTCTTTGTTGCTTCTCACCACTTTAACTTCTTCAACTAGGTTAGGCTCTCGTTTACCTGCAAACTTAGGCAAAGTTATTGTTTGGCTCTCTGCTATTTTAGCCACTTGTGCTTAAATATTCTTGGATCTTCCTTCAAGTATCCGCACATCATTTGTTAGCCAATAACCTTAATGGTCAATTGACCAAGTAAGTTATCATGATTCTTCAAGATATTCTTGAAGTTTTTATTCTGCTCAGTCTGACTAGCAATAAAAAATTTAAGAGTTTCTTCAAGAGTATTTCTATTGCTACCATTAGCTCCATTAAAATTGTTGGATGCTCCTCCATTACTAGGATAAGGAAGTCTAGGAGCATAGCCATTATTTTTCTTATTAGGATTGTAGCTATTGCGAGCAATAAAATTCACATCATTAGTGATGGCATTTATGTTTACCTCTTCTTTACCTTTTATCACGGAGATAAGTTCCTCAAGCTTGGCTGTCAACTCCGTGTTATTTTCTTATATGGCATTCACCCTTTTGGTGGTGGTTCTTTCAACATGCCATTGGGCATGGTTCTCTTGCATATCATTTAGTAGTCTCTTGACATCTTCTATGGGCTTTCCCATGATTGTTCCTCCTGCAGCTGTATCAAGCATAGTTTTTGACATATGATCGAAGCCATTATAAAACATATGAAGGACTAACCATTCCCCCATTCCATGATTGGGACAGTATCTTATAGCTTCAGTCATTCTATCCCATGCAAGCGCTAGTGGCTAACATTCCTCTTGCTTGAAACATGTAATCTGATAACGTAATTGCATAGTCTTTGCAGGTGGATACTTAGATAAAAATTTACTGCAACAATCTGCCTAAGAAGTAATACTGCCCTTAGGTAGTGCAAGAAGCCATTCCTTAGCTTTTCCACTCAAAGAGAAAGGAAATAGATGCAATTTCAGAGCGTCGGGATCATAATCCTTTATGCGTGTCATGTTGCATAATTCAGTGAAATTGTGTAAGTGCATACTGGAATCGTCAGAAGCAGAGCCTCCAAATTAGTCTTGTTGATCCATGGAAACTAAGTTCAGTTTAATCTCATACTCAGCGGCTGCTACCTCGGGTTGTGCTATAGGTTCATGCATAAAGTTATTGCTGGGAGTAGCAAAACTTCCAAGATTACGAGCCATGTTAATCTTTTGGTTTTTCAACTGAGAAGACTTGCAACAAAAATAAAACTTAAACTAAAAACAGAAAAGTGAAAACAAAAATTGAAAATTAACTTTAACAAAAACTCTAAACACGAAGACTAGGAATACTAAACTTCTCCCCAGCAACGACACCAGAAAAAGGGCTTGATACCTCCTTTTATTGATCTGGTATTGGAACAGAAAGAGTATCCCGCACCTATTTCCCCAGAGGTGATCTTGGGCTATCAAACCCACGAGAGGAAGATTCCCTTGAAGCGATGGTCTCTAGCAAGCTTTTGTCGAAGTGTCAAATCCAGCTTTTGACCGGATCAGCAAGCAACTAGTTTTCAAATACTTCTAATTTAAAAGATGTACGGGTATGAGGTCTTATGCTTCCAACCTTGTATTTGCGCTGGGATCAAATAGGATATTAATTTGTGCGTTGGAAGTCACCCATCGAGATGTGCTTGTGATGGATCGGAGTGGGGGATGTGTCCAAATAACATGTTGACCGGCACGAGTCTTGCATCAAGAATCAGTTGTCCTACCAGAGGCCCTATCCGTCGCGCGGGGTTGCCTCAATAATTAAGATAATAAAATAAGATAAGAGCTTTGGGAATTTAATGACTACACCTCATTTATCCCCAAGGATATGATCCATGTTACCCTATTGGACCTTACTATAACCAGTGTTTGGTACAATAGTTCATGGTCTCCTTGCTCCTAGCCTCACTGGTGCCCGATCTCCATGATCCTGGGTACTTGCAGGAATGAAGTTCACGGATAAGACAAGAGACATCTTCACGAAACAATTTTATTTCACACATACGGGACGTTATGTCAAAGTCTTGCATTGATCCCCTCAACAAATACATCGGGTTATAAGGCTCATGCCTCAACCCATACCTCACCAAACAACTCACACACGGATATTAGATCACGGGAAGAAAACATTGAAGAACACATCTTGAGATTGATTGATTGCAATATGTCTTACAATGGATGCCTTGTGCGATGCACGATTACAAGTATGAATGATAAGGGAGAGCACTATGGTGGTGGTGGAGATGTCTATGGCGATGGAGATGGCGGCGGCTAGGGTTTGTGGATGAAGATGATGATTCAGAGGTTCTCTCTTCTGTGCTCGTCATCCTGTTGACATTTCAACGGGGCCATTTAATGAAAGTTGTTCAGGTGGATGATCTGCCTCGAAATCCACGCCATACGGGCACTCATACGGGTGCTTGCGCCCGTATGGAATGCCGTCTTTTGTCCTATCTTCGCAGAAATGCCTCAAATTGATTCTTTCTTCGTCCATTCTCCTTCCATTCCATTTCCACACGTGATCTCTTCCCCTTTTAGCCCATTTCCCATGGAAACGCATCAGAGAGAGGATTTGTGGAACCCTTTGTATTCATTAGTCATTGTACCAATATCGGAGCCAATATCTATTTTCAAATGAAATATCTCGGTTTAAACAAAGGTGAAATGAGTGTAAAAATATCACTCATCAACAACCGCATCACAAAACTTGGTGGCGGAGGTCCGGATGGCGTACTATAAATATGCCAACGACCTCACATTGCATTGTTGGATGATGTAAATGTCGTAGGGGCGCAATGTGCTTTCGCGCATGAAACAAATCCTGCACGCGCTGCCAGAAGGGACCCCCTCTTCTCCTGCCTACAAAATAAGCGAATACGGCCAACCATGCATTGCACAACAACTCATTCTCCATGAATGAGTACCCTGCCATCCTTCGTACTCTAAAAAAATGACATGGCATTCGAAATAAGCTCAATGGCATTTGACCGAACATCTGCCAGGCGTGGTGATCGTCATGGATGAATTTGACACGGGGCAGAGTGTACCAGCCTATGGACGGGTGATGCAGCTTGAAACTGCGTCGATATTTCCCCAAAGAGGAAGGGATGATGCAGTATAGCTACGGTAGGTATTTCCCTCAGTTATGAAACCAAGGTATCAATCCAGTAGGAGAACCAAGCAACACCATGTAAACAGTACTTGCACACAAAGAACAAATCCTCGCAACCCAACGCGTAAGAGGGGTTGTCAATCCCTCCTCGGTAAAAAGATAGATTGTTTTGTATGTGTTTGGATGAATAGATCTAAATAAAAAGCGAAATAAAAAATTCAAATAAAAAGTGCAGCAAAGTATTTTTGGGGTTTTTTGAATAATAGATCTAAAAACAAATGCGATGAAAAATATATCGGAAAGCAATATGATAAAAGATAGACCCAGGGGCTGTAGATTTCACTAGTGGCTTCTCTTGAGAAAATAGCATACGGTGGGTAAACAAATTACTGTTGGGAAATTGATAGAAGATCGAATAATTATGACGATATCCAAGGCAATAATCAATATATAGGCATCACGTCCGAGATTAGTAGACCGACTCCTGCCTGCATCTACTACTATTACTCCACACATCGACCGCTATCCAGCATGCATCTAGTGTATTAAGTTCATGGAGAAACAGAGTAATGCAATAAAAATGATAACATGATGTAGACAAGATCTATTCATGTAGGAATAGACCCCATATTGTTATCCTTAATAGCAATGATACATGCGTGCCTCACTGCCCCTTCTGTCACTGGGAGAGGACACCGCAAGATCGAAGCCATCACAAAGCACCTCTTCCCAAGGCAAGAAAAATCGATCTAGTCGGCCTAACTAAACCAAAGATTTGAATAAGAAATATGAGGCTATAAATAATCATGCATATAAGAGATCAAAGAAACTCAAATAATATTCTTGGATATAGATTTGATCATAAACTCAAAGTTCATCGGATCCTAACAAACACACTGCAAAAAGAGTTACATAAAATAGATCTCCGAGAGACCATTGTATTGAGAAGCAAAAAGAGAGAAGAAGCCATCTAGCTACTGCCTACGGACCCTTAGGTCTATGGTGGACTACTCACGCATCATCGGAGAGGCACCAATGAGGATGATGAATCTCTCCGTGATGGTGTTAGATTGGATCTCGTGGTTCTGGAACTTGCGGCGGATGGAATTGTGCTTCGTCAACTCCCCTAGGGTTTCCGGAATATTTGGGTATTTATAGAGTTGAGAGGCGGTGGAGGAGACCTCCATGGGGCCCACAACCCACCTGGGTGCGCCCAGGTGTCTTGTGGTCCCCACGGGGATCCTCTCTAGTCCTTCCTTGGCTCCCAAGTTTTCTTCTGGTCCAAAAAAAATCTCCAAAAAGTTTCGCTGTGTTTGGACTCCGTTTGGTACTGATATTCTACGAAGTAAAAAACAAGCAAACAATAGCAACTGGCACTGGGCACTATGTCATTAGGTTAGTCCCAAAAAATGATATAAAGTTGCTATAAAATGATTATAAAACATCCAAGAATGATAATATAATAGCATGGAACAATAAAAAATTATAGATACGTTGGAGACGTATCAACGGGTCCTGGGTGGACGACGCTGTCGTAAAAGGCGAGCGGGTGCATCAGTGCTAGTTGTAGAGGTTCGGCAATGCCTGTGTGTCGGTTGGAGAGGAACAACGACGGTAGAGGAGGAGGATGGTGGGGATGCAGAGCAAGGGAGGAGAAGGGGTGGATTGGAAGAAAATGGGACCGGGAGGGGTTTTGGGTGGTCCAGGGTGTCGGTGTACTAAAATTTGGGTACTTTAGTACCCCCAGACTTGTGCATAGGCAGTGGAAGCCTTCCCGACGGCAGGGCTTGCCGGAGGGAAACTAAGAACAAGCTCAAGACCTGTTGACAAAGCTGTTAAGAAGACACCCAAGCCAGTGATTAGATGTACAGAAGATCAAGCTTGAAGTTTCCGTTGACTTCCTTGTCGGCAAGATAGTGAAGACCCGACAAGATCCCACTGCGTTGCCACAGCTCCACCTCAGCGAACAGCTTGTCACTTGTCGTATAGGTGTCGAGCGGGCAAGGCAGTTAGGTGAGCTTTGTCTGGGCACGTGCCAGCTCGCCGCTGAAGACACAACTTTAATGACACCCGTCCCAGGAGCGTGTTAAGGAAATACGAGGTAGATGGGCGAACGACACAGAAGGAGAGATGATTCTTGCAGGGGAGCTTCATCAATGTGACACCTCATGGTGCATTTAATTTGTTTGTCCTAACCTATCAAAGTTAGGTATTTCGCATTGTAGCCACACATTACATCATGAAAAGACCATTTTGCCACTGTGGTGACCCGTTTATCTATAAAAGGAGGCACATGGCTACCTTTACAAAGGTCGAAACCCTGTCCATTTGCAAGCGTAGCTGCACTTCCCGCGCACCTTGCCGATGAGTTGCGCTCCTTGTAACTGGGCATATACACATCCAATAAAACAAAGCAGGAGTAGGGTTTTACGCTTCACAGCGGCCCGAACCTGGGTAAACCACTGTGTTGATTGCTAGATCTGCTCTTTGTGCACGTTGATCTCCCCAGTAAAACCGCAAAGGGATCTTCATGATCCCATAGATGGTCGTACGCATGACATCTTTGGCGCGCCAGGCAGGGGGGTCGCGTACTCGAACCTGGTTTAGCAGCCAGCGAGTCAGGTTCATCATCTTCATCGTCATGGCTCCCAAGAAGAAGGGCGCCACGGCGGCCGGTCCGTCTACGTCCAAGCTACCGACGCCTATGCAGAAAGGCGACGACGCAGGTGGCGGCGGAGGAGGTGGAAGCGGCGAACAGCTTCCGCAATGTTCTGGCGATCAGAGCCAGGCCAGCGGCATCGTCCGCAATGAGAACAACAACCCACACACCACCAGGTCCAAGGATGGAGTGGTGCTACCCTCGGGCGGCATGACAAACTCCAAGGACAACGCGGTGCCATCCAAGACAACCACATCGATGCACATGCCGCAACCATTTCAGGTCACGCGTGACGAGCAGCGCCACGACGTCAATGGCTCCGAGCGTCCCCACTACAGAGCCCTTGCACACAACTCTCAGGATGTGTAGGGCCAGCATGCACGCCAGCATGCCGACGGGGGTGGTCTATGGTTGCAAGATTGAGATGGAGCTCCTTCTATTTTTGTTAGAAGTAAGAACACTTCTCGTTGTTCACATCGTTCCATGCCATCCACGTCGACAGAAGCTTTGGCGTGAGCACAACTGCTTCTAGGTTTTCCTCCTATTGCGGACAAGATGGAAGAGTGGAGAGCTGCCATTCAGAGCCTCCTCAACTTCACCAGCAACGACAAACCGCAGCAGGTGGGGCCCTCACAACAGCAGCCCATCGCCCCACTGCACGCTGCTGGCAACATGACTGGAGGCGGTGCAGCCACGATGCAGTCCCCTCCATGACAACAACACCAGCGACAGAGTCAGCGCTTCGACACACATGATGATGCATCCATGGCATTGTCTGATCCGCGAGCTGGCCGTGATCAACGCCAAGTTCTTCAAGAACGGTGCATAGAAGACGCTCGAACCACCATCAAGCGACGACGGGAAGCACGTCGTCAATCTGACAGGCCCGCAGGGCCCATTGTAGATGATCCAACGCATGGGTATCCTAGCAGCCTACCTTACGAGGTGGGTTGTCCAGCATTTACTCGTGAGCTATGGCAAGTCTACTGCCCAATTCCCGCAACTTCAAACCGGAAGTGCCGGAGAAATACGACGATAAAACTCATCCGTCAGAGTTCCTGAGCATCTACACCATTGTAGTGCAGGTTGCCGGGGCACATGACGATGATGACCCACAAGTATAGGGGATCAATCGTAGTCCTTTCGATAAGTAAGAGTGTCGAACCCAACGAGGAGCAGAACGAAATGACAAGCGGTTTTCAGCAAGGTAATGTCTGCAAGCAATGAAATTATAAGTAACGAGTAGTTTGGTAGCAAGATAATTTGTAACGAGCAAGTAACGGTAATGGTAACAAAAGTGCAGCAAAGTAGCCCAATCCTTTTGAGGCAAAGGACAGGCCAAAATGGTCTCTTATGATAAGCAAAGCGTTCTTGAGGGTACACAGGAATTTCATCTAGTCACTTTCATCATGTTGGTTTGATTTGTGTTCGCTACTTTGATAATTTGATATGTGGGTGGACCGGTGCTTAGGTGCTGTTCTTACTTGAATAAACCTCCTACTTATGATTAACCCCCTCGCAAGCATCCGCAACTACGAGAAAAGTATCAAGAATAAATCTAACCATAGCATTAAACTTTTGGATCCAAATCAGTCCCTTACAAAATAGCGCATAAACTAGGGTTTAAGCTTCTGTCACTCTCGCAACCCATCATCTAATAACTACTCCACAATGCATTCCCTTAGGCCCAAATATGGTGAAGTGTCATGTAGTCGACATTCACATGACACCACTAAGGGAATCACAACATACATATCATCAAAATATCGAACACATATCAAGTTCACATGATTACTTGGAACAAGATTTCTCCTGTTACCTCAAGAACAAAAGTAACTACTCACAAATGATAATCATGCTCAAGATCAGAGGGATATTAAATGGCATAATGGATCTGAACATATAATCTTCCACCAAATAAACCATATAGTAATCAACTACAAGATGTAATCAACACTACTAGTCACCCACAAGTACCAATCTATAGTTCCGGTACAAAGATTGAACACAAGAGATGAACTAGGGTTTGAGAGGAGATGGTGCTATTGAAGATGTTGATGGAGATTGCCCTCCCCAAGATGGGAGAGTTGTTGGTGATGATGATGACGAGGATTTCCCCCTCCGGGAGGGAAGTTCCCCCGGTGGAATCGCTCCACCGGAGGGCAAAAGTGCTCCTGCCCAAGTTCCGCCTCGAGACGGCGGCGCTTCATCCTGAAAGTCCTCTCCTTATTTTTTCTAGGTCAAAATGACTTATATACCAGAAGAGAGGCACCGGAGGTGGGCCGAGGAGGGCATAACCCACCAGGGCGCGACTGGGCTCCCTGGCGCGCCCAGGTGGGTTGTGCCCACCTGGTGGGCCCCCTCTGGTAGTTATTTGCTCTGATAATTCTTATTTATTCCATAAAAATTCCTCATGAAGTTTCAGCTCATTTGGAGTTGTGCATAATAGGTAGCCTGACGTAGCTTTTTCAGGTCCAGATTTCCAGCTGCCGGAATTCTCCCTCTTTGTGTGAACCTTGCATATTATGAGAGAAAAGGCATTAGAATTACTCCAAAAAACATTATTATGCTTGAAAACATCATAAATAACAGTAGGAAAACATGATGCAAAATGGACGTATAAACTCCACCAAGCTTAGACCTTGCTTGTCCTCATGCGAAAACCGAAATCGAAAAACATGATCACATGCATAGAGAGAGAGAGGTGTCGATAAAAACAAAATACGGACATAGAAGCATCATGTATATTATTATAACAGCAACAAACTTTAATATAAAACTTTATCATAGAACTTTTATCATATAACTTCTCATGAACAAGTAACAATTCATCACAACATCGAAGTATAAAGCATAAACTCTATTGAAAACCAACAAACTCTGTTCTCAGTCAACTTTGCAACTACAATTCATCATCTTTTCAGGAAGGGTCACGTATCGGAGCCTTTTTTTGGCAAGTCCACATATTCAACCATCATATAGTCTTCTATGATTGCTAACACTCACCGCATACACATGAGCAAAATGTTTCAACTGGACACATAGAAAGATAGGGGCTTATAGTTTTGCCTCCCAACATACTCACCTCGAGGGTGATGTCAACTACAATAACTCATGCTACTCATATCCAACTGGATATATGTGCCTAGATCTTTCCTCACCACATGATGCTTGCCAAAAGAGAAAATAAAAAGGAATAGAGAGAATAACTTTGACTCTTGCATAAAAGTAAATACATAAAAGTAAAAGATAGGCCCTTCACAGAGGGAAGCAGAGGTTGCCATGCGCTTATTTGTTTGTATGCTCAATCCCTTAATGCAAAAGAATGTCACGTTATATTGCCCCTTATGATAGCAACCTTTATTATGCAGTCTGTCGCTTTTATTCTTTGCCATCACAAGTTCGTACAACACTCAATTTTCTCTTACACTAAATGATCCAACACTTTTAGAAGCAATTTTTATTGCCTTTTTGCACCGATGACAACTTACTTGAAGGATCTTACTCAATCCATAGGTAGGTATGGTGGACTCTCAAAATAAGATGTGGGTTTAAGGGTTTTTGGATGCACAAGTAGTATCTCTACTTAGTGCGGAATTTTTGGCTAGAAAAGATGGGGGGCAAGCACCACATGTTAAAGGATCTATGACAATATAACTTCTATGTGAATATGAACAAACATAAATCATTACGTTGTCTTCCTTATCCAACGTCAACAATTTTGGCATATAATATTTTGATGGGGGCTCACAATGATAAAAGATGTCCAGGATAGTGTATTTGCATGTGAATCTTCTCTTCCCTTATTAATTCTTTCATGAATTGCTTTATTGACCAATGCTATGTTTGTAAATCTCCAATAAAATTTTCTACTTATACTCTTCCTTATGTGATGTCATTACTTACCATAAGATTGGCATATGATCTTTTTCATTTATTTCTTTTCTTTTTATTGAACATGAAAGTAAAGAAAACAAAACTCAAACTAAACTTTATTATATATCTCACACACGATTACAAAGATAGATCACTAAGCAAACACTCGAAAAGAAAGGATCGAACTAAAGTTTTATTCATCTAAAGCAAAAGATAACTATGGATCGAACTAAGATAAGTAAAGGCAAAAGATAGTGGAGGTGATATGATACCGGGGCACCTCCCCCAAGCTTGGCACAAGCCAGGGGGAGTGCCCATACCCGATTACTCAATTTTCTTTTGGTGATGAAGAAGGAGGTGGTGGTGATGAAGCAGTGGATTTGTCTTTCTTCCTTAGCTTACGCTTGAGGACGGAATTTTCCTCCTTTAAATCACCGATCTCCTGCTCGAGCTCTACTATCCTTTTGCATAATTCTTGCTTGTTTTCCTGCAAGAGACAAAAAGGGATAAACTGGACCTTAGGTTTATTTTCTTTGATGGGGAGACTTGATTTCTTGAATTCCATGTGCATGTCCCCAGGTTGAGGCAATGGAACTTCAGCTTCATCTGAGCTTGTCTCCTCCTCCCTTTTAGGGTCATAGTCTTCTTCTTCCTTCGAAGTCCAGCTATAGTGTTCCACATCCCCATAGACCTTGGGGTTTGTGATATAATCAGCAACATAGCTCTCACCCTCCGAGTCTTGGGATGACATATTTTCAGATCTGTCAGGAAAACAGCGAGAAAAGAAAACAGAAGATTTCTCCGCGATATGGTGGTCAATAGGTTCGGGGGGTATATAAAGATTTTTTATCTTGGGAAGCAAGCAAACGGAAGAAAAACGAAGTCCGGAAGGTACCCCAGGTGGGCAAACCCACCTGGGCGCGCCTGGCGGCGCGCCCTGGTGTCTTGTGCCCACCAGGGGTGCCTTCCTAGTTGTTTCTTATTTTCCTAATTTTTGTTATATTCCAAAACGGACAGAAAATATTTTTGCGGATTTTTCGGAGTCCGTTTACTTACCGTTTCACGTACCTCCTTTTTTTCACGATTCTGGAGTGTTCCGGAAGGTTTCCTTTATGTGTTCTTCTGGTGTCATGGTTTGGATGATATTGCTTTCAACGTTAATGGGCGTACCCGAGATATAATGTTTTATTCTTTGCCCATTGACAACCTTCGGGTTAGTACCTTCGGCATTATTTATCTTGATGGCTCCGGATCGATAAACCTCCTTGATAACATAAGGTCCTTCCCATTTGGAGAGGAGTTTTCCTGCAAAGAATCTGAAATGAGAGTTGTACAAAAGAACATATTCTCCAACTTTGAACTCATGCTTTTGGATTCTTTTGTCATGCCATCTTTTAACTTTTTATTTAAATAATTTGGCATTTTCATAGGCTTGGGTTCTTCATTCATCTAGTGAGCTAATATCAAATAACCTCTTTTCACCGGCAAGTTTGAAATCATAGTTGAGTTCTTTAATTGCCCAATATGCTTTATGTTCTAACTCAAGAGGCAAATGACAAGCTTTTCCATAAACCATTTTATACGGAGACATACCCATAGGATTTTTATATGCTGTTCTATAAGCCCAAACTGCATCGTCTAACTTCTTAGACCAATTCTTTCGGGACCTATTGACAGTTTTTTGTAATATTAATTTTATTTCTCTATTGCTAAGTTCAACTTGACCACTAGACTGAGGATGATAAGGTGATGACAATTCTATGGTTAACATCATATTTAGCAAGCATTTTACAGAAAGCACCATGAATAAAATGTGAACCACCATCAGTCATTAAATATCTAGGGACTCCAAACCTTGGGAAAATGACTTCCTTAAGCATTTTAATAGAGGTGTTGTGATCAACACTACTAGTTGGAATAGCTTCTACCCACTTAGTAACATAATCAACAGCAACCTAAATATGTGTATACCCATTAGAGGAAGGAAAAGGTCCCATGTAATCAAATCCCCAAACATCAAATGGTTCAACAGCAAGAGAATAATTCATAGGCATTTCCTGATGCTTACCAATATTACCAATTCTTTGACATTCATCACAAGATAAAACAAACTTATGGGCATCCTTGAAGAGAGTAGGCCAATAAAAACCAGATTGCAATACCTTGTGAGCAGTTCTATCTCCCGCATGATGTCCTCCATAAGCTTCGGAGTGACATTTCCGTAAGATTTGTCCCTGTTCATGCTCAGGTGCACAACTTCTAATAATACCATCTACTCCTTCTTTATAAAGATGTGGGTCATCCCAAAAGTAATGTCTTAAATCATAGAAGAATTTTTTCTTTTGTTGGTATGTGAAGCTAGGTGGTATATATTTAGCAACAATATAATTGGCATAGTCAGCATACCAAGGAGTGTTATGAGAAACATTTATTGCAGCTAATTGTTCATCAGGAAAACTATCATTAATAGGTTGTGGGTCATCAAGAATATTTTCTAACCTAGACAAGTTATCAGCCACGGGGTTCTCAGCTCCCTTTCTATCAGTGATGTGTAAATCAAATTCTTGTGGCAAAAGAACCCACCTAATGAGTCTAGGTTTAGCATCCTTCTTTTCCATAAGATATTTTATAGCAACATGATCGGTGTGAACAGTCACTTTAGAATCAACAATGTAAGATCTAAATTTGTCACAAGCAAACACAACTACTAATTTTTTTTCCAGTAGTAGCATAATTTTGTTGAGCACTATCTAGAGTTTTACTAGCATAATGAATAACATTTAATTTCTTATCGACTCTTTGTCCTAGAACAGCACCAACAGCATAATCACTAGCATCACACATAATTTCAAAAGGCAAGTTCCAATCAGGTGGTTGAACAATAGGTGCAGAAATCAAGGCTTTCTTAAGTGTTTCAAAGGCTTCTACACAATCATCATCAAAAACAAATGGAACATCCTTTTGTAAAATATTTGTAAGAGGCCTAGAAATTTTAGAGAAGTCTTTAATAAACCTCCTATAGAAACCAGCATGACCGAGGAAACTACGAATACCTTTGATATCTTTAGGGCATGGCATTTTATCAATTGCATCAACTTTAGCTTTATCCACCTCAATACCTCGTTCAGAAATTTTATGTCCCAAGACAATACCTTCATTAACCATAAAGTGGCACTTCTCCCAATTCAAGATGAGATTAGTTTGCTCACATCTCTGCAAAACTCGATCAAGGTTGCTCAAGCAATCATCAAAAGAAGTTCCGTAAACGGAAAAATCATCCATGAAAACCTCAACAATCTTTTCACAAAAGTCAGAGAATATAGCAGTCATACATCTTTGAAAGGTAGCAGGTGCATTGCATAAACCAAAAGGCATACGTCTATAAGCATAAGTTCCAAAAGGGCAAGTAAAGGTGGTTTTCTCTTGATCAGGTTGTGAGACAGGTATTTGAGAAAAATCGGAATATCCTTCAAGAAAGCAAAAATGTGTGTGCTTTGATAGTCTTTCTAACATTTGATCAATAAAAGGCATAGCGTAATGATCTTTTCTAGTAGCTTTATTTAGTTTTCTAAAATCAATTACCATTCTGTAGCCAGTGACAATTCTTTGTGGAATAAGTTCATTCTTATCATTAGGAACAACTGTAATACCTACCTTTTTTGGGACACAATGAATGGGACTTACCTATCTATATCAGCTATGGGATAGATTATACCTGCCTCCAAAAGCTTCAGTATTTCTATTCTTACCACTTCTTTCATTTTAGGATTTAAACGTCATTGGTGATCAACAACAGGTTTAGCATCAGGCTCCATATTAATTTTATGCTGACAGAGAGTGGGACTAATGCCCTTTAAATCATCAAGAGTATATCCAATGGCAGCTCGGTGCTTCTTCAGAACCTTCAATAATCTTTCTTCTTCATGTTCTGAAAGGTTAGCACTAATAATAACAGGATAAATCTTTTTCTCATCAAGATAAGCATATTTCAAAGTGTCTGGCAATTGTTTTAATTCAAACATAGGATCAGCTTTAGGTGGAGGAGGACCTCCTAGAGTTTCAATTGGCAAATTGTGTTTAAGCAGAGGACGTTGTTCAAAGAAAATCTTATCTATTTCATTTCTTTCATGCAGATGCATATCATTTTCGTGGTCTAGCAAATATTGTTCTAGTGGATCGGTAGGAGGCACAACAATAGAAGCAAGACCAATTATTTCATCCTTACTAGACAACTCTTTATTATGGTGTTTTCTACTGAACTTGGAAAAATTAAACTCATGAGACTCATCACCAAAACTAACACCGACAGTTTGCTTCTCGCAATCTATTTTAGCATTAACGGTGTTCAAGAAAGGTCTACCAAAGATAACGGGACAAAAGTCATCTTGTGGGGAACCAAGAACAAGAAAATCAGCAGGGTATTTTATTTCCCCACACAAGACTTCAACATCTCTAACAATCCCAAGTGGTGTGATGGTGTCCCTATTAGCAAGTTTAATAGTAACATCTATGTATTATATTTCAGCGGGTGCTATATCATTCATAATTTCCACCCACTAACTCTTTACCTTCGTCGAGTTCCCAATCTTCAGAGTTGTGTTTAATTCTTTCTAAAAGATCCCACCGGAAGTCAATAGCATTCTTCATAAAGAAACCAGTACAAGAAGTATCAAGCATGGATCGATCATCATGAGTAAGCCGAGCATAAAAATTCTGAATAATAATTTCTCTTGAGAGCTCATGATTGGGGCATGAATATAACATTGACTTAAGCCTCCCCCAAGCTAGAGCGATACTTTCTCCTTCATGAGGCCAAAAATTATATATATAATTCCGATCACGATGAACTAGATAAATAGGATAATTTTTTTGGTGAAATTCCAATTTCAATCGATTCCAATTCCAATATCCAATATCATCGCATAGCCTATACCATGCTAATGCTTTTCCCTTCAAAGATAAAGGGAAAACCTTCTTCTTAGCTTCATCTCCGGGTAAACCTGCAAGCTTAAATAATCCACAAATTTCATCCACATATATCAAGTACATATCAGGTTGTTCAGTTGCATCTCCTGCATAAGGATTAGCTATCAGTTGTTCTATCATACCCGAAGGAATTTCATAACCAATATTTTCAGTAGGTGCAGTAGGTTGAGGGGTAACAAATTGTGGTTCTGGTCGAGGTGAAGATACCCCGAACAAACCCCTCAAAGGATTGTTTTCCATAGTAACAAGTGACAATAAATTTCAGCACGTAGTAATAATTTTTCCTTACCGATTTCCACTTACCAAGAGCGCTTCACTCCCCGGCAAATGCACCAGAAAAGAGCCTTGATGACCCACAAGTATAGGGGATCAATCGTAGTCCTTTCGATAAGTAAGAGTGTCGAACCCAACGAGGAGCAGAAGGAAATGACAAGCGGTTTTCAGCAAGGTAATGTCTGCAAGCAATGAAATTATAAGTAACGAGTAGTTTGGTAGCAAGATAATTTGTAACGAGCAAGTAACGGTAATGGTAACAAAAGTGCAGCAAAGTAGCCCAATCCTTTTGAGGCAAAGGACATGCCAAAACAGTCTCTTATGATAAGCAAAGCGTTCTTGAGAGTACACAGGAATTTCATCTAGTCACTTTCATCATGTTGGTTTGATTTGTGTTCGCTACTTTGATAATTTGATATGTGGGTGGACCGGTGCTTAGGTGCTGTTCTTACTTGAATAAACCTCCTACTTATGATTAACCCCCTCGCAAGCATCCGCAACTACAAGAAAAGTATTAAGAATAAATCTAACCATAGCATTAAACTTTTGGATCCAAATCAGTCCCTTACGGAATAGCGCATAAACTAGGGTTTAAGCTTCTGTCACTCTCACAACCCATCATCTAATAACTACTCCACAATGCATTCCCTTAGGCCCAAATATGGTGAAGTGTCATGTAGTCGACGTTCACATGACACCACTAAGGGAATCACAACATACATATCATCAAAATATCGAACACATATCAAGTTCACATGATTACTTGCAACAAGATTTCTCCCGTGACCTCAAGAACAAAAGTAACTACTCACAAATGATAATAATGCTCAAGATCAGAGGAATATTAAATGGCATAATGGATCTGAACATATAATCTTCCACCAAATAAACCATATAGTAATCAACTACAAGATGTAATCAACACTACTAGTCACCCACAAGTACCAATCTATAGTTTCAGTACAAAGATTGAACACAAGAGATGAACTAGGGTTTGAGAGGAGATGGTGCTGTTGAAGATGTTGATGGAGATTGCCCTCCGCAAGATGGGAGAGTTGTTGGTGATGACGATGACGATGATTTCCCCCTCCGGGAGGGAAGTTCCCCCAGCGGAATCGCTCCGCCGAAGGGCAAAAGTGCTCCTGCCCAAGTTCCATCTCGAGACGGCGGCGCTTTGTCCTGAAAGTCCTCTCCTTATTTTCTCTAGGTCAAAATGACTTATATACCTGAAGAGGGGCACCGAAGGTGGGCCGAGGAGGGCACAACCCACCAGGGCGCGCCTGGGCTCCCTGGCGTGCCCAGGTGGGTTGTGCTCACCTGGTGGGCCCCCTCTGGTAGTTATTTGCTCCAATAATTCATATTTATTCCATAAAAATTCCTCGTGAAGTTTCAGCTCATTTGGAGTTGTGCAGAATAGGTAGCCTGACGTAGCTTTTTCAGGTCCAGATTTCCAGCTGCCGGAATTCTCTCTCTTTGTGTGAACCTTCATATTATGAGAGAAAAGGCATTAGAATTACTCCAAAAAGCATTATTATGCGTAAGAACATCATAAATAACAGTTGCAAATCATGATGCAAAATGGACGTATCAGACGACAAGATCCTAGCCAACTACTTTCCATTGGTGCTCAAGCCCAATGTCAGACCGTGGTTGGTGAATTTGCCGGAGAATTCCATCTCCTCTTGAGTGCATTTTTGCGATGAGTTGGTTGGCACCTTTACTGGAGGCCACAAACATTGTTACAGCGAGGTGCTATACGAACGGTTTTTAACCCCTTTCTGCGATGTCATTTTGAACCGTCGCCTAGTGAGTGTGGGCGATAGGGGGGGTCCTTCCCACACGACCCAGAAACCGTCAGGAATATGCCCTCCGGTCACACACGCTTGGCAAAATGAGCTCGTGTGCGACGGGCGAGCGATCAAATACGATTATACATACATGTGTGTTAAAAAATACAATTATACAGGCCCAATCGTTTCCGGTCGTAAGTACATCCCACACAGTCAGTCCCAGACAAACGTTTCCATTCATATGTACATTCCACACATTTAATCCAAGGAATACGTTTCCATTAGTATGTACATCCCACACAGTCAATCCAAAAAGTATGTTTCCATTCGTATATACATCCCACACAGTCACTCCAAGGAAACATTTCCGTTCGCACGTACATCACACACAATTTTCCCCATGAAATCGCTTGTGATAGCGTTGCCATTGCAGACGATATTAACAATTTTATCATTTGCATTATTGAATGCATCACACACGATGCGTAGAAGAAACTGTGTGACATAGACTGTCCATCACAAACACTTTTTATGTGGTAAACATTTGCACAAGGTGGCCTAACGCAAACAGTTTTCAAGACGAAGTCGTGTGTGATTGTTCATTGATCCAACACGTTTTATTCCTAGAAACTGTGTGCGTTGTCTGAGGTCATCGCCCACGGTGTTTTCTCAATAACCGTTTGCAATAGAAAAACCCAATTAGCAGGCTAATTGGCCATTAGCAGGCTAATTGGCCTATTATTAATAATCCATTTATTAATCTAATTGACATTTCATATTAAGCACACAATATATTTCATTTTCGTATTAAGGAAGCAGGATATCATAATTGAAATACATCAGAGTACAACATCATATAGCTTCAGCACTCAGTTACCCCATTACGCAACTGCACCAGCACCAAGTTTCACATGGAACATCTATAACCTTTCGAAATTAGCTTCATAGACGGTACATAGACAGATGAATCTCATCTGGAAAACTGCTGAAGCGGAAGGTGAATATTGAGCCTTGATTGATGTTGAAGGTCTTTGCAACTTTAGGCCAGTGCCTGTGGATGGTTGACCGTCCATCCTTCGTCCTCTTTAGGAAGACTTCAATATTGAACTGTGGGTGTTGTATGAATACCTTCCTTGCCTCCTGACCATACAGGTGGTTTGAGAGGTAATCATCAATGAACTGCTTTGGAAAGGTCTGAAAACAAGGATGTGCATAAATATCTTCTCTAGATTGGAAATGGCGCAAAGGAATAAAAAGATAAGGTATAATAGTTAGTACCATCCTGTAGTGAACTGATGTCTTCTTCATTGTGCAGACAAAGATCTTGTTGTTTTTTGTCGCTAATTTCTTTATCCTAACAATCTTTCTGAGTTTCTTAACTTGATTGATATTCATGGACAACTCATTTTCCCATATGCAAAAAGGGTCGAACAGTGGGTCAAAATCTCTGACAGCATGACCTACATGTGCAAGACCAAATTGTTAAAAACCTAAATATTAGAATGGTTCCTGCAATTGCACAACAATGTGCTATTAGACAAAGGACCATGCATGTGCAAACTTCGATTGTAAACCTCAGTGCTTCCCATTGTTTCCCTGCAACACATATAAAGTAGTTAGTGATCAGGTTAAGTGAGGGTTGGCATGCTATTAGTAAAATATGTTGATGTAAAATAAACACATTGCAGATTCATCAGATTAATTTCTAGTCACATGGAAAACCCATTTATCCAAACCAAGCATGATTAAGAACTAGGAAATATAGCAATTGTATATGTTTCTCATGTATGAAGTGCAGCCAAATTCGATTTATTCCTCACATAAACAACAATACAAAATTCTACCCAGAACAATTGGACATCGCATTGCAGAATTGAACCAAGCAGTTAACTAAACACCATAACAAATGAACCAAACATTAACTGAGCACCACATTGCACAATATAACATACTCCTAATAGAAGATCAGATAGTTAACCAAACCAAGCATGCTTAACAACTTGGAAATATAGCAATTGTATTTGTTTCTCATGTATTTAGTACAGCCAAATTTGATTTATTTCCCACATGGTATACAATAACAAAATGCACCCACAACAATTGAACATCGCATTGCAGAATTGAACCAAGTAGTTAACTATACACCACAACAAATGAACCAAACGATAACTGAGCACCACATTGCACAATATATAACATACTACAAGATCAGACAGTTAACCAAACCAAGCATGCTTGACAACTTGGAAATATAGCACTTGTATTTGTTTCTCATGTATTTTGTACAGATAAATTCGATTTATTTCTCACATGCAACACAATACAAAATTGCACCCTGAAGAATTGAACATCACATTGCAGAATTGAACCAAATAGTTAACTCAACACAACAACTAATTAACCAAACAGTTAATAAGTGCGCACCACATTGCACGACATATAGAACATATACACTAGAGCAACGGATTGCATGGTAAAAGTAGACAGGACAATTCACTAGAATTTGTTCAGGAAAGGCAGGAGAAGCACATGCAATGGGTAAACCGAGCATGCTTAACTGGCATAGCTATCTAACTGAACACAGGTCCTTATAGTGAGCTAATAAGACAAGCTACTCCTCATCGTCGGAGATATCGATGATGATTGGCTCCTTGGACATGGAAGAGAGCAAGGCCTCCACGTCGTGGGTGCCCTCCTCGTAGTGGTGAGTTGCCTGAGCCGCTCTGGGCACCAACCTGCTGGCTCTCGAGTTGAGGTAAGCACGGGCATGCTGAGAAAACACCTCGTAGTCTTCGTCAAAGGCACCGACGGTGGCCTCGAGAAAACACCACAAACTATCATTTAAAGCACCCAACCGCGTCACGGCATCGGCGCACGAGGCATCGATGGTGGCCTCGATGGCGAGGTGCTCCTCCAAGATCTGGGGGTCAGCACGAATGGCAGCCATCGTGACCTCATCCGCGCGTGCGGCCGCGATTTGCTTCTCCGCTGCCAAATGCTCCTTGAGCTCCTAGCTATACTGCCTGCACCATGGCTTAGGGCAGTGCTTATTTGGGGGAGGGTTCTGTGTGGAAGGTGTCACGCTGGTGGTCTGGGCATGGGGGATGTGGAAGGAGGAGGAGGATGGGGGTCGAGTGTGGATTACCTGCCTGGATCGACGAGGTCGAGCAGCGTGAAGGAGGGTCGCCGGTGAGGAGGCGGCGCTGCAAGCAAGGAGTGAAGGTTTGAACTTGGAAAGGAAGGCAGAAACAGGGAAAATGTGGCTTTCGGTAAGGGGGAGGGGGCAGGGAGGTAGATATTTCTGTGGAAGCCGAAAATTTTGGATTGGTGCAGCGAAAAAACTGGCGTGCAAAGTGTCATCAGACACGGTCCCTTATTCAACACTGTGTACGATATGTGAACATCACAAATGATTCATATAGCTTACCCCATGTGTGATGAGTTTGAACGTGCAAATTTTGGTTTGAATATCCCTGGTTACAGTGGTCATCCACGTCATTGCATAATTTGGGTACACAAAGGAGCCTACAGCACACCCACACTTCTTAATCGAGCAAGTTCAGCAATTAAACAGAGCTAGCTGACCTAAACATTAACCTAAAAAATTAAATACCAATGCTCTAAATTAAACAAAGAGTACTACTCCGGCTGGTGCTCGTCGATCTCCACCGCCTCCTCCATATCCAGCTCGCGCCCGACGATCTGCTGGGGAAGGGGCTCCATGGCATCAATCGCACCATACTCGGCAAGCATCTTGCCATCCGCGTCCGCCATCTCTTTGGAAAAGGCTACCACGAGCTGGGCGTGGGCGGCCATGATTTGGGCTTGGACGGGCTCCATCGTGGCAAGGTATGCTACAAAGGAACGGATGGCTGCTCGAACGCTCTCGGCGATTGCCAACTCTTCGGCCGTGGGTTGCCGACCGTTGTCGGAGAAGCTTCGTTCGATTTGTGTGGTGACCGCCACGAGCTGGGCGTGGGCAGCCTCAACATGGTCGTGGGCGGCCTCCATCAGGGCTAAGGCCGCCACTGCGGAACGGACAGCTATTGTGCCGCTTCGCCAGTTGCTATCCCCGAGGCAGATGTTGCTGCCGCCACCTGAGAAGCAACAACGGCCGTTTGGGCTGCCTTGGCCTCCCGGTCGCAGATTGCGGCCATGCTCACGTAGCTTGTTAGCACGCACATGGTGGCTGCGGTCACGCTCTCGCTAGAGTGGGCCGCCGAAGTTGCCCTCACGACGCGGGTCCACGTCCCCATGTTTCACCGACGACAATTGAACAGTGAAATGATATTTGGGGAGCGAGCTAGTGTGCTTGACATGCCGGCTGTGGACTGTAGCCGACACACCTTCTCGCATAAGCCATATGCGTACTATACTCCAACGGTGCTCCAAGATATTTTGTACTGCATCTCACATGGTTGGTGATAATAAACTGTGTGTGATCTACTTGATTTTTCATCTTGATTTGAAATACATAATGGGGTCACAGCGGCGAAGGAGAGTGTTTGAATTGCTAGAACTTTTATCTGCAGTGAACATGCAACTATAGGTGTGTCATCAAAAAAATTGGAATTATTCAGGGTTCGTTTGGACATTTTTATACATTAACTTTGTTTTCTAGGCATTTCAGGTGCACAATTCAAAATTAAACTACATGCACATGCTCCGGTGCACCAAAATGGGTTGTAAAATCATATATGGGTCCATGGGTTGATGCTTATGTCCCATGCAAGAAATGGGGATTAGTTTCAAACACCACGATACCATGGCTCGCCGGCAAACGTTGAGATACTTGCTTTTGTAATTCTAGTAAATCCAAAAATCGTCTGAAATTCATGAACCTTGGCATGCTATCATGGAATGACATCATCATGCTGGGGTAAAAAAAATTGTCCCATTTGGGGCAGGTTTTGGTATATGCTTCTCACAAACGATATCTTCTCACAAGAAGCCTCATGGTTCCGGTAGGGAAACGTGTCACCTTTGTGGACAAAATGATATTTGTCAAAAAAAATATGGTGTCAACATAGAACAACAGGAGTGTCGTGTTAAATTTTGCAATTTTTCGAGGTTCGTTTGGACATTTTTATACGTTAACTAAGTTTTCTAGGCATTTATGTGCATAATTCAAATTTAAACTATAGGCACATGCTCCAGTGCATAAAAATGGGTTGAAAAATGAAATGTGTGTCCTAAGTTGCATGCTTAGGTCACATGGAAGAAATGAGAATGAATGTCAAACACCTTGACATCGTCGCTCGGGCGCTAACATTGATATTCATGGTTTTAAAATTCTAGTAAATCGAAAACTCATCTGAAATTCCTGAAACTTGACATGATATCATGGAACGGCATCAACATGTCGTGGTAAAAATATTGTCCCATTTGGGGAAGGTTTGGTTATAAGCTTCTCGCAAACCAGAGTGTCTCACAACAAGCCTGATGGTTTCGGTAGGGAACGTGCCACCTTTGTGGACGAAACGATATCCGGTGCCTCTTCTTGGTTTTAAATTTTTTCTAGTGTCAACATAGAACAACAAGAGTGTTGTGTCAAATTTTGGGATTTTTCAGGTTCGTTTGGACATTTTTATACATTAACTGAGTTTTCTATGCATTTATGTGCATAATTCAAATTTGAACTACAGGGACATGCTCCAGTGCATATAAATGGGTTCAAAATTAAAATGTGTGTCCTTGGTTGCATGCTTAGGTCCCATGCAAGAAATGAGAATGAATGTCAAACACCTTGCCATCATCGCTCGGCCGCAAACATTGAGATACATGGTTTTTAAATTCTAGTAAATCGAAAACTCGTCTGAAATTTATGAAACTTGGCATGCTATCATGGAACGGCATCAACATGTCATGGTAAAAATATTGTCCCAATTGGGGCAAGTTGGTGTATAAGCTTCTCACAAACCAGAGCTTCTCACAACAAGCCTCATGGTTACGGTAGGGAACGTTTCACCTTTGTGGACGAAACGATATCCATTGCCTCTTCTTGCTTTCAAATTTTTTTCTAGTGTCAACATAGAAAAACAGGAGTGTTGTGTTAAATTTTGGATTTTTTCGGGGTTCGTTTGGACATTTTTATACATTAACTGAGTTTTCTATGCATTTATGTGCATAATTTAAATTTGAACTACAGGCACATGCTCCAGTGCATATAAATTGGTTGAAAAATCAAATGTGTGTCCTTGGTTGAATGCTTAGGTCTCATGCAAGAAATGGGAATGAATGTCAAACACCTTGCCACCGTCGCTCGGCCGCAAACTTTGAGGTACATGGTTTTTAAATTCTAGTAAATCCAAAACTCTTTTGAAATTCATGAAACTTGGCATGCTATCATGGAACGGCATCAACATGTTGTGGTAATAAATTTGTCCCATTTGGGGCAGGTTTGGGTATAAGCTTCTCACATACCAGAGCTTCTGACAACAAGCCTCATGGTCCCGGTAGGGAATGTGCCTCCTTGGTGGATGAAACGATATTCGTTGCCTCTTCTTGTTTTCAATTTTTTTCCTAGTGTCAACATAGAGCAACAGGAGTGTCGTGTTAAAATTTGCAATTTCAGGGTTTGTTTGGACATTTTTATACATTAACTGAGTTTTCTAGGCATTCTATGTGCATAATTCAAATTTGAACTACATGCACATGCTCCAGTGCAGAAAAATGGGTTGACAAATCAAATGTTTGTCCTTGGGTGCATGCTTAGGTCCCATGCAAGAAATGGGAACAAATTTCAAACACCAGGGCACTGTTGCTTGCCGGAAAAAATGTTGAGATACTTTGTTTTTAAATTC
This sequence comes from Thinopyrum elongatum, assembly GCA_011799875.1. Lineage (NCBI taxonomy): Eukaryota > Viridiplantae > Streptophyta > Magnoliopsida > Poales > Poaceae > Thinopyrum > Thinopyrum elongatum. Next base: position 289,027,858 of record CM022303.1, on the reverse strand, counting down.
TAGTAAATCCAAAACTCATCTGGAATTCATGAAACTTGGCATGCTATCATGGAATGGCACCCGACATGCTATGGTATTTTTCGTGTCCATTTTGAGAGAAGGCGCACTCGAATAACAGCCAACAAAGGCATTTTGAAACAAATAGCTGCCACTTTAACATCTCAAACATTTGTATAATTTAAATCGTGTGTGTTCTGTTAACCATTCACGTGACGCCACGCATCACACTTTAAATGGCTAGGAAGTGTCGTGCGGACAACTGCTTGAGTAGACGGGAGGCGTGCGAGCGTAGTTTGCTGCGTAGGCTGACCGGGAGACGTGCAAGCTATCCTCCAATGTGCAGGCTCACCGGGAAGCATGCGAGCTGTACGCTGCGCAGGCTCACTGGGAAGCAAGCCCTTTGACTTCCATGGCCGCCCGCCTTGCTCGCATCCACTCCATTAATGGCGCCCTAGCCGCTGTTTAATACAGGCGGCCTTACTGTTCGCCTGCCATTCCCCTCCCGCAGACCTCCACCAACGCCATGGCGCAGAAGGATCATCTGCCACTAGTCTTCCAGTTTGGTGACGTCGACTCCGAGCCGGACGAGATAGAAAATAAGGAGGAATTGGGCCTCATGGACATGGACTTGAATGAGCTGGCCATGGCGGTTGTTGCCCCCTCGCTCGTCCCAGCTCCCATCCCCACGCCCGCGCCAACGACCATCCCTGTAGCATTGACGGGCTGGTCACCGAGCACTATCACAGTGCTGGAAGCCGCGGGCATTAGCGAGGTCTCTGCGGACCCGCGCGAGCTCATGTACATGCCAGTGCCCGTTCCCATGCCCGTGCGCGCCCCTGCACCCACCGCGGTGTCGGTCCCCATGCGTTTGCCTGCACCCGCCGCGCCTGTGCCCGTGCACGCGCCCCCCTCAGCGGCATGGGATGCCTCCGTCGACCGCTACCTCGTAGCGCCGCGAGTTACCGTCCTCCCGCGCCCCGCCCGTCGATTGCGCGATGACAGGATGTTTGATTTCTAAGTGAAGAACATTTTGTGCTGCCTTGAAGACTTCAACAATGGTGTCCCGGAGGACGACAACGACAATGCCGACACGGCACGCCACCTCCGCCGCCGCCGGAATTAGTTTTTTGGTTTTAGTACTGTATCTCGATCGTGTGAATATAAATTCCCAGTGTGACTGAATGAAAGATATGGTTTGAACGAACTTGTGTTTTTCGCTCTAAATGTACAGACTTATCAAACGATTTTCTTTAAAAACATCAATGGTTTTTAAATATAAAACACTCATCGCAAACATTTTAGATAGAACACCCGTATGCAAACTGACAGCTTCCCCAGGAAGCCAAGGGAAAATGTGCCGAGCAGGATTTATACAGCTCTTGATCGCAAATGTTTTAGATAGAACACCCGTATGCAAACCGACATCTTCCCCAGTAAGCCAAGGGAAAATTCACCGCGCAGGATTTGGGCATCTCTTCAACACAAACGGTTCAGATTGAATACGGTATGCAAAGCGAGACTTCGCCGCTAAGCCAAGAGAAAAATCTGGCTTGCAGGATTTGTACATCCCTTCAACGCAAACGGTTTTTTCGGATGATCCGTGTGCAACCACGTACAGACAATTTAACAGATTTGCATCTGTCATATTGGGTATATTGCCATTTGTCAAACAGGAAAGATTGACATTTGTTGATCTAGTAACATTGCCCTTTGTCAACCTTGTAACCCTGCCATTTGTCAAAATTTGCAGCTAAAAATCACTAGCACTATCTAATTTTGCAACTAAAATTCAATAAGCATAGATTTCATACATAGATTAAGCAGTCGTTCTTTACACAAACAGTTCAACTTGACAACTGAACCGACCAAACTTTTCCCCAATTGATGCCAACCACGTACTGAAATAGCTAGTTCAACTATATATACTAGCTAATTTTAAGTACGTACTACAGTTCAACCACATCTATAGTCAGATGAACTGAACAAAATAGCCCCTAAATACTACTACGGAGGGGCTTTGTACTACTTCCAGCAGCCTCTCCTCTGCCCGAGCACACTCAGTAAGAGGCAGAGGAGGAGGAGCCTACCGACGAGCTAGACAACTGGAATACGGTGTCTGCAACCGCTGCACCTTCAGCGACGCTCACCTCGAACGCCCTCTGCCGCTCCAGAAAACCCCTCTCGAAGTGGTGGGACTCCTCGTAGATCTCCTCATTCCGCGCCTTTGCGGTGGCGTGTGCTGCGGCCACGGCGACGTTAAGACTCTTAGCATGCTCGACCAAGCGCTCCTCCTCCTCCCGCAGGAACTCGATATAGCACGCAAGGTCGCTGACGCACATGCTGGGCTCAACCTCCACCTCCCGCCTACAGGCGGCGGTGGCGGAGCGGGTGATGACCCCGGCAGTCGATGGTGGGCCGGCGGCCACGGCGACCGACGATGGGGTAGCGGCCACAACGGCCACCTCCCTCCTTCGGGCCGCGGTGGTGGAGCGGGTGATGGCCACGGTGGCTGACAATGGGGTGGCGGCCACAACGGCCACCTCCCGCCTTTGAGCCATGGTGGTGGAGCGGGCGATGGCCCTGGCTTTTGATGGTGGTGTGGCGGCAGACGGTGGGGTGGCAGCAACGGCAGCCGGCAACAGCTGCCGACGGGCAGCGGCGGCGGAGCGTGTGGTGGGTGTTGTGCGCACACCCGACAGGGATGCCACACGCCCTACACTATGCTGGGGATTGTGCCGCCGCCGTGGTGTAGCCTCCTAGCTGGAGCTATGCTCTAAGGACGGCAGAGTGGCAGAGCGACGATGACGGAACAGTGCCATTGTCGATTGTGGGAGAAGCAGACGAGATAAGCTACAGGGAGGGAGGGGAAAATGTGAAGCAGGACTCGCCGGCCGTGAGGGTTTAGATAGCAGGCCGATAAGCATTGGGATTTTGGGGGATTTCGCCGAGTAGGGTGGGAAGCTTGCGCGGCTATGCGCGGGAACCTGCGCGGTTGCGCGGGAAAGGGCTCACCAACGATTCATTGGCGCCACTTTGAGCCACCGTTTGGTCAAAAGAACACCCCTGCGCACTGCTCAAGCTTGTGCTAGAAGCTATCGGTGGCAGTGGCGTGAAAAGACGTGCGAGAGGAGGACGAAACGACACATACACATATGGTTAATAAAAAAAACATTTGCGACTTAATTACCTACTACCCCTGTCCTGGTTCATAAGTCCTCTTTGTATTTTTGTGACAAACTTTGACTAGAGATTTAACCAATAAAATACGAATGCATGTCACCAAAGATTGTATTATTGGATTCGTATTTGAACATGGTTTCCAATTATATTATTTTTATAACATGCATTAACATTTTGTTAGTTAAATTTAAGGTCAAAATATTTCACAGAATATAAAGTGGACTAATAGACCAAGACGGAGGTAGTAGCACACGGCCGCCTCTACGCAGCGTCGTGAACGATTGTTCGACCACTGTGTGATGTGGAACGCGACGTAGTTTCACATCATGCCGCCGGCTCGCAACTACCGGCCGGCTTGTAGACGACCATTCCCTGCCTGTTCAATTGCTCTATGCGTGTTGTTGCTCATGGTTGAGGTGGCCGCGGCGCCCTCTCCTTGCGTCCTGCCGCGGGCGCTCTGCTCTCGCGTCCCTCCGGGCGCTCTACCCGCGTCCGTCCACACGCGCTACCGGTGTTTGGGGCTGGTGCATGAACACGTACGTTCGTGCTGCCATTATGCACGCGGTTCCGCCGGGTGCGGCGCCATGATGCAGTTACCCGCTGCAAAAACTGCCATGCGGACGTGCCGAGAATCCAGGCCGGCCGGCCCCCATTTATTCCCGCGGCCATTTACTTTTCATCTTTCACGCCACACGACACAATAAGCACACCCACGACGACACATACAGAGAGGACATCCAGCGGTTCCAATGGCGCTCCCCGTGGCTCCAATGGTGCTCCCAGTGGCCGACAACGACAACGGGGGGCAGTTCACCACGCATCACGTAGTGGACACCCACGTGAGGGGGAAGGACTTCTCGGTGGTGTACACGAACGAGCCGGTCTCGGTGGAGAGCTCCATCCAAACTATGGAGCAGTTGCTTGCTGAGGACAAGTACCAAGTGGTCGGCTTCGACCTCGAGTTCACCAGCGGTCGTGCCGGGCAAGATAAGAAGGTTGTCGTCGTCCAGTTGTGTGTGCGACATGACATCCTCGTCTACCACTAACACTTGGCCACAAGGCCTTGTGAGCGTTTCTCCAGGTGTATCAACAGCTCCGACTATAGTTTCGCTACGGTGGACACCACCAATGATCTAAAAGCGCTCAAGGTTTCGGGCTTGACCTGCCAGAATCTTGTCAACATCCGTGACCACTACAAGATCTGGGGCAGCGACAACAAACAGAACTCCCTGGTTGACCTCGCCTCGGCCATCATCAACCCCTACTACATGAAGACAAATGATGAGATCAAGAAGGACAAGAACACCTGGCACAGTGCAGGCATCAGAGACTGGATGAAGAACACGTCAAGTACGCGACCAAGGACGCGTACACAAGCTACAAGATGTACAGGTGGATCGTTGACATGAGGAAGTTTCTTCGTCCTGCCCTAGATGAGGGATCGAGCCACATAGCAGTGGCGGGAGCTTCACAAGAAGTAGATGACTTGACGATCATTTCTCCTAGTTTAGAATGCATGCAATTGTTTATTGAGGTGTGTGTGCGAATAATCTATATAGTCACTTATGTAATTGGATGTTTATTTTAGTTATATATATGTTGTTCTGCTGTAGACAGAGCAAATCACACAGCTTATTAGCAGCAATTGTCTGTGTTATTATTGGTCTTCACACACATTTTGGATTACAGACATGTTTTCCGTGTATCACACACATCTTGTTCAGTTGAACTGTTTCTGTTGTCTTGGCTGATCGCAAACAGTTCATCCGAGTGAACTATATGCCCTCCATCGCACACACCTTGATCTGACTGGCCGTTTCTATTGTGTTTCCTAATCGCACATAGTTCATCCTAGTGAACTGCATGCCATATATCGCACACGCCCTCATCTGGCTGACCGTTACTGTTGTTCTAGATCATCGCAAGCAGTTTGTATGGAATAACCGTATGCCACGCATCACACACGCAGCTCTGATCTGAACCGTATTTGATGTATCCACCATCATTAACAGTTTGTCTTTTTTTATGGTTTTCTTACACCACTGTTTGCGATTAATGTGTCGCACATAGTTTCGTCGAAGGGTCTCTGATTGGACTGTCGCGTTTGGACCATCCTACAGTAGCGAAAATTCCTGGTTAGGCCAGTGATCTATATGTCATACCGCAGAAGGAGGGTGAATATCTCTGCAAGTACATTCAGAGATTTAGCCGTGTGTACCACAACATTCCTGACATTCAACCTGTCGCTGTCATCAGCGCATTTCACGAAAATGTGCATAACCACAAGATGCGGGAAGAGCTGGCGATGAATAAGGTGAGGGATGTCACCAAGCTTTATGCTCTGTCCAACAAGTTTGCACGTGCTAAAGAGCGGAGGAGACTTCCTGGGGAGGACGTTGGCGCAGAAGTCGACTCTGAGGATGACGATGCCACCACCACCCCGAAGAAGAAGGGACGCAAGTGCAATAGGAAGCGCAAGGGCAATGCAGTTTTAGCTATTGAGGGATCCGACAATGTTGACACCGCCAAGAAGGCCAAGACTGAGATCCTCGGCAAGGAAGTTGTCGGGTGCACCTTGTGTCAAGCCTTGGCGGCTGCCGACAAGACGGAAGGCTCCAACAAGCAATATTGCAAGATCCATCGTACCAAGGGCCATGACCTCCAAGACTGCCAGCAAGTTGAGCAGCTTGCCGAGAAGCAGAAGGCTGAGTATGAGAAGGGAGATAAGGAGAAGGCCCAGGATGGTACTGGAGGATCCAATAAGAAACACAGTGGTCGAGGATGTCACCACGGCAAGGCTAAGCAGTAGAAGGAGAAGCATGTTAGGGGCCGCGACAAGAAAGGAGATGATGATGAGGAGGAGGACGAAGAGGATGATGATGAGTCCAGCGAGCATGAGTTCTAGAAGGTCATAGAAGCCATGTGCATTGACGGAGGCACATCTTTGCACTCCTCTCACCGCCAACTCAAGCAGTGGGCGCATGAGGTCAATGCGGCAGAGCCAGCAGTTGACGCCGAGAAGCCACTGAAATGGTCCAACACGTCCATCATTTTTCATGGTGAGGACCACCCTGATCGCACAACTGCGGTCGGGTGCTTGCGGTTGTTGGTTTCACCAACAATACGCAACCTCATAGTGACAAAAATGCTGGTTGACGGTGGGGCTGGCTTAAACTTGATTTCGCCAGATGTAATCCAGAGGTTGCAAATTTCCGATGAAGATCTCAAGAAAACAAGCATGTTTCAAGGGATCAATCCAGGAAGGAACCAATCTAAGGGTAAGATCACGCTGCCGGTGACATTTGGCAGTGAGCTGAACTACAGGACGGAAAAGATCGTCATCGACGTCGTCAAGATTCCATTGCCATATAATGGGATTGTTGGCTGCCCGGCACTGCCAAAATTCATGGTAGCATCCCATTATGCTTACAACACATTGGAGATGCCAGGACCGATGAGCATCATCACCATCACTCTGATAAGAAAGATGCACTCATTTGCGCTGATCAACTTTACTGGGAAGCAGTTGCAACATCTGCTGCCAAGGCACTTGCTCCTGCCGACAAAGCTCCCAGGGGGAAGACGAGGAAGAAGACCGATAAGACCTCTGACAAGGACTCTGGCAAGTGCACCTCTTCAGAGTGCTGCACTACCATTGAGGACACGCCTGAGAACTCTGCTGGCAAGAGTAAGAAAACCAAGGCAGCTCCAGCAGCAAGCAAGAAGGTGCCCTCCAAGGAGGATGGCACGGGGGGAACTTTCACCATAAGTTCCACCCTCGACGACAAATAGGAAAGCGTGCTCATTTCCTTCCTACAATGTTGATGTGTTTGCATGGCAACCGTCTGACATCCCCGGTGTTCCCAGGGAGGTAATTGAGCACCACCTTGATGTCTGCCCTCATGCGTGACCTGTCAAGCAAAAGGTCAGGAAGCAAGCTTTGGAACAGCAATAGTTCATTGCCGAGGAAATTAAGAAGCTAGAAGCGGCAGGCTTGGTAAGAGGAGTGCTCCATCTAACTTGGTTGGTCAACCCAGTTGTGGTGCGCAATGCAAATGGGAAATGGAGACTTTGTATTGACCATGCTGATATCAATAAAGCTTGTCCGAATGATCCTTTTCCCTTGCCGCACATCGACCAGATTGTGGACTCCACTGTCGGCTGCGATTTACTATCGTTTCTTGATGCCTACTCTGGGTATCACTAAATTTTCATGTCCAAGGAGGATGAAGAGAAGACTGCATTTATCACTCCATGTGGCACGTATTGCTTTATACGTATGCCTTTCGGATTGGAGAGTGCTGGTTCTACTTTTGCAAGAGCAGTCCAGATTGGTCTTGAGCCCCAGCTGCACATAAATGTGGAAGCTTATATGGATGACACAGTGGTCAAAACAAAGGACACAACAACACTTATACAAGATCTAGAAGAGACATTTGCAAGACTGCGCAAGATCAATTTGAAGCTCAACCCCGAGAAGTGTGTGTTCGGCGTCCCATCCGGCAAGCTTCTCGGGTTATTTGTGTCTCAACGTGGAATTGAAGCAAATCCCGACAAGATCAAAGCAATCGAGCAAATTGAAGCACCGAAGCGCGTCAAGGATGTGCGCCCCCTTGCTGGCTGCATTGTTGCATTAAGCAGGTTCATCTCCAAGTCTGCTGAGCATGCCCTGCTGTTTTTCAAAATTTTGAAAAAGGCATGTCTAATGAAATGGACTCCGGAAGCGAAGGTCATGCTGCAAGATTTGAAGAAGTACCTCTCCTTTGTGCCAACACTGGTTGCGCCAAAGCCACAAGAGCCGTTGCTGCTATACTTGGCGGCAACAAATCAAGTGGTTAGTGCTGCACTAGTGGCTGAGAGGGAAGTTGAAGATGAAGGACCAACGGATGCGGGCCCATCAAGCGACAAGCCGAAATCTTTTCAGGCAAGTCCTAGTGGCGACAAGTCAAGTGTAGATCAAGCAAATGCAACAGAACAACAAGTAGTGCAGAAGAAGAAGTTGGTGCAGGGACCAGTCTATTTTGTTTGCTCCCTTCTCCAGGGGGCTAGATCAAGATATTCTGGTGTATAGAAACTACTTTTTGGTCTTCTTATGGCCTCAAGAAAGCTGCGCCACTATTTCCAAGCACATCATATTACCGTCGTCACTCGCTTTTCGATGCAAAGGATATTGAGAAATCCAGATGCAACTGGCAGGATTGTGGAGTGGGCGTTGGAACTATCAAGCTTTGGTCTCAAGTTTGAAAGCACTTCAACAATTTAGAGCAGGGCCTTGGCGGAGTGCATTGTAGAATGGATGCGAACGCCAGATGAAGAAATCTTGGAGACTACTCTTCTCGGCAAAGAAACAAATAAAGATTGGATTATGTACTTTGACTAGGCTTTTTTGCTGCAAGGCGCTGGTGCCAGAGTGCTGCTTGTCACACCCAGCAGAGAGCACCTCAAGTACGTAGTTTAGATGCACTTTCCCAGGGAGAAAGCAACAAACAACACTGTTGAGTATTAAAGACTGGTTGCCGGTCTCAGGATCATGGCAGACCTTGGAATTAGAAAGCTCATTGTCAGAGGCAACTCGCAGTTGGTTGTAAAGCAAGTAAACAAGGATTATCAGAGCCCATTGATGGAAGCATATGTTGATGAAGTGAGGAAATTGGAAGAGCACTTTGACGGATTGCAAATGGAGCACATTCCTCATGCGGAAAACAACATTGCTCATGATCTGTCAAAACATGCCGCCCTCAAGTTACCTATGGAACCAGGAACTTTTGTGCTCCATTTAACTCAGTCATCTGTAACACCATCAACAGGGCACAACAAGAGAAGAAAATTGAACACCGACAAGTACTTTCCCACAGAGCTCCCACAAGTCGCCGTCAAGGAAGTTGCCGGAGACAACGCCAAGCTTGCCGGTGAGCAGCAAACTCCGGCAGGATCCCAAGTCCTTGCCATTGAGATTAGCAATCCCACAGCTAAAGAAATGCCTTTAGTCCTTGTCATCGAGCCACAAGCTCCTGTATGGGCACAACAGATTGTCCAGTTCCTTTAAACAAGAGAACTTCCCGAAGAGCAAGAAGAAGCTGAAAGAGTAGCCCGTCAATCAAGTATGTAACAGTTCATTGATAATGTTCTGCACAGAAAGAGACCAAATTGGGTGAAATTGAGGCGTATTTGCTGGGAAGATGGACAGAAGCTGTTGGCAGAGATACATGGAGGCATATGTGGCTCTCACATAGGATTAAGATCTCTTGTCGGCAAAGCATTCCGGCAGGGTTTCTATTGGCCCACTGCCCTCCAGGATGCAATTGCACTAGTAACCAAATGTGAAGCATGCCAGTTTCATTCAAAGAGATCACATCAGCTAGCTCAAGCCCTTCAGACAATCCCTCTTTCCCGGCCCTTCTCGGTCTAGGGGCTTGACATATTGGGCCCCTTCCCGCATGCTGTCGGGGGCTTTGAGTACTTATATATTGCAGTCGACAAGTTCAGAAAGTGGCCTGAAGTAGAACCAGTGAGGAAGGTGACAGCACAATCAGCCGTCAAGTTCTTCAAGGGACTTGTTTGCCGTTTTGGAGTGCCCAACAGGATCAACACTGACAATGGCACATAGTTCACGAGCCACACCTTCATGCAGTACATCCAAGACCTTGGCAGCAAGATTTGTTTTGCATTAGTTGCTCATCCAAGGAGTAACGGCCAGGCAGAGAGAGCAAATGCTGAAGTGTTGCGAGGCCTCAAAACAAGAACTTTCGACAAGCTGCACAAGTGCGGAAGGCACTGGATTGGTGAGTTGCCAGTGGTTCTTTGGTCACTCAGGATGACACCAAATCGAGCCACTAGCCAGACACCCTTCTCCCTAGTTTATGGTGCAGAAGCGGTGCTTCCCATGGAACTCATGTACGGGGCACCTCGAGTGCTCGCCTATGATGAGCTTGAACAAGAGCAGCAACGGCAAGATGATGCCACTCCTTGAGGAAGATCGTCCTCAGGCTGCTGTGTGTGCTGCCCGTTATTAGCAACCTTTGCGCCGCTACCATGGCCGCAAAGTTCACGCCCAAAGTCTTGAGGAGGGTGACCTTGTTCTTCGAGGGATCCAGTCTGCCAAGAATTCAAACAAGTTGACGCCAAAGTGGGAAGGCCCTTATCGGGTAGTACGAGTCACTAGGACTGGTGCAGTCCGCCTAGGGACTGAAGATGGCACACCTGTGCACAGCTCATGGAGTATTGAGCATCTTTGCATGTTCTATCCGTGAGGCGCGGGTTGTCGGGCCGCCCGATAACCACCTTTTGTACGAGTCTACCGGCAAGGCATGTAATCCTTTGTACAAAGCCAGGCACAGAGCCTGTGCATAGTGAAATAAAGCTAAGTGTTTCACAACTCTGGGCAATTCACATGTTAAATTGTGCATGCTTGTATGTGATGTTGTGTTACATTTGCCTTGTGTGAGTGTTAATGAACCGTCAAGGTTCCATACCTCTCTTTTCTCTTCTTTCTTTTTCTCAAAAGGACAGAAGGTTGCCTCGCATGCAAGTTTGCCGGGGGAAGTGATGGTATGGACACCGACAAGTGACGTTCAAGTTGACATTTTACGATAAGAAGTACAACAAAGAAAAGTTAAGTTAAAAAACTTTGAAATAAATTCTTTGTTGTAGATCTACTTTCCCTTGAACGTTTTGGCTTTTGTATGGAAAACCTACACGCAAAGGAACCTTGTCATAATCAGCTGCGCTCTTACTTTGTTTCGAGTCTGCTCAACAACTTAAGTAGCTGTAGTGTGATCGCCAAGATATCTTGCCGACAGCGACACCTCCGGCAGGCTACTAAGGATCCGTTCCTCAAAGTGCTTACGGAAAGGGTGCATGCACCGGCAAGTTTCCAACAAAGCGTAGGGTATAAGACATGCAAAAATAAAATTGAACAAGGGATGCAGCATACATCCATACAAACACAACAAGTTTATATTACATCAATAGTCAACTCCAGTTCTAACTTAAGATAAATGTTGTCTTTTGTGGGCCGCTGACGACAAGATGGAGTAAGATGACTAGTCCCTGCACTGGCCTTCGACCCTCTTAACTTGGCTCACCTTGTCGATGATAGGCGAGACAAGCTCTTTAATTGCCTTGGCGTCGGCGTCCTTCGGCAAGCTAGCAAGGACATTGGTGAAGTTTGTGCCGGGATTCCGATAACCAACCTTGACGAGCACCTTGAAGAGGATGGCCCGGTAGAGCTTGCAGGTTTCTTCAGCAAGATAGGCGGATCGGTTGGATTGGAGTAGCTTGAGCGCATCAACAATGTTCTCAAAGAACAAGGTCAGCCTGGCACTAGCAGTGTCCCTCTCATTGGTGGAGAAGCTGAAGTTCTGCAAGCCCATTGCAGTTAGCTGTGTGGTGAGGTTTTGTGCTGCTTTGACAAGGCACTCAGTCCAGATCTGTACGCTATCCTTGTACTCATTGTATCTGTTGGCGACATTGGCAAGCAGATTCTTCTCACTCTGGATGTTCTTGCTTAGAGTTTTCTCTCGAGCCCTGCTATCCTCAAGGGACTTCTCCAGCGTCTCCAGCTTCAATTTCAGATCAGCAATGGCCTCATTGGCTTTGGTAAGATCTTGGGTCTTGGCAGATATGGAAGTTTGCATCTCCGCCAAGTCGTAGAGTATCTTCTCTATGTTGGCCTTGAGCGTCGAGATTTCCTTACCATGGTCCTCAAGATCTGCTTCCAACTTCTTCACCTTGCTTTCCAGCTCGTTCTTGGCAGTCTGTGTAGCTTCAGCAGCATTGATGGCCTCCTTGAACATGGCGGCGTGATCCGCAGCCTCAGCTACAAGTACTTCTCTGTGCTTCTGCTCCAGCTCCTGGGTCCGCCGCGCAACAAGAATTTCCATCTCTTCATCCTTGCCGCGGAGCTTGGCGGCAAGTGCTTCCTTGCGAGCGGCATGGTCTTCTTTGTGAGCGTCAAGCCCAACCTTGCACTTTTTCAGTTTAGCATCCTCTGCTGATATTCTTTGCTTGGCTTCCTCTTGAGCTTTCTCAGCATCAGACTTCTCCAAGTCCTTGGTCAGTTGCTCCCGGTGGTTGGTCAGTTCTTGGAGAGATTCAGTATACCAGATTTGCATCTCTTCGACGCTCTTATGGAAATCTATTTCTACTACTCCTATGACTGCCATCCTGGAATCTAGGCTTTTTGTCTGACTGCAGTGAAGTGCTTGGAGCTGTTGAAAGTTGTCGCTCATGGCCTTGAGGAGCTGCTCTTCTTTGGACCCGCTGGTGCTGGCGCGTGGTTCATCAACAATCTTGAGCCCGGCAGCAGTGATGATATCCTCATCAAAGTTCTCTTCTTTGGTTGGCGCCCCAGTGCTTGCCGTTCCTGGGAGGCTGACGAACAGATTGTCGCCAACCTTAAGATATTTGCTTGATGGAGGGGCGTCAGATGTTGATGGTTGATCCTTGACAACTGTCTTGCCAGCAACACATGAGCTGGTGGCCGGGACAATGCCAAGTGCTCCTGCGGCAGGAATGTCGGGAAGGAAATATGCCCTAGAGGCAATAAAAAAGTTGGTATTTTATATTTCCTTATCCATGATAAAGGTTTATTATTCATGCTAGAATTGTATTGATTGGAAACTTAAATACATGTGTGGATATATAAACAAATATCGTGTCCCTAGTAAGCCTCTAGTAGACTAGCTCATTGATCAAAGATGGTTAAGGTTTCCTAACCATAGACATGTGTTGTCACTTGATAATGAGATCACATCATTAGGAGAATGATGTGATGGACAAGACCCATCCATTAGCTTAGCATATGATCGTTCAGTTTGTTGCTATTGCTTTCTTGATGTCAAATACATATTCCTTCGACTATGAGATCATGCAACTCCCGGATTCCGTAGGAATACCTTGTGTGCTATCAAACATCACAACGTAACTGGGTGATCATAAAGATGCTCTACAGGTATCTCCGAAGGTGTCTGTTGAGTTGGCATGGATCGAGATTAGGATTTGTCCCTCCGAGTATCGGAGAGGTGTCTCTAGGCCCTCTCGGTAATACACATCACAAGAAGCTTGCAAGCAAAGTGACTAAGGAGTTAGTTACGAGATGGTGTATTACAAAATGAGTAAAGAGACTTGCCGGTAACGAGATTGAACTAGGTATGAAGATACCGACGATCAAATCTCGGGCAAGTAACATACCGACAGACAAAGGGAATTACATATGTTGTCATAAGGTTCGACCGATAAAGATCTTCATAGAATATGTAGGAACCAATATGAGCATCCAGGTTCTGCTATTGGTTATTGACCGGAGAGGTGTCTCGGTCATGTCTACATAGTTCTCGAACCCGTACGGTCCACACGCTTAACGTTCGTTGATGATATAGTGTTATACGAGTTATGTGATTTGGTGACCGAATGTTGTTCAGAGTCCTGGATGAGATCATGGACATGAGGAGGAGCTCCGGAATGGTCCGGAGGTACAGATTGATATATAGGACGATGATGTTTGGACACCGGAAGAGTATCGGAGGTACCGGGTATTCATCGGATCACCGGAAGGGGTTCCAGGAAGCCCCAAGAGGCTTTATGGGCTTAATGGGCCAAAGTAGGGAATACACCAGCCCACAAGGGGCTGGTGCGCCCCTCTCCCTGGCCGCCGGCCCTAGGGGAAGGAAAGGGGGAGGGTTGGCCCCTCCTGCCTTTCCCTCCTCATGAGAGAAAGGAAGGGGGGGACCTCCCCCTGCCTTCCTCCCGCTCACAAATAAGGAAGGGGGGCGCGGGTAGGGCAGGGGCCCAAGGAGGATTCAGCCTCCTTGGGGGCGCCTCCTAGCTGCCTCCCCTCCCCCAACCTATATATACGAGGGAGGGGCGCCACACAAGAACACGACAATCTCTTAGCCGTGTGCGGCGCCCCTCTCCACAGTTTTGTCCCTTGGTCATATTTTTGTAGTGCTTAGGGGAAGCCCTGCGGAGATAGCATCACCACCACCATCACCACGCCAAAGTGCTGCCAGAACTCATCCACTACTTCGCCCGTCTTGCTGGATCAAGAAGGTGAGGACATCACCGAGCTGAACGTGTGCTGAACACAGAGGTGCCGTATGTTCGCACTACAAAAAATAGACACATCCATGACATTTTGGGCCGAACGAATTTTTTTCTGTCATGCTTATGACACTTCTATGACGATAATTATGACAAAACCCGGTATCATCATAGATGTGGTGGGCTCCTACTTCTATGTCAAAAAATCATGACAAAAATGGGCTTTTCATCCTGGGCGGGCCGGAGACGCACCTGCATCACATTCTTTGGGCCGTCCATGACGGAAAAAAATCATGGTAGAAGCGAGGGTGAGGAAAATTTCGGGGAGTTCCCAGTTACGGTGGGTGGTCGGGGCCGAGCGATGCACGCGAGGTTTGCGCGTTTTCTCTCGTATACGTACGCGCGTGTGTGCGAGGCGTTGGACTCTAACTGAACCCGAGCGAGGCGTTCACTTACTGAACCCGAGCGATTGCACTAGCTACGTTACTGAACCCGAGTGATCGATCGATCCCTGGCTGTTAACTGAACCTGATCGACGAATTCCTTCGCTACTGCTGCTAACTGAAGCCGATCGAACCTGCTGCCTCTTGATGAACAGTGAATGTGGGGGTTGGTTGAACGAGTCGAGACGTACGTGGTTGGGGTTGGATGAACAGTTCCCGGTGGGGGTTGGATGAACAGGACCCCGTGGTAGTAGTAGTAGTAGTAGGCCGTTGCCGCTAGATGAACAGGACCCCGAGAGGAGGCCGCCACAGTTGAGCTGGTTGGGGTGGATGAACAAGACCCCGTGGAGGGCTGGTTGAACAATAGCCGATGGAGGGCTGGATGAGCAATAGCCCGTGGATGAACAGTAGCTAGTGGAGGCAGGAGGAAGATGCGGTGGATGAACAGTGCAGGTGGAGGCTGAAGGAAGTCAACGGTGGGTGAACAGTAGCCCATGGATTCCCGTTTTGCGGTACGCCACACCCCTCCGATGAACAGGACCCCCGTTTCGACCGTAGCGCTCCAACACAAGTCTGTTTCCTCCGTTTTGCGGTACACCACACCCCTCCCGATGAACAGGACCCCCGTTTCGACTGTATTGCTCCAACACAAGTCCGTTTCCTCCGTTTTGCGGTACGGCACACCCCTCCCGATGAACAGGACCCCCGTTTTGACCGTGGCCAGTCGAACAGAAGGCCGTTTCCTTCATACTGCGGTACGCCAGACCCCGTTTTGGCTGTTCCGTCCAAGCCGGTTGGCTCCTGTTGAACAGGACGCATTCCGACCCAGTCTATTGCCTCCCGATGAACAGGACGCTGTTTCTCCGTTCCGACCCAGCCAGTTGGCTGCTCGATGAACAGGACGCTGTTACTGCCGTCCGTTGCCTCTCCATGTACACGAGCCCTGGCCGTACATATGCGGGAGTAGGCGTTCGAGACCCCGCCCGTATGTACGTACGTGGCCGTATTTTTTGGCATGTGGCTGTACGTACATGTACACGGTTTAGACGGGACTGCCTGAACTGCTACATCGGGGGCTCTACTACTACACGTGCTGCTGCTTGCTCAGCCATGGTTCATTGTTGCAGAGAGACCGATCGACCAGTATGTACGTACATGTTCGCGACAACGCTATGTACGCTTCGACCAGGTGGGTGCCGACTGTCAGGGAGTATAAGGACACACTTCCTTGCGTGCGAAGTTATTGATGGTGGGTCCGAGCTGTCAGGGGAAGGATTCATTTTTTTCGCACCTAATATGGAGGCACTTTCCTTGCGTCCGAAGATATAGCTGGTGGGTCCCAGCTGTCAGGGGGGAAAACGTTTTTTCGCAAAATACAGCTAAGCCAAAATACAGAGGCCCTTTCGGTAGGTCCCTGCTGTCCGGTGCAGGAATCATTATTTTGCGCGTAATAAGGAGGCACTTCCTTGCTGCGGCCGTGGACCCAGCTGTTAGCCTCTCCACGTACAGTCCTCTTCCGATGTAAGTCGTTCCTTGACCACGTTGACCACGCCGCACCGAGAGCACCAAAGCGGTGGACGACGGCGAGGCCTAGGAAGGGAATGACCCGGAGCCGGGGAAGACTCGGCAGTTGTTTCCCACACGGAGGGGCGTACGAGGGTTTACTGGTTGGGCCGCAGTGTGAGGCTGCCATCGCCGGAGAACAACAGCAGGTCTGGGTGAGTACAGGGATGGCCAGGCCAGCTATGGGAGTAGGATGGGGCAGTGAGGCCTATGTGTCAGCAGAGCCGGCCACGGGAGGCAGGAGCAGGCGGCACGACCGGCGCTGGTTTGGGCGGCTGGAGCAAGAAGACTAGAGGTTGAAGAAGCACTACGGTTGTTGGATGGACATTGTACGGTCACTGGAGCTAGAATCGTTCATATTGACTAACTTGACAAAGCCCTCCGTTGGCGTCAACTTAGTAGGCCCACAAGTCAGTCTCCAACTATGGTGGGTCCAAGATAGCAGGGGGAGTACTCATTTTTTTGTGCGTAATAAGGAGGCACTTCCTTGCGTGCGAAGATATAGATGGTGGGTCTGAGCTGTCAGCGGGAGGAACATTTTTTCATGAAATACAGAGGCCCTTCCGGTGGGTCCCTGCTGTCAGGTGGAGGAATCATTATTTTGCGTGTAATAAGGAGGCACTTCCTTGCGTGCGGCCGTGGACCCAGCTGTCAGCCTCTCCACATACAGTCCTCTTCCGATGGATGTCGTTCGTTGACCACGTTGACCACAACGCGCCGAGAGCACCAGGGCGGTGGACGACGACGAGGCCTAGGAAGGGAATGACCCGGAGCCGGGGAAGACTCGGCAGTGCTTGCCCACGCGGTGGGGAGTACGAGGGTTTACTGGTTCGGCTGCCGTCGCCGGAAAATAATAGGAGGTGTGGGTCAGTAGAGGAATGGCCTGGCTAGCGATGGAGTAGGGTCGGGCGGTGCGGCCTGCGCGGCAGCACAGCCGGCCACGGGAGGAGGGAGCAGGCAGTCCCGCCAGCGCTAGTTTGAGCGGCTGGAGCAGGTAGAGCAGAGATTGAAGAAGCACATCGGTCGTTGGATGGACATCCAACAGCCACTGCTCTCGTGTGTTGACTAAGTTGACACGGCCTTGCGTGCGCGTCAACCTTTTTTTTATGAAAGCGTACGCGTCAACCTATAGTAGGCGCACAAGTCAGCCTCAAATCTACGGAAAACAGCATACAGTCCATCTGCCATTATTTCTAATAATTTACAGCCCATTTGCTAATTCTAAAGGATTATTTTGGAGCCCATATTCTTTTTGTTAGCATTACAGCCCATATTGTGGCCACGGTTAAAAATTCCTACGAAATTTTGCATATTTCGGTGCGGTCCGAACTGTTTTTAATGCCGAAATTTCGAGTCACGTTCAAACTAATTTAAAAATAATAAATTTATATCAATTTAAAATCCAACATAATTTTCCCTGCAAAAAAAATTTAAATTCAAAATGTTGAAATCTTTAAAAAATGATATTTGAAACTAATTGCCGGTTTGTTGTGTTTATAAATTTACATTCCATTTCTTACTACTTCATTTTCTGGGCAAGCGAATACATCGCTCTCGTCGCGAACCACTATTTTCATTTAAAGTTCAAGTAAAAATAAAACTCGATCAATAGCGTGCCACCGCTTCCAAGTCGCACTATAAAATCACCGCGTCCAGGACGCACTATGTACTGTATCATTCACGTGCGGTCCGCGACCCTCCATCAAGTTGAAAACTAGACTAGTCAAAATGTCAATTGGGATGCCTCTTTGTAAAAAAAATGCGCTCCTAGTTTAAAAAAATCGCTCCTACATGTACCCGCAACTGGGTGTGAGAGAACTAGTGCGTGCGTGCACCGCTTCTCTTCGTGAGAGTACAATATACTACGCCCAAAGAACGTTCGCCACAAGAGTAATAGTATAAGTGTGTGACGTGTGAGTTAAAATAAAAGGTGCGCAACGTATTTTATTTTTTAGAAGTTCTGAGGGTAGGGTGTGAAGAGCACATATGTGTGTGACGTCTACCTACAGATAGATGGTGGGTGCGAGAGGACTCGGGAGAGTCGTGACTCATGAGGGTGCGTGTGTGCGTGAGAGAGAGGGGGCACCGGGCACGTATCAATGCAATGCATGTGTCCGTAAATCATATCTGACAAACGTCCGCCTCAAGCCGTTTCCTGACGAACGCCGTAAGAACCATTAGATCGGCATCCAACAGTGTCAGTTTTGCCATGGCATTTAACAGAACAGCCACTCCTCCGACACACAAATATTCCATGTGAGTGTTAGCAACTGCCATATGCTCCTCCCCCCGTTCCAAAATGTAGTGCATATAGCTTTATTGAAAATTCGAACCTCTGAAACTTTTACCGAGTTTTCGTATACCAAAATGCACATATAGAATACCCAGTATATATCATTTCATTCATCTTCGAGAGGTAACTATAAAGATGGGGGAGGAGTGTACAAAGAAAGACCGTCGTATCACCTGCAACAATTTCAACCATCCTTTGGTGTAGAGGAATATCATAAGAACTCTATATGATATGATTTTTATAGGATTTTTTCCTTTAGAGCCAATTGGTTCAAAGGAATAGATTCATATACTCCACATTTCAAAGGAAAATAAACATGATATCATTTTTATAGCTTTAGAGCCACTTGGTTCATATGAATGGATTCCTATACTCCCACTATTTCAAAGGAAAATAAACATTAGCGTATATTCAATAGAAAAGTTCCTATGATGTGAACCAAATGACATCTCTTTTCTAATCCCTCCTCATAGGAAATGAGATACATGTCATCTCTAGATTCAATAGAAAAGTTCCGATGATGTGAACCAAATGACATCTCTTTTCTAATCCCTCCTCATAGGAATTGAAATACATGTCATCTCTAGATTCAATAGAAAAGTTCATATGATGTGAACCAAATGACATCTCTTTTCCATTCCCTACTCATAGGAATTGAGATACATGTCATCTCTTTCCCTACAACTTCCATATATACATCTTCTATTCCTAAATAGCTAGTACAACCCACTAGTAGCTTTTTCCTGGACATGCAACTATGGCACATGAACACGTCATGCATGCAAGTCATAAATCACATTGTTTTTGTACTCTATGCATGCAAGCACCACATCATCAATTCGTGCATGTTACTCATAAGTTATTTCTTGCATTAGATTTTGTATTGACAATGTATGTGTTGGTCACGTGCACACATATGTAGTTCACATTCACATTTTTGTTAGAAATGTCATTCTTTTATCTGCAATTCATTTTTTCTCTTTGTATTACATTTTGACTTTAAGCATACATTCACTTCCCATTAGTTATAGATGTTTTTGGAGGAACTTTTATGCATTATTTTGAGTAGAAAATTTCACGCGGCCGCGGGTATATCAAAATGCGGGGCCCATGCATCATTGCCTTTCGGTCGAACCTACGTCCATAATTTTTTGTACGTCTATCTCCACTGGTCCCCGAACCCAAAATGCTGCCTCGTTCCCGTAAAACCAAGCAGCCCACCCGTATTAAGGCGTCGACTCGAACTCAATCCCTCTCCCATTTACTACGGCGTGGCCCCGCACGCCGTAGTACTCCTACAAACCCTACCCGCCGCACGCATCATCGGTTTTTTCAAGAGGACGAGGGAGAAGCGGATTTGTAGTGGAGACTCCTACCCTAGGGCGCCCTAGGTAGCTGCCGCACGCATCATTGATTTTCGTTTTTCTTTATGCTCTTGCGCCCTAGAGTGAAATGATGGTTGCTTCGTCCGTCCAGCTTAATGCGGGAAAGGTGGGGCTTTGTGATTTGACCCCTCGTCGCTCATTTACTACTACTGCGGCGCTACGACCGGGGTGCCTCCAAGTCCAACCGTTGCTCCGAACTGTAATTTGGTGCATCGCACGTGGAACAAGACTGTGGATGAGCCACATGTCGGCCATAGGGGTCCTGTTAAGTGTGTCGCCATTTCGTGTGCGGACTGACCCTGCTGAGTTGCTACGCCAACACGACAGGAGCAGCCTACCACTTGGTTTTGCTCCTTGGTGAATCCCGACTATATTGATCTAAAAATATACTACTCCCTCCGTCTCCGTTTATAGGGCATGCACGTAGTTCTAGGTCATCTATTTGACTAACTAAATATGAGTTATATGTGACAAAAAGTATATCATTGGATTTTTAAGCGGATGTAGTTTCTAAACATATATTTTTCATCACATATAATACATATATAGCTAGTTAAATTCTCAACCTAGAACGATGTGCATGCCCTGCAAACCGAGACGGAGGAAGTAGTAAAAATGAGGTGATTTTACCGAGCGGTGGGCAGGGGAGCATGGCCTGTCATGCAGTCTCACATGTCATGATGTACCAAGGCGATGCACATCCCTCTTGAGACAGGACAATGGCAGAAGCAATACGTGGTTTTCTTGAAGGAGATGATGGCGAAGCGGATTCAGCGAAGTGTGTAATAATGGTTGCTTCGTCCGTCTGGGGGAAAGGTGCGGCATTGTGATTTGATGTCTCATTGCTCATTACTACTCTACTACTGGGGCGCTATGACTGGGGTGCGTCCCCCTGCTGTTCTGCACTGTTATTTGGTGCATGACATGTTGACCCGGTTGCTATATGTCCCACATGTCGGCGAGAGGAAGTACAGAATTCATGAAAGAGAGCGTCTCCACTCTTTTAGTACGCCGGAGGAGTACAAGACACGTCTTGGTTTTTGCTGCTTCGCGCGATCCATCGATACAAACCTGGATTAAAAAAGGCAAGGGCGGGTCTTTTCCCGCGCGGCAGGCAGGGGAGTTTGGCATAGTCTGTTCGAGGCAACGAGGCAAGAAGGGAAACAAGCAAATAAAGGTTGAGCGACTTAGTTTTGGGAAAATCTGATTTTACGGAGTATGTACACACTATGGAGGTAGTACTACTTACGACTCCCTCCTTTCCGGTTTATAGGGCTCATCTAAAAAAATTCATTTTTCCGTTTTATGAGTCTCAATTCTACTAGTACTTACCATCACATGTTTGGATTTCGAGGTGCATTAAATCACCCGATGTAAGCAGTATCAAGAGAAAACTCACCAATGCATGTAGAAGTTTATGGAAATTTAGTGGTCATGCATGCATTCGTTGTAATTAATGCATCGGTAAACATAACTTTTTGAGAAAAATGAGCGTACTAAATAAGTACTTGTGCAAACTAAGAAATTAATTCCACCACTCACCGTCTACCTTGGTTGGAGAGATTTTGAAATTGAGCCATAAACCGGAAAGGAGGGAGTAGTAACATAGCCTAGGGTAGCTTGCTGCACCACAGACTCCAAGGAAATTGCTGTAGTACTACTCCTATGTACTATCACTGTACTACTCCTACTAGTACTAAAAGACATATATTTCAAACAATATGATAATCTCTCTAACCAAGGTAGGGGAGTATATGTATAACGGAGGGAGTAGTAAAATTTTCTCCTCGTCCTGCAAGCCACCGCGCGTGTGGGCGAGGGAGCGGGCGTAGGCATAGTAAGCAAGCTTCTCCTCGTCCTGTGACTCTACGAGCCACCGCACCCGTGGGCGGGGGAGAGGGCATAGCAAGCTTCTCCTCGTTCTGCGAGTTGACGGGACACATCAAAAGTAGTACTATAGAGCATCTCTAGTGTATAGAACCTTGCCTCTAAGGTAGGCCCCACATGGTTTGCCTCTTCTCAAATGAAAAAACCACAATGTATAGAGACTCTAACCAGCCTCTAAGGTGGGCCCTAGAAGAAATTTAAAAAGTATTGATTAGCACCACATTTGTCCAATCAGTACTATTTCTCTTGTACTCCTACTTTCTTATGCTTCCTAAGGCTGACAAGTGGGACCAGATGGATTGTTACATTGTTAGAGGCAGCCTCTAAGGTTAGACGCGATGCTAGCCAATTTTTTGTTAGAGGTAGTTCATGCAATGTATAGAGGCCTGCCTCTAATAGGAGAGAGAGGGATTAGAGGAAACAAAAAGCATACATTGTGGATGCCCTAAGTGCCTACTTTCCGGTCTATATGACTCAATTTGAAATCCAGAATGTATCCATAATAGATGCTGAGTGGTGGAATAAATTTGTTACTTCCATAGTTCGCAAAAGTACTGAGCATGTGAGATGGTGAACGGAGGGAGTACGATACCATTAGTACTATGTACAATTCTTTTGGAAGGGTTGTAGTAGTCCCTCCCATTCACATGTTCACATTTCAAGCTTCAATAAAAATGTTGCATGCAAGGATTAAGAGAAACCTCAGCAATGCATGTACTCCCTCAATCCATAGGGTCTAAAATGCATTTTGGAAGCTAACTTTGACCACATGTTAGAGCAAAAATATGACATCCAACTTACACAAATCTTACCATCAAATTCGTACGTGGTCATTATACTGCTAACACATGCAAGCGTTGCAATTAGTACGTACTTACATGATACAGTAGTAAACACTCACTATCTAGTAGTACTAGTACTCTAGTACACTACTACTACTATGAGGCCATCCAACTGTATCCCGGCAGAAGACCGCGGACACCGATTATTCGTTCATATTTAAATTTGTTTTCACACAACAAAATATCCATGAAAACAACACATGGCAAAATTTCACGGCGAATGAGGGATTTGAATGTGCTGGGAGGGGTGGGGTTGGAAGGGGCTGTTTGAATCTTGCCCGGGGTAGCCAAAATATTGGCGACCCTTTTGTCCACCCGTGCCTTTGTCACCGATGAATGAGGAAGAGCTCGGGTGCTCATGCATCCTCCAGCACACGCGTTGGAGACGAGCTCGCATGAGCTGTGCTTTTTTTGTCCCACCACGCCGCCCGAGCCGGCCGCAGACCGACCGGCGACCCGCAAATTACGCCATCCAACCATAGCCGCACACATTCTGACATCAACTCAACCAACCGGATGAAATTCATGCAAACACGGTGATATTTCTTATAAACAATGATGGAATTCAAATTAAATAACGGATTTTCATATAAACATGACGGATTTCATTACATTCAAATCAACTAAGCGGTGCTACTCCTGAACAGCACAAGTATAATAATACCTAGCCTGAATGGTCGCCCGCGAATCCATTTGTCTTCCTCATGTCTGGCAGCACGATCACCGGACTGCCGGGAGCCCCGGAGGTATATGCTTGAGCGCAATGGACGGCTCGCTTCCCCGCCGCTCAACTGACATCATTGGCTGATGCCCAAGATGGAGTCTGAAGGGGGCTTCTCCGCTTCCGTGGAGCCCATGCGGGGTCGACGAAGGTCCTCGCAACAGAAGGATCCAGCAAGACACCTGCTGTGTACGTCGGTGTCACCTCGGCGGTGGCCTTCATGGGACCCAAGCGGCGGTGTCCTCCCATGTTCTACTTCTCCTCGATGATGGCGGTGAACACTGAGGCGATAGCCACCGACTCGTCGCTCTTCGCGCACCCGGCTTCTGTCTCTACTTGCATGGTGCGGCCGCAGGCATGGGAGTCTCGGCCATAGAAACAGGAGACGCGGTCGCAGACACGGGAGGCGCGGTATGAGGCAGTGGCGTGGACGGCAGCGATGACGCCCGTGCTCCGCGCCGTGCCGGCGTGGAGCAACTCACCGCTCCTCGTCGAGCTGGCCTGGAGCGGCGAGTTGCTGAACCACGCGCCGGCTTGGGGCGGCAACAGGCTCCGTCGGGCGAGGGGAGGGAGGTGGATCAGCAAGCTGCATAGCTCGTATCCGAAGGGCTCGGCGGGCCAACCAGCCGGCTTGGATGCCGGATAACTACTCTTCGTAAGCCATTGTAAGAGTGGATAAAATGGTGAAGGAGGAGATAGGGGAGCAGCGGAGGTGTGCGATTCTTGGCCGGCGTTTGGCCTCGTTTAAATAGGAGATTAAATAGACGGCGGACGGGAGGAGCTCGGCCGGTGTTGCGTTTAACGCCGGCCCGGTCATGAACGGACGTGTGTCCGGAGTGGGTTTCTCGGCTTCCACACGGGTCATGGAGGCATTTGAATGCGGCAAGGAGGCGTGTTCAGCCGGGCGTGCAGCGAGCGGCGCATTTGACTCTGACGTACGAAACCGCACCGTTCTTCCACTGACGTGTGGGCTCGTTGGGTACCTGGCCTGCTTGTCAGTGACCCAACGCAGGCAGCGCACGGCAGAGGAGCTTTTGGTGGGCCAGGGCAGTGAGAAGCGGGCATTTCATAAATCGATGATTGTTCATTGAGTGTGACATCATCTAATTCATGTAGGTTGATAAGCCTACTATATAATGTAAGAGAATTTTAAAATTTTCATATATTCGTTGATAGCCCGTTCGATACATTGTGATTCATAATGACCGCTGCAAACATCAATGTTCTGCTTATCACAGATAAGATTGATTAATACCCGTAAGAATCCATGTCCTTAACAAAGAGTGCATGCACGTATAGGTTGAGCGTGTGTCTTGCGTCGTGTGCTGTGTGCATGCAGGCGTGCGAGTGTTGTGTGCGTGCATGTGTACGTTTCAGTGTTGCATGCATGTGTGCGTGCGTGCGTGTGTTCATGAGTGCATGTGTACGTGTCAGTGTTGCACACCTGCATGCGTGCGTGTGTTCATGCGAGTGTTGCGTGCGTGCATGTGTACGTGTGAGTATTGCATGCATGCATGCGGGCGTGTTTGTGCGCATGTGTGATGTGTTTATTCACCACAGTGGCTCGTGCATGCGTGCAATTAAAACGGCCCGCTCAGCATATCATCACAAGGTGATCCTAGTCCGCTGTGGTTAGGGCGCGTGGGCTGCCAACCAGAGGTCTCATGACTTCGAATCCCCACCGACCAATAATTTATTACCATTTCTGTCTTTCATATACGCGCTGACGGGTGGGCCCTACGGTAATGTGCGCTGGTGAATGTGAACCGTTTGACTGGTCAATTGATCGTGTCATCAACAAATTACGGAGCTGTATGGTGAGCCAGTGACCGTATGATCATCATAAAATGTAGTATTTTATTAACATAGTACAGACTCAAGCTACCATTTCTTTCTTTCATATACGCGCTGACAGGTGGGCCGCACGGTTACGCGTGCTGATGGTGCAACACTAGTTGCGCCATGTGGAACGTTTGACTGGTCAATTGATCGTGTCATCAACAAATTACGGAGTTGTACGGGTGAGCCAGTGACCGTATAATCACGACATGTATTTTTTTAACACACTACAGACGCAAGTGCTCATATATACGCGCAAACACTCACCGCTATAAGCGCACACACGCACACCCTACCCCTATGAGCACCTTCAAGAGAGTGAGCCAGCATATGATCTTGAGATTTTACAAAGTCACCATAGTTGCCTCCTAGTCGAGGGGAACATCTCCTCCCACTGAACGCACATCGCCGGAAAATATTGAGATTAATCCAGGATAAATGCAAGCACCAGGACTTTAACCCTGGTGGGCAAGGGAAACCACTGTCCTCCTAACCATCTAACCACAGGTTGGTTAGCACCACAAAATGTATATGGTGACCGTGATGAGTTATTCTGAAGTCCAGTGACCATATCGTGCTTTCGCTTCAAATACAATGACCGTAAGTGTCGTCAACAAAATACGGAGCACGCATCAAATACAATGTTTGTCAGTGTCATCAACAAAATACGGAGACGTACAGTGAGCTAGATACCGTATGATCACCACGAGAATGTATACGGTGACCGTAATGAGCATATTCTGAAGTCCAGTGATCGTATAGTGCTTTCGCTAG
This sequence comes from Thinopyrum elongatum, assembly GCA_011799875.1. Classification (NCBI taxonomy): domain Eukaryota; kingdom Viridiplantae; phylum Streptophyta; class Magnoliopsida; order Poales; family Poaceae; genus Thinopyrum; species Thinopyrum elongatum. The sequence goes on along the minus strand of CM022303.1, from coordinate 289,001,891 downwards.
AAATACAGTGACACTGGTACGCGTCGGTGCTATACAAACGGTTTTTAACCCCTTTTCGCGATGGCATTTGGAACCGTTGCCAAGTGAGTGTGGGCGATAGGGGGGTCCTTCCCACACGACCTAGAAACCGTCGGGGATAGGGAGCCAAGATGCATATACAGTACTCCTACTCGTTTGTGCTCGCATTGCCATCGCATTCGGTATTCTGTGGTGCTACGTTTACGATGCGCGGCCCATCACAAATGGTTCACTATTATAGAACGTGTATGATAAGCATACAATCACACACATTCGCTTTTCCCAAACCGTATGCGATAACTAATTAAGAAGATTAGCTAATCGTCGTACGAGTGTCGGACAGGATTACGAAATGTCGGACCGTCGTAACATCGTCGTACATGACAACTATCGCACACGCTATTCTGTGGTGCAACGTTTACGATGCATACTTCATCAGAAATAGTTCATGGTTGCAAATCGTGTATGATAAGGCAACTATCACAAACGTTTAGTTTACCCGCACCGTTTGTGATATTGTCTGACATCGCACACGCTTTGCAAACGGTAATTGTGTGCATGCTTGCACACGTTTCCTCTCTGTGAACCGTGTCGGATTATGGTGTATATCGTAAATGTTTGTGTTTTACCAACCGTGTGTCCGGAATGACCTGGAGAGCGTAATTTCACTGTAATTTAATTGCTGCTATTTCAAATTGTGTCGGATTTGAATTTGAATGTATGCTATAGCTTTATGCATATCCATCAGGTTCAAACAACCAATGCATTATTTGATTTATAGGTACATATGTTCAAGAATTACATAAGAACCAAATAAAGAATGATGAACCACAGTTGTATACTTGTACTATTAAAGACGGTAAAGAAAGAGGCGAAATACATTCTGGTTGCTGAACAAGGTGAAGCGGAATGCCCATATTGTGCCCTCCTCCATGCAGAAGGCACGCACGACTCTACTCCAACCCCTTGTGATGGCCGACCGCCCATCCTTCACAGTCTTCATGAAAACATCTAGATAATCATCGTGTTCTGGTAGAAATACTTTAACCTTTGCATGCCCACCAATCATGTAGTTTGAGAGGTAATCTTGAGTAAACTGCTTTGGGAACCACTGCAAAGGAAAAAGATTCAGACATTGTCATCTAACACAATTCATTATGGGCAGTAAAAAGAAGGCTGCAGAGTTCTTACTTACCATCCTGCAGTTCGTTGTTGTCTTGGATAAAGTGTAAACAAATAGTTTAATTGCCATCTTTTGACCAATTTTACTAACAATCTTTATAAGTTTCCTCACTTGATGCTGGTTCATCGATATCTCATTGCCCCATACGCAGAAAGGGTCGAAGCGCGGATCTTTACCAATGACATATGTACCTAAAAGCACCAAGTTAATATTAGAAGCTAAACAGCAATTGCACAATGATGTAGTACAACACTCTTTTATAATATCTTATAACATCGAATATACTCACATATTAGATGAATTAACATCTTATATTATGGGCCGGAAGGAGTTTATTGCATTCTTACAATTTATCGGCTGATAAACTGCTGCTGTATCCATGGGTTAGAGTTAGTTTGAGCTAGTTCGGGCTCAAATAGCCCTAAAGTATATCCAAACATAAGGGCTAGTTTGAGCTAGTTGCATCTAACCCACCCAAAAAAACTATCCAACCCAAGAGGTGCTAATTGGAGCTAGTTCTCCTAGTGCATTTATTGTCAATCTAACCCTGCCATCCAAACACCTCTTTGGATGGAATTAGTTCAGGGTCAGTCATGATCTAGAAACTAACTCTAACCTCTAGCTAAGTTGAGTATCCAAACAGGGCTGTGTTATTGTTGTTGCTGCTGCTGCTCTTCTATGTATATCTAGACATCATCAGAACATTAAGGTAACACTCTTCCTTGTTGCTATGTAGCCTAGGATTGCATATTTAGACATTAAGTACAGTGCATGTTGCTATGTAGCCTCAGATATTACATATGGCCCTAGTTAACCTAACGATAAATGGGTTACAGATATATTCAGTTAAAAGTCCGATTCACTGATTAGTCCCTTATCAGCCCCCGGCCTATATGGTACCAGCTACCGATATCCTGAACAGTGAGTATATATAAGCCATGGGATGAAACTAACCTCGATGGAAAACAACAGTCGTTCCCAAAATTGTCCTGTGTATGTACATCGAGAGGCATGTTAAGCGCAAAAGGCTAAACATCAACCAAAATTATCCATGGCAGACAAAATAATCTCCAAAAGATAGCTTCAGTGTGCAGGTTTAAGCACGCTAATAAAGCAAAACAAGTGGAAAGGTGTGTTAACTGCGACAGGCCTAACATTTAACAACAAGCAAACATAGTCATTCAAACTGGTATTGTGCCGGTCTAAGTACACTAGTTATTGTTAAATAAAAATGGAAAGGCGTGTTAACTACAAGATGCAGCAACCAAATGTAGTCATTCATAGTGGTATTGTTGAAACTGGTACTGATGAAATTGAACTGCACAGTTCATACTTGCACATATAGAACATCACGTTGTGAATAACTGGAATAAACAAGGCATACTACGAACAACCAAAGATAGCATTTGAAACTGGACATATGCTAACTACAAACAACCGAACAATCAAAAAACTTTAAAAGAGGCATATGCTAGCTATAATAGGCTTAACAGCAAGCAAATATATGCATTCCTATCGGTATGTTTAAAACTGGATTGATGAAATGTACTGCACAGTAAATAATTGCACATATAGAGCATCACATTGTGAACAACTGAAATAAACAAGGCATACTGCAAACAACCAAATATAGCAATTAAAACTGGACATATTCTCACTACGCTACAAAAGGGACTCGACAAAACAAATCATGGGTTTCCCCCTGTGAAGAGGCATGGCAAAACAAATCATGGGTTTCCTCACTTGTCACAGATGGGCTCGTTCCCGTGGGAAGAGCACAGACCCTGGATGCGCTCCATGTTGTCGCAGATGGGCTCCTTCCCCTTGGAAGAGCACGGCTGTAGGGTGCCCTCCCTGATGTTGCAGACGGGCTCTTTCCCCTTGGAAGAGCAGATGGTCTCTTTCCCCTTGGAAGAGCCGAAGAGGGTGCCCTCCTCGTGGTCGCCATCGATGAGGTCTTACTTGGAAGCTGTGGATCCGAAGCCAGCGTCACAGAACGTGTCCTTCAGAAATGACAAAAGGGGCTTGATGGCGATGTAGGATGGAAAATTGTTGACAGCGAGCCAGAGGAGATCAGCGGCAGGGCCATGGATGAGATCGACGGTGGTTGAACCCGAGGGGTTGGGGGTGGGCCACTTAACCTGTGACATAGCCCGCCTCAGGCCATCGCTGTCGATGACCTCGATGTCGTAGCCGGCGTCCGTGACATACCCGCATACTCTACCCCGCTAATTGAGTGCCTGCAGCCAGTAATGGCCGTAAGCTTCCTCGGCGACATCGGGCGAAGAGACCGCGATACACCTCTTTTGAGCCAGTCGCTCCTCGAGCTCCACGGCAAGCGTAGCCGGGCTTAGGCTGCAACGCTCTGGAGTGGGGGATGGGGATGTGGATCTGTGGGAAAGGGGGCGTTTGGCAGGCGTCATCTATGAAACTCAGGGCGGCCTGGGTATGGAGATCGGTGGGTAAGCTGCACGGGCAAACCGGCAGATGTTGACAATGGAGGCCTTGCGGCGGCGGTGGCGGTGGCGGGGGGGGGGGGACCTTGCTAGGGTTTCGAGCGAGGGAGGGGGTGTGTGTGTGTGCGCGCGCCCAAGGAGGTTTTGGTGTGTGTGTGTGTGTGTGTGTGTGTGTGTGTGTGTGGAGGGGGCGGGGGGTGTGTTTGAGGAAATGACGCGGGTACTGAAAATTTTACTATGCGGGAGTCAGACGCGGGAGAGAAATGCCGGGGCTATTGAAAAATTTGATGATGGTGTATCGCACATGGTCTGGAGATAACAACCGTGTTATGAAACAGAAAAACCCTTGAGGCGGGCAGATATTTTCAAGGGATGCAGGCGGGATTGGGAACAAGAAACATCACAGACGGTCGAAACACAATAACTGTGTGTTATCAAACAGAAAAAATCTGCAGGCGGGTAGATATTTTTGAGAGGGGAAGCCTCGTGGAGCCCAATGTACTATGCGGATGTGTGCGTGACAGGGGCACTGGCGTGGCACACAGTTAGTTTGAGTGAACCGTGTCTGTTGCGTCATCCGACTTGTCTAATGTTCATAAATTTGGCGAAAATGACACGGGAGAGGGTCAGAACACGAACACGCTTGCATTTGGACCAAATTTATGTATGAAAAGGGTGGTTTGATGTTCAAATACCAAATGCAACTTTGATGTGGCACCTATCTCGCAAAGCGCACGGTACTGCTTGCCCCCCCTTGTGTCAGCACGAAGGGAATCCTAAACTATGAATGCAAGCCCCCCCCCAACCGAGGTTCACCTAGCAAAGTGCGAAGTAGCTAGCAGCCCCTCGTGTTCGGCACGAAGGGAATCCTAAGCTATGAATGCACGCCCCCCAATCGAGGTTCGCCTAGCAAAGTGCAAGTAGCAGCCCCCCCCCCCCACACACACTTTCAGTCGGCGGGACAGAGAGGGCATCTCACCAAGATGGATCGTAAATGGACCAAGAATAATCCACCTTGGTCGTACACTCTCTCTTTGTGTGGTCAAAGTGATGGCCGTCCATGCGACCACGGGGATGGGCTAGCTCGCCAATAATCACGCAAGTAGCTAGTCCCCGAAGACAACCACTGCATGCGTGTGGCCCAAACATATGTATGGAGAGGTGTGTTTTTGAATACACAATGGAACAACTTTGATGTGGCACCGTGATTTCGAACTAGAAATCCCCACACTGAGTGAGGGTTAGGTTGACGATGCATATGTATGTTACGCCACACTTCAAGCCGACGACGAGGATTCATGCATGCATGCGTGCATAGTATATGCGCTCAAACTTAATTAGGTCTGAATCTCACCATGACCTGTACTACGATAACACGAACCAAAGGAAGAATCCGCCATGGTAACCAATCTTGTTGTCGGTCAAGGTGGTCATGGATGTCCACGCGGGCCCATGAATATATAGGCTTGTCGCCGATAACCACACGAGGGAGTGTACCGTTCGAAGACAACCACTACATGCATATGTATGGAGGTGATGCGTGCATGCATGTTTGAATACCATTTCACAATATTGCTGTGGCGCGTGCGTCGAAAATCGTATAGTCCCCACACAGAGCGAGATCGGTTCATGACATGTCGTTGTACTAGCCACTTCGACTTGATGGGAGGGATTCAAGCGTACACATGCATGTGTGTGTGTGCTCAAACTGTATCATGTCATCCAAGAGCATGACCTATATATATACCGTATTACAAGCAAAAAAGTAATCCCCTCCTAAGTCAAATTAACCTCTGTCGTTGTCAGGCAAAAAGTAGTGATGGACCAAGCGGGCCCACAGATGGAAAGCATCGATATCGCTGATAACCGCTTAAGTGGGTGTGAGAGGACAACCACCATTGCTTTGCATGTGGGCCAAACATATGTTGAATACCCAAAATGCACAACTTTGACGTTCCACATGCCTTAAAAACCGTAAACCCCCCACACAGAGCGAGGTTCATGAAGCGTACTACATATGATGGTCCCCTTACCCCTCTTCGACGCATACTATATGCTCCTACCATAATACAACCCAAAAAGAATCCTCCTCGATGGTGAAATTAATTAACCTCTCCCGATGTAGGTCAAAGTGATGCATGCATCGACGATGGCCTCATGTGCCCACAGATGGAAGCGTCACACGTGAGTGTCCTAGCTAGGATAACAACCGCCTGCATGCATCGACGATGGCCTCGTGGGCCCACAGATGGAAGCATCACACGTGAGTGTCCTAGCTAGGATAACCACCGCCTGCATGCATGTGGCCCAGGTGTTGTGTGATGTTTGAATAGCCAATTTCACAACTTTGATGTGGCATGTGCCTCGGAAACCAAAAAGTCCCGACACTGAGTGAGGTGTACTTGTTCACGGACGCGTATGTATAGTATATATATGCTAGTCCCCTCCCACCTCTTCGACGTGTACTATATACAACCATAACACAAACAAAAAAGATTCTACCTTGCTGGTAAAATTAACCTCACTGCCGGCTGTTCATCAAAGTGATGGACGATGACCTCGCGGGCCCACAGAAAGCGTCACACGCGAGTATCGAGTGTCATGTAGGACAACCATGCATCGGCTACATGTGGGCAAAACATGTATGTATGAAAGGGTTGTGTAATGTTTTAAATAACGAATTCACGACTCTGATGTGGCACCTGTCTAACAAAACGGCCAACCCACATGGTGGCTCACAACTCGTAGTGTACTGCGAGCCACCCGCCACCCCCCAGACGCACACACCCACACATGCACCGCGAATCCACCGCAACTACGATGCATGTTAAATTATCCCGCGGTGAACATATGTTACCAAAGGAGGGACGTTTTAATTTCGAAAAAAAACAGAGATCATTAAGACGTTTTAGTACATTAATTGATTGATTTTTTACAGGTATAATGTGCAAAAATCAAATTTGAGCTACATGCACACGTGATAGTGCACCTAAATGGATTGCAAAAACACATGTGTCTCACTGGGTGCATGTTTACTCCCCGTGCAAGAAATTTCAAACATTGAGAATCTTGATTTTTAAATTCTAGTACATCCAAAAATTATTTGAAGTTCATGAAACTTATCGTGTTGTCATATGGACACCAATACAAAGTGGCATTGTACTTTTTTTTGTCAAATTTGAGACCAGTTTTGATGTAATCTTTATCTAATTACAAATGGGAGATTATTAATAATTGGGAACCAATATCCCAAATGGATTATTTATTCGAACCGTGAGCGTTAGACCAACAATGGAAACGTGCCATGCTTCGGTTAAGCAATAAAGCGGCGGCATTAATCATCCAAATAGAAAAAAATATACGTGCCGCCACGCGACCCGTGTGCCGTGCGAGCAGGCGTGAGTTGACGGGACACATGCGAGCAGTCCGCCGCGCAGGCAGACCGGGAGGCGTGCGTGCAGGTGTGTGAATTGACGGAGGCACGCTCGCTGCACAGTGTCATCGGGAGGCGTGCGAGTAGCTGTGTGAAACGATGGTAGGCATGCTAGCAGTCCGGTGCGCAGGCTCACCGGGAGGCGAGCCAGCGGTTTGACCGCCGCCCGCCTCTCTCCCACTACTCCATATTAATGGTGCGCCCGAGCGGCCACACCCCCCATCCCCGCCACACAGACAATCCTCTCTCTTCGCTTGCATCCTCGACGCCGCTCTCAGTCCTCAAAGCTGTCCGTGTATGAGGATGCCGCCGAAGCACCCCATCGGAGGGAGTGGCGACGCCGGGGCTGCTGAAGCATCAGAGCATGGCGTGGAGATGGAGACAGAGGTTGCCGTCACCGCCGGCGAGTTATCGCTGCACCCTGACATTGTCGACGGCGTTGAGCTTCCACAGCCGGAGGTGGAGTTCCACACCGACTCTGGTGACGACTCGGGCGACGACAGCGGCAATGACTCCGACGACCACTCCGGCGACGACTCTGACGACGATGGACAACTCGTTAGTCATCTATACCCATTTATGTGTCAAATAGATCCTAGGGTTTCTCTGATTACTCCTGCCTCCCCCTTTTTGGAATAGAAATCCTATGGTTATGTTCTCCGAATCCATGAAATCTGAGTAAGTTTCGTTAGATCCGTGTAGTGTATTGATTGTGTGAATGGTACAAGTGATAAGTGATTAGTTGTTTCATCTGTGCAAATGATTTCTGCTAGTAATCCGACTAGGGTTAGTGTTCGTGCTAATAAAATTCCTAGCCAGGACTTGACAATTGATTTTGAATGACCTACATCTATGTTTGTGCCATTATTTTCTTCAAGATTGGTCTGTACATAGACAACTGTGCTTAAAAATAGAACCATAATCTCTGGATATGTATAAATAAATAGCCATAAATTCCTAATCCTACTTCACGGCATGTAAACATTGATTTGATGCCAAATTTGTTTTACTATTTGTATAGGTGCTGTCTGACGATGTGGACAGCGAGGATGAAGATGGCCAGAGGAGGTACAAGAGGCAAATCCTGAGGGAGCTTTATTCGGGAATGCATAATAGGCGTATTAGGACCTGGAACGGCGGCTATCGATGCCCATTTTGCAACCACAAGTTTCATGACTCGTGTCTAAGTGTTCTGGCGCATGCAAGAGGACGGGCCGTTGGCTCCTTCAAGAAGAAGTATTCTCGCAGGGTGGCGCACGGCGCGTACACCGAGTACCTGGAGAAGCTTCAGGATCGTGCCGGCATGTGAGATGAGATGTGGGATCGAACTATGTACGCTTGAGTATGATTAATGACGGTTGAACTATGTACTTATGGTTGAACTATGCTTGTGTACGTGTACGCTTATTATCTATGTCTGAGTATGTTTAATCTATGTTTGCTTATGTCTAACCGTGGGATATGGATGCAATCAATTCGGTTGATGGAATCTACCTCTGTCCTGGTTTATTGGTCCCCTTTGTAGTTTGTGTTAAATTTTGACCAAAGATTTAACTGACAAAATGTTAGTGCAGGTCAGCAAAAATTGTATCGTTGGATGGGTATTTGAGCATAGTGTTCAATGATATAATTTTTGGTGACATGCATAAACATTTCTTAGTTAAATATTTGGTCAAAATTTGGTACAAATTACAAAGGGGGCCAATAATTTGGTCATAACACACACGGCTTGTTAACAGGAATCGTCTGCGTTGTTATCAGTCTTCCCACACGTTTCCGATTACAGACCTGTTTGCCGCGTATCACACACATCTTGTTATATTGAACCATTTCTGTTCTCTTGGCTCAATGCAAACAGTTCATCCGAGTGAAGCGCATGCCGTATATCGCACACACCTTGATCTGGCTGACCGGTTCTTTTGTGTTGCCTAATCACAAACAGTTCATCCGAGTGAACCGTATGCCGTATATCGCACACGCCTTCATCTGCCTGCCCGTTTCTTTTGTTCTGCCTCATCGCAAACAGTTAATTGAACTGAACCGTATGCCCTGCATCGCACACGCAACTAAAATATGAACCGTGTTTGATGCATCCGTCAACGCAAATGTTTTGCACCTTTTTTGACGGGTTTTTTACACCACTGTTTACGATTATTGCATCGCACACAGTTTCTTCGAAGGGTCTCTGATCGTAGTGCCGCATTAGCAGCATCCTGCAGTAGTGTGACCGTCACGCGTGAATGTGTCAGGGGCATACTTTTAGAGAGCCGAGAGATAGTTTGTGTGCGTACATGAAAGTGGTGTAGAGAGAGGGGGTATCCGGTGGAGACAAGGAGAGATATGCCCTTCGTTTCTCTTTCCCGTGACTAATATTTTAGGAGAAAATATAAACATTCACAATGCAGAACAAATATTATTGGATGCACCATGCAATTAACTTTCATGTATAACTTTGTACTATTGTATATGCTTATTTTCTTAGTGGCCGATTGTGTGTGGGGTGTGGTGGGCACATCATTTCTAGTTGTGGTGGGTCAACGTGAGGACTCATGGGTCGGTTCCATCCTGCGCCACATAGGTTGGACCGAGACGCGTTATACGAAGACCCATGTGGAGGACTCGGCATACAAGACGAAGCTACCAGAGTCGTGGAGGACTCTATCCCCACTGATGATAAGCCGACTATATATGATTCGTAACCCTAGGCCCCGAGTATGTTATATAAGCCCGGGAGCTAGTTCGTCGATAGTATACACACATGCACAATGCCTGGTATTCACGTGTACTTTGTACACACCCCTATCAAAAATATACAGTACCAGGAGTAGGATTTTTCCTCAACTGCAAGGGCCCGGACTTGGGTAAAACTTTGCCTCGTATTACCATCCAGCCTAACAGTCAGGGATATCCTACCGAATGATCTGATGGAATCATATCTGCCAAATACTAAGAGAGAGGTGTGTGGGGGGGGGCAATGTGTGCGAGAGAGGCCTAAAGATAATGTGCGTGCGGGAGACACGTAGGCACATATATGTGCCTATAGAGGGCTAGTAGAGACCATGTGTGTGTGTGTGTGTATATGCATGCGAGAGAAATAGTGTTTTGCAACTGAGATTAGTGAAAAGAGTGGTACATAGTAGTAAGAAAGAGAGAGGGAGATATATAGAGAGTGTGTGTGTGAGACACCCCGGGAGAGATTGTGAGAATGTGTGAGAGAGAAATGCCGATGTATATAACGTGTGTGCACTTATGCGTCAGATAGAGAGATATATAGCGCGTGTGTGAGAACGGGCCGAGGCATAGTGCATCTACGTGCAAAAGGTGGTTCTACACATTAAATTAAAATATAAATGGCATTATTATTTTTGGATGATATCATGAATTTTGCAATTTGCGTATGAACGAACATCAGTCTATCAGACACCCATACTCTATTGAATTCTAGCATGTGCATGGGTTTATTTGATATTATCGATCCATAGAGTGAGAGTGGATTGAAATCCAGACAATGCATTGCTTTTGCCATTCATATATAAACATTAATTAGTGCACTCCATGTTGTTAGTGTCAAGCACTTTATACATTTGTCACTTACATGGATACATTCCAAATTGCCAGCTACGAAATAGAATAAATGTTGAATTCAACATAAAGGGGGTTTCGAAGATTTGAATTCATAGGAAGTGCATTCATCTATTTGAATCCAAGATAATGGCATTTGTAAATCAGAGCTAAAAGGGGGCATCAATCTTTGTTGTGCGTTTGAAAATGCTATATATTCATATGCATGTCTAACTATTTTTTTGCAACCAAGGAGATTATATCTGGAACCATGCATGAATTGAGGTAAGTTGCATATTTTTTAATATATACTCGTGTACAATGTATATTCAAATGTACCCCCTCCATTCCAAAATAATCGTAGTTTTAGGATTTTCAAGAGTCAAGATTTGTGAAGTTTGATAAATCCTGAAAGTTCAATTCAAGAGAACAGAAAACGTTAATGCTTCTGCTCCCAAGTATTGAACGAAGCGCCAAATAAGCCTCTGGTCACCCGAAACCGCGCGAGACTAATGTTTGGTGGTAGGAAATTACTATCCTGACTCTGACCCGTGTAGCCCATCGGCCCGATGTCCAAAGGTCTAAACCTGGGTAGGTTTGTAACTTCACCAAGATGCCAGTCTCAACCGCCTCCAAGAAGCATTCATACGCCATGGGCGCCTAAACACCCATGCGCTCGGCCGAAATCTATCCCGCCCACCATTTGGGACACCTGAGATTATTGTCCTACCCCCGACCCGCAATATGTCTGAAATTTTAGATGGGGGCAAAGTTTGTAACTTTCCCCAAATTTCAAACAAGCGCGTCCCAAACCGAAACATTGTTCCCCCTTAGTTCCTCCTCCCTCTGTTTCCCAATTCATACTCTGTGGGCGCCAAAATGCCCTCTCCACCAGCCGCGAAACCCCAACCTCCTCCGTCCTCCATCCCATCCCGCCCAATCCATCGCCGCCCTCCTCCATCACGCCGGAGCCGGTACCCCGACATCGTCATCCACCGCAACCCCAACCGCAACGCCCACAAGGACTTAGTAGCTGAAGCCGAGGCAGAGCTGCCTCCACGACGCCGACGCCAATGTGCGCCGTACCGAAACCACTTCGACCACGCCGTCCTGCGCCTCACCGCTGCCGCCCTCCTATCGCAACCGTCCACCGCACCAGAGTTGTTCCTGCTACGTCGTCGTTTGCCGCCTCGGATCTGGTTCCCCGCCGCCGACAGATGGCCACCGCACCACACTCAACAACTTGGGCATGGGTTCGTCCAAGGCTCCACCGTCCTCCAAAACTTCTCGTTTCCAGCAAACCACAAGAAGATCATTGGAAAAACAGAAGGAGGACATAGCACTGCCAGCAGAAAGAGGTACTCCTCTTCCCTTATTCGTGCAAATCATACATCTCTGCTCACACCATATTCATCCAACGAAAGAAACTAGATGAGCACTTCTTACTGCACCTTCTTCGTGATACTAAATGCACAAGGTTTCCTCCCATTTACTATTTCACCTTAGCTAGAGGTCAGTTGCCTGCCTGGATTTCAATTGAGGGTCAGTTGATTTGCAATTAAAAGAAGCAGCACCCGCTTAGGCGCGCGGAGAATCTAGTACGCCTGTTCATCGGGGAAGCGGCGCATCGATGTCTATCATAGCGGTGTGTGGCGCAGGAGCTGCTTGCGCCCGATCTGGAGGTCGGCGGGGCTTGAAGGGATGGCCGGGGGGCGGTCCCAAGCACGGCGGTGCGGTGAGGTCGAGGGGAGGGCAGAGGCAGGGGACTGGGCCGATGGTCGCTGGCGTTTCGAGGAAGATCGTCAACACTGACTGGCTAGAGGTAGACGAAGGCGATCTGCCCGTTCTTTGTACATCAGACGGTGCAGAAAAAATGGACTGACCTATTTGTTTTTAGTCGACTATTATTTTCATAGGACCACACCTTGTGGTGTGCTGGAGGAGCATCTGCATTTCCCAGCCATCCCTGTGCTCATATTCTGAAATCCTAGAATCTAGTAATATCGTGTGCCATGCATGTTGTAGAGCTATCATATGTCTCCCGTCATTTATTTCTCACCCACCTACTAACTGCTACTTTTACACTGTACTACTTGTGCACACACTTCACCCATACTCACACTATTGTTTTTTATGCATGGGTATTTCAGACTCTGACACAGTGTTGATGAATACACAAAAGAAAAGACAGAAGTCGCTCCAGTGTAATTCGAAGATAAGCACTAAGTGTTTCAGCGCTCTAAAGGGTGTAGTGTCAGCAGATGGAGATAGTAAACGTAGCTCTGCAGTTGATGATCTCAATTGCCACACACAACCATCCCAGATGCTTGCTTTAACTTCGCGTTGTCAAATGTGGTTGCATGTTGCATATGGTGTCTAGCTTGTATTGCTTCCAATTTGGTTAAATTGCATCTGCTTACTTTAAACATTTGTCTATTAACCATGTTCTTACATCAAACTAATGCTCTTTTGTATCCCTCATCAATCACTTATGATGAGACAGTCACCCCAGTGGGTTACTGTGAGATGCGCTACTCGTTTAAAGAGTGCAGTGTCATCCTCCCCACATGATTCTCAAGAAATAACAAGGCTAAATGAAGATAGTTAACGTAGCTCTCTAGTTGATGACCGCAATTCCCCTACACCACCATCGCGGGTGCTTGCTCTTACTTGGCAATGTGATATGTGGTTGCATGTTGCATATGGTGTCTACCTTGTAATGTTTCTAATTAGGGTAAATTGCATCTGCTTAGTTAACACATTATACCTGTGAATATGACATGCCTTCCTGTTTTTGGTACATACTACGTCTTTCTATTAACCATGTTCTTACATCAAACTACTTTTCTTGTGCATCCCGCATCAATCACTTCTGGCGAGACACCTTCAAATTGACAGTGTAATATTGGTTGCATCTTGCATATCATTTCAAACATGTATTGCCTCTAATTTGTTGAAATGCCACTTATAATGAGACACTTCTAACTTGGTAGAATGATTTTGGTTGGATCTTTCATATGGTGTCTAGCTTGCATTGCTTCCAATTTGTTGAAATGCCTTCTGTTAGCGTTTTTCGTACATATTCAATCCTCCTACAACGTGGTTACCTTACATAAACGTTGTGTTCATCAGTATCATGCATCAACGAATTTGGAAGAGCGAATTTCATTCCTTTTTCTTGTGTGTTTACTTGACAAGGCAAAATCTAAAAGGACGAACGCACAGAATGATGGTGGTCCTGTGGAGCAACCGAAACAGATGATCTCTGCAGATTCTCCTGCTACTCCTACTGCAGTGCAAGTTCCAAATCTCATCTCCCCTACTCCACAACCCCAGGAGCTTGCACTAACATGGCAGTGTGATATATGGTTGCATGTTGCATATGGTGCCTAGCTTGTATTGCTCCTAATTTATTAAATTTCATCTCCTTAGCTTACACATTATACATGTGAATATGACACGCCCTGTTTTTTGTACATACTACATCTGCCTATCACATCATGTTCTTACATCAAACTATTGTTCTTGTGTATCCTGCATCTATCACTTATGATGAGACAGTCACGCCCGTGGGTTAGTATGAGACGCGCTACTCTTATAAAGAGTGCAGTTTCATCCTCCCCACATGATTCTCAAGAAATAACAAGTCTAAATGAAGATATTGAACGTAGCTCTGTACTTGAAGACCGCATTTCCCCTACACCACCATCGCAGGTGCTTGCTCTAACTTGGCAGTGTGATATGTGGTTGCATATTGCATACGGTGTCTAGCTTGTAATGCTTCTAATTAGGGTAAATTGCATCTGCTTAGTTTACGCATTATACCTATGAATATGACATGCCTTCCTATTTTTGGTACATACTACATCTATCTGTTAACCATGTTCTTACATGAAACTACCTCTCTTCTGTATCCTGCATCAATCACTTACGATGAGACACCTTTATTCGTTGCATATTGCATATTATTTCTAGCCCGTTGCCATGTATTGCTTCTAATTTGGTCAAATACATTTATGAGGCCACCCTTTTAATTTGGCAGAGTGATATTGGTTTCATCTTTCATATGGTTTCTAGCTTGCATTGCTTCTAACTAGTTCAAACACCTTGTGCTTAGTTTACACTTTACACATCATATATGTCAATATGTCATGCCGTCCTGTTTTCCATACATATTCCATCCTCCTATCATGCGGATGCCTTACATGAAAGTAGTGTTCGTCAGTATCATGCATCAATGAGTTCTGAAGAGCAAATTTTATTCCTTTTTCTTGTGGGTTTGAATTGACAAGGAAAAATCAAAAATGAGGAAGGAAAAGAGTAAGGAAGGCGATGATGGTGGTCCTCTGCAGCAACGTAAACGGAGCATCTCTACGGATTCTCCTCGTACTGCTAGTGCATTACAAGTTCCAAGTCTCCGCTCCCCTACTCCACCATCCCAGGTGCTTGCTCTAACTTGGCAGTGTGATATCTGGTTGCATGTTGCATATGGTGTCTAGCTTGTATTGCTTCTAATTAGTGTAAACTGCATCTGCTTAGCTTACACATGATACGTGTGAATATGACACGCCTTCCTGTTTTTGGTACATACTATATCTGTCTATCACACCATATTCTTACATGAAACTACTCTTCTTGTGTATCCTGCATCAGTCACTTATGATGGGGCACCTTTAAGTTGGCAGTGTGATATTGGTTTGCGTCTTGAATATGATTTCTAGCATGTAGTGCTTCTAATTTGATGAACGCCACCTATGACAAGACAGTTTTAACTTGGCAGAGTGATATTGATTGCACGTTCCATATGGCGTCTAGCTTACAGTGCTTCTAATTTGTTGAAGTGCCTTCTACTTAGTTACCACATCATAGGTGTGAATATGTCAAGCCGTCCAGTTTTTCGTACATAGTCCAACCTCGTATCATGACTTTGCCTTTCACCTCGTACCATGACTTTGCCTTTTTCTACAGCCTAAAACATTAGCACTCAGGTCAAATGATATGTGCTTCTATACATCTGATGGTGCTTTTATCTGCAAGGACTATAAACTTTATGCCAACAGGCCTTTTGTTATATGGCTGGAATTTTTTTTGTTGTGATACAACATTTATCATGCTGCCAAAGGCTGTAGAAATTACGACGCTATTTTTGTATATCGTAGGTTTAACTTAGTAATGTATTCGGCCGAAAGCTTCGTAGGAGCCCAACGTGCCAACATTCGTCAAGCCCATTCCAGTTGGGCTAAAAATGATTATGGGCCGTAATTTGCATGTAGCCCACTAAAAATATCTGGGCCTAAATCAGCATAAGCTTTCATATTTTTGGTAGGCATGTGCCCCTAGTGGGCCTTTAACAGGCCTAAACATAATTTGGGTCCTCGGTAACAATAGGCCCTTAACATTTGTAAATATCTCGAGCCCATAGAAAACATGGGCCTTTAATAGGCCGAAAGTGAGATTGGGCCCTGATTGTGCCAAATAACGCACTGGTCATTAGCAGGCCGAAATGTATCTCAGCTCGTGGAGGCCCATTTACAATGTGGATCGTTCACAGGCTGAAATTCAGACGGGCCGTAAATGCGCCGACCTACTACACGGGCCTTTAACAGGCCGGAAGTTCGATCGGGCTTGATTAGTATCAGTTTTATATGGTCCGTTAATAGGCCCGATGTGATGTTGGGCCACATATGGCCCATGGATTTCGTCCGACATTAACAGGCCAAAAATCACAACAGGCTGGAAGTGGCCCAAATCTACAGTGGGCCTCTAATAGGCCGAATATCAGACATGGCCAAATATGACCCAAATCCTTCACGGTCATTTATGGGCCGAAAGTTTCAATGGCCAATAAATGGGCCCAAATGAAGCAGGACCTTTAACAGGCCGGAAACACACCGAGTCGTAATTCAGCCCAAATACTTAGCGGACTGTTAACGGGCCAGAAGTGACCATGGGCCACGATGATGACAAGTTTAGAACGGGCCATTGACGGGCCGATTTGACACTAGTTGTATGGGCCTTAGCTGTGAATGGGCCATCTGCAAGTAGGCCGTTAATGGGTCAGCCCGCTAATTTTGACCGGTCAGCCTTTTTAACCTAAATGGGCCGCTGTTGGGCCTTGCCACGTGTCAATGTATCATAGGCGCCTCCTGTCCATTGGGCGGTTGACATCTGTCCTTTTCGGGTGCTGACACGTGGATCCTCCAGCGAATGAGAATTTTACACGTCAAAAATCCCCATTGGTCGGGGCTATTAACGGGTTATCGGATCCAAACCAGAACCTGATAGTTAACGTCGACCCGTTACGGTGGATGCCACATGTCGGTTACCCTTGACGAAAGCACTTCTATGACGCGCGATTTATCATCATGGAAGTGGACACTTCCGTGATGATAATTTGGTAATGTCATGGAACACTTCTACGACAGCACAGGTATGACTATCTTGATTCTGTCATAAAATCGTCATGGATGTACATGCATGACAAAAAACGTGACCTACTGTGACAAACACATATCATCACGGAAGTGTTTTTTTTGTAGTGTCGGTACTTGATCGGGTGGATCGCGAAGAAGTTTGACTACATCAACCGCATTAATAAACGCTTCCACTTACGGTCTACGAGGGTTCGTAGACACACTCTCCCCTCTCATTGCTATGCATCTCCATGGATAGATCTTGCGTGTGCGTAGATTTTTTTTTTTGCTTTCCATGCAACATTTCCCAGTAGTGGCATCATGAGCCAGGTCTATGCATAAATGATATGCACGAGTAGAACACAAAGAGTTGTGGGTGGTGATAGTCATACTGCTTACCACCAACATCTTATTTTGATTCGGTGGTATTGTGGGATGAAGCGGCCTGGACCAACTTTACATGTCCACGCACATGAGACCGGTTCCACCGACTGACATGCAACTTGTTTTGCATAAAGGTGGCTGGCGGGTGTCTGTTTCTCCTACTTTAGTTGAATCGAATTTGACTATGGTCGGTCCTTGAAGAAGGTTAAAACAGCAAACTTGATAATCACCGTTGTGGTTTTTTGCGTAGTTAAGAATGGTTCTTGCTAGAAGCCCATAGCAACCACGTAAAACTTGCAACAACAAAGTAGAGGACGTCTAACTTGTTTTTGCAGGGCATGTTGTGATATGATATGGTCAAGATATGATGTGATATATGTTGATGTATGAGATGATCATGTTTTGTAATATCGACAACCGGCAGGAGCCTTAGGGTTGTCTCTTAATTATTGTATGAAATGCAAGCGCCATGTAATTACTTTACTTTATCGCGATGCGTTAGCAATAGTTGTAGTAGAAATAGTTGGCGAGACGACCCCGACGCAATGATGGAGATCAAGGTGTCGAGCCGGTGACGATGGAGATCATGACGATGCTTTGGAGATGGAGATCAAAAGCACAAGATGATGATGGCCATATCATGTCACATATTTTGATTGCATGTGATGTTTATCCTTTATGCATCTTATTTTGCTTAGAACGGCGGTAGCATTATAAGATGATCCATTCACTAAATTTCAAGATAAAAGTGTTCTCCCCAAGTATGCACCGTTGCCAAAGTTCGTCGTTTCGAAGCACCTCGTGATGATCGGGTGTGATAGACTCTACGTTCACATACAACGGGTAAGACAATTTTGCACATGCATAATACTTGGGTTAAACTTGGCGAGCCTAGCATGTACAGACATGGTCTCGGAACACTGGAGACCGAAAGGTCGAACATGAGTCATATAGTAGATATGATCAACATAGAGATGTTCACCATTGATGACTACCCCATCTCACGTGATGATCGGACATGGGTTAGTTGATTTGGATCATGTATCACTTAGATAACTTGAGGGATGTTTATTTAAGTGGGAGTTCATTAGTAATTTGATTAATTGAACTTAATTTATCATGAACTTAGTCTTAATAGTTTTGCATATCTATGTTGTAGATCAATGGCCCGTGCTACCATTCCCCTGAATTTTAATGCGTTCCTAGAGAAAGCCAAGTTGAAAGATGATGGTAGCAACTACACGGACTGGGTCCATAACTTGAGGATTATCCTCATTGTTGCACAGAAGAATTATGTCCTTGATGCACCGCTAGGTGACAGACCTGCTGCAGGAGCTACTGCAGATGTTATGAACATCTGGTAGGCTCGATCTGATGACTACTCAATAGTTCAATGTGCCATGCTTTACGGCTTAGAACCGGGACTTCAAAGACGTTTTGAACGTCATGGAGCATATGAGATGTTCCAAGAGTTGAAGTTAATATTTCAAGAAAATGACCGTGAGGAAAGGGGGGCGCCACCTCCCCCTGCCTTCCTCCCGCGCACAAATAAGGAAGGGGGCGCGGCTAGGGCAGGAGCCCTAGGAGGATTCGGCCTCCTTGGGGGCGCCTCCTGGCTGCCTCCCCTCTCCCCCACCTATATATATGAGGGAGGGGTGCCACACAAGAACACAACAATCTCTTAGCCGTGTGCGGCCCCTCTCCATAGTTTCGTCCCTCGGTCATATTTTCGTAGTGCTTTGGCGTAGCCCTGTGGAGATAGCATCACCACCACCGTCACCACGTCGTCATGCTGCCAGAACTCATCCACTACTTCGCCCGTCTTGCTGGATCAAGAAGGCAAGGACGTCACCGAGCTGAACGTGTGCAGAACGCGGAGGTGCCGTACGTTCGGTACTTGATCGGGTGGATCGGGAAGAAGTTCGACTACATCAACCGCGTTAATAAATGCTTCCGCTTATAGTCTATGAGGGTATGTAGACACACTCTCCTCTCTCGTTGCTATGCATCTCCATGGATAGATCTTGCGTGCACGTATATTTTTTTGTTTTCCATGCAATGTTTCCCAACATGTCATCAGTAGGTTCACCGTTCTCGTTGTCGGCCTCCTCAGCAGCTTTCTTGGCGGCCTCTTCATGCACAGCCCTGGTGGCCTCATCAGCAGCAATTCTGTCAACAACGACATCCTTTGCAATCCCCGCAACATCAACATCAATGTTCATGTGGTCTGTTGGTGGAGGATCTGAAGATGGAGGAGAAAATTAAATCAAATTCAAGTTCAAGAAAACAAAAACAACAAAGAAAAAAAAACAAATGCTCAAAAGCAAGTGGATTACCCATATGCGTCTATTGAGTAGAGACTTATTCTCCTCCAAAACCATATGTTGCCGCCACGTGGCTGCCAACGCCTATGCTTGCCGGCTCCTCTCCAACACGAATAGGCTCATCGGTGGAGGCCCTTGCCAGAGAGCCGTCTCCAGGCGCTGATAACCCACAAGTATAGGGGATTAATTGTAGCTTTTTTGATAAATAAGAGTGTCGAACCCAACGAGGAGCTAAAGGTAGGATTTATATTCCCTTCAAGTTCTATCGACCGCCGATACAACTCTACGCACACTTAATGTTCGCTTTACCTAGAACAAGTATGAAACTATTTTGTAGGTGTAAGGATAGGGTTGCAAGGATAAAACTAGATGTACTTAGTGAGAATAAAACTACGAGTAATTTGCAAGATAATAAAAGTTAGTTCTTAAGTAGAAAGCTTTTTGTAACACAAGAAAGTTATTTGTCCCTAGGCAATCGGTAACTAGACCGGTAATCAGTATTGCAATTTTATATGAGGGAGAGGCATGAGCTAACATACTTTCCATACTTGGATCATATGCACTTATGATTGGAACTCTAGCAAGCATTCGCAACTACCAAAGATCATTAAGGTAAAACCCAACCATAGCATTAAGTATCAAGTCCTCTTTACTCCCATACGCAACAACCCCCTTACTCAGGTGTGTGTTTCCATCACTCACGGCACCCACCATGAGCGAATCATGAACATATTGCAACACCCTATAGCGGGAATCCCTCACGCTTGCGCGACACGGAGGGCACCATAGGACAGCACCAAAATAAAACAAACAACTCAAACCAATCATGATCATCAATCAACCCATAGGACAAAACGAATCTACTCAAACATCATAGGATAGGCATACATCATTGGGAAATAATATATAGTGTTGAGCACCATGTTTAAGTAGAGATTACAGTAGGAAGAAGAGGTGTTACACCACTACATAGAGGGCGAGAGAGTTGGTGGTGACGACGGCGAAGTTGTTGGTGTAGATTGCCGTCACGATGATTACCCCGGCGGTGTTCCGGCGCCACCAAGAGAGAGGGGAGAGAGCCCCCTCCTTCTTCTTCCTTGGCCTCCCCCCTAGATTGGAGGAGAGTTCCCCCTCAGGTCCATGGTCTCCATGCCACCAGGAGGGGCGAGAGCCCCTCCGAGATTGTATCTCTCTCTCTCTCTGTTCTCTTCTATTTTACATTCCTGTTTTCTGGCCCTTCATCATTTCTTAAATTCCTAGAGATCCGTAACTCTGATCGGGCTGAAAGTTTAACATGATAGTTTTCCCGATATTATCTTTCTTGCAGCAAAAGAAGGGGGTCAACCGACCTACAAGGGACTCACAAGCCACCACGGGCGCCCTAACCCCTAGACGCGCCTTGGTGGCTTGTGGGGCCCTCGAGCACCGTCTTGTGTTGATTCTTCTTCCCAAGAATCACATATATTCCAAAAGAAATCTCCATAATTTTTTATCACGTTTGGACTTCGTTTGATATGGAGATTCCGTGAAACGAAAAACATGCAATAAATAGGAACTGGCACTGGGCACTGGATCGATATGTTGGTCCTAAAAATAATATTAAATGTTGCCAAAAGTATATGAAAGTAGTAGAATAGTGGCATGAAACAATAAAAAATTATAGATACGACGGAGACGTATCAGCATCCCCAAGCTTAATTCCTGCTCGTCCTGGAGTAGGTAAATGATAAAAACAGATAACT
Source organism: Thinopyrum elongatum (assembly GCA_011799875.1). Taxonomy (NCBI): domain Eukaryota; kingdom Viridiplantae; phylum Streptophyta; class Magnoliopsida; order Poales; family Poaceae; genus Thinopyrum; species Thinopyrum elongatum. The sequence goes on along the minus strand of CM022303.1, from coordinate 288,980,377 downwards.
TTTGATGTGGAATGCTACCTAACATAATCTTGATCATATAATCTAATCATGGCATGAATATTAAGACACGACTGATTCAAAGCAATAGTCTATAATTTGACATAAAGCCATCAATACTCAGGCATCCCAACAAACAATCATGTCTTTTAGAATAACAATGCTAAAGAACGCTATCCCTACAAAATCATATAGTCTTGTCATGCTCCATCTTCTTTACACAAAGTATTTATCATGCACAACCCCGATGACAAGCTGAGCAATTGGTTCATAATTTTTAACGCGCTTCAACTTTTTCAACCCCCATGCAATACATGAGCGCAAGCCATGAATATAGCACTATGGGTGGAATAGAATATGGTGGTAAAGATTAATATGGAGAAGAAAAAAGGAAGAAAGTCTCACATCGATGCGGCTAACCAACGGGCTATGGAGATGCCCATCAATTGATGTCAACGGATGCACTAAGAGCTATAAGTGTATGAAAGCTCAACATGAACTAAGTGGGCGTGCACCGAAGTTGCTTGCTCGAAGACCTCGGGGCATTTGAGGAAGCCCATCATCGGAATATACAAGCCAAGTTCTATAATGAAAAAATGCCACTAGTATATGAAAGTGACAACATAGGAGACTCTATATATGAAAAACATGGTGCTACTCTGAAGCACAACTGGGGAATAACAATACCCCTTCTCTCTTTTTCTCTCATTTTTCTCTTTTTTCATTTTTTTTATTTTTTTTTATTTTTTTCTTGGGCTCTTTTTGGCCTCTATTTTTTCTTTTCGTCCGGAGTCTCATCCTGACTTGTGGGGGAATCATAGTCTCCATCATCTTTCCTCACTGGGACAATGCTCTAATAATGATGATCATCACACTTCTATTTACTTACAACTCGATATCTAGAATAATATGACTCTATATGAATGCCTCTGGCAGTGTACCAGGATGTGCAATGATCTAGTGTAGCAAAGATATCAAAAAACGGGCAAGCCATGAAAATATCATGCTAGCTATCTTACGATCATGCAAAGCAATATGACAATGAATGCTCAAGTCATGTATATGATGATAATGGAAGTTGTATGGCAATATATCTCGGAATGGCTATGGAAATGCCATAATAGGTAGGTATGGTGGCTGTTTTGAGGAAGATATAATGAGGCTTATGTGTGATAGGGCGTATCATATCATGGGGTTTGGATGCACCGGCAAAGTTTGCACCGACTCTCGAGGTGAGAAATGGCAATGCACGGTACCGAAGAGACTAGCAAATTGCGGAAAGGTAAGAGTGCGTATAATCCATGGACTCACATTAGTCATAAAGAACTCACATACTTATTGCGAAAGTTTATTAGCCCTCGAAGCAAAGTACTACTATGCATGCCCCTAGGGGGATAGATTGGTAGGAAAAGACCATCGCTCATCCCCGACAACCACTCATAAGGAAGACAATCAATAATAAATCATGCTCCAACTTCTTAGCATAACGATAGACTACACGTGCATGCTTCGGGAATCACAAACCTTAACACCAATATTCTTACTAAACCACAATCATTCACTAGTACCTCCCACATATTACCATCTATATATCACAAAACTATTGCAAGGAATCAAACATATCATATTCAGTGATCTACAAGTTTTACGTAGGATTTTATGACTAACCATGTGAATGACCAATTCCTGTTGACTCTCTAAATAGGTATAAGTGAAGCAAGGGAGTTTAATTCTTTCTACAAAAGACCACGCTTTAATAAATATAAGTGAAGCTAAAGAGCATTCTACAAATAACAGTTTTCTATATGTGGAGAAATAGGCAATCCAAACTTCAAATGATATAAGTGAAGCACAAGAAGCATTCTATAAAGCCATACTCAAAAGATATAAGTGACATGCAAATAGCATTCTATAAATCAACCAAGGGCTATCTCATACCAGCATGGTGCACAAAAGAAAAGGAAAAAAACACTAAATGCGCTCCAAGAATTTACGCATATCATGTGACGAATAAAAATATAGCTCCAAGTAAAATTACCGATGGTCGTTAGAAGAAAGAGGGGATGCCTTCCAGGGCATCCCCAAGCTTAGTTGCTTGGGAGTCCTTGAATATTACCTTGGGGTGCCTCGGGCATCCCCAAGCTTAGGCTCTTGCCACTCCTTATTCCTTCATACATTGTGATCTCACCCAAAACTTGAAAACTTCAATCACACAAAACTTAACAAAACCCTCGTGAGATCCGTTAGTATAATAAAGCAAATCACTACTTTAAGTACTGTTGCAAACCCATTCATATTTTATTTTTGCATTATACCTACTATATTCTAACTTCTCCATGGCTTATACTACCGGTACAATCCATAGTTCCATCAAAACAAGAAAGACAATGCATCAAAAACAGGACAGTCTGTAGCAATCGGAACATTGACCATACTTTTGAAACTCCAAAATTTCTGAACAGTTCGGACAAAATAAACAATTTGCATAGCAGTACTATGTAAAAATTTCAGAAACTTTTGACGTTCTGGTAAAAAACATAAATTCGGGCACTACAGCCAAAATTTATGTTTTTGCACTACACATACCAAACAAGCAATCTAAACATCCTAAAGGCAAATTTTGGCATATTATTTTTGTAATACAATGGATTTATACAAGGGGATAATTATTTTTGTTGAAAAGTTTTTGTGATTCAAGATTCACAAAATTTCCATAGGCATGAATAATACGTCTCCAATGTATCTATAATTTTTTTATTGTTCCATGCTGTTATATTACCATTCTTGGATGTTTTATAATCATTTTATAGCAACTTTATATCATTTTTTGGGACTAATATATTGACATAGTGCCCAGTGCCAGTTGTTGTTTTTTGCTTGTTTTCTACTTCGTAGAATATCCCTATCAAACAGAGTCCAAATGTAGCAAAACTTTTTGGAGATTTTTTTAGACCAAAAGACAACTTGGGAGCCAAGGAAGCACCTGGGGGGAGGCCCGTGGGGCCCACAAGACACCAGGGCGCGCTACAGGCCCGTGGCGTGCCCTGAAGGGTTGTGGGGCCCATGGGGGTCTCCTCCACCTCCTCTCAGCTCGATAAATACCCAAATATTCCAAAAACCCTAGGGGAGTCGACGAAACACAATTCCAGCCGCTGCAAGTTCCAGAACCATGAGATCCAATCTAGAGCCCTATTCCGGCACTCTGCCGGAGGGGAACACGATCACGAAGGGGTTCATCATCCTCATTGGTGCTCCTCCGATGATGCGTGAGTAGTTCACCATAGACCTACGGGTCCGTAGGCAGTAGCTAGATGGCTTCTTCTCTCTTTTTGATTCTCAATACAATGGTCTCTTGGAGATCTATTTGATGTAATGACTTTTTGCGGTGTGTTTGTTGGGATCCGATGAAATTCGAGTTTGTGATCAGATCTATATTCATGAAAGTTATTTGAGTCTCCTTTGATCTCTTTTATGCATGATTATTTATAGCCTCTTATTTCTTCTCCGAATCTTTGGTTTAGTTAAGCTAACTAGATTGATTTTTCTTGCAATGGGAAGAGGTGCTTTGTGATGGGTTCGATCTTACGGTGTCCTCACCCAGTGACAGAAGGGGTAGCAAGGCATGTATGTATCATTGCTATTAAGGATAACAAGATGGGATCTATTCCTAAATGAATAGATCTTGTCTACATCATGTCATCGTTCTTATTGCATTACTCTGTTTCTCCATGAATTTAATACACTAGATGCATGCTGGATAGCGGTCGATGTGTGGAGTAATAGTAGTAGAAGCAGAATCGTTTCGGCCTACTAGTCTTGGACGTGATGCCTATATTCATGATCATTGCCTGGATATCATCATAATTATTTGTTCTTCTATCAATTGCCCAACAGTAATTTTTTTACCCACCGTATGCTATTTTCTCGAGAGAAGCCACTAGTGAAATCTATGGCCCCCGGGTCTATCTTTTATCATATTGCTTTCAGATCTATCTTTTATCATATATGTTTTCAGATCTATTATTCCAAAAACCCAAAAATACCTTGCTGCACTTTTTCTTTACTTATTTTATTTCGTGTTTTACTCAGATCTATTTATCCAATATCATAAAACCAATCTATGTTTTTACCGTGGAGGGATTGACAACCCCTCTTACCCGTCGGGTTGCAAGTATTTGTTCTTTGTGTGCAGGTACCGTTTACATAGTGTTGCTTGGTTCTCCTACTGGATTGATACCTTGGTTTCATAACTGAGGGAAATAATTACCGTAGTTGTGCTGCATCATCCCTTCCTCTTTGGGGAAATACCGACGCAGTCTAAGCCACGTCAAAGGAATTTCTGGCACCGTTGCCGGGGAGACAACATCAATATCTATCAGGTTCCTAATCACAAATCTCATCTCCTTGCAATTTACATTATTTGCCATTTGCCTATTGTTTACATCTCCCCCTACTTCACAAAAATTTGCCTTTTTATTCGCCTTCTTTTTCATTCGCCTTTTTCTCGTCAGATATCTTGTTTGATTGCAATCTTGTTTGCGTAGTCATGATGTCTCAAAGAAAGTACTATGATATTCCTTACCCCAATATTTTGCTTGAGATTGAGAAAAGTACTAAGGAATATATGACTACACAATTTGAGCACAATAAGTATTTTACCGAAGAACTTAAGGAACACTCTACTGTGCTAGATGCTATAATAAAACAACTTGATGATGTTAGTAGAGAAGTTTCTAATCTCCAATCCAAGTATGCTCATGCTGAAAATTTGCTAGGCAAAATATCCGATGCACAAGCTACACTAGTAAATCAAATGGCCGCTAAGACAATTTCTCTATAGGACAAAAATGATGAAGACCTTAAAGTTATTGGAGTTTCTTCTATTGATTCCTTGTTTAGTAACATTAAAATTGATGATAAAGGGACTAAAGAAGAGTCAACTTTAGCTAGAGGGCGTCCCGATAATTCGGAGGGTGAAAATCTTGATGAAAAATTGATAAAAGTGGGTTTAAAGAGGTCAAAAACTTTAACTAGTGATGTGCCCACTCTTTTATATTACAAAGACTTTAATTATGATAATTGCTCTTTGATTGAATGTATTTCGTTGTTGCAATCCATGATAAATTCACCCCATGCTTATGAACAAAATAAAGCTTTTACTAAACATATCATAGATGCCATGATGAAAGCTTTAGAAGAATAGTTGGAATTAGAGATTTCAATTCCTGGAAAATTACATGCTAAATGGGAACCTACCATTAAAGTCAAGATTAAAAATTGTGAGTGCTTTGCTTTATGTGATTTGGGTGCTAGTGTTTCCACAATTCCGAAATCTCTATTGGATGTGCTTGGTCTTACCAATATTGAAGAGTGTTATCTTAATTTGCACTTGGCAGTTTCTACTATTAAAAAGCCTTTGGGAAGAATTAATTATGTTCTTATTCTTGCAAATAGGAATTATGTGCCCATAGATTTTATTGTTCTTGATATTGATTGCAATCCGTCTTGTCCCATTATACTTGGTAGACCGTTTTTACGAACTATAGGTGCCGTGATTGATATGAAAGAAGGCAATATTAAATTTCAATTTCCACTAAGAAAGGGTATGGAACACTTCCCTAGAACAATAATTAAGCCACCATATGAATCAATCATGAGGCATCCTATGGATCAAAAACTAAAGATGACAATACTTAAATCTATGCATTATGCCTAGCTAGGGGCATAAAACGATAGCGCTTGTTGGGAGGCAACAACAACAACAACAACAACAACAACAACAACAACAAAGCCTTTAGTCCCAAACAAGGTGGGGTAGGCTAGAGGTGAAACCCATAAGATCTCGCGACCAACTCATGGCTCTGGCACATGTATAGCAAGCTTCCACGTCCTCCTGTCCATAGCTAGTTCTTTGGTGATACTCCAATCCTTCAGGTCTCTCTTAACGGACTCCTCCCATGTCAAATTCGGTCTACCCCGACCTGTCTTGACATGCTCCACACGCTTTAGCCGTCCGATATGCACCGGAGCTTCTGGAGGCCTGCGCTAGATATGCCCAAACCATCTCAGACGATGTTGGACAAGCTTCTCTTCAATTGGTGCTACCCCAACTCTATCTCGTATATCATCATTCCGGACTCGACATCCATCTCAACATACGCATCTCCGCCACACCTAACTGTTGAACATGTCGCCTTTTAGTCAGCCAACACTCAGCGCCATACAACATTGCAGGTCGAACCGCCGTCCTGTAGAACTTGCCTTTTAGCTTTTGTGGCACTCTCTTGTCACAGAGAATGCCAGAAACTTGGCGCCACTTCATCCATCCGGCTTTGATTAGATGGTTCACATGTTCATCAATACCCCCATCCTCCTACAGCATTGACCCCAAATATCGAAAGGTGTCCTTCCGAGGTACCACCTACCCATCAAGGCTAACCTCCTCCTCCTCACACCTAGTAGTACGGAAACCGCACATCATGTACTCGGTTTTAGTTCTACTAAGCCTAAATCCTTTCGGTTCCAAGGTTTGTCTCCATAACTCTAAATTCCTATTTACCCCTGTCCGATTATCGTCAACTAGCATCACATCATCTGCAAAGAGCATACACCATGGGATATCTCCTTGTATATCCCTTGTGACCTCATCCATCACCAAGGCAAAATGATAAGGGCTCAAAGCTGACCCCTGATGCAGTATTATCTTATCGATGGGCACATAGTTTGCAGCCCAATGAATAAAATTTATTTTTGCCTTTTTCTTTCTGTTCTTGAGTGTTTTCACAATTATGCCTCTGTTATGATTGTGTTTTTTATGTTTTAATTAGTTTTTGTGCCAAGTAAAGCCTTTAGGATAGCTTTGGCTGATAGTTGATTTGATCCTGTTGAAAAGCAGAAACTTTTGCATCCAATAACAGAATTGTTTAAATTCACAGAAGTTATGAAACATTTTAAATTTTACACACAAGATTTATATACAAATTGCCTCTGTTCTCCTAATTTTTCAGAATTTTTGGAGTTACAGAAGTATGAGTAAAATTTGAGTCTTTACAGACTGTTTTGTTTTTTACAGATTCTGTTTTCGTTGCATTGTGTGCTTATTTTGATGATTCTATGGATTTTATCGGGGGTATAAGCCATGGTAAAGTTAGAATACAATAGGTATAATGAAATAACAAAATATGAATGGGTTTTCAACAGTACTTAAAGTAAAGATTGGTTTTCTTATACTAACGGATCTCACGAAGGTTTTGTTAAGTTTTGTGTGATTGAAGTTTTCATGTTTTGGGTGAGATCACAATGGATGAAGGAATAAGGAGCGAAAAGAGCCTAAGCTTGGGGATGCCCATGTAACCCCAAGTTAATATTCAAGGAGAACCAAGCAACTAAGCTTGGGGATGCCCCGAAAGGCATCCCCTCTTTCTTCTAACAACCATCGGTAATTTTACTTGGAGCTATATTTTTACTCGTCACATATCATGAGTTTTGATTCGAGCGTCTTGTATTATATGAGTCTTTTCTTGTTTTGCTTTTTAGTTTGTCATGTTTATCCTTGTTGGACACACCTATTTGAGAGAGCCAAAATTATGCTATGATTTGTTAGAATTGCTCTAGTGCTTCACTTATATCTTTTTGAGCATGGTGTGCTTTAATTTTTGAAGAATCATGCTCTCATGCTTCACTTAGATCTATTTGACAGTTAGTAAATTTTTTGAAGAAATTCTCTCTTGCTTCACTTATATATTTTTGAGCATGGTGTGCTTTAATTTTTTAAGAATTATGCTCTCATGCTTCACTTAGATCTATTTGAGAGTTAGTAAATTTTTTGAAGAAATTCTCTCTGCTTGCTTCACTTATATTATTTTGAGAGAAGAAAATTTTTATGCTCATGTTCTTCACTTAAACTTGTTTGAGCTTATCAAAAGCAATTGCAATATATGAAATTAGCACGAAAGTCAATAGTTATGCAATGAAATTACATCCTACTTGTGGTGCATTATTCGGTGTTGGTTATGCTTAATGCTTGTTTATGAGAATTTTTGTTTCTTGGTTGGTTGCTTCTTAATCTTTTTGCTAGCATCCACTTGTACTAAGTAGAAATACTACTTGTGCATCCAAAATCCTTAAACCAAGTTTTGCCATATGAGTCCACCATACCTACCTATATGCGGTATTTCCGTGCTGTTCTAAGTAAATTTGTATGTGCCAACTCTAATTTTCAAAATGAATTTCCTTTTTGTGTGCCCATACCGCTCATGAAGCGGCAGGGGGTGGCCAATATTTTCCATGCTAGATGTGTTATTCTCAAGATGAGTGTTTATTCACATGTCATTGCACAAGAGTACGGTGGTAATAGGGATGCCCAGTCCCGAAATGAAACAGAAATTTACTTTATGTTGTCAAATATTAAATTCCTTGGAAAGTGTTGGTATGGACGGTACCCATGGATACGGCTAGCCGTGGAATGTGAAAGTATGGTGGAAAAGGGAATAAACTTTATATTACGTTTGGGAACCACCTATGATATATCTAGCATGGAAAGTGTTGGGAATTACTCAGTTGTTTTCGTTGACGGGAAAACCATGCCTCCCAAAAAAAAATTATCTCTCAATTTAAGCTTTGAGCTCTAGCACCTGTACAAATATCTTCTTCCCTCTGCGAAGGGCCTATTGCTACTTCTTGAGCTTGCATTGATTTTTCCCTTGAAGAGGAAAGGGTGATGTAGCAAAGTAGAGATAAGTATTTCCCTCAGTTAAGAACCAAGGTATCAATCTAGTAGGAGGCACAAGCAAGTCCCCAATATACGCACCTGCACAAACTAACGAAGACTTGCACACAACACAAAAAAGGGGTTGTCAATCCCTTCACGGTCACTTGCAAGAGTGATATCTAATAGAGATAGATATAAAATATAAATAAAAGGCAAAACAAAGTAAATATAAATAAATTACAGCAAGGTATTTTTAGGTTTTTGGTTTTATAGATCTGAAAATATATGATGGAAAATAGACCTGGGGCCATAGGTTTCATTAGAGGCTTCTCTCTCGAAGAAAGCATACGGTGGGTAAACAAATTACTGGTGAGCAATTGATAGAAAAGTGCAAAATTATGAAGATATCCAAGGCAATGATCATGAATATAGGCATCACGTCCGTGATAAGTAGACCGACTCCTGCCTACGTCCACTACTATTACTCCACACATCGACCGACTCCTGCCTGCATCTAGAGTATTAAGTTCATAAGAACAGAGTAACGCCTTAAGTAAGATGACATGATGTATTGGGATTGATCCAATCAATATGGTAAAAATCCCATCTTTTTATCCTTAGTGGCAACAGTACAAATACGTGCCTCGCTACCCCTACTGTCACTGGGTGAGGACACCGCAAGATTGAACCCATCACAAAGCACCTCTCCCATTGCAAGGAAAACCAATCTAGTTGGCCAAACCAAATCGATAGATCGGAGAGAAATACAAAGCTATCTTAATCATGCATAAAAGAATTCAGAGAAGACTCAAATAATATTCATAGATAATCTGATCATAAATCTACAATTCATCGGATCTCAACAAACGCACCGCAAAAGAAGATTACATCGAATAGATCTCCAAGAACATCGAGGAGAACATTGTATTAAAGATCAAAGAGAGAGAAGAAACCATCTAGCTACTAGCTATGGACCCGTAGGTCTATGGTAAACTACTCACACATCATCAAAAGGGCAGCAAGGTTGGTGTAGAGGCCCTCCGTGATTGAATCCCCCTCCGACAGAGTGCTGGAAAAGGCCCCAAGATGGGATCTCACGAGAACAGAAGCTTGCGGCGGCGGAAAAGTATTTTTGGTGTGCCCTCTGGTATAGGGGGAATATTTTAGAATTTATATTGCCGAGATTAGGGTTAGGGGAGTCCTAAGGGGCCCACAAGCCCCCTGGCCGTGCCCCCCTGGGGTGCGCCCCTAGGGCTTGTGGCTCCTCTGGCCTCCTCTCCAAGTCTCGTGGGTGCCTTGTCATCCAAGAAAAATCATCATAAAGTTTTATTCCGTTTGGTCTCCGCTTGGTATTGATTTTCTGTAAAAGTCAAAAATAAGGAAAAAAATAGCAACTGGCACTGGGCACTAGGTTAATAGGTTAGTCCCCAAAAATGATATAAAATAGCACATAAATGCATATAAAACATCCAAGATAGATAATATAATAGCATGGAACAATAAAAAATTATAGATACGTTGGAGACGTATCACCTATCTATTTAATTTTATGCAATTTTATTTTTTATTTTGAGTCTCCATCTTCTCTTATAAAGCACCAACTAGGGAGCACTACGATCGTACTTGAGCATTGGATGTTGCTAATATTCGAGTGTGTCTCGTGAATGGATCAATGATTGAGCATGATGGGCTAGGGATTGATGTCTACTACACAACTTTATTCTTGTAGACTCGTGTTGGGCCTGCAAGCGCAGAGTTTTGTAGGACAGTAGCAATTTTCCCTCAAGTGGATGACCTAAGGTTTATCAATCCGTGGGAGGCGTAGGATGAAGATGGTCTCTCTCAAACAACCCTGCAACCAAATAACAAAGAGTCTCTTGTGTCCCCAACACACCAAATACAATGGTAATTTGTATAGGTGCACTAGTTCGGTGAAGAGATGGTAATAAAAGCGTAGTAATGATAGTAGATATTAGTTTTTGTAATAGGAACAATAAAAAAACAGCAAGGTAGCAATTGATAAAATGGAGCACACACGGTATTGCAATGCTTGAAAATGAGGCCTAGGGTCCATACTTTCGCTAGTGCAATCTCTCAACAATGCTAATATAATTGGATCATATAACCATCCCTCAACGTGCGATCAAGAATCACTCCAAAGTTCCTATCTAGCGGAGAACATAAGAATAAATTGTTTGTAGGGTACGAAACCACCTCAAAGCTATTCTTTTTGATCGATCTATCCAAGAGTTCGTACTAAAATAACACCAAAGCAAATTCAGATTCATAATGCTCAATCCAACACAAAGAACCTCAAAGAGTGCCCCAAGATTTCTACCGGAGAAAGAAAGGCAAGAACGTGCATCAACCCCTATGCATAGATTACCCCAATGTCACCTCGGGAATCCGCGAGTTGAGTGCCAAAACATATATCAAGTGAATCAATATAATACCCCATTGTCACCACGGGTATTCATATGCAAGTCATATATCAAGTGCTCTCAAATCCATAAATGTATTCAATCTGATAAAACGAAATATCAAAGGGAAAACTCAATTCATCACAACAAGATAGAGAGGGGAAAACACCATATGATCTGACTATATTAACAAAGCCCGCGATACATCAAGATTGTGCATCTCAAGAACATGAGAGAGAGAGAGAGGTTAAACACATAGCTACTGGTATAAACCCTCAGCCCCGAGGGTGGACTACTCCCTCCTCATCATGGTGGCCGCCGAGATGATGAAGATTGGCACCGGTGATGATTTCCCCCTCCGGCAGGGTGCCGGAACGGGGTCTAGATTGGTTTTTCGTGGCTACAGAAGCTTGCAGCGGTGAAACTTCTGATCTAGGGTTACCCTGAGGGTTTTTGGAATATTTGATGATTTATAGGGTGAAGAGGCGGTGCGGGAGGCCACCGACGTGGGCACAACCCACCTGGGCGCGCTGGGGCCCCAGGCGCACCCTGGTGGGTTGGGCCCCCCTCGGGGCACCCCCCAGGTGCTTCTCTGGCCCACTAGATGTCTTCTGGTCCATAAAAAATCCACAAAAAGTTTCGCGGTGTTTGGACTCCGTTTGATATTGATTTCCTGAGATGTAAAAAAAGCAAAAACAGCAACTGGCACTGGGCATTGGGTCAATAGGTTAGTCCCAAAAGAATGATATAAAGTTGCTATAAAATGATTGTAAAACATCCAAGAATGATAATATAACAGCATGAATACTTCATAAATTATAGATACGTTGGAGACGTATCAGCATCCCCAAGCTTAATTCCTACTCGTCCTCGAGTAGGTAAATGATAAAAGAAATACTTTATGAAGTGTGAATACTAGCAAAGTGCACAAGTTTGATCAATGACAATTTCAATCACTTTTCCTAGCATCGTAACAGCAATTCTTTCTTATAAAACTTCTCATGTTAAAGTAGCAACCAATTCACATGTTAAGGTTCAAACAATGAATTCTCTTGAAACTCCACAACCTATGTTCTCAGTCACCACACAATTGCAATTCAACTTATTCAATAGAGTCTAAGTAAGAGCTCCACATACTCAACCATCATATAGTCTTCTATGATTGCTAACTCTCACCGCATACACATGAGCAAAATGTTTCAACCGGACACATAGAAAGATAGGGGCATATAATTTCGCCTCCCAACGTATTCACCTCAAGGGTGATGTCAACAATAATAACTCATGCCACCCATATCCAGCTGGACATATGTGCCTAGATCTTTCCTCACCACATGATGCTTGCCAAAGGAGAAAAATAAAAAGGAATAGAGAGAAAAACTTTGACTCTTGCATAAAAGTAAATACATAAAAGTAAAAGATAGGCCCTTCGCAGAGGGAAGCAAAGGTTGCCATGCGCTTATTTGTTTGTATGCTCAACCCTTAGTGCAAAAGAACATCACGTTATATTGCCCCTTGTGATGGCAACCTTTATTATGCAGTCTGTCGCTTTTATTTCTTTACCATCACAAGTTCGTACAACGCTCAATTTTCTCTTACACTAAATGATCTTACACTTTTAGAAGCAATTTTTATTGCCTTATTGCACCGATGACAACTTACTTGAAGGATCTTATTCAATCCATAGGTAGGTATGGTGGACTATTGAAAATAAGATTTGGGTTTAAGGGTTTTTGGATGCACAAGTAGTATCTCTACTTAGTGCGGAATTTTTGGCTAGCAAAGATGGGGGGCAAGCACCACATGTTGAAGGGTCTATGACAATATAACTTCTATGCGAATATGAACAAACATAAATCATTACTTTGTCTTCCTTGTCCAACGTCAATAATTTTGGCATATAATATTTTGATGGGGGCTCACAATCACAAAAGATTTCCAAGATAGTGTATTTGCATGTGAAAGTTCTCTTCCTTCTACTAATCATTCATGAATTGCTTGTATGACCAATATTGTGATTGTCAAGCCTCAAAAGATTTCACTTTCTAAACCCAATGCAAAGCTACCACTAGGCATTGTATGAACATATAATTTCAACTTCATGATATTCAATTCATTCAACAATTTACTCATAGGATATAAGTGAAGCACAAGAGTAAATGACAAGCTACTCCAAAAAGATATAAGTGAAGATCAAGCAAGTAGTTAAGTAAATGGGTAGCTATTTGAGAACTCTCTTTTATTTAAAAACTTTCAGATCTAAGTACTTTATTAAAACAACAAGCAAAACAAAATAAAATGACATTCCAAGAATAGCACAACTCATGTGAAGAAGCAAAAACTTAGGCTCAACCGATACTAACCGATAATTGTTGATGAAGAAAGGTGGGATGCCTACCGGGGCATCCCCAAGCTTAGATGCTTGAGACTTCTTGAAATATTATCTTGGGATGCCTTGGGCATCCCCAAGCTTGAGCTTTTGCATCTCCTTAATTCCTTTTATATCACGGTTTCCCTAAATCCTAAAAACTTCATATACACAAAACTCAACAAGAACTCGTGAGATAATTTAGTATAAACCAATGCAAAAACCTTATCATTCTCTACTGTAGCAAATCACAAAAATTATTATTCAACATTGCATACTAAATGCCTCTGCATATTTAATACTCCTATGCTCAAATAGAATCATTAAACAAGCAAACATATGCAAACAATGCAAACATAACAGCAATCTGCCAAAACAATATAGTCTGTAAAGAATTCAAGAGTATCAATACTTCTTTAACTCCAAAAATTATGAAAATTTACCACACTGTAGAAAATTTATCAGAGCTTATTTTTCAAAAAGTTTCAACATTTTAACACATTCTTACTTTTCTCGGGAATTTTTGCAACATCGATAAACTTTCTGTTTTGAAACAGCAACTCATATACTTGCAAAATAAGCATGGTAAAGGCTATCCTTGACATTTTTATTGAAAAGAAAGATGCAAAACATTATTATAAATAACAGCAAGCAAATCCTAACAAGAAAATTACGCTCCAAGCAAAACACATATCATGTGACGAATAAAAATGTAGCTCCAAGTGAGGTTACTGATAATGTTGGAGACGAAAGAGGGGATGCCTTCCGGGGCATCCCCAAGCTTAGTTGCTTGGATCTTCCTTGAATATTACCTTGGGGTGCCTTGGGCATCCCCAATCCTAGGGTCTTGTCACTCCTTATTCTCCTCATATCAACATCTCACCCAGAACTTGAAAACTTCAATCACACAAAACTTAACGGAACTTCGTGAGATAGGTTAGTATGATAAAGAGCAAACCATTTCACTTTGGTACTGTCAAATACAAGATTAATAATTTTTTCCACACAATGACTACTGTAGCATATCATTTCCACAATTTCTATTGAGCAATATAAGCCGTAGAAACTAGAAAACAAGCAAACTATGCATTGAAAACAGAATCTGTCAAAAACAGAACAGTCTATAGTAATATGTACACCAACCATATTTACGCTACTCCAAAAATTCTGAAAAATGAGGAAAACGTATATAATTTGTATATATGTCACCTGTAAAAATTTCAGAAGTTTTCCACATTCCAGTAAAATATAATAATCTCTGCACTGGACGCAAAAGTTTCTGTTTTTGCACAGATTCAAGTCAACTATCATCCACACTATCCCAAAGGCTTTACTTGGCACTTTATTGAAACAAAAGTTATAAAACATGATTACTACAGTATAATAACCATGTGAACACACAAAAACAGTAGGTAAAAGTGTTGGGTTGTCTCCCAACAAGCGCTTTTCTTTAATGCCTTTTAGCTAGGCATGGTGATTTCAATGATACTCGCATAAAAGATAAGAATTGTAACACAAAGAGAGCATCGTGAAGCATAAGACTAGCACATTTAAGCCTAACCCACTTCCTATGCATAGGAATTTTGTGAGCAAACAACTTATGGGAACAAGAATCAACTAGCATAGGAAGGCAAAACAAGCATAACTTCAATATTTTCAACACATAGAAAGGAAACTTGATATTAGTGAGAAGCCTACAAGCATATGTTCCTTTCTCATAATAATTTTCAGTAGCATCATGAATGAATACAACAATGTAGCCATCACATAAAGCATTCTTTTCATGATCCACAAGCATAGAAATTTTCTTACTCTCCACACAAGCAAATTTATTCTCATCAATAGTAGTGGGAGCAAATTCAACAAAATAACTATCATGTGCTACTTGATTGACATAATCAAATTGAACATTAAAATTATGATGACAAGTTTCATGGTTATCATTATTCTTTATAGCACACATGTCATCACCATAATCATCATAGATAGCAACTTTGTGGTCATAATCAATTGAAACCTCTTCCAAAATAGTGGATTCATCACTAAATAAAGTCATGACCTCTCCAAATCCACTTTCATAATTATCACAATAAGATTCAACACCCTCCAAAATAGTGGGATCATTAGTACCTAGAGTTGACACTCTTCCAAACCCACTTTCATCAATATAATCGTCATAAATAGCAGGCATGCTACCATTATAACAAATTTGCACATCAAAACTTGGGGGACTAAAAATATCATCTTCATCAAACATAGCATCCCCAAGCTTGTTGCTTTGCATATCATTAGCATCATGGATATTCAAAGAATTCATACCAACAACATTGCAATCATGCTCATCATTCAAAGATTTTTTGTCAAACATTTTATAGAGTTCTTCTTCTATCAATTGAGCACAATTTTCCTTTCCATCATTTTCACAAAAGACATTATAGAGATGAATAATATGATGCAACCTCAATTCCATTTTTTTGTAGTTTTCTTTTATAAACCAAACTAGTGATAAAACAAGAAACTAAAAGATTCGATTGCAAGATCTAAAGATATACCTTCAAGCACTCACCTCCTCGGCAACGGCGCCAGAAAAGATCTTCTTTGACAGGATGTGAGTGCCGCTTACCTAACCTCCCCGGCAACGGCGCCAGAAAAGAGCTTGATGTCTACTACGCAACTTTATTCTTGTAGACTCATGCTAGGCCTCCAAGCGCAGAGTTTTCTAGGACAGTAGCAATTTTCCCTCAAGTGGATGACCTAAGGTTTATCAATCCGTGGGAGGCGTAGGATGAAGATGGTCTCTCTCAAACAACCCTGCAACCAAATAACAAAGAGTCTCTTATGTCCCCAACACACCAAATACAATGGTAATTTGTATAGGTGCACTAGTTCGGCGAAGAGATGGTAGTAAAAGCATAGTAATGATAGTAGATATTGGTTTTTGTAATAGGAACAATAAAAAAACAGCAAGGTAGCAATTGATAAAACGGAGCACAAACGGTATTGCAATGCTTGAAAATGAGGCCTAGGGTCCGTACTTTCGCTAGTGCAATCTCTCAACAATGCTA
Organism: Thinopyrum elongatum; assembly: GCA_011799875.1. Lineage (NCBI taxonomy): Eukaryota > Viridiplantae > Streptophyta > Magnoliopsida > Poales > Poaceae > Thinopyrum > Thinopyrum elongatum. The sequence goes on along the minus strand of CM022303.1, from coordinate 288,963,817 downwards.
ATATAATTGGATCATATAATCATTCCTCAACGTGCGATGAAGAATCACTCCAAAGTTCCTATCTAGCGGAGAACATAAGAATAAATTGTTTGTAGGGTACGAAACCACCTCAAAGCTATTCTTTCCGATCGATCTATCCAAGAGTTCATACTAAAATAACACCAAAGCAAATTCAGATTCATAATGCTCAATCCAACACAAAGAACCTCAAGGAGTGCCCCAAGATTTCTACCGGAGAAACAAAGACAAGAACATGCATCAACCCCTATGCATAGATTACCCCAATGTCACCTCGGGAATCCGCGAGTTTAGTGCCAAAACATATATCAAGTGAATCAATATAATACCCCATTGTCACCACGGATATTCGTATGCAAGACATATATCAAGTGCTCTCAAATCCATAAAAGTATTCAATCCAATAAAATGAAATCTCAAAGGGAAAACTCAATTCATCACAATAAGATAGAGAGGGGAAAACACCATATGATCCAACTATATTAACAAAGCCCGCGATACATCAAGATTGTGCATCTCAAGAACACAAGAGAGAGAGAGAGATTAAACACATAGCTACTGGTACAAACCCTCAGCCCCGAGGGTGGACTACTCCCTCATCATGGTGGCCGCCGGGATGATGAAGATGGACATCGGTGATGATTTCCCCCTCCGGCAGGGTGCCGGAACGGGGTCTAGATTGGTTTTTCGTGGCTACAGAGGCTTGCGGCGGTGGAACTTCTGATCTAGGGTTACCCCGAGGGTTTTTGGCATATTTTATGATTTATAGGGCGAAGAGGCGGTGCGGGAGGCCACCTGCACAACCCACCTGGGCGCGCCTGGGCCCCCAGGCGCGCCCTGGTGGGTTGTGCCCCCCTTGGGGCACCGCCCAGTTGCTTCTCTGGCCCACTGGATGTCTTCTAGTCCATAAAAACTCCACAAAAAGTTTCGCGGTGTTTGGACTCCGTTTGATATTGATTTCCTGAGATGTAAAAAACAAGCAAAAACAACAACTGGCACTGGGCACTGGGTCAATAGGTTAGTCCCAAAAAATGATATAAAGTTGCTATAAAATGATTGTAAAGCATCCAAGAATGATAATATAACAGCATGAATACTTCATAAATTATAGATACGTTGGAGACGTATCAGGGATAACTTTCTTTAGTGTTGATATTTTGAAAGACATGGTTGCTTGTTGATATGCTTGAGTATTGAAGTCTTCATGTCAAATATAGACTATTGCTTTGAATCATCTAAAAAGTCCAAATGTCCATGCTACAAAAGAAAAGAATATGTGATGAACAAGTTAGGCAGCATTCCACATCAAAAATTCTGTTTTTATCATTTACCTACTCGAGGACGAGCAAGAATTAAGCTTGGGGATGCTGATACATCTCCAACATATCTATAATTTTGTATTGTTCCATGCTATTATATTATCATTCTTGGATGTTTTACAATCATTTTATAGCAACTTTATATCATTTTTTGGGACTAACCTATTGACATAGTGCCCAGTGCCAGTTGCTGTTTTTTGCTTGTTTTTTACTTCGCAGAATATCCCTATCAAACGGAGTCCAAACGTAGCGAAACTTTTTGGAGTTTTTTTGGACCAGAAGACAACTTGGGAGCCAAGGAAGCACCTGGGGGAGGCTCGTGGGGCCCACAAGACACCAGGGCATGCCAGAGGCCCCTGGCGCGCCCTGATGGGTTGTGGAGCCCACGGGGGTCTCCTCCACCGCCTCTCAGCTCTATAAAATACCCAAATATTTCAAAAACCCTATGGGAGTCGACGAAACACAATTCCAGTCGCCGCAAGTTCCAAAACCACGAGACCCAATCTAGAGCCCTATTCCGGCACTCTGTCGGAGGGGAACACGATCATGGAGGGGTTCATCATCCTCATTGGTGCTCCTCCGATGATGCGTGAGTAGTTCACCATAGACCTACGGGTCCGTAGGCAGTAGCTGGATGCACTACAAAAAAAATACACATCCGTGACATTTTGGCCCGAACGAAATTTTTTTCTGTCATGCTTATGACACTTCTATGACGATAATTGTGACAAAACCACATATTATCATAGATGTGGTGGGCTCCTACTTCTATGACAAAAAATCATGACAGAAAATGGGCTTTTCATCCTGGGCAGGCCGGGGACGCACCTGCGTGACATTCTTTGGGCCGTCCATGATGGAAAAAATCGTGGTATAAGCGTGGGCGAGGAAAATTTCGGGGAGTTCCCGGTTACGATGGGTGGTCTGGGCCGAGCGATGCATGGAGGTTTGCGCGTTTCTCTCGTACACGTATGTGCGTGTGTGCGAGGCGTTGGGCTATAACTGAACCCGAGCGAGGCGTTCGCTTACTGAACCCGAGTGATTGCACTAGCTACGTTACTGAACCCGAGCGATCGATCCCTTGGCTATTAACTGAACCCGAGCGATTCCTTCGCTACTGCTGCTAACTGAATCTGATCGAACCTGCCTCTTGATGAAAAGTGACCGTTGTTGGGGGTTGGATGAACAGTTCCCGGTGGGGGTTGGATGAACAGGACCCCGTGGTAGTAGGCCGTTGCCGCAGGATAAACAAGACCCCTATCGAGGAGGCTGCCACACCCGAGCCGATTGGGGGTGGATGAACAGGACCCCATGGAGGGCTGGTTGAATAGTAGCCAGTGGAGGCTGGATGAACAGTAGCCCGTGAATGAACACTAGGTGATGGAGGAAGGAGGAAGGTCGCGGTGGATGAACAATAGCATGTGGAGGCTGGAGGAAGTCGACGGTGGATGAACAGTAGCCTGTGGAGGCTGGAGCGAGGCAGTAGAGGGTGGATGAACAGTAGCCCGTGGAGTCCTGTTTTGCGGTACGCCACACCCCTCCCAATGAACAGGACCCTGTTTCGACCGTAGGAGCTCGAACAGAAGTCTGTTTCCTCCGTTTCGCGGTATGCCACACCCCTCCCGATGAACAGGATCCCGTTTCAATAGTAGGCGGTCGAACAGAAGGCTGTTTCCTCCATACTGTGGTTCGCCAGACCCCGTTTCGGCTGTTCCGTCCAAGCCGATTGGCTCCCGATGAACACGATGCATTCCGTTGCCTCCCGATGAACACGACGCAGTTTCTCCGTTCCGACCCAGCCGGTTGGCTTTCGATGAATAGGACTCCATTGCTACCGTCCGTTGCCTCTCCATGTACACGAGCCCTGGTCGTACGTATGCGCGAGTAGGCGTTTGAGACCCCGCTCGTATGTACGTACGTGGCCGTATTTTTTGGCATGTGGTTGTACGTACATGTACACGGTTTAGACCATGCAAAAAAAAGTACACAGTTTAGAAGGGGCTGCCTGAACTGCTACATCGGGGGCTCTACTACTACACGTGTCGATGCTTGCTCAACCACGGTTCATCGTTGCAGAGAGACCGATCGACCAGTATGTACGTACACGTTCGCGACCAGACAGACAATGCTACGTACGCTTCGATCGGGTGGGTCCCAACTGTCAGGGAGGATAAGGAGGCACTTCCTTGCGTGCGAAGATATAGCTGGTGGGTCCCAGCTGTCAGAGGGAAGAATCATTTTTTTGCCTGTAATATGGACGCACTTCCTTGTGTGCGAAGATTTAGCTGGTGGGTCCCAGCTGTTAGGGGGGAAACGTTTTTTCGCAAAATACAGCTAAGCCAAAATACAGAGGCCCTTCTGGTAGGTCCCCGCTGTCAGGTGAAGGAATCATTATTTTGCGCGTAATAAAGAGGCACTTCCTTGCTGCGGCCGTGGACCCAGCTGTCAGCCTCTCCACGTACAGTCCTCTTCCTATGTAAGTCGTTCCTTGACCACGTTGACCACGCCACGGCAAGAGCACTAAGGCAGTGGACGACGGTGAGGCCTAGGAAGGGAATGACCCAGAGCCGAGGAAGACTCGGCAGTTGTTTCCCATGCAGAGGGGAGTACGAGGGTTTACTGGTTCGGCTACAGTGTGAGGCTGCCATCGCCGGAGAATAACAGGAGGTCTGGGTGAGTACAGGGATGGCCAGGCCAGGGATGGCAGTAGGATGGGGTGGTGAGGCCTGTATGGCAGCAGGCCACGGGAGGCAGGAGCAGGTGGCACGGCCGGTGCTGGTTTGGGCGGCTGGAGCAAGAAGACCAGAGGTTGAAGAAGCACAACGACCGTTGGATGGACATCGTACAGTAACTGCAGCTAGAATCATTTATATTAACTAAGTTGACAAAGCCCTCTGTCCGCGTCAACTTAGTAGGCCCACAAGTCAGCCTCCAAATATGGTGGGTCCTAGCTAGCAGGGGGTATTCATTTTTTGCGGAATAGGGAGGAACTTCCTTGCGTGCGAAGATATAGCTGGTGGGTCTGAGCTGTTAGTGGGAGGAACTTTTTTCGCGAAATACAGAGGCCCTTCCGGTGGGTCCCCATTGTCAGGTGGAGGAATCATTATTTTGCGTGTAATAAGGAGGCACTTATTTGCCTGCGACCGTGGACCCAGCTGTCAGCCTCTCCACGTACAGTCCTCTTCCGATGGATGTCGTTCGCTGACCACGTTGACCACGGCACGCCGACAGCACCAGGGCGGTGGACGACGGCGAGGCCTAGGAAGGGAATGACATGGAGCAGGGGAAGACTCGGTAGTTGTTTCCCATGCGGAGGGGAGTATGAGGGTTTCCTGGTTTGTCTGCCATCGCCGGAGAATAACAGCAGGTATGGGTGAGTGGAGGGATGGCCAGGCTAGCGATGGGAGTAGGGTGGGGCGGTGAGGCCTACGCGGCAGCACAGCCGGCCACGGGAGGAGGGAGCAGGCAGTCCCGCTGGCACTGGTTTGAGCAGCTGGAGCAGGAAGAGCAAAGATTGAAGAAGCACGACGGCCGTTGGATGGACATCCAACAGTCACTGCTCTCGTGTGTTGACTAAGTTAACACGGCCTTGCGTGTGCGTCAACCTTTTTTTTGGGAAAGCGTACGCGTCAACCTAGTAGGCCCACAAGTCAACCTCAAATATGTGGAAAATAGTATACAACCCATCGGCCATTATTGCTAATAAATGTACAGCCCATTGGCTAATTCTTAAGGATTTTTTTGAAGCCCATGTTCTTTTTGTTACCATTACAGCCCATATTCTGGCCACGGTTAAAAATTCAACATAATTTTCATATTTTGGTGCGGTCCGAATAGTTTTTAATCCCAAAATTTTGAATCATGTTCAAACTAATTTAAAAATAATAAATTTATATCAATTTAAAATCCAACATAATTTTCCCCGCAAAAAAATAATTAAATTCGAAATCTTGAAATCTTAAAAAAACGATAGTTGAAAGTAATTGCCGGTTTGCTATGTTTAAAAAAAATTACATCCCATTTCTTACTACTTCATTTTCTGGGCAAGCGAATACATCGCTCTCGTCTTGAAAGATTTGCAGCCCAGCAGGGCTAAGAAAGCAAGTAGGCCTCCGTTGGGTATTTATTTAAAAGAAGTAGAACTGGGCTAGCCATTTTCAGAAAGAAAAGGACACAACTGGGCTCATCATGTGCTAAACATAAAAAACAACCCTAGCTAGACGGGCCACAGCCCCCGCATAGCCCGTTGTTACCCTGATCCGTCTCTAAAACTGGTACTAAATAACAACTGCATGTTCCTAAAAAAAGTAAATAACAACTGCGCGACCTGCTGTGTCCCTGGTGTCAGCCGCTCGTTATGTAATTCTCTCGTTTACTGACTACGTTGACAATAGCGTGGGACCCAGATGTCCAACCATTCGGAGGAACCATTTTTGGGGCTTGTAATAATGAGGCACTTGCTTGCATACTGCCATGACCCTGGTAGGTCCCTACTGTCATCCTCTCCACATATAGTCATCTCCTTATTCCTCTTGGTTGTTGACCACGTTGACAATTCCAGACGGCGGCGCACCGCGCACGGCGAGCGAACCAAGGCGGAGGATGACGGTGAGGCCTCGGACGGGAACAAATAGGAGCCATGGAAGATGCGGCAATCTAGTCGCAGGCGGAGGGGAGTACGAGGGTTGACTGGTTCGGGTGCTGGTGCGTGTTGGGGCTGACATCGCCAGAGAATAACAGGACGTGTGGGGGAATAGAGGGATGGACTGGCCAACGTTTGAGGGTACGGTAGGGCAGTGGAGGCGCAGCCAGCCGTGGGAGGCGGGAGCAGACGGGACCGATGGGGTGGTTTGGTTTGGGCGGCTGGAGGAAGAAGACAAGAGATAGAAGATACATGAGAGATGTTGGATGTCAATCCAATGGCTGGTAGGAAGAATCGTTTGTTAACTAGTAAGTCGACACCACCTTGGATAGGATTTTTCCTCGTGGGTCCCAAATGTCAGAATCCAAATCTGTCACGGCCATGCAACCTTTCTTGAAAATTTACAGCCCATTTGGTGTGCTAGTTCAAAATAAGTTTGTGGGTGCTGGTGGGGGCTAATCACTTGGGTTCTGTAATGCACAGTGAGCTCAAGCAGCCAATAAGAGTGATGTTATTTCTCTTGGTTGGGATTTGTTACAATATTTCTCTCTTAATTAAACAAATGTCAAGCTATTTGCCTTGTTTCAAAGAAAATATGACAGTCACAACCGAGTTGAAAAGGGCAACAACATCTAACTCCAGCTTACAAACTATACAAAAGCACGAGGGTTAACTGTTCATCAAGTTTAGACAAAACCCAGATTGAAAAGGGCAACAACATCTAACTCCAGCATTGTTTTCGGCAGTCACAATCAAATGGATCGGTCAGGTCCATAGAATGAACATCCTGGGTCGTAAAATTTACTGGATTATGACCACAAGATGTTGTAAATACAAGCACGACACATTCAGAAGCCCTTTTGTCCACCTGAAACTCCTTTTTTTGCTCTTCGACATACCCATCCGTCAAAACCATGCTGCTGATAAACTTAAGCCTGATGGACAATAGTAACCTCGCATTCAGCAGGAAGAATGTGACAAATCTAGTGTTTGCATGTTTGGCTACATATCGTTCTAGCGTTATTGTCTTCAATCGAATGTTATGAGAACTGAGAAAATCCCGGTGCTTACAAATCCACCGATTGGTTATAACTTTCTTACCCCGTCCTGTTGCCTAAATAGACATGAAGATTGAAAATAGTTAATGTCTAAAAAAAGAGTGTCGAAAGAGCAACAGCCGAACGGTTAATTCTAGTACACTATATTCGGGCTTCCAATGTGCGTGAAATTATCACCTTTATATACAACTTCTCCAGACATGGAAAGCATTGCAGCAAGCCAATAATCTTGTTCAGATCAAAACTATTCATATGGATATATAAGATCTTGACAGAATCCAGCACCATTGATAGGCTATCCATGGACAAACTCTTCATTGAGCATAGAACATAATATTAGTACAAAAAGTGTACTCCAAGATGATATAGAACTTATGCACAGAAATTTAAAATGCATCTTATGATTACAAGTGTAGATGATAATATACAGTACCTGAAGAACTGTGGAGCCAAACACCATCTTGAAATGAGCACAGAGATCATGTATTACACCCAAGGTCTCCAGTTTTGGCGCAGAGATGACAGTTATTTCCGACGGAGAATAACGAGAATCAAGGATCAACCTTTGAAGTGAAGGGGCATCTTCGATGATGAGCTGCCTTCCGTCAAAGGAAATTCCATTTTGTACAAGGTTAGGTGACTTTATTAGGAGACAACCGATTCTAACTGTGAAAACAAGCACCAAGCACTCCAGGGCAGGGCAACTGGAGTGGGTGATGTTGTGCAATGAGGCCTCCGACATATGAACCCGCACAACTGAAAGTTTTTTGAGAAATGGGAGTCAAAGGTTTAGTACCAGATTGTCTGGTAGGTAGCACAGCGCAAAGGTGGCGGTGTGGAAAGAGGAGGAAAACCGCGAGATGGACATCGGTGCTGAGGGCACAAGTACATGGCGTTCGGTATGTGGTATGTGATTTCTGGGGGAATAGTAGAACTCAAGCAGCTGTAGTTCTGTGAATTCAGGGGATTTCAGCCAGGCGTCCACCATGCAGGGCATGCTCAGGTAGCATGCCGGGATGTAGAGGCCTTGAACGAAGCCCTGGTGGGAGGAGATGATGGCTCCGGGGAGTTCAAAATCATTAAAGAGAGATAGCTGACGGTAATCGAGATTAAGGGGCGCGGCGCGCCATAGAGGGCGCCACCGAGTTGAGAGGACTTGGGTGCGGCAGCAATCCTTGGTGGGGAGAAGCGAGATGATCTTCCCAAGGATGGCGTCCGGGAGATCGCTGATGCGGTCCACCCGAGATTTTACGGGTTCCTGGGATCCGATGGGGGGCTCGCTGCTTCTCCCTGCGCTGCCGGGTGCGGGATTTACAACAGGCGCCGCCGCTGGCGGGAGCCTCATCTTCTTGGCGCTGGGGTCAGCCGACTCCATTTTCCTCGAGGGCATCGAGTCGAGCTCACAGATTTGAGTAGAGTAACGAATGACGAGCCTAGTTGTAGTTCGAGTGAAGAAGAAGGGGAGTTGGGGTTTTCTATAGTAGTGAGGAAGAAGGGGGGCTGGTTTTTTCTGTAGGAGTGAGGTGACGAATTTTGGGGTACTAGTGGAGCGAGCTGACATGAGGTGGGTGGGAGTGAGGAGGAAGAAGAGCACCAAGGTTTTTTGGGGGGGCGGTGTGCTCGGTAGCGCCTCTAAAGTAAATATATGGGCCTTTGAATTGATTTTATTATTTACTAGGGTGGATGGGCTCTTTTGTCTTGGGCCCAGAGAAACAATCACTACTAGTACAGCGGAGACACTCTACAGCTACCCAGAAAAACAATTACTACTAGTACAGTGGATACACTACCGCTTCTGGCTCCTCCGAGGTCATTGAAATGTCTCCCGCTACTGAATGTCATTTTACTTTGGTTCACCGACATGCGGGCCATGCAATGCGCGGGCCCAAATGCCATCCACTAAATTAGAAGGCGGTATGTAGGCGGAGAGTCACCCCGGTCGTAGCGCCACAGTAACAAGCAGTCGTATCACAAAACCCCACCGCCCCGTAGTCTAAGTTTGATGGACGAAGCAACCATCATTTCACTCTTCGTTGAATCCCCTTCTCCCTCACCGTCTTCAAGAAAGCCAACACTCGCATCTGCCATTGTTCTTCTCTTCCAACGAAGGAAAGGTAAGCGGATCCGTGATGTTGGTATATTTTCTTTCAGGAAAAAAAGAACTTTTGCAAAGCAGTAACCGATCCTCACTCTCTTTTTTTGTTTCATTGTCATTGTGATTGTGTTTTCCTTTCAGTTGTGTTGACGCTCAAAAGTGGCACAATCATAAAAGTTGCTTAAAGCTATGTCAAGATTAATTCAAACTTATGATTGGAAGTCACCATGGGATGGCCCTCTTTAAGAAGATCAAGATGGATATGAAGATGGTTTAAAACGGAGCTCGGAAGCAATAGTTATGACAAGTTCAGAGATGCCCATGTTGACACCAGATTAAAGAATGACACGAAATTCAATTAAGATGGCCTCTGATGGAAAATGTTTCAACACAAAAGTTGTGCGTCTCGTTGAAACGGTTGATTTTGATATAAAAAGTGTCTTAATCCGAGGTCGTATCCAACCTGTGGAGGCAAAACAAGATCAGAAACAGAAGCTGCAGAGTCATTTCGGACCGACCGAGTTGATTTGACTCGGTGAGACCGAGTTGATCCGGAAAATTACAGAAGGATACAGAGAGTTGGCAACGTTCACTCGGTGGGACCGAAGCAAACCAATCGGTGAGACCAAGTTGATCTGGGAAATTACAGAAGGATACAGAGAGTTGGGAACGTTCACTCGGTGGGACCGAAACGAACCACTCGGTGGCTCCGAGTTGATCCGGAAAATTGCCAAAGATTCCTGTCCGAGTTAGGTTAGGGTTTTTGATGTTTTGGATGGAATTTTTAGTCCTTTTCTTGTACAGGAAGTCCAGCTGCCTCATAAATAGATGAGAGGTGACGGCCGATTGAACAACACACAATCGAACAAATCCATCTACTACTTTTTCATGTTCATCTATCTTTATCCCCCTCCCTTGTATCTTCTTCCTCATTATTCGTTCGTTCTTTGCATTGGAGGACAGTGATCCACAAGGCCCTAGGGGCGATCAGGCCGACCTAGGGCAGCCCATAGCCGTCGCGCTCCCTGACGGGGTCCCTCCCGGGCGTGTGGGGTTTCGGGTCTACAAAAGCGCCTGCCGGATTGCTTGCGTACCGCGCTTCCGGACGGGTCTCCTTCGACATGAGCTGCGGTGCATCACCCCCGGTGTCGAGGGTACACGGTGATGTGTTCGTGTGCGAACACATTTTTTGGCGACTCCGCTGGGGACGAAGCTTTGAACGGTCTCCAGCCCGTTCTTGCTACGAAGAGATCGTCATCTAGGGTTTGCAATCTGCAAAGGTAATATGAATACCCAATTCCCTACTGTAGATGCAAATAATTCATATGGTGTTACTAGATCTTTCAATGAGTATACTCTACTGGCCAACCCTAGTTTTTTCAATCATGCATCTAATTACGTGCAAAGGCTGATTCAAAGTAATTTACATGCTTCAACTTCTTATGATACTAGTAACATGTACCATATATAGTCCAACTCTCATGCATCCGCAACCCCACAAATCGTTATGCCGATGAACGACATGATGAGTTTGGTCAATCAAGTTGAAACACCTCGTGTAAGAACTTCCAATAGCATGCGGCAAAGTGTTTCACCTTTTTATTCATCAACAACTAATTTGCAATATACTAGTTCAACCATGACGATGGATGGGAGAGTTGGCCATGCTACTACTAGCTATTCGGCTAGTTACTCTCAACCGTCATATGCTACACCTCATGTTAGTAATTTTTCGGCACCGTATACACTGTAGATACTCATAATTCAGCTCCGCACCTTCATGGTCATAGCCGAACAAGTGAAAAATTTGCAGGAGTGCACATGCCATCATCTAATATTGTAGCATATAATGCATCCTCTAAGCAATCGTATAATTTTGGCAACACCTCATTGCCGAAAGAATCTAAAAATATTGCGGAGCAATCCCTTACAGAATGGGAAGTGGCTACATTAAAAAGGGATATAGCCCGAAATAACAAGATTATTGCTCTTTGCCTTGAAGAACATGATAAGGGGCTAGTTCCTGATTATAATGCAATAAGAGCTAGAGTTTTGCAAGAAGATGAATCTTTGCCAATTGATAAAATTGGCGAGCAAAAATATGGTTCTACAACAATGCATATGCCTTCACCTAGTACAACATCATATTGTACACCCCCTACACAATTGCAATTTTTTAGCAACACCCATGTGTCATTGCCAAAAGAATATAAAAGCATTGGGGGCAATCATATCCCGAGTGGGCTGAAATTAAGGAAAAAGTTAAAGCAAATTTTGCCGCTCGCCGCCAGAAAGAAACAGAAAAAGAATTGTCTCAAATAAAAGAAGCATTGCCAATTGGTAGAATCAATGAAAAGAAGGATGATTCGGAACATGAAAGTGCTTCGGTTGAAAAAGCCGAATCAAGTAGTATATATCCGGGTCCATCAAGTCCAAAGAGGCAAGCATTATTGAGAAAAGGCATGGCAAGCATAGCGAAACGACCGTTCTTGATTTTTCTGAAGTTAATGGAACCTACTTCCTGCCCTATGAGTTTCGTGCCATAGAAATTGACAAGCCTCAAGGACAAGAACAAGTAGCTGAACAAAGTTTGGTTGACAAGGATCTTCAAGGTAATGATGCACGGAATCAAGAAAAAGATGATGAAAAGGCATTGGGGAGCCATCCAAAGACGGAGCAAGATAATTTTCAAGTCACACTACCATCATGCTCTCCCAACATATTTGAAGAGGTATGTTTAGCAAGTAATTCACCCATATTCCGATTTAGTCGTAACTTTGTTGTTGATGCATCTATTATAAAAATCCTCATAAGCAATTTTGAAAGACCAATGAAGAAGGGTAATTTACTTGTTATGAATAAAATTGTTATTGAGCATATCGGTCAACCCATTGCGCCATTTATAAAGACCGATGGTGACTTATTGTTGCAGCCAAGGCTTTCCCCATTGCTTTATCTAAAGTTCATAGCTAATTGGGTAGCTTTGCTTATTTATTACTTGGCTTGCATTTGGTCTCAATTGAGACATGTATGCTCTAACTATTTTTATTTCAGAAATTTAAAGCCAAGGTTAAATTCTTTTGAGAAATCTGATGCTAATATAATATCTTATCCAAAGACATCGGAGATAGAGTGGAAAACACAATGCATAGCCGAATGTGAAGATTCCAAATCTGAACCATTCGTTTGCTTACCTCCAAAGCCGTTTGCACACCAAGATCGGCTAGAAAACAAGAAGTATACCTTCAAATCAAACATGTGTGATCAAATATTTGATTTTTTGCTGAAAAATAATTACATTAGAATTCTTCATCACCATGATAAGCCATCAGCCCAAGGACGAATGTATTGTAAGTTGCATGATTCGCCCAAGCATAATTTTGAAGATTGCAACATGTTTCGTCAAATAGTTACATCGGCCATTGATAAAGGACGATTGAAATTTGCTGAAACACCAAGAGATGACAAGTCTATTCTGATTGGTCCTGATGGAAAAAGTTTTTTGCATCGGCTGCTTCAAGCCGATCCATTTAAACATGAGAAGGTAAAAACTACAGGTGACGGGATCAAGCTTTCAAGTAAAGAAGTTGTTGAAGAGCATAATGAACATAAACTTGAGGGCAAAAATTCCATCGAAGCTACAATGAAGATGCCAAGGACTGGGGGCAGCAAGAAAATCCAATGAACTATGAAAGCAAACCAAAAGAAAGCAAAGGCCGAGGTAAGCACAAAGGTAAAAGGTCAAAAGTCACTTTCACGCAACTATTGGAAAAATATTAGAAGAAGGGTGAGGAGAAAAGTGCTTATCGGCCAAGTAACTTAAAACTATCAAGATCACCCCCTAGGCGCAAATCCGAGGATCGGTATTGGCAAAGTGAGAATCTCAATGTAGCATATTCATATCCTTACTTTGGGCCGCCAATGCCAATGTCGTGGATACCTCCCTATGCTCATGTAAATCCATATCCATCATGGGACAGGTATGATACAAGGACACATTATCCATCTTATTTTAGACCATCTCACCAACATTACACAGCTCCAAAAAGATCAAGATTTGATGAACGATCGCATGTCAAAGATTGTTTCAATCATAAGGAATCGGTTCGGAGCTCAAGGAACAAGAAAGAGGTAGTCAAGCAAGTTTACCGTGTTAAAAAAGATGGTCATAAGATTGCTACTTCAGATTTTATCTCAAATGAAAAAGAGCCAATTAAAGTATTAACATTGGCTACTAAAGGCAATGAGGCAAGTCAATCAAGTGCCAAATCTGAAGAGAAGAACTTGAGAGTGCACAAGGTAAAACAAGAATTGCCATTGCTTCAAACAAAATCACAGCCGGGTTGCCCACTTGGCTTATCCTATTGGCAAAAGAAGAAATTACAAAAACTTAGTGCACAAGAACTTGAAGAAAGGAACATGGCATGGATTCCCAAAGGAAGTACTTAGAATAAGAATTATGTACAAGTTTCCATTACAGGAAGTGCGGCAAAGGTGAAGAAGGAAAACTATGAAAACTATGAAGGACCAAGCCAAAGGTTTCAACATCTTCGGTCTACACATTATCCATATTCTTCAACTATGCCATTAATGCCTATGCCATGGAATTCGTCATCAGGTATGATTAGTTACCCTCAATGGGTTTATTTTAATCCATGGATGCAATATAATTTCTTATATTATGAAAGGGTACTACCAAATCACTATACATTTGATTAGCTACAAGTTTGTTGCTGATCCAAAGGGCCGAAATACTTAATTTGTCATTTCATTTGTTTATTTTGACTATACATGCTTTGGTGGATGGAGTTTGCATGGACCTTATGGTAATGGCCGATATTTATCTATCACCCTAAGAATAAGTTAAAGCATGGCCGGTGTAGTATTCTAACATCGTCCTTAGTTCGATTGGAGAGCGATACAAGGTACGTGTTCATGCAAATTTATATGTATACATATATTATGCTTGCATGGATAAGAGACATTATGATCGATGCCATTCAAAATATGTTGCATAGTCCAATTCATAGAGAAATTGGTTAGTGAGTTTATGCTTTGATTTAATATATATGATTTGGCCTACAAATATTTCAAGTCTATGAGAGGCCAAATCATTGTTGTTTTATTATTGAACATCGGATTTATGACATGCATAATATTGATATTAGCCTTGTATTTCTAGTACTATGGAGATTATGTTTTGATGGTTGAATTCATAACAATGGCCAAGGTGTTGGTGTTGTTCATATATCTCCTTATGGTGCTGTTTTGTGAAGCCACATGCCGCTTAAAATATTTTTTGCACAATAATCAAAGCCGAATATGCAATGTTATTCGGTTTGGAGCTTTTTGGTGCCATAGGTGCTACACATATTGAGGCTTTCGGTGATTCTTATGAGTAGTGCAACAAATATCCAAGGATTATCAATGTTTTGACGAATCACTTATAGTTTACCTTGAGGTATGTCTAGATATAGAATTTACCTTGGGTTGCTTTAGTGTTTCTCATAGATTTAGACATGACAAATGAAGAGCAAATGAGTTGGCACAATAAGCATCCGGCTACCACATTGATCATGGTGCATTGCATATCTATCAATAGCCGATGCTTGGTCTCACCGACATAGGTAAGGCCGAACCAAAGCCCACCGCTTCGGCCACTAATCAAATTTATATGTAGGCAAAAGCAAGGATTAGAGGAAGTCCATTATTGGTTATCTGTAAAATCCTAGCGAAAGGGTGAACAATATGGTTCGGAGGATGGCTTTGAGATACATATCTATGGAACTTTATCACCGGATTGTTAATGAAGTTGAGAAGATTTCGCCCAAGTTTGCATCAAGAAGTTCACACAAGCAATGGCCGATATATAATTATCGCCCTAAGAAGACATGGCCGATGGAGTGTTGACATCGTCCTTAGAGTAAATATGGCACAAGCTATTTTTCGGCACGCTAGCTTTGCCGAAAAACAGGGGGCATGTGTTGATGCTCAAATGTGGCACAATCGTAAAAGTTGCTTAAAGCTATGTCAAGATTAATTCAAACTTATGATTGGAAGTCACCGTGGGATGGCCCTCTTTAAGAAGATCAAGATGGATAAGAAGATGGTTTAAAACGGAGCTCGAAAGCAATAGTTATGACAAGTTCAGAGATGCTCATGTTGACACCAGATTAAAGCATGACACAAAATTCAATTAATATGGCCTCTGATGGAAAATGTTTCAACACGAAAGTTGTGCGTCTCGTCGAAACGGTTGATTTTTATAAAAAACATGTCTTAATCCGAGGTCGTATGCAACCTACGGAGGCAAAACAAGATCAGAAACAGAAGCTGCAGAGTCATTTCGGACCGACCGAGTTGATTTGACTCGGTGAGACCGAGTTGATCCGGCAAATTATAGAAGGATACAGAGAGTTGGCAATGTTCTCTCGGTGGGACCGAAGCAAACCAATCGGTGAGACCGAGTTGATCCGGAAAATTACAGAAGGATACAGAGAGTTGGCAACGTTCACTCGGTGGGACCGAAACGAACCACTCGGTGGCTCCGAGTTGATCCGGAAAATTGCCAAAGATTCCTGTCCGAGTTAGGTTAGGGTTTTTGATTTTTTGGACAGAATTTTTAGTCCTTTTCTTGTACGGGAAGTCCAGCCACCTCATAAATAGATGAGAGGTGAGGGCCGATTGAACAACACACAATCGAACAAATCCATCTCCTACTTTTTCGTGTTCATCTATCTTTATCCCCCTCCCTTGTATCTTCTTCCTCGTTCTTCGTTCATTCTTCGTGTTGGAGGACAGTGATCCACGAGGCCCTAGGGGCATCAGGCTGACCTAGGGCAGCCCATATCCACCGCGCGTCCAGACGGGGTCCCTCCCGGGCGTGTGGGGTTTCGGGTCTTCAAAAGCGCCCGCTGGATTGCTTGCGTACCGCGCTTCCGGATGGGTCTCCTTCGACGTGAGCTGTGGTGCATCACCCCCGACGTCGAGGGTACATGGTGACGTGTTCGTGTGCGAACAAGTTGTCTCATATTCGTCAGTTTCATGATGGATCAAGGAGAACCAGGCAAAGATCTACCGATGTTGGAGCAGACGCAGGAGGCTGATCTCCACAAGACAAAGAGCTCGAAGAAGATGGAGGCCGCCACCGAGCCGACCCCAGATACGCTCACGACCACTACGGAGATGGTCAACGCCCTGTTTGAGGTTACAGCCCCCGTGGCCCTGCAGGAGAATGCTCCCCCTTCGAGGATGTCTCCCCCCCCCCCCAGCTGAGCTGCCCAAGGTGATTTTCTTCTTTGCCGATCTCGATTGCGGTTTTTCATCTAAGTATGTGGTGTAAATAATGTAAAATTTTATTAGCTTCGATGCCATGCTACCATCCCTGTCATGGATACTTTTGACTCTACATAGTGGTTTAAATAACTTGTGTTTTTTATATTGGAAAGTAATTCAGAATTCGTTTCTATTTCAATTAGAGCCCTGATGCAAACAAGGATTGTGTGGTTGTACATGTCACTCGCTATGAGGCGGATGACCTAAATATACGCACTGGGAAAACAAAGTTCTTAGGCTATTGGATCCTGGAAGCCAGTTGCACTTATACCAAAGTCGAGATGTATTATAGCCACACTGTTGTGAGGCGTGTTGTCTAGGGTGTACTGAAGCACAAGAAGTTCAAAGCTACTCCTTCGTTTGTGAGGCATACTGCTCTTGTCAAGCTTACGCAGGAAGATGACGTGGCATGCCTCGACAAACAAGTTTATGAGTGGCAAGGCCACAAGGTTATCTTCAAGAAGGTTGACAGGATTGAGCTGCTGTCGGACGTCCTCATGATGTTCATGGCAAGGTCCGTCTTGTTTCCATCCCAAATTAGATCGAGGCATGAAATAGTTGGCCCAGCTAGTGTTTAAAAGTAGTTTGGATTGTGTCTAATTATCCGAACCTTGCCTATTATTGAGCCCTCTAGGGATAGTACTCTGTTTTAATCCGTCTATGGGAACTACTGCTACTTTTGTGTGCCCGTGAATCATGTGAGAACCATCGTAATTGTTGCCGAAACAGATGTGTCCTCACTAGTTTTTTCATGTAATATGGCATGGTAAGACATAAGTTGTCACGGTTTACCATATGAGCAGTGTGTGTTTGATGAAATAGAGTACTTGTTCGAGAACTGTGCGCTGAAGTATACATAGGGTATGTATGGCTGGTTAAGTACTTGTAAACACTATTGGTGCTACCCCACTTGTAAGTAGTTGTGCAAAACACGACACATTGGCTCAGCTCGCTTCAACACTAGAAAAGTTGGCTGTCGACCAGCTAACAATCAATACTCTGTTGTCTGACATATAAGCAACTACGTATCTTGTTACAGTGGTTCATGTAGTTAACTGAGGCCACAATGTAAATTCCAAACATTCACATGCTAGTCCAGCGTTCATGTGGAACATTCACATATAACTCGGCTTCATAAAATACTTGAAAAGCATAAGTTTAGCAATATTATACATCTCAATAATTCATAGAACATAACCAACATTTACTAGTTCACAGCAAAATACAAAGTTGTGAGAAGGTTTACAAATCAGGAAAAATCAAGCAAGGCTTCTCTGAGCAAAGGGCCTCCCTAGGCAGGCTTTAATTTCCTGGGGTTCACTCTAGTTTTTCTTGTTGCCACCATCTAGGGTTAGGTTCTCTCATTCCAGAATAACCAATTATAATTGTGTTCTCAGTTGGAATGCTGAACTGAACCATGTAGTGTACTGACCATCTGAACTTCTTATGTAGTTCCACTAAATTTAAGCACCACTATTTGCAGAAATAAGCAGACCACAATGCCTCTTGTCCGCGCACCTGTCCCAAAAACCTCTGTGCAGCCATGCCAGCTAGTCCTCTGTCCATCCTTGATCTGGGAGAGAGTGCATTCCCGACTAGGATGCAGTTGTTTTCCCTCGTCCCTACACTACAATCAGGAAGTAAACGTACGAATCAGCTTCTTTTAGATTGTGTTGGTAATTCTACCTAGTTACTACCAATGTAGGAATACCTAGAAGACAGGAGGTTAGACGGCGGCAGTTAGGAATAGCCATCTCATTTTATGCAGTTCTACTAAAACTAAGGTGTGTACTTTTGATTGCACAAATAGCAACTATATGGAGACAGACATCCCTGTTTGCACAAATATGAAATACGGTTATTTAAGAAGTGACAGTTATTTGCAGTGGCATATGATTAACAACAGCATCTATTGTGTTATAATTGGCACTACATTGACAGTATGAAAAAGTGCCATTAAGTAAGAAGTAGCATCACATCACATCAACACTGCCACTAGATTAACATGCAGAACAATAGCATTAGTATTACTGTCATGAGAGTAGCACATGGTCAGTAAATGTGCAATCAAATTTGTGCAGTTCCACTGGGATGAAGCAATGTTAGCGGTGTGAGATTTAAGTGTAACTGCAAAAACACAATTCATGGGAAATAAAGCAAGACAGAAGCACTTCATAAAATGCTGGTGTCATTACTTCAATTTATCGACAGCACTAGGCTGACAGCAGCATTACTTAATAGTGACATTAGGTGGCATTGCTTCATGCTTCATGTGATTTTACATTAACGGTAGTGATATGGGCATAGGGACAGCAGGGGCGTAAAGTGGTGAGGCAGATGTGGTTGCCGAGAGCAGCAAACATTCAGGCAGCAAGTCTGCATTTGTCCCATTTTTTATCTCCTCGGCGACATTTTCCTATATGAGCACAGGAAATCTAGACCTGCTCGTTCTCATTTGCGTTGTCTCCCTAACACCCCTCACTTTCTTTCCTTTTTCGAACAAGAGACAGGTCCACTTCCCCCCACCCTTCGCCATCCACCACACTTTCTTTGCCTTTTAAACCAAGAGACTGGTTGGGTAGACAGTATCTACTACTTTCCCCCGTTTCCTCTTAGAACCAAGTCCTAGATTCATGCTATAGCTTTCCCACTTTCTTCCCTGTTTGAACCAACTCTTAGATTCGACTGTCTGAACTAGCTTTACCTCTAATAATAGTAAAAGTCTAGGTGGCTTTGGAACAGCCGACGGAAGCAGAAAAAGATCCACACACAGCGACGTGGGGAGCTGGGGTAGTAGAGCAAGGCCGGTTTTGAAGGAAGATGTACCTGAGGTTCGTCGGGATGTGGCAAAGACGGTGTCGGGAGGTCGCATCTTGGCCACAATACCGCAGGGAGGAAGAAGGGGTCGGAGGCCCTCCCGAGCCGATGCTGTCTCGGAGAGAATGACACGGCCGCCGATCGGGACGCGCGGGTAGCTGTTGGTCTTCTCCCTCGCCGCCGACGACCGCGTGAATGATGCACCTACACCCCTGCCCCGGTCGAGGTGGTCCGGCCGGATTTGTGACCAGCGGTGAGCAGAGAGAGAGAGTGTGGCCACCTATGTCTTGCTTAGATCTGGAGAGCATGAGAGAGTGAAAGAGAGGAACCCTAGTAAAGCAAGCGCCGAGGCTCCTGCTTATATCTATAGTGGAGTGATTTTGTTGTAGCAACCGTTATTAAATTGAATACGCGTGAACCACTATTTTCATTTAAAGTTCAAGTAAAAATAAAACTCGATCAATAATGTGCCACCGCTTCCAGGTCACACTATCAAATCACCGCGTCTAGGATGCACTATGTACTGTATCATTCACGTGCGGTCCCCGACCCTCCATCAAGTTGAAAACTAGACTAGTCAAAATTTCAATTAGGATGCCTCTTTGTAAAAAAATGCGCTCCTAGCTTCAAAAAATTGTGCTCCTACGTGTACCCGCGAGTGGGTGTGAGAGAACTAGTGCGTGCGTGCACCACTTCTCTTCGTGAGAGTACAATATACTATGCCCAAAGAACGTTCGCCACAAGAGTAATAGTATAAGTGTGTGGCATGTGAGTTAAAATAAAAGATGAGTGACATCTTTTATTTTTTAGAAGTTCTGAGGGTAGGGTGTGAAGAGCACATATGTGTGTGACGTCTACCTACAGATAGACGGTGGGTGCAAGAGGACTCGGGAGAGTCGTGACTCATGAGGGTGCGTGTGTGCGTGAGAGAGAGGGGCCACGTATCAATGCAATGCATGTGTCCGTAAATCATATCTGACAAACGTTTGCCACAAGCCGTTTCCTGACGAACGTTGTAAGAACCATTAGATCGGCATCCGACAGTGTCAGTTTTGCCATGGCATTTAATAGAATAGCCACTCCGACACACAAATCTTCCACGTGAGTGTTAGCAACTGACGTATGCTCCTCCCTCCGTTCCAAAATGTAGTGCATATAGCTTTATTGAAAATTCGAACCTCGCAAACTTTTACCAAGTTTTCGTATACCAAAATGCACATATAGAATACCCAGTATATATCATTTCATTCATCTTCGAGAGGTAACTATAAAGATGGGGGAGGAGTGTACAAAGAAAGACTGTCGTATCACCTCCAGCAATTTCAACCATCCTTTGGTGTGGAGGAATATCATAGGAACTCTATATGATATGATTTTTATAGGAATTTTTCCTTTAGAGCCAATTCGTTCATAGGAATAGATTCATATACTCCACATTTCAAAGTAAAATAAACATGATATGATTTTTATAGCTTTAGAGCCACTTGGTTCATATGAATGGATTCCTATACTCCCACAATTTCAAAGGAAAATAAACATCAGCCTAGATTCAATAGAAAAGTTCCTATGATGTGAACCAAATGACATCTCTTTTCCAATCCCTCCTCATAGAAATTGAGATACATGTCATCTCTAGATTCAATAGAAAAGTTCCTATGATGTGGACCAAATGACATCTCTTTTCCAATCCCTACTCATAGGAATTGAGATACATGCCATCTCTTTCCCTACAACTTCCATATATACATCTTCTATTCCTAAATAGCTAGTACAACCCACTAGCTTTTTTCCTGGACATGCAACTATGGCACATGAACACGTCATGCATGCAAGTCATAAATCACATTGTTTTTGTACTCTATGCATGCAAGCACCACATCATCAATTCGTGCATGTTACTCATAAGTTATTTCTTGCATTAGATTTTATATTGACAATATATGTGTTGGTCACGTGCAAACATATGTAGTTCACATTCACATTTTTTTAGAAATGTCATTCTTCTAACTACAATTCATTTTTTTCTCATTATATTACATTTTCATTTTAAGCATACATTCACTTCCCATTAGTTATAGATGTTTTTGGAGGAACTTTTATGCATTATTTGAGTAGAAAATTTCACACGGCCGCGGGTATATCAAAATGCGGGGCCCATGCGTCATTGCCTTTCGGTCGAACCTACGTCCACAATTTTTTGTACGTATATCTCCACTGCTCCCCGAACACAAAATTCTGCCTCGTTCCCGTAAAACCGAGCGGCCCACCCATATTAAGGCGTCGACTCGAACTCAATCCCTCTCGCGTTTACTACGACGTGGCCCCGCACGCTGTAGTACTCCTACAAACCCTACCCGTCGCACGCATCATCGATTTTCTTCAAGAGGACGAGGGAGAAGCGAATTTGTAGTGGAGGCTCCTACCCTAGGGCGCCCTAGGTAGCTGCCGCACGCATCATTGGTTTTCTTTTTTCTTTATGCTCTTGCGCCCTAGAGTGAAATGATGGTTGCTTCGTCCGTCCAGCTTAATGCGGGAAAGGTGGGGCTTTGTGATTTGACCCCTCATCGCTCATTTACTAGTACTGCGGCGCTACGACCGGGGTGCCTCCAAGTCCAACCGCTGCCTCGAACTGTAATTTGGTGCATCGCACGTGGAACAAGACAGTGGATGAGCCACATGTCGGCCAAAGGGGTCCTATAAGTGTGTCGCCATTTCGTGTGCGGACTGACCTTGCTGAGTTGCTACGTCAACGCGACAGGAGCAGCCTACCACTTGGTTTTGCTCCTTGGTGAATCCTGACTATATTGATCTAAAAAGATAGTACCCATATTAGTGAAAATGAGGTGATTTTACTGAGCGGTGGGCGGGGGAGCATGGCCTGTCATGCGGTCCCATGTGTCATGATGTACCAAGGTGATGCGTGTCCCTCTTGAGGCAGAACAATGGCAGAAGCAATACGTGGTTTTCTTTAAGGAGATGATGGAGAAGCGGATTCAGCAAAGTGTGAAATAATGGTTGCTTCGTCCGTCTGCGGGAAAGGTGCGGGTTTGTGATTTGACGTCTCATTGCTCATTACTACTACTGGGGCGCTACCACTGGGGTGCGTCCCCCCTGCTATTCTGCACTGTTATTTGGTGCATGACACGTCGACCCGGTTGCTATATGTCTCACATGTAGGCGAGAGGAAGTACAACATTCATGAAAGCGAGCATCTCCACTCTTAATACGATGGAGGAGTACAAGACACAGCTTGGTTTTTGCTGCGTCGTGCGATCCATCGATACAAACCCGAACTAAAAAAGGCGAGGGCGGGTATTTTCCCGCGCAGTAGGCAGGGGAGTTTCGCATAGTCTGTTCGAGGCAGCGAGGAAGGAAGGGAAACAAGCAAATAAAGGTTGAGCGACTTAGTTTTGGGGAAATCTGATTTTACGGAGTACGTACCCACCATGGAGGTGGTACTACTTACTACTCCCTCCTTTCCGGTTTATAGGGCTCATCTAAAAAAAATCATTTTTCCGTTTTATAAGTCTCTATTCTACTAGTACTTACCATCACATGTTTGGATTTCGAGGTGCATTAAATCACCCGATGCAAGCAGTATCAAGAGAAAACTCACCAATGCATGTAGAAGTTCATGGAAATTTAGTGGTCATGCTTGCATTCGTCGTAATTAATGCATCGGTAAACATAACTTTTTGGGAAAAATGAGCATACTAATTAAGTACTTGTGCAAACTACGAAATTTATTCCACCACTCACCGTCTACCTTTGTTGGAGAGATTTTGAAATTGAGCCTTATAAACCAGAAAGGAGGGAGTAGTAACATAGCCTAGGGTAGCTTGCTGTAGCACTGACTCCAAGGAAATTGCTGTAGTACTACTCCTACCACTTTACTACTCCTAATACTCTACACTACTACTATGAGGCCTTCCAACCGTGTCCCGACAGAAGACCGCGGACACCAATTATTCATTCATATTTAAATTTGTTTTCACACAGCAAAATATCCCTGAAAATAACACATGGCAAAATTTCACAGTGAACGAGGGATTTGAATGTGCTGGGAGGGGTGGGGCTAGAAGGGGCTGTTTGGATCTTGCCCGGGGTAGCCCAAAATATTGGCGACCCTTTTGTCCACCCGTGCCTTTGCCACCGATGAACGAGGTAGAGCTCGGGTACTCCTCCTCCAGCGCGCGCGTTGGAGACGAGCTCGCACGAGCTGGTTTTTATTTGTCCCACCTTGCCGCCCGAGCCGGTCGCAGACCGACCGGCGACACAAAAATCACACCATCCAACCGTAGCCGCACACATTCTGACAACAACTCAACCAACCAGACGAAATTCGTGCAAACACGGCCATATTTCATATAAACAATGAAAGAATTCATAGGGGAGCGGCAGAGGTGTGCGATTCTTGGCCGACGTCTGGCCTTGTTTAAATAGGAGATTAAATAGAGGGCAGACGGGAGGAGCTCGGTCGGCGTTGCGTTTAATGCTGGCCCGGTCATGAACGGACGTGTGGCTGGAGTGGGTTTCTCGGCTTCCACACGGGTTTCATGGAGGCGTTTGAATGCGGCAAGGAGGTGTGTTCAGCCGGGCGTGCAGCAAGCGGCGCCCTCAACCCTGATGTACGACACAGTGTCGTTCTTCCACTGACGTGTGGGCCTATTGGTTACCTGGCCTGCATGTCAGTCAACCAACGCAGGCAGCGCACGGCAGAGGAGCCGGCTCTGCATGAATGCGGGCAGCTGGCGCCGAACAGGAATCGCACGTGGGGGAGGGGTTTTTGGTGGGCCAGGCCGGTGAGAAGCGCGCATTACATAAACCGATGATTGTTCATTGAGTGTGACATCATCTAATTCATGTAGGTTGATAGGCCTACTATATAATGTAAGAGAATTTTAAATTTTTCATGTATATACGTTGATAGCCCGTTCGACACGTTGTGATTCATAAAGACCGCTGCAAACATCAATATTCTGCTTATCACAGATAAGATTGATTAATACTCGTAACAATCCATGTGCTTAACAAAGGGTGCATGCACGTATAGGTTGAGCGTGTGTCTTGCGTCGTGTGCTGTGTGCATGCAAGCGTGCGAGTGTTGCATGCGTGCATGTGTACGAGTGAGTGTTGCGTGCATGTGTAAGTTTCAGTGTTGTATGCATGCGTGCGTGCGTGCGTGTGTTCGTGCATGCATGTGTACGTGCCAGTGTTCCATGCCTGCATGCGTGCATGTGTTCGTGCGAGTGTTGCGTCTGTGTATGTGTACGTGTGAGTATTGCATGCATGCATGCTGGTGTTACATGCGTGTTTGTGCGCATGTGTGATGTGTTTGTATTCACCACAATAGCTCGTGCGTGCAATTAAAATGGTCGACTCAGTATATCATCACAAGGCGACCTTGTCCGTTGTGGTTAGGGTGCGCGGCTGCCAACCAAAGGTCTCACGATCGAATCCCCACCGACCACTAATTTATTACCATTTCTGTCTTTCATATACGCGCTGACAGGTGGGCCCTACGGTAATGTGCGCTGATGAATGTGGACCGTTTGACTGGTCAATTGATTGTGTCATCAACAAATTACGGAGCTGTATGCTGAGCCAGTTACCGTATGATCACCACAAAATATATTTTATTAACACAGTACAGATGCAAGCTACCATTTCTTTCTTTCATATACGCGCTGACAGGTGGGCCCTACGGTGACGTGCACTGATAGTGCAACACTAGTTGCGCCACGTGGAACGTTTGACTGGTCAATTGATTGTGTCAACAAATTATGGAGTTTTACGGTGAGCCCGTGATCGTATAATCACGACATGTATTTTTTTAACACAGTACAGGCGCAAGCGCTCATATATACGCGCAAACACTCATCGTTATAAGCGCACACACGCACACCCTACCCCTATGAGCACCTTCAAGAGAGTGAGACAGCATATCATCTTGAGATTTTACGAAGTCACCATAGGCGCCTCATAGTCGAGGGGAACGTCTCCTCCCACTGAACGCACATTGCCGGATATACTGAAATTAATCCAGGATAAATGCGAGCACCTGGACTTTAACCCTGGTGGGCTGGGGATACAACTCCCCTCCTAACCATCCAACCACAGGTTGGTTAGCACCACAAAATGTATATGGTAACCGTAATGAGCTTATTCTGAATTCCAGTGACCATATCGTGCTTTCGCTTCAAATACAATGACCGTAAGTGTCGTCAACAAAATACGGAGCACGCATCAAATACAATGACTGTCAGTGTCATCAACAAAATACGGAGACGTATGGTGATCTAGATACCGTATGATCACCACAAGAATGTATACAGTGACCATAATAAGCATATTTTGAAGTCCAGTGACCGTATAGTGCTTTCGCTTGAAATACAGTGACCGTCACGCGTGAATGTGTCAGGGGCATACTTTTAGAGGGTCGAGAGATAGTTTGTGTGCATACGTGAAAGTCATGTAGAGAGAGGGGGTGTGCGGTGGAGACAAAGAGAGATATGCCCTTCGTTTCTCTTTCCCGTCACTAATTTTTAGGAGAAGATATAAACATTCACAATGCGGAACAAATATTATTGGATGCACCATGCAATTAACTTTAATGTATAACTTTGTACTATTATATATGCTTATTTTCTTAGTGGCCGATTGTGTGTGGGGTGTGGTGGGCACATCATTTCTAGTTATGGTGGGTCGACATGAGGACTCATGGGTCGGTTCCATCCTGCACCACATAGGTTGGACCGAGACGCGTTATACGAAGACCCATGGAGGACTCGGCGTACAAGACGAAGCTACCAGTCATGGAGGACTCTATCCCACTGATGATAAACCGACTATATATGATTTGTAACCCTAGGCCCCGAGTATGTTATATAAGCCCGGGGGCTAGTTCGTCGATAGTATACACACACACACAATGCCTGGTATTCACGTGTAATTTGTACACACCCCTATCACAAATATACAGTACTAGGAGTAGGCTTTTTCCTCAACTGCAAGGGCCCAGACTTGGGTAAAACTTTGCCTCGTATTACCATCCAGCCTAACAGTTAGGGATATGCTACCGAATGATCTGATGGAATCATATCCGCCAACTAGTAAGAGAGAGGTGTGGGGGGGGGGGCAATGTGTGCGAGAGAGGCCTAAAGATAATATGCGTGCGGGAGACACGTAGGCACATATATGTGCATATAGATGGCCAGCAGAGACTATGTGTGTGTGTATATGCATGTGAGAGAAATAGTGTTTTCCAACTGAGATTAGTGAAAAGAGTGGTACGTAGTAGTAAGAGAGAGAGAGAGGGAGATATATAGAGAGTGTGTGCGTGAGACACCCCGGGAGAGAGCGTGAGCATGTGTGAGAGAGAAATGTCGATGTATACAAAGTGTGTGCACTTATTCGTCAGATAGAGAGATACATAGCTCGTGTGTGAGGACGGGCCGAGGCATAGTGCGTCTACGCATAAAAGGCGGTTCTACGCATTAAATTAAAATATAAATTGCAATTAAATTTTTGGATGAGATCATGAATTTTGCAATTTGCGTATGAACGAACATTGGTCTATCAGACACCAATACTCTATTGAATTTGAGCATGTGTTTGGGTTTATTTCATATTATCGATCCATAGAGTGAGAGTGGTTTGAAATCCAGACAATGCATGGCTTTTGCAATTCATATATAAACATTAATTAGTACACTCCGTGTTGTTAGTGTCAGGCACTTTATACATTTGTCACATACATGGATACATTCCAAATTAATAGCTAGGAAATACATGTTCAATTCAACATAAAGGTGGTTTCGAAGATTCGAATTCATAGGAAGTGCATTCATCTATTTGAATTCAAGATAATGGCATTTGTAAATCAGATCTAAAAGGTGGCATCAATCTTTGTTGTGCGTTTGAACACGCTATATATTCATACGCATGTCTAACTTTTTTTTTTTGCAACCAAGGAGATTATATCTGGAACCATGCATGAATTGAGCTAAGATGCATATTTTTCAATATACTCGTATACAATGTATATTCAAATGTACCCCCTCCAGTCCAAAATAATCGTACTTTTAGGATTTTCAAGAGTCAAGATTTTTTAAGTTTGACAAATCCTGAAAGTTCAATTCAAGAGAACTGTAAACGTTAATGCTTCTGCTCCAAAATATTGAACGAAGCGCCAAATAAGCCTGTGGTCGCTCGAAACCGCGCGAAACTAATGTTCGGTGGAAGGAAATTACTGTCCTGACTCTGACCTGTGTAGCTTATCGGCCCGATGTCCAAAGGTCTAAACCGGGGTAGGTTTGTAACTTCACCAAGACGCCAGTCAACTGCCTCCGAGAAGCATTCATACACCGTGGGCGCCTAAACACCCATGCTCTCGGCCGAAATCTATCCCGCCCACTATTTGGGACACCTGAGATTACTGTCCTACCCCCGAGCCGCAATATGTCCAAAATTTTAGATGGGGGCAAAGTTTGTAACTTTCCCCAAATTTCAAACAAGTGCGTCCCACACCGAAACATTGTTCCCCCTTAGTTCCCCCTCCCTCCGTTTCCCCATTCATACTATGTGGGCGCTAAAACGCCCTCTCCACCAGTCGCGAAACCCCAGCCTCCTCTGTCCTCCACCCCATCATGCCCAATCCACCATCGCCCTCCTCCATCACGCCGGAGCCGATACCCCAACGACGTCGTCCAACGCAACCGCAACGCCCTCAAGGACTTAGCAGCTGAAGCTGAGGCAGAGCTGCCTCCACGACGCTGACGCCGACGTGTGCCGTACCAGAACCACTTCAACCACGCTCTCCTGCGCCTCACCGCTGCCGCTCCACTGTTGCAACTGTCCATCGCACTGGAGCTGTTCCCGCTACATCATCGTTTGCCTCCTCGGATCTGGTTCCCTGCCGCCGACAGACGGCCACCGCACCAGACTCAACAACTTGGCCATGGGTTCGTCCAAGGCTCCATCATCCTCCAGAACTTCTTGTTTATAGCGAACCACAAGAAGATCGTTGGAAAAACAGAAGGAGGACACATCACTGCCAGTAGAAAGAGGTACTCCTCTTCCCTTATTCATGCAAATCTTACGTCTCTGCTCACACCGTATTCATCCCACGAAAGAAACTAGTTGAGCGCTTCTTACTTCACCTTCTTCGTGATACTAAATGCACAAGGTTTCCTCCCATTTACTATTTCACCTTAGCTAGAGGTCAGTAGCCCACCTGGATTTCAATTTAGGGTCAATTGATTCACAATTAAAAGAAGCAGCACTCGCTTAGGCACGCGAAGCACCTAGTTCACCTATTCACCGGGGAAGCGGCACATCGGTGTCTATCATAGGGGTGTGGAGCCCGATCTGGAGGTCGGCGGGGCTTGAAGGGATGGCCGGGGGGCAGTGCCAAGCACGACGGTGCAGTGAGGTCGAGGGGAGGGCGAAGGCAGGGGACGACGCCGGTGGTCGCTGGTATTTCGAGGAAGATCATCAACACTGACTGGCTGGAGGTAGATGAAGGTGATCTGCCCGTTCTTTGGACATCGGACAGTGCAGAAAAATGGACTGGCCTATTTGTTTTCAGTCGACTGTTATTTTCATAGGTCCACACCTTGTGGTGTGCTGGAGGAGTATCTGCATTTCCCAGGCATCATGTGCTCATATTTCAAAATCCTAGAATCTAATTTCGTGTGCCATGCATGTTGTAGAGCTATCATATGTCTCTCATCATTTATTTCTCACCCACCTGCTATCTGCTACTTTTACACTGTACTACTTGTGCACACACTTCACCCATACTCGCACTATTGTTTTTTATGCATGGGTATTTCAGACTCTGATGCACTATTGATGAATACACAAAAGAAAAGACATAAGTCGCTCCAGTGTAATTCGAGGATAAGCACTAAGTGTTTCAGCGCTCTAAAGGGTGTAGTGTCAACAGATGGAGACAGTAAACGTAGCTCTGCAGTTGATGATCTCAATTGCCACAGACAACCATCCCAGGTGCTTGCCTTAACATCGCGCTGTCAAATGTGGTTGCATGTTGCATATGGTGTCTAGCTTGTATTGCTACCAATTTGGTTAAACTGCATCTGCTTACTTTACAAATTATACCTTTGATAATGACATGCCTTCCTATTTTTGATACATACTACATCTGTCTATTAACCATGTTCTTACATCAAACTAATGCTCTTGTGTATCCCTCATCAATCACTTATGATGAGACAGTCACCCCAGTGAGTTACTGTGAGACGCGCTATTCTTTTAAAGAGTGCAGTGTCATCCTCCCCACATGATTCTCAAGAAACAGCAAGGCTAAATGAAGATAGTCAATGTAGCTCTGTAGTTGATGACCGCTATTCCCCTACACAAACATCCAGGTGCTTGCTCTTACTTGGCAATGTGATATGTGGTTGCATGTTGCATATGGTGTCTATCTTGTAATGCTTCTAATTAGGGTAAATTGCATCTGCTTAGTTAACACATTATAACTGTGAATATGACATGCCTTCTTGTTTTTGGTACATACTACGTCTTTCTATTAACCATGTTCTTACATCAAGCTACTTTTCTTGTGTATCCCTCATCAATCACTTCTGACGAGACACCTTCAAATTGACAGTGTAATATTGGTTGCATCTTGCATATCATTTCAAGCATGTACTGCCTCTAATTTGTTGAAATGCCACTTATAATGAGACACTTCTAACTTGGTAGAGTGATTTTGGTTGGATCTTTCATATGTTGTCTAGCTTGCATTGCTTCCAATTTGTTGAAATGCCATCTGCTTAGCGTTTTTATTACATATTCCATCCTCCTACGATGTGGTTGCCTTACATAAAAGTTGTGTTCATCAGTATCATGCATCAACGAATTTGGAAGAGCGAATTTCATTCCTTTTCTTGTGTGTTTGACTTGACAAGGCAAAATCTAAAAGGATGAACGCACGGGATGATGGTGGTCCTCTGGAGCAACCGAAATAGATGATCTCTGCAGATTCTCCTACTACTCCTACTGCAGTGCAAGTTCCAAATCTCATCTCCCCTACTCCACAACCCTAGGTGCTTGCTCTAACATGGCAGTGTGATATCTGGTTGCATGTTGCATGTTATGCCTAGCTTGTATTGCTTATAATTTGTTAAATTGCATCTCCTTAGCTTACACATTATACATGTGAATATGACACGCCTTCCTGTTTTTGGTACATATACTACATCTGCCTATCACACCATGTTCTTACATCAAACTACTGTTCTTGTGTATCCTGCATCTATCACTTATGATGAGACAGTCACGCACGTGGGTTAGTATGAGACACGCTACTCTTATAAAGAGTGCAGTTTCATCCTCCCCACATGATTCTCAAGAAACAGCAAGTCTAAATGAAGATATTGAACGTAGCTCTGTACTTGAAGACCGCATTTCCCCTACACCACCATCGCAGGTGCTTGCTCTAACTTCGCAGTGTGATATGTGGTTGCATGTTGCATACGGTGTCTATCTTGTAATGCTTCTAATTAGGGTAACTTGCATCTCCTTAGTTTACACATTATACCTGTGAATATGACATGCATTCCAATTTTTGGTACATACTACATCTATTTGTTAACCATGTTCTTACATGAAACTACTGCTCTTCTGTATCCTGCATCAACCACTTACGATGAGACACCTTTATTCGTTGCATATTGCATATGATTTCTAGCCTGTTGCCATGTATTGCTTCTAATTTGTTCAAATACATTTATGAGGCCACCCTATTAATTTGGCAGAGTGATATAGGTTTCATCTTTCATATGGTGTCTACCTTGCATTGCTTCTAATTAGTTCAAACACCTTGTGCTTAGTTTACACTTTACATATCATACATGTCAATATGCCATGCCGTCCTGTTTTTCATACATATTCCATCCTCCTATCATGCGGTTGCCTTACATGAAAGTAGTGTTCGTCAGTATCATGCATTAATGAGTTCTGAAGAGCAAATTTTATTCCTTTTTCTTGTGGGTTTGACTTGACAAGGCAAAATCAAAAAAGAGGAAGGAAAAGAGTAAGGAAGGCGATGATGGTGGTCCTCTGCAGCAATGTAAACGGACCATCTGTATGGATTCTCCTCGTACTGCTAGTGAATGCACGGTCAAGTGACCAAGGTAAACCACAAGTAAGGAGTTAGGGTTAGGGATAACCGAAGTCACGGAGACGATGATGTATCCCGATGTTCACTTCCTTGGAGGGAAGCTAGTCACCGTTAGAGAGGTGAATGTTACCACGAAGGCACACCAACGCCACGAAGGCTCACCCTATTCTCCTTGAGATATCACCATGAAGGCGATTCCCAACCACTAGTGGTAGACCTTGAGGCGGCCTCCAAACCTTCACAAACTTTCCGGGGGACAAATCACAAGTTGATTCCTCACCGGAGCACTCCTACCGCCTAGGAGTCTCCAACCTCCAAGAGTAACAAGATAAAGGGGGAAATGCTCAAGACTTGCTCAAATCACGAATTCCTTTGGTCAAGAGAGGGAGAGGGAGTGGATCTTCACTTGAGTGGAATCTCTCTCAAGAACTCTCACAAATCTCTCCGGGATCTAAGATTTGAGGTAGGAGAAAGGAGAGGGAGCTTTTCTTCATGTGTGGGTCAAGATAGTTGTGTTGCTCAACCCCTCCACGAAGTGGTGAAGGGGTATTTATAGTATGGGCACAAATCTGGCCGTTGGGGGGAATTCTGCCCAGGAAAGTGTCGGACGTCCGGTGGATTACCGGACGTCCGGTGGCAAAACAGGCACCGGACGTCCGGTGGAACACCGGACGTCCGACGGCTGTAGCACGCCATCAGACGAATGTAGCAGGATATTTGCGAAACAGGTTTGACGGACATCCGACACTTTCCGGACGTCTGGTGACCGGACGTCCGGTAAGTACCGGAAATCCGCCTGTTTGCTCCTGGATTGGCGCACCGGACGTTCGGACTCTGCCGGACGTCCGGCCATTAAAAAAACAGCAGGAACCCCAAAACTAAAACATGCATAACTTTCACATCCGGACTCCGATTTTGATGATCTTGGGCTCGTTTTGAAGCTATGGAAAAAGCCCAGGTCCTCACATAGAGAACCACCCAAGATCAACCAAAATGGAGGATGCAAATTATGCAAAGCTTTTATCATATATTTGGGTAACCTATTTGGCTTTGGATTTTCTTTGGTATATAGGATAGGAGTGGAATTGTGTATAGAAGATGTTGACTTGAGCAAATCCATCACGAACCCCTTTGATCCCCTCTTAATAGTGCGGGATCCCTATAACTCAAGAAACATAAAAGAGCTACACTAGATAGCCATCGAGAATCCATTCTTGAGAGTATATGTTTCTTCGGTGGTCATCAATCCACAACACTAACGCCAAAGGAACTAATACCTTTGACTCGAGCCTTTCACTTGAGCTTGATGTTGATGTTTCTTCTTGGCTCAAGTTGAAGGCAGGACATTGGTGAAGTCTTCACGTAGCTCCCCCATACACAATGTGGAAAGCTTTGCTTTGTATTCATCTTCACTTGTCCATCATCATTCCTTGATGACATCCATACCACAAGATCCTGTGTGGTACATTAATTGCACTTGTGTGTTGACCATTTGGATTTCAATCTTCGAGCTTCATCTTGGTCAACTGATATCTCTACTCCATGTTTAATCTTGACGTCTTGAAGGGTATATTGAATTCTTCACTTGAATAGCTTGCTCGAATACTTGATCAATCATGACTCACCACATGAGTCCATTATGATCATATCTTCGAGCCACTCCTAGAATTCATCATTCAAAACATCCTTTTAAGATCTTGATCCATTATGGCTCAAACCATAGCTCTAAGCATGGCAACCCTTAAGATACTCCAATGAACTCCATTTTGATCATCTCGATGTAATTGTTGCTTCAACGGAGTTGTCTTCCATTATTCTTCAATCATTTTCCAATGGGACTAACCTTCAAATGTATATCTCAATGCAAACATTGGTCCATAAGGATTATCATTAATTACCAAAACCACACATGGGGACTACATGCACTTTCAGCTGCATCATCCCTTCCTCTTTGGGGAAAAAACTGACGCGGACACGAGCCATCAATATGACATGCCTTCCTGTTTTTGGTACATACTATATCTGTCTATCACACCATGTTCTTACATGAAACTACTCTTCTTGTGTATCCTGCATCAGTCACTTATGATGAGACACCTTTAAGTTGGCAGTGTGATATTGTTTTGTGTCTTGAATATGATTTCTAGCATGTAGTGCTTCTAATTTGATGAACGCCACCTATGACGAGACAGTTTTAACTTGGTAGAGTGATATTGGTTGCACCTTCCATATGGTGTCTAGCTTGCAGTGCTTCTAATTTATTGAAGTGCCTTCTGCTTAGTTACCACATCATAGGTGTGAATATGTCATGTCGTCCAGTTTTTCGTACATATTCCATCCTCGTATCACGAGTTTGCCTTTCATCAGAGTAGTGTTCGTCAGTATCATGTATGAATGAGTTCTGAAGAGCAAATTTTATTCCTTTTTCTTGTCGGTTTGACCTCATAATGCAAAATCAATAAAGCGGAAGGAAATTGGTAAGGCATTGGATGATGGTCCTTCCGAGCAACTGAAATGGAGGGTCTCTACAGATTCTACTCTGTCATCCTCCCAACAAGATTCGCAAGACAACGCAAGGCTAGACAGTCAACGTAGCTGTGTAGATGATGAGCACATCTCCCCTACTCCACCATCACAGGTGTTTGCTCTAACTTGGCACTATTATATGTGGTTGCATGTTGCTTACGACGTCTAGCTTGTATTGCTTCTAACTTTGTTGTATTGCATCTGCTTACTTTACACATCATACCTGTGAATATGACACATGTTCCTGTTTCTAGAACATACTATATCTGATCACACCATGTTCTTACTTCAGACTATTGTTCTTGTGTATCCCGCATCAGTCACTTATGATGAGGCACCTTTAAGTCACCACTGTGATATTGGTTGCGTCTTGCATATGATTTCTAGCATGTACTGCTTCTAATTTGTTGAAACGCCAGACATTTTGAAATTGGCAGAGTGATATTGGTTGCATCTTTCATATGGTGTCTAGCTTGTAGTGCTTCTAATTTGTTGAAATGCCTTCTGCTTAGTTACCACATCATAGGTGTGAATATGTCACGCCGACCTATTTTCGTACTTATTCCATCCTCGTATCATGTGTTTGCCTTTCATCCGAGTAGTGTTCGTCAGTATCATGCATGAATGGGTTTTGAAGAGCGAATTTTATTCCTTTTTCTTATCGGTTTGACTTCACAATGCAAAATCAATACAGCTGAAGGAAATTAGTAAGGCAGTGGATGATGGTGGTCCTTCGGAGAAACTCAAACAGAGGGTCTCTATAGATTCTACTCCGCCATCATCCCAACAAGATTCGCAAGACAACACAAGGTTGGACAGTCAACGTAGCTGTGTACATGATGAGCACATCTCCCCTACTCCACCATCACAGGTGCTTGCTCTAACTTGGCACTGTTATATGTGGTTGCGTGTTCTGTATGATCTCTAGTTTGTATTACTTCTAATTTTGTTGAATTGCATCTGCGTAGCTTACAACTTATACCTGCAACAATCACTTACC
The DNA here is from genome assembly GCA_011799875.1 of Thinopyrum elongatum. Classification (NCBI taxonomy): domain Eukaryota; kingdom Viridiplantae; phylum Streptophyta; class Magnoliopsida; order Poales; family Poaceae; genus Thinopyrum; species Thinopyrum elongatum. The sequence goes on along the minus strand of CM022303.1, from coordinate 288,928,859 downwards.
CATAAGACATATTTAACTTGGGAGTGTGATGTAGGTTGCATCTTGAATTGTGTTCTAGCTTGTACTGCTTCTAATTTGTTGAAATGGCACTTATGACGAGACACTTTTTACCTGGTAGAGTGATATTGGTTGCATGTTCATATGGTGCCTAGCTTTCATTTCTTCTAATTTTGTTGAAATGCCTTCTGCTTACTATTTTTCATACATATTCCATCCTCCCATCGTACATGTGAATATGCAAAGCTGTCGTTTTTTTGTATATATTCCATCCTCCTATCATGTGCTTGCCTTACATCAAAGTTGTCGTGGTTTTATCATGGTAGATGCCCTAGTGAAAGGACTTAGGTGTGAGGCCATCTCTATGGTGATTAACTTGTCGGGGTTGAGCGGGACGAGAGACGCGAGTTACCCAGGTTCGGCCCCTCACGATGGAGGTAAAAGCCTACTCCTGCTCTTGTTGCTTATTGTGTGAATATCGATTACATGGGAGCGGATTAGCTTGACCTAGATCTTGATTGGTTGTAATCTGCCTATTCTATGCCGGGGATTCACCTTTATATACAGGTCAAGGCCGCCGGCTTACAAGAGTCCGGGTCGGGTAACGATCCGTGACCGATCATAACTCTAAGTCGCCTTGCCTTCTGTGACAAGTCACCGTAGGGCAGCTTACACCTCTAGGCCACGCGCCGTCTTCTGGTCTTGGGCTTTAAGTCGGCCCATCTTGTGAGCCACCCCTCCGGCCCTATGCCTTAGTCACTTGAGCATGTCTGAGGCTTAGCTTGATGAGTCGCCAACGGTCTAACCCTGCCCTTTCTAGGTGGGTTATATCGTGGGGTCATATCCCCAACATTAGGCCCAGATGATTTGAACGTGTTCATGTCAATCTTAAACCCTTCAATCTAGCGAGTCTTCTCTTCATTTCTCTTAGTCGTGACCTTGAAAAATCTTCATAACCCGCCATAATAAAAAGATGATGTCACCTCTATGATTTCGGGAAACCCTTCATGATCTTACAATGAATCTTTGTATAAATCTGTCATTCTGAGAATCGAGGCATCCCTTAGCTATAAAATTTATTGTGTGTCCTCGATTTTCGCACCGGCCTTGCACTATTCCCCTTTTTCCTTATAAATAAGCGCAAGGTCCTTCTTTTTACCTTTTACCTCGTCTCCTCCACTTCTTCTTCCTCACGAGACCCATCACGACCAGAGCCGCACCGCGCCGTCGTCCTGCGCCAGCCATCTCATTCGTGTCCACTGTGTTGTCCCGCCTTCACCGGAACTCAGCGGAGCTCCGCCGCTTCTCACTACCACCGTCAGGTACCCCTTTTCTTCCTCCTCAGGTCTACATCAGGTTACTCGAGTTCATGGTGTTCGTCGGTGTTCATCCCTTTCTTAGTTCACCATAGCCTGAGTAGAAAACTTGCTTTTGATCTAAAAATGTCATGGCAACACTGCGGTTGTAGGTTGGACATCCATCTTGTATCTCAAACAAACTGTACTCTTTCTCAAATCCATGGGTAGTCCACTAGCACTTCCGTCACCTCTGTTTAGGTTTAGCAATTATTTTTCTTTTTTGAACCGCCCACAGATCCATAATTATAGATGTTCCTGTTCGAAACTTGTTTATTCCATACTTAGCAGAATTCAATAATCTTGAACTTTTAGGTAACTGGCCCTTGTATCTTGGGCGGCTTACCAGTATAACCATAACTTGCCAATATTTCAGAAGTTACCTCTTTTTAACTAACCCGCCATTGCTTAGGGCAGGTTATCTTTAAGCTGCTTTACTCGTGTTATGGTGACGATGAATCATTACTTCTCAAGTAACCCGCCATACTCTGATTCTGTAGTTTTCATCATGCTTAGGCGACTCAATATGACAAAAACCACCCTCTCTAATTGGGGCCCTTCCCTAGTTACTGAAGAAATCTTTAAGGATTATGTGGGCCAAGGTCTCTTGGCGACTCAGGAAGAGATTGGCTGGCGAGTTAGTCAAGGAGAAAATGTCCCCAATCCTGGTGAAGGAGAAGTGATAGTTTTTACTGATCATATCCTCAAAGGCTTTACACCACCTGGATCGAAGTTCTTTCGGGACGTCTTGCACTATTTCAGTCTTCATCCTCAAGATATAGGCCCAAACTCGGTGATGAACATTTGCCACTTCTAAATCTTCTGTGAAGTTTATCTGCAAGTAGAGCCCACTGTTGCTCTCTTCAAATAATTCTTCTACATAAACTACCAGACTGAATGTACAATTGGTCCGAGTCAAGAATTGGGCGGAGTCTCAATCCAGAGACACGAAGACGGCGGCTTTCCTACAGCCACCCAAAAGGATGGATAAAAATTTGGTTTTATTGCAAGAACACTGCCCCAGCTAATGAGAACCCTCTGCCGGGTTATAGGGCTGACCGCCTTCCTATCAATTTTGACCCGCCAAGCAAGCTTCTTCCAGATGAACATACCGAGGCACTCCACTACTATCCAAAAGTAAAAGCTTTGTTAGCGAATGGGTTAACTGGAGTTGACTTAGCTCGTTGCTGGGTCTCGTGGAGAATTCTTCCCTTAAGCCGTCGGCCCTGTGCGAATATTCGGCGAGTTAGATGACCCTCAGCGGTATAGCTCCGATAACTTTACGGCCGAGGAGATCTTTCAAACTGTGAACTCTTTGCTTGGGGAGTCTTAAGAAAACTGTAATAAGATAGGATTGCTACCATTCTTCAAACTCAGCCTGGCCCCAGATGTCAATACTATTTTATACCCATCTTAAATATCTTCAACTTTATTCTGTGTCGCACTTATCAAACCTTCTTCATTACACAGCCCGGCTCCACTTTCTGGAACAGGAAGATAAAGACTGTTGTAGCCAAAGTCAGGACTGGCCCAAAGTCAAAGAAGAATAAGCCAGCTGCTATAGTTGAACCGGCTGCTGTGGGCGAGTCAGCTGATGTCGACGATCAATCAGAGGTAGAACTCGATTCTCTTGGCCGACTCTTTATTGAATTAGCTGACGCTTCTTGTTCTCAGGATGAGGCTACCACAAGCCGTGCTGATGATGCTGAGGTAATTTCTATCTCCTCCGGCTCAGACTCCTTGCCCTCAAGGAAGATAAGGCGGGTCACTCAGAAAGTAAGCTTTTCTCATCTAGACGCTCACTTAGACCCATACTTTATTTTGAAGAAAACTCAACATGAGTTAAAGCCCAAACTTGGAGTGTTGGCTCTGAAGATCTGGTGGCCGGGTTAACTCACAACCCTTCTCGCAAGCGTCTTAACGTGGTGCCACCTAGCCCAATTTTATCTTTACCCAAAGCAGGCCTTATCAGACAGCCTCTTAACCCGTCTGATTCAAATTACCAGGAATTGTCGCCGTCGTCAGGTGGCTCGTCTTCAACACAGCTACCTGCCTTCGTTATTAACCCAGGGTGAGTACTTGTATTTATTGATAGCTTAAAACTTATTGCCATATGTTCCTTAGCTTTCTATTCTGAACACAGGGCCAAAGCCAGAAGCAAGAAACAAAAGGTGGGCGGCTCTTCAAAGACCCCCGAGATCCCTGAGTCAGCAGATCCAATGCTGGTGACCCCTAAGGTCAATATTAAAGAAACTGAAGACCATCTTGATGGCCAAGATGACCCGCCCCCGCGGACTGAAGTAACGGCCTCTGAGGCCAATGACGTCGATGCTAACCCAGCGAATAATCTTAACCCGCCGAGCCCTATTATTGCCTCAAGCCCTATCAAGATCACTGAAGAAATTCCTCCTGGGAAGGACAATGAGAAGATTGCTATTATTGGGGCGAGTCAGAAAATTCCTGAGACCTCAAATGTATTAGCCAGGCACTCGGCCAAAGAAGAGTTGCCTTTATTGGAAATGGGCAAATCCAAACTTGATCTGCCCAGTTATGAAGACCTCAGTGTTGAAGATCTTCATGCTGGCTACTTAAACTAGGTGGCCACAAGCCGGGATATGGAAACCAGCTTAGTAAACATGATAAGGAAGAAATACGAGGTATACTCTATTCTCTCCTGTAATATCTCCATATGTAGCCCCCAAGTCTTAAGCATAGGAATAAGTTGAGTATGTTTGAGACTTGAATAAGAATCTGTATAACTCAAAATGTAGCCCACAAGGGCCGGCTTGTCCTTATGAGATAAACTGGGTCTTTCAAATACGACCTTTTTGAAGAATCACCTGTAGCCCCCAAGGGCCGGCATATCTTTATAAGATGGGTCGGGTCTTTAATATGACCACTTTGAAGAATCGCCTGTAGCCCCCAAGGGCCGACTTATCTTTAAGATGAGCTGGGTCTTTAATATGACCACTTTGAAGAATCGCCTGTAGCCCCCAAGGGCCGGCTTATCTGTATAAGATGACCCGGTTTTTCTGTAGCATAGACTAAAAAGATCAACTTACATTAGCCCCCAAGTATCAAGGACATTGCTTGAAATGTGCTTGGTTCTTGAATACTTTCACCATACCATCTCTGCTCAATGCTGACTTAATCAACCTAGTAGTCATTTGAATGATATTCTTGTTTGTAACCCTATGCAGGAAGCTTTAAGCCTGGGTGAGTCAAACATGGCCGACTTAAAGAAGAACTTGGAATTTGAACAAGCTGAGCACGCCAAGGCTGAGTCAAATTTCAAATCTTCCTTGGAAGATATTGAAAAAATCAAGGCCAACTTTGATACTGAGAGATCAGTCTTTGAAACAGAAAAGGCCACGCTATTGTAACGAGCGGAAGACGCTGAGAACCAGCTTAAGCCGGTAACTGAGGAATTATCCGGCTTAAAGAAGCATATTTCCCAAATGACAGCCACCATCTTTGGTAAGCAAAATCATTCGATCAATTGAAACAACTAGTGTGGCGACTTGAAGTTCTTAACTCGCCCGGTGACTCAAAATCTTTGGTTACTAACTCGCGTCACAACTCTTGTTTTGAATGTATTGACAGGGACCAGGAGCTCTAATCTTGGGCAAAATATGTTGGTAAAGTTGAAAGCTGTCTATGCCTTGACTGAAAAACTTTATGCTGGAAGTATCCGCACTTTGGTGGCTGCATCAAATGGCAAGAACCCACCATAACTCATGAAGGATGTGTTGGACCAATTATCCACCATCTGTCGGGGACGAATCCACGATCACCTATGGGACCCAGGGAAGGACCCCTTTTATGTTCGGCAGGGAGAGACGGTCGCACGAAGAGCAAATCTAGCGAAGAACACGACAGCGCACGCGAGAGATTTACCCAAGTTCGGGCCGCACGGATGCGTAAAACCCTACTCCTGCTTTTTGGTATATTATTTGGATGATTGTTCTAGCTCCAGAAGCGCTACAGTACAGAGCAGCTGCGTACAATACTGGAGTTCTCAATCTTTGAGTTCCTAACCTTTCCCTCCATGTTGCCTATGGGCCTCCTTTTATACGCACAAAGGGGTCACCAACAGGTGGCAAACAGTAAAGGTAGAGGTGGAAAGTTGCTACAGTAAGGCCATTATTACTAGGATGACATGTCCTACCTACCACTGATGGCAGGGGACAAGGGCATTAAATGCCCATGCCTTAGCTGTCCAGATACATGTATCTGGGCGTCTTGGACATGGGAAAAGCCTATCCCACCTGCTCCTGCACCGCTAGCTACAGAGCACCGCCGTCTACACAGTGCCCTGCCACGCACGCTTGGAAGGACCCTGAGCGCCACGCTGGCAGAGGCACTGGAGCAGCAGCACAGTAGCACAGTGGTACAGTAACGCTTGCCGCGGCAAGACCTTGCCGCACTTGATAGCTTGCCGCAACCAATAGCTTGCCGCGCAAGGTAACTTGCCGGGGCAAGTACCTTGCCGCAGCTGCTATCTTGCCGTAGCCAATACCTTGCCGCAGCCAATGACTTGCCGGGGCATGTACCTTGCCGCGGCAAGTACTCTGCTACAGCATTTACATGCTTATCACTGACGGGTCAGGACAAGCGCATTAAATGCTCTGTCTAGGTGTCCCTTAGCTTCTTGGGGATGGGAAAAGGGGCCATCCCATCAGCGCCACTTGGCACAGTGCTCTGCCACGCATGCCTGGAGAAGGGTCCAGAGTGCCATGCTGGCGGCCGCACTGGAGCAGCAGCATAGTGGCATAACCTTGCCGGGCAGGAACCTTGCCGGGCTCAGCTGGTCATCCTGGCAAGAACCTTGCCGGGGCCTTGTCTTCAGTCTAGCTGTCCCCCGGCAAGCCTTGCCGGGTTCAGCTGGTCATCCCGGCAAGAACCTTGCCGGGGCCTTATCTTTAGTCTTGTCGAGTCCTGAGCTTGCCGGCCCTGATCTCGCCGGCAGTAGTAGACTTGATCTTCTGGTCGACCCGCCTGGAGTCTTGTCTTGCCAGCTCTGCCTTGCCGGCGTTGCGTGGACCCATTCCCGGCAAGTAGACCTTGCCGGGAACCGGGCTTCGAATGTACTCTTGGGTGGATTCCTCCTCTGCCATGTCCTTCCCGCCTGGAGGCTGTGACTTGCCGGTGCGTGTCCAGGGGTAGTGAACACCCCCCTGTTTACTACACCGACACCATCCCTAAGCAAATTGAAGAGTTGAAACTGTCCTCTGCCCGAGCCGGAGCGATATTTGCACTAAGCCGGTCAAAGGCTCATCAAACAGAACTGGACCCCAAAGAAATGGCCGGCGAGTTTCCAAACTATAACGAGGACGGGTCTGCATTCAACGACACAGATTATGCCAAGTGTGTCAGAGAGATGCGACCATTGGCATGTCAGCTTGCGTAGGAGCTTGATCTGAAGAGATATCAACCGGCTTATGACAGCAACAATGCTCGTATCAAGGCACCTTCTTTCGACGTTGTAGACCTAACTCCGCAAAGGCGTAAGCATACTTTTGCCTCTGATATTGACCCTTCTTCTGTCATGAATGATGAAGCAATCTTCGAAGCCTTAACTGGTATCGACTGGATGTCGGACAAATCTTCATATTGCAAGCAACGAAGAGCCAGCACAAGACAACCTGGAAGCTTCCACTGCAAGACGCCAGGATGATGTTAACCTGGCAGGGCATAACCTTGACAACACAGAAGCCAGCTCAAAGGAATAATCTAACTCCCTAAAAACTTGTTCGAAAAAACTTTTTGGGCTCAACTGTAGCCTTGTAATAGCCTTAGCATAAAATAGTTGGTTGCCTTGTCATGCCTTCGTGCATGTTTTTTAGCTGATGATCAAACAGCTGTATGATCAAGCTTCTTTGTATGCCTGATCAAGTTATATATGCAGCTTTGCTTTGCACCATCTTTGAATTCAGGCACTTTCTTGATATTTTGACATATGATCTGTAAGGGTTCCGTCAATTCCTATACTGGCGACTTATAGTCAAAAGCCAGGGCGGGTTAATAACCCAATGACCCATGATCAAGAAAAAATATTAAGTGGATCACCTTTGTGGCTCATGGCCATAATAAGCTCAATTTTGAGCAATGCTAACCCGGACCATCTTTGATCCAGGGACTTGTAGTCTGCATATATAAATGATTAAAAACATAAAAAAATATCTATAAGACAGAAACAGAGAATATAGACATGAACATCTCAATATTGATAAGTCGGCTTTTAAGGCTCGACCAAAAAAGACTGGCCTTTGAAGGCTCAAATCTTGCTTCAAAGAAGCTTGGCGTGATAGCCGTTCTTCCCGTAAGCCAGCTCTCACGTGACATAATTTCGCCGTTTTAACCTTGACTAGTTCAGGGTCATATAGATTGACTGTCAAGAGTACGGCGAGCCATATATTGGAGTAGCAACAGGCAGACAGGTGAGTTTATCCTTGCTTTCCGTAAGCTGGCTCTCACGTGACAAAAGCCGCCGTTTTAACCTTGACTAGTTCAGGGTCCTAAAAGATTGACTGCCAAGAGTACGGCGGGTCACCTGTTGGAGTAGCATCTTGCATACAGGTAGGTTTAACTCATATAATGGCGTTTATTTGCCAGTCAAGAGGGTATTAAAGCTAAACTCGGTGAGTTGGAAGCCCCCAAGTGACCTTATGATCAATTAATAAAGACTCATGCACAGAAAATATGAGATGAAACGACAGAGGCCCCGAATTTTGGGGATGCCAGCTTTATTACGTTGATCATAAAAATATATATACATTGACAAATTTATGTACAATGAAGAGAGCCAGTGGCTCAAGTGTAGTAAGGCCGAAGATGAGCAATGTTCCAAGGCCTGTTGGTCTCCTCCTCAGAAGTACGTGACTTATTGTGCTCACGTATGTCGATAAGATAATAAGACCCATTGTTGAGGTTCTTGCTGACCACAAAATGTCCTTCCCAAGGGGGAGATAGCTTATGCATGCCTGTCTGATCTTGAATCAAACGGAGCACTAAGTCGCCCTCTTGAAATGTCTGGCTTCGAACTCTACGGCTATGATAGCGACACAGGTCTTGTTGGTAAATCGCCGATCGTGCTGCTGCGAGATCACGTTCCTCATCCAAGGCATCGAGAGCATTCTGACGCGTCGTCTCATTATCTGCTTCAACATAAGCCGCCACCCTGGGCGAGTCATGATGAATATCACTTGGGAGAACCGCCTCAGCACCATAAACCATGAAGAAGGGTGTATAGCCTATTGATCTGTTGGGAGTGGTCCTGATACTCCAAAGATTTGCAGGAAGCTCTTCAACCCAATAACCCTACATTCGCTCCAAAGGAACCATAAGCCGGGGTTTGATCCCTCCTAGTATCTCTTGGTTAGCACGTTCTGCCTGACCATTGGACTGTGGATGAGCCACCGATGACACATCAAGACAGAGTGCTCTCTTTGACAGAATTCCTTCATAGCACCTTTAGACAGATTTGTGCCATTATCAGTGATGATACTATGAGGATAACAAAAGTGGAAGATTAGTTTTTTAACAAACTGAACTGCAGTCGCTACTTCACAGTTGCTAACTGGCTCTGCGTCAATCCACTTGGTAAACTTGTCAACTGCCACCAAAAGGTGGGTCTTCTTGTCTTTAGACCTCTTGAACGGCCCAACCATATCAAGCCCACAGGCTGCAAACAGGCAAGTGATGGGAATCATCCGTAACTCCTGAGCGGGAACATGAGCTTGCCTTGCAAATTTCTGACACCCATCACACTTGCTAACGATGTCCTCTGCATCAGCGTGAGCCATCAACCAGAAAAACCCATGATGAAAAGCTTTAGCCACCAAAGATCGTGACCCAGCATGATGACCACAATCGCCTGCATGAATTTCTTGTAGGATCTCACGGTCCTCTTCGGGGGAAACACATCATTGGAACATGCCAGTCACACTACATATGTGTAACTCACCATTGACAATAGTCATGGACTTAGACCGCCTTGTAATCCGTCAAGCCAGATTTTCATCGTGAGGTAACTCGCCTCGTGTCAGGTAAGCCATATAGGGCATCGTCCAATCAGAATAGCCCACCACCACCAACTGTCCCTTCGGGTCAGGAATAGCAAGATCTTCCTCTGAAGGCAATTTAACAGAAGGATTGTGCAGCACATCAAGGAACACATTGGGGGGAACCGGCTTATGTTGTGACCCAAGCCGGGACAGTGCATCAGCCGCCTAGTTTTTCCGCCAGTCTATGTGATCCACTTGGTACCCCTTAAAGTGACCAGCAATATTGTTCACTGCCTGACGATAAGCCGCCATAAGCGTGTCTTTAGAATCCCACTTTCCTGAAACTTGTTGTGCCACCAAGTCTGAGTCGCCCAGACACCTAACCCGGCTCAAGTTCATTTCCTTGGCCATTCGGAGTCCATGGAGCAAAGCTTCATACTCAGCTGCATTGTTAGTACAAGGGAATATGAGCCTTTAAAACACAACAGAATTTATCACCTCGTGGAGATTCCAAAATAACTACAGCCCCCGAGCCTTCCAACTGCCTGGACCCATCAAAGTGTATAGTCCAATATGTATTGTCAGGCTTCTCCTCAGGTGTTTGCATCTCCGTCCAGTCATTTATAAAATCCACCAAAGCTTGAGACTTGATAGTTGTTCTAGGCACATACTTCAGATGGTGTGGTCCAAGTTCAATTGCCCACTTAGCAACCCGGCCTGTAGCCTCTCTGTTTTGAATGATATCACCAAGTGGAGCAGAACTAACCACCGTAATTGGATATCCAAGGAAATAATGCTTAAGCTTTCGGCTAGCCATGAACACCCCAAACACCAGCTTCTGCCAATGTGGGTATCATTGTTTGGACTCCCTGAGAACTTCACTGACATAATAAGCCGGCCGCTGCACTGGATACTCTTTACCCGCCTCCTTGCGCTCCACGACAATTTCCACACTGACGGCCTTATTATTAGCCGCCACGTACAGGAGCAAAGGCTCTTTGTCTGTGGAAGCAGCCAAGGTGGGCGGCTCAGCCAATTGTTTCTTAAGAGCCTCAAGCACTTCATTAGCAGCATCGCTCCAGACGAAATGATCAGTCTTCTTCATCATCTGATACAAGGGAATTGCCTTCTCTCTAAGGCGGCTTATGAAATGGCTCAAGGCTGCAATACGACCCACCAAGCACTGAACGTCGTTGATACATGCCGGCTTAGAAAGAGAGGTAATAGCCTCAATCTTCTCTGGGTTAGCTTCGATGCCCCGTTCTGAGACCAGAAAACCTAGCAATTTTCCTGTTGGTACCCCAAAAACACACTTGGCCGGGTTAAGTATCATCTTGTACACCTGGAGATTGTCAAAAGTCTCCTTCAGATCATCAAGCAAGGTTTCCTTCTTCCTGGACTTAACCACAATGTCATCCACATAGGCATGAACATTACGTCCAATCTGCTTATGAAAACAATTCTGAACACAACGCTGGTAAGTCGCCTGGGCACTCTTGAACCCAAAAGGCATAGACACATAACAAAAAGCTCCAAAGGGGGTGATGAAAGCTGTCTTTTCCTGATCTTCCACTGCCATCTTGATGTGATGGTAACCAGAATAAGCGTCCAGAAAGCACAAACTCTCACAACCCGCCGTGGCATCCACAATCTGGTCAATACGGGGGAGAGCAAAAGGATCGGTCGGACAAGCCTTGTTAAGATCTGTGTAATCCACACACATACACCAAGTGCCATTTTTCTTGAGCACAAGGACCGGGTTAGCCAACCACTGAAGGTGGAACACCTCAATTATGAACCCGGCAGCTAGGAGCTGGGCCATTTCTTCTCCAATAGCCTTACGCCTCTCCTCATTAAAACAATGAAGGAATTGGCGAACAGATTTCATCTTAGGATCAATATTAAGTCGGTGCTCAGCGAACTCTCTCGGTACACCTGGCATGTCAGAAGGCTTCCATGCAAAGATGTCCCGATTCTCACGGATGAATTCGATAAGCGCGCTTTCCTATTTGGGATCCATCCTTGTCCCAATGGTGAACTATTGAGAAGAATCACCAGGGACAAAATCAACTTGCTGTGTATCCTTTGCCGACTTAAACTTAAGTGGCGGGTCTGTCTTCGTGGTGGGCTTCTTCAGAGGGGTCATATCAGCCGGGTCAACATTATCTTTGTAATACTTAAGCTCCTACATGGCACAAGCTGACTCTGCATAAGCCGCATCTCCTTCCTCACACTCCAGGGCGAGTTTGCGATTCCCGTGAACTGTGATTGTCCCCTCAGGCCATGGCATCTTGATTTCTAGATACACATAACAAGGGCGAGCCATGAATTTAGCATAAGCCGGCCGTCCAAATAGGGCATGATATGGACTCTTGATCTTGACCACCTCAAACCACAGTGTTTCTGCTCTATAATTGTACTCATCACCAAAAGCCACTTCCAGTGATATCTTCCCAATAGGGTAAGCCGACTTGCCAGGCACCACTCCATGAAATACTGTGGAGGATGGCTTGAGATCCTTGTCGGTCAGACTCATCCGACGGAAAGTATCATAGTATAATATATTGATGCTGCTGCCACCATCCATAAGCACCTTTGTAAATTTATAACCACCCACCTGGGGGGCAACCACCAGGGCTAGGTGACCCGGATCATCAACTCAGGGCGGGTGATCCACCCGGCTCCATTGTGATTTCCTGCTCTGACCATCTTAACTGAGGCACTGCCGGCTCAATCGTGTTGACTGCTCGCTTATGGACCTTCCGGTCACGTTTGCACGTGTTCATAGTGAAGACATGATATTGTCCCCCATTAAGCTGCTTTGGATTACTCTGATACCCTGACTGAGTATTTTGCTGCTGATTACCCTGACCAGACTATTGACTATGACCACCATTGTTACCTTGACCCTGATAGCCAGAATTTGAGCCGCCACCACCAAAGCCGGAACCCTGAAAACCAGATCCTGACCCGCCGGGCAGCCCATTATTATTACCATGATGCTGGTTAAAGCTCTGATTCCTGAACTCTCTCATGATATAATAATCCTTCCAGGAGTGAGTAGATGGCTTATTAGGATAACTGTGTTTCGGACAGGGGTCATTGAGCATTGCTTCAAGATTGAAAGGCTTTCCTCCATTGAATGGCGACTTACCATTACCATTGTGACGCTGGTTTTTAAACTCGGTGTTGGTATTAGCCACAAAATCTGACCCGCCATCAAAGTACTTGCGCTTGCCCCCATTGTTTTGATTATTCTGATTACCATGCTGAGCCGAGGCGTGTTGTTACTGGCCCTTGCCACCACCATTTTTCTTGCCATTACCAGATTTATCATCATCATAGCTTGGGTCCTTGGTAGTATCAGAGTCGCCATACCTGGTTAGCACATCCATGAACTTGCCCATATCTGTACACTTACATTTGAGCCGCCCTAACTTCTGCTTAAGGGGGTCAAAGTGACATTTTTTCTCCAAGAGCAGCATAGCTTGAGCCGCCCCAATACTCTCTGAAGAATGTATGATGGTTGCAACTCGGCGTGCCCAATGGTGAGCTGACCCATCCTCTCGCTGCACACAGTGGTCCAAATCGACAATTGTCATTGGCTACTTACAAGTTCCTTGAAAGTTCTTGATAAAGTTGTCCTTCAACTCCGCCCAAGTATTGATAGAGTTGGGGGGCAGGTTCTTTAACCATGTACGAGCCGGTCCCTCCAACATCATAGTGAAATATTTGGCACAGACTGCATCATTGACGTCCAACATCTCCATGGCTAGCTCGTAACTCTAAATCCAAGCCTCTGGAGGGAGATCCGCTGTGTAATTGGGCACCTTGCGAGGGCCCTTAAAATCTTTGGGCAGGCGCTCATTATGCAAAGTCGGCACTAGACACTGTACTCCAATGGTCCTGGAATTTGACCCGGCTCCCACCAAGGCTGAAGGGGTCACAGGAGGCTGCTGATAAGCCCCATGGTTAGCCATTGCCGCTGCCTCACGGCGGGCTCTGGCCTCATCCACAATTGACTGAGAGTTAGTCCTCGAGTTAAGGGGCGGGTTATCACGGGGCGGGTTGCGACGCCGCTCACTACTGGAAACTACGGGCGACTCAATATGTCGGCTATAACTACAATTAGGCAAAGGGGTTGAGTGCACATGTTGTCGACTGTAGGAATAATTAGCTTGCTGACCGACTGCCGTCTGCAACAACTCAGGGGCGTTCCGGGTCTCTACTGCAACTGGCGACTCACCGGTGACGGGAATTGCAGCAAGCTAGGTTGCCGCCGCCACCATGTTATACACCGGATTAGAAAAATGACTTGGTGGTGTTGGAAAGTGCGGCGGCGATGTCCGACCCGGGGGCGGGTTAGATCCCGGCTCCTCCCTCCGGACCGGTTTCGGCCGGTGAGCCTGAGCAGTCGTTCTGTTTCCATGCACATCCATGGTTAATTGGGGTATAACCAGCGCTCCAGCCGTGCTTGGTCCTGCCCCTGACGTGTTGAACAAATTCATGGGCTCATAATTTGGGGGTAAATAGGTCTGGTGCCTCCTCCGAAGGACTACATTGGAGGCGTTTTGACCCAGACTTAAACGCCAAGCCCCTGCCTTTAGGCGTTCTGACTCGGCATGAACCCGGGCCTATAACTTGGTCGTCCGAGTGTTCTCGGCATTGATATCTTCCTGGGCCTTGGTCATCTGCTCCCTAAGCTTTGTGATCTCTGTGTTACGCTCCGCTTGGTTTTCCGCTGTGACCTCAGTCCCCATTAAAGTCGCCAACTCATTAACCAACTCAGATAAGACCTGAGCCGGTGGCCTGACTGAGCCAGATCCTGAGGGGTCAGGAGCTGCTGTCGTTCCAGCCGCCGTGCTATTGAGAGCCGGTGTCGTGCCTGCCATAAAGATGGCGGCTCGGTTTGGCAGCTCGTAGGGGTCCAAAATACTGTTGCCATCGGAACAACCCCCAAGCCCGCCGTCCTGAAGCTGGTAGATTGACTCCATCCCTCCGGTCGAGGACTCATCACCTGTGTAGATGAGAGTCTCTCCTCCAGATTCAGAATCTTCCGCAGGTTCCATACCTTGCGTGAAGCCCACGAAAGCGTGCCTCCGCCCAGCTTGGACATGGGCGGGTTGCCTGCGCCGAGCCGGCTCGACAATGTCGGTGCAGATGTCTAGCTCAGGCTCATATCCACCGATCTTGCCGATGAAGACGTGGATTCCGCCGAAGGGGACCCGGTACCCGTACTCGATTGAGTCGGCCTCGGGGCCCCAGCCAGCGTCATCGATGTAGAGCTTGCCGCGATGACTCTTGGTCATCCTACCAATGGCGTATCCCTCGATCTCTGAGAAAGAGCCCTTCAAGAACTCAAAACCACCGTGCGCTGGCCCCATGGTGGGCGCCAATTGTCGTTGTTTTATCACGGCAGATGCCCTAGTGAAAGGACTTAGGTGCGAGGCCATCGCTATGGTGATTAACTTGTCGGGGTTGAGCGGGACGAGAGACACGAGTTACCCAGGTTCGGCCCCTCATGGTGGAGGTAAAAGCCTACTCCTGCTCTTATTGCTTATTGTGTGAATATCGATTACAGGGGAGCGGATTAGCTTGACCTAGCTCTCGATTGATTGTAAAGTATCTATTCTGTTCCGGGGACTCGCCTTTATATACAGGTCAAGGCTGCCGGCTTACAAGAGTCCGGGTCGGGTAACGATCTGTGACCGATCATAACTCTAAGTCGCCTCGCCTTCTGTGACAAGTCACCGTAGGGTGGCTTACACCTCCAGGCCACGCGTCGTCTTCTGGTCTTAGGCTTTAAGTCGGCCCATCTTGTGAGCCGCCCCTCCAGCCCTGTGCCTTAGTGATACGTCTCCAACGTATCTATAATTTATGAAGTATTCATGCCATATTTACAACAATTTTATATGGTTTTGGTATGATTTGCATGGAACTAACCCGGACTGACGCTGTTTTCAGCAGAACAACCGTGGTGTTGTTTTTTGTGCAGAAATGAAAGTTCTCCAAATGAGCTAAAACTTTTTGACGATTTTTTTGGAACAAAAGAGGCACTAGAAGCTTCGTGGGAGGGCCAGAAGAGCCACGAGGAGGGCACAACCCACCAGGGCACGCCAGGGGCCCAACCCATGGCGTGGTGGGTTGTGCTCACCTCGAGGACCATCTTAGCGTGAAACCAACACCAAAAATTCCTATAAATAGAGAAACCATTAGGGGTAACCCTAGATCAGAAGTTCCGCCGTCGCAAGCCTCTGTAGCCACGAAAATGCAATCTAGACCCCATTCCGGCACCCTGCCGGAGGGGGAAATCATCACCGGTGGCCATCTTCATCATCCCGGCGGCCACCATGATGAGGAGGGAGTAGTCCACCCTCGGGGCTGAGGGTTTGTACCAGTAGCTATGTGCTTAATCTCTCTCTCTCTCTCGTGTTCTTGAGATGGCACGATCTTGATGTATGGCGGGCTTTGTTAATATAGTTGGATCATATGGTGTTTCTCCCTCTCTATCTTGTTGTGATGAATTGAGTTTTCCCTTTGAGATTTCGTTCTTATCGGATTGAATACTTTTATGGATTTGAGAGCACTTGATATATGTCTTGCATATGAATACCCGTGGTGACAATGGGGTATTATATTAATTCACTTGAGATATGTTTTGGTACTCAACACACGGATTCCCGAGGTGACATTGGGGTAATCTATGCATAGGGGTTGATGCACGTTCTCGTATTTTGTTTCTCCGGTAGAAATCTTGGGGCACTCTTTGAGGTTCTTTGTGTTGGATTGAGTATTACGAATCTGAATTTGCTTTGGTGTTATTTTAGTATGAACTCTTGATAGATCGATCGGAAAGAATAACTTAGTGTTATTTTAGTACGAACTCTAGATAGATCGATTGAAAAGAATAACATGGTGTTATTTTAGTACGAACTCTTGGATAGATCGATCGGAATGAATAGCTACAAACAATTTCATCTTATGTTCTCCGCTAGATAAGAACTTTCGAGTGATTCTTCATCGCACGTTGAGGGATGGTTATATGATCCAATTAGATTAGCATTGTTGAGAGATTGCACTAGCGAAAGTACGGACCCTAGGCCTTGTTTTCAAGCATTGCAATACCGTTTGTGCTCTGTTTTATCACTTGCTACCTTGCTGTTTTTATTTATTCAGATTATAAAAATATATTTCTACCATCCATATTACACTTTTATCACCATCTCTTCTCCAAACTAGTGCACCTATACAATTTTCCATTGTATTGGGTGTGTTGGGGACACAAGAGACTTTTTATTATTTGGTTGCAGGGTTGCTTGAGAGAGACCATCTTCATCCTACACCTCCCACGGATTGATAAACATTAGGTCATCCACTTGAGGGAAATTTGCTACTGTCCTACAAAACTCTGCGCTTGGAGGCCCAACACGAGTCTACAAGAACAAGTTGTGTAGTACACATCAAGCTCTTTTCTGGCGCCATTGCCGGGGAGGTGAGTGCTTGAAGGTATATCTTTAGATCTTGCAATTAAATCTTTTAGTTTCTTGTTTTATCACTAGTTTGGTTTATAAAACTAAACTAAAAAATGGAATTGAGGTTGCATCATATTGTTCATCTTTATAATGTCTTTCGTGAAAATGATGGAAAGGAAAATTGTGCTCAATTGATAGAGGAAGAATTCTATAAAATGTTTGACAAAAAATCTTTGAATGATGAGCATGATTGCAATGTTGTTGGTATGAACTCTTTGAATATCCATGATGCTAATGATATGCAAAGCTACAAGCTTGGGGATGCTATATTTGATGAAGATGATATTTTTACTCCCCCAAGTTTTGATGAGAAAATTTATTATGATGAAAGCATGCCTCCTAGTTATGATGATTATAATGATGAAAGTGGGTTTGGAAGGGTGTCAACTCTAGGAAGTAATGATCCCACTATTTTGGAGGGTGCTGCATCTTATTTTCATAATTATGAAAGTGGATATGGAGAGGTCATGACTTTATTTAGTGATGAATCCACTATTTTGGAAGAGATTCCAATTGATTATGACAACAAAGTTGCTACCTATGATGATTATGGTGATGACATGTATGCTATATTGAATAATGATAACCATGAAACTTGTCATCATGATTTTAATTTCCAATCACATGATAGTTATTTTGTTGAGTTTGCTCCCACCACTATGAATGAGAATAAATGTGGAGAGTAATAAAATTTCTATGCTTATGGATCATGAAAAGAATGCTTTGTGTGATAGTTATATTGTTGAATTCATTCATGATGCTACTGAAAATTATTATGAGAGAGGAGCACATGCTTCCACATATTGCAATAATATCAACTTTCCTCTCTTTATGTTGAAAGTTTTGAAGTTGCACTTGTTTTTCCTTTCTATGCTAGTTGATTCTTGTTCCCATAAGTTGTTTGCTCACAAAATCCCTATGGATAGGAAGTGGGTTAGGCTTAAATGTGCTAGTCATATGCTTCATGATGCTCCCTTTATGTTTCAATTCTTATCTTTTATGCGAGCATCATTGAAATCATCATGCCTAGCTAAAAGGCATTAAAGAAAAGCGTTTGTTGGGAGACAACCCAACATTTACCCCTACTGTTTTGGTATTCTAACATGATTAGGCTACTGTATTAATCATGTTTTATAGGTTTTGTTTCAATAAAGTGCCAAGTAAAGCTTTTGGGATAGTATGGATGATAGTTGACTTGATTCTGTGCAAAAACAGAAACTTTTGTGTCCAGTACAGAAATTCCTATATTTTACTGGAATGTGTAAAAATTCTGAATTTTTTACATTTGATGGGTAAACAAATTTTCTACGTTTTCCTAATTTTTAAGAATTTCTGTAGTTACATAAGTATGACCTTAATTCAGATATTTATGTACTATTCTGTTTTTGACAGATTCTGTTTTCAATGCATAATTTGTTTGTTTTCTAGTTTCTATGGCTTATATTGCTTAATATAAATTGTGGAAATTGTAGAGTACAGTATGCATTGTGTGAGAACAATTATGAATCTTGTCTTTGACAGTACCAAAGTGAATTATTTGTCTTTATCATACTAACCCATCTCACGAAGTTCCGTTAAGTTTTGTGTGATTAAAGTTTTCATGTTTTGGGTGAGATATCGATATGAGGAGAATAAGGAGTGACAAGACCCTAAGCTTGGGGATTCCCAAAAAACCCCCAATGCAATATTCAAGGAAGATCCAAGCAACTAAGCTTGGGGATGCCCCGGAAGGCATCCCCTCTTTCGTCTTCAACATTATCGGTAACCTCACTTGGAGCTATATTTTCATTCATCACATGATATGAGTTTTGCTTGGAGAGTCATTTTATTTTATTAGGATTTTAATTATGTTATTTATAATAATGTTTTGCATCTTTTATTTCAATAAAAGTGGCAAGGATAGCCATCACCATGCTTATTTTGCAAATATATGAGTTGCTGTTTCAAAACAGAAAGTTTATCGCTGTTGCAATAATTATCCAAAAAAGTAAGAATGTGATAAAATGTTGAAACTTTTTTCACAATAAGCTATGATAAATTTTCTACAGTTTGGTAAATTTTCAGAATTTTTGGAGTTAGGGAAGTATGAGTACAATTGCACTCTGTACAGACTGTCCTGTTTAGACAGATTCCTGTTATGTTCGCATTGTTTGCATATGTTTGCTTGTTTAATGATTCTATTTGAGGATAGGAGTATTAAATATGCAGATGCATTTAGTATGCAATGTTGAATAATAATTTTAGTGATTTGCTACAGTACATAATGATAAGGTTTTGCATTGATTTATACTAACTTATCTCATGAGTTTTTGTTGAGTTTTGTGTGGATGAAGTTTTTAAGAATTAGGGAAACCGTGATTTGAGAGGAATGAAGAAGACACAAGAGCTCAAGATTGGGGATGCCCAAGGCATCCCAAGTTAATATTCCAATAAGTCTCAAGCATCTAATCTTGGGGATGCCCCGGTAGGCATCCCACCTTTCTTCATCAACAATTATCGGTTAGCCTCGGTTGAGCCTAAGTTTTTGCTTCTTCACTTGATGTGTGCTATTCTTAGAATGTCATTTTATTTTATTTTGCTTGCTGTTTTAATAAAATACTTAGATCTGAAAGTTTTAAATAAGAGAGAGTCCTCAATTAGCTACCCATTTACTTAACTACTCATTTGATCTTCACTTGTATCTTTTTGGAGTAGTTTGTCATTTACTCTCATGCTTCACTTAGATTATTTTGAGAGTTGAAAATTTTGAAGAAATACTTATGCTCTCGTGCTTCACTTAAATTTATTTGAGAGCTTGTTAGTAGCAATGGTAATACATAAATTTAGTCCCAAAGTAATGGATATTCAAGAAGGATATAATAAAAACTTTCATGTAGACTGGATATGATAAGTTTGATTTCTTGCAATAATTTTGCGATATGGAGATAATAATATGTGAGTCATGTTCGTGAGTAATTATGCTTTAGTAAGAATATTGGTGTTAAGGTTTGTGATTCCCTATGCAAGCACGAAAGTCAATAATTATGCAATGAAATTACATCCTACTTGTGGTGCATTATTCGGTGTTAGTTATGCTCAATGCTCGTTTATGTGAATTTTCATTTCTTGGTTGGCTGCTTCTCAATCTATTTGCTAGCCTCCATTTGTACTAAGTGGGAATACTACTTGTGCATCCAAAATCCTTAAACCCAGTTTTGCCACACGAGTCCACCATACCTACCTATATGCGGTATTTCCATGTCGTTCTAAGTAAATTTGTATGTGCCATCTACAATTTTAAAAATGAATTTCCTTTTTTCATACCGCTAATGAAGCGGCAGGGGGTGGCCAATATTTTCCATGCTAGATGTGTTATTCTCAAGATGAGTGTTTATTCACTTGTCATTACACGAGAGTACGGCGATAATAGGGATGCCCAGTCCAGAAATGACAAAGAAATTTACTTTATGTTGTCAAAAAATAAATTCCTTGGAAAGTGTTGGTATGGAGGGCACCCGTGGATACGGCTAGCCATGGATTGTGAAAGAATGGTGGAAAAAGGAATAAACTTTATTTTCTGTTTGGGAACCGCCTATGATATATCTAGCATGGAAAGTGTTGGGAATTACTCGGTCGTTTTCGTTGACGGGAAAAGTATGCCTCTCAAAAAGAATTATCTCTCAATTTAAGCTTTGAGCTCTGGCGCCTCTACAAATCCCTACTTCCCTCTGCGAAGGGCCTATATATTTACTTTATGCAATTTTTATTTTTATTTGAGTCTCCATCTTCTCTTATAAAGCACCAACTAGGGAGCACTATGATCATACTTGTGCATTGAATGTAGCCATTATTCGAGTGTGTTCCATGAATGGATCAATGATTGAGCATAATGGGCTAGGGATAGCTTTCTTTAGCGTTGATATTTTGAAAGACATGGTTGCTTGTTAGTATGCTTGAGTATTGATGTCTTCATGTCAAATTATAGACTATTGCTTTGAATCATTCAAGTCCAAATGTCCATGCTACAAAAGAAAGAGTATATGATGAATATGATAGGTAGCATTGCACATCAAAAATTCCGTTTTCAACTGCTACTTTAACATGAGAAGTTTTATGAGAAAGAATTGTTGTTATGATGCTAGGAAAAGTGATTGAAATTATCATTGATCAAACTTATGCACTTTGCTAGCATTCACACTTCATAAATTATTTCTTTTATCATTTACCTACTCAAGGACGAGTAGGAATTAAGCTTGGGGATGCTGATACGTCTCCAACGTATCTATAATTTATGAAGTGTTCATGCCATGTTTATAACAATTTTATATGGTTTTGGTATGATTTGCATGGAACTAACCCGGACTGACGCTATTTTCAGCAAAACTACCGTGGTGTTGTTTTTTGTGCAGAAATGGAAGTTCTCCAAATGAGCTGAAACTTTTTGACGATTTTTTTTGGAACAAAAGAGGCACTAGAAGCTTCGTGGGAGGGCCAGAAGAGCCACGAGGAGGGCACAACCCACCAGGGAACGCCAGGGGCCCAACCCGTGGCGTGGTGGGTTGTGCTCACCTCGAGGCCCATCTTAGCGTGAAACCAACGCCAAAAATTGCTATAAATAGAGAAACCATCAGGGGTAACCCTAGATCAGAAGTCCCGCCGCCGCAAGCCTCAGTAGCCACGAAAAACCAATCTAGACCCCTTTCCGGCACCCTGCTGGAGGGGGAAATCATTATCGGTGGCCATCTTCATCATCCCGGCGGCCACCATGATGAGGAGGGAGTAGTCCACCCTCGGGGCTGAGGGTTTGTACCAGTAGCTATGTGTTTAATCTCTCTCTCTCTTGTGTTCTTGAGATGGCATGATCTTGATGTATCGCGGGCTTTGTTAATATAGTTGGATCATATAGTGTTTCTCCCTCTCTATCTTGTTGTGATGAATTGAGTTTTCCCTTTGAGATTTCGTTCTTATCGGATTGAATACTCTTATGGATTTGAGAGCACTTGATATATGTCTTGCATATGAATACCCGTGGTGACAATGGGGTATTATATTGATTCACTTGAGATATGTTTTGGTACTCAACTCGTGGATTCCCGAGGTGACATTAGGGTAATCTATGCATAGGGGTTGATGCACGTTCTCGTCTTTTGTTTCTCTAGTAGAAATCTTGGGGCACTCTTTGAGGTTCTTTGTGTTGGATTGAGTATTATGAATCTGAATTTGCTTTGGTGTTATTTTAGTATGAACTCTTGATAGATCGATCGAAAAGAATAACTTAGTGTTATTTTAGTACAAACTCTTGATAGATCGATCGGAAAGAATAACTTGGTGTTATTTTAGTACGAACTCTTGGATAGATCGATCGGAAAGAATAGCTACAAACAATTTCTTCTTATGTTCTCCGCTAGATAAGAACTTTCGAGTGATTCTTCATCGCACGTTGAGGGATGGTTATATGATCCAATTAGATTAGCATTGTTGAGAGATTGCACTAGCGAAAGTACGGACCCTAGGCCTTGTTTTCAAGCATTGCAATACCGTTTGTGCTCCATTTTATCACTTGCTACCTTGCTGTTTTTATTTATTCAGATTATAAAAATATATTTCTACCATCCATATTACACTTTTATCACCATCTCTTCTCCAAACTAGTGCACCTATACAATTTTCCATTGTATTGGGTGTGTTGGGGACACAAGAGACTTTTTATTATTTGGTTGCAGGGTTGCTTGAGAGAGACCATCTTCATCCTACACCTCCCACGGATTGATAAACATTAGGTCATCCACTTGAGGGAAATTTGCTACTGTCCTACAAAACTCTGCGCTTGGAGGCCCAACACGAGTCTACAAGAACAAGTTGTGTAGTAGACATCACTTAGTCACTTGAGCATGTCTGAGGCTTAGCTTCATGAGTCGCCAACGGTCTAACCCGGCCTTTCTGGGCGGGTTATATCGCGGGGTCATATCCCCAACAAAAGTAGTGTTCATCTGTATCATGCATCAACCAGTTATGCAGAGCTAATTTTATTCATCTTCTTGTGGTTTTGACTTCAGAAGGTAATATCAAAAAAGAAGAAGAAAAAGAGTAAGTTAGGGGATGTTGGTTGTCCTCCGAACCGACGCAAACGGAGGCTCTCTAGATTTGCCAGTGCTACTGCTACTGCAGTTGAAGTCCCAAGTCTATATGATGAGTTCATCTCCCCTACTCCACCATCGCAGGTGCTTGCTCTAAGTTGACAGTGTGATAATTGGTTTCATGTTGCATATGTTGTCTATCTTGTATTTCTTCTATTTTGATTAAATTGCACCTGCTGAGTTTATATGTTATACATGTGCATATGGCATGCCTTTCAGTGTCTAGAATACATTGCATCTATCTATCGTACCATGTTCTTACATCAAAGTACTGTTGTTGTGTATCCCGCATCAATCCCTCATGATTGGACGCTTTTAACATGGCAGTGTGATAGTGGTTGCATCTTGCATTGATTTCTAGGTTGTACTGCTTCTAATTTTTTGAAATGCCACTTATGACAAGACACTTTTAACTTGGCTGAGTGATATTGGTTGCATCTTTCATATGGTGTCTAGCTTGCATTACTTCTACTTTCTTGAAAATCCTTCTACTTAGTTTACACATCGTAGCTATGAATATGTCACGCCGTTCTGTTTTTCTTACATATTCCATCCTCCTCATACGATTGTCTTACATCAAAGTATTGCTTTTTTGTATCATGCATCAATGAGTTCTGAAGAGCGATTTTATTCTTTTGTGTTGTGGGTACGGCTTGACATGGCAAAGTCAAAAGAGAGCAAGGAAAAGAATATAGTAGGGAATGGTGTTACTCGTCGGGTGCAACGGAAAAGGATCTTCCCTCGAGATTCTGCTGGTACTTATAGTGCAGTAGAAGGTCCAAGTCCACCGGCTAAATCTACAAACACAGTATCACCTGCTCCACCAGCTGCAGTATCCCCTTCAACTATATCGGCGTCTCAACGAGTTACTCGTTCATTTGCTCCACAACTGGCATGTTCCCAAGCTGCCTTCACACCTAACACTACTTCTGAAGCACTGCTGACACAACAGGACTTGGCAAGATCAGATGAATCTCATGAGCATCAACACCCAGACGGTACCTGACCGAGTCAAGTTGAAGTTGCATGCTCCTTTATATATACTCTCACAGTTTGATGTGCACTAACACTTTCCATATTCATTGTTGAACTAGCACCACAGCGCAAGCGGAAACAGACATCAGGGATAATGCTTGACAGATTAACAAAATCTAAAGGAGGAAGAATGGAGATCCATTTTGAGGCAGGTTTAAAAAGGCCATGTGATGCTATAGAGTCAGCCAAGTTAGTATCAGAGGCAGCCATTCCCGTTAGGTGTCATGCACGTATCCTCCCAACATGGATCCAGTACAGGAATGAGAAAGACGGTACCCAGTTTAACACCTTCCTTGACCATTTATCCGTAAGTAATGTTATTCATCGCAATTTGTAATATTGTCTTGCTCTGTCCCATACTTTCTAGCTTCCTCCTAATTAGACTCACATTCTTTTTTCAACAGATGAGGTTCAAGTTGGATCCAAAAGATGATGCAACTAAACAAGCATGCACTCATGTTTTTCAGTCTGCTCTGCGACAGTATCGGTATCACCTTAGAAAAACTCACTTTGAAGGCAAGGCTAACAATGAAATCGCCCAAACATCTCCAGTGGAATATATTATAGATGAAGACTGGACAGCCCTTGTTAAACACTGGTCTGATCCAAAGTATCAGGTAGGGTATATGTATTTGATCAGATCACATATTGAACTCGTATTTACGTATGTGCCTTACAAGTGTATCTTCTTGTAGGCTAACTGTTTGAAGAACAAGACCAACCATTCTAAAGTGAAATTCCAACAGACAATAGGATCTTGTAGCTATATTGCACACTGCGAGGCTCTTGTAAATAGCTGCTAGTTCCTTCTTTTTTCGGTGCCATATTATCGTATCTATATTGACTTGTTCCAAATACAGAGGAAAGCCCGTGCGGACCAAAAATAACCTGAACCGAATGCAGTGCAAATATTCAAGGATTGCCACACCAGCAAGATGAAGGGCATGAGCACACCAGTTCAAGCCGTTGTTGTAAGTCCTTAGTCCTCCTGCCTTTGAACTGCTTGTTATTGTGACGTGTTCATTTAACTGCTTGGTTTGCAGCCAATGTCAGTTACTCTTTTCACTTTTATACACAGTTGTCTTTATGTATCATTTCACCTTACACGGTTTAAAGAGAGGAAGGATATTCTTTTGGTCTTGATCTGTAATCTAGTTGTGATGTTCACGTGCCCACACAATTATACAATATCCTGTTTGTTTGATATCTATTTGCCCATGATATGAATGATGCCATACTATGTTCATCCTACTTTAAACCATGTCTCTTTATCCTTAGATGTCAACGAATATGAGGAAATAGACAATACAGTAGGCACGCTACATGGACATATGTTCCGAAAGTGATTTTATTATGTAGTTGGCACTACAATACATGCTAATGTATTACAGTAGTCCACCAAAATAAGTTATTTATAAACGTGAAACCTATTTTGTTTGTTTTTGTCTCATTAGTAACTTATCTGGTACACTAATCTACAAGTTCAAACTTTCAGCAAGCTATGGAACAAATGATTGGACAACCACAACCACCTGAAGGTGACGAGGCTACCACAGGCACAATGCCACCTCTTACTACAGTGCGTCAGTATCTCTCCACTAACAGTGCAAAAGGCACCTTCCTATGTAATTCTGGGTTGGTTGTCAAGGTAACCTCGTCCAAATCGCCTACTGAACAAAATCTTTCGGCTAGACAGAGTGATATATCTGTGCTCCAGACAGAAGTCCAATCCCTAATGGAGGTCGTTTCGGAAACAAGAATAGTTGTTGACAAATGTCATCAAGATATGAATGGTTTTGAAACCAGACTATCAGACATTTGCTTCGTTGTTCAAGAGCAATGGCAGAAAAAAGGGGAAGATCATGCTGCTCCATCAGATTCTACAGCCTAAAACATTAGCACTCAGGTCAAATGATCTGTGCTTCTATACATCTGATGGTGCTTTTATCTGCAAGGACTGTAAACTTTATGCCAACAGGCCTTTTGTTGTATGGTTGGAATTTATTTTGTTATGATACAACATTTATCGTGCTGCTAAAGGCTATAGAAATTACTACACTATTTTTGTATAGTGTTGGTTTATCTTAGTAATGTATTCGGCCGAAAGCTTCATAGGAGCCCAACGTGCCAACATTCGTCAGCCCACAATTCCAATTGGGCTAAAAACGATTATGGGTAGCCCACTAAAAATATCTGGGCCTAAATCAGCATAAACTTTCTTATTTTTGGTAGGCCTCTGCCCATAGTGGGCCTTTAACAGGCCTAAACATATAATTTGGGCCCTCCGTAACAACAGGTCGTTAACATGTGTAAATATCTCGAGCCCATAAATACCATGGGCCTTTAATAGGCCAAAAGTGAGATTGGGCCCTGATTGTGTCAAATAACCCACTGGCCATTAGCAGGCCGAAATGTATCTCAGCTCGTGGTGGCCCATTTACAATGCGGATCGTTCACAGGCCGAAATTCAGACGGGCCGTAAATGCGCCGACCTACTACACGGGCCTTTACAAGGCCGGAAGTACGGTCGGGCTTGATTAGTATCAGTTTTATATGGGCCGTTAGTAGGCCCGATGTGGCGTTGGGCCACATATGGCCCATGGATTTCGTCCGACGTTAACAGGCCGAAAAACACAACAGGCTGGAAGTGGCCCAAATCTACAGTAGGCCTCTAACAGGCCGAATGTTAGACATGGCCGAATATGACCCAATTCCTTCACGGTAGTTTATGGGCCGAAATTTTCAATGGCCAATAAATGAGCCCAAATGAAGCAGGACCTTTAACAGGCCGAAAACACACCGGGCCGTAATTCAGCCCAAATACTTAGGGAACTGTTAACGGGCCAGAAGTGACCATGGGCCGCAATGATGACAAGTCTAGAACGGGCCGTTGACGGGCCGATTGACACTAGTCGTACGGGCCTTAACTGCGAATGGGTCGTCTGCAAGCAGGCCGTTAATGGGCCAGCCCGCTAATTTTGACTGGGCCAGCCTTTTTAACCTAAATGGGCCGTTGTTGGGCCTTGCCATGTGTCGACGTATCATAGGCGCCTCCTGTACATTGGGCATTGACATATGTCCTTTCGCGGTGCTGAAACGTGGTTGCTATAGCCAATGAGAATTTTACACGTGGAAAATCCCCATTAGTCCCAGCTATTAACGGGTTATCAGATCCAAACCAAAATCCCCATTAGTCCCAGTGACCCGTTACGGTGGATGCCATGTGTCGGTTACCCTTGACGAAAGCACTTCCATGACGCCCCATTTATCGTCATGGAAGTGGACACTTCCATGATGATAATTTTGGTATTGTCATGGAACACTTCTACGACAGCACAGGTATGACTATCTTGATTCTGCCATAAAATCGTCATGGATGTACATGCATGACAGAAAACGTGACCTACTGTGACAAACACGTATTATCACGGAAGTGGTTTTTTTTGTAGTGATGGCTTCTTCTCTATTTTTGATTCTTAATACAATGGTCTCTTGGGGATCTATTTGATGTAATGACTTTTTGCGGTGTGTTTGTTGGGATCCGATGAAGTTCGAGTTTATGATCAGATCTATATCCATGAAAGTTATTTGAGTCTTCTTTGATCACTTTTATGCATGATTATTTATAGCCTTGTATTTATTCTCCGAATCTTTGGTTTAGTTAGGCCAACTAGATTGATTTTTCTTGCAATGGGAAGAGTGCTTTGTGATGGGTTCGATCTTACGATGTCCTCACCTAGTGACAGAAGGGTTAGCGAGGCACGTATGTATTGTTGCTATTAAGGATAACAAGATGGGGTCTATTCCTACATGAATAGATCTTGTCTACATCATGTCATCGTTCTTATTGCATTACTCCGTTTCTCCGTGAACTTAATACACTAGATGCATGCTGGATAGCGGTCGATGTGTGGAGTAATAGTAGTAGATGCAAAATCATTTCGGTCTACTAATCTTGGACACGATGCCTATATTCATGATCATTGCTTGGATATCAACATAATTATTTGTTCTTCTATCAATTGCCCAACAGTAATTTGTTTACCCACCGTATGCTGTTTTCTCGAGAGAAGCCACTAGTGAAATCTACGGCCCCCGGGTCTATCTTTTATCATATTGCTTTCAGGTCTATCTTTTATCATATTTGTTTTCAGATCTATTATTCCAAAAACCCAAAAATACCTTGATGCACTTTTTCTTTACTTATTTTATTTCGCGTTTTATTCAGATCTATTTATCCAACATCATACAAACCAATCTATCTTTTTACCGTGGAGGGATTGACAACCCCTCTTACACGTCGGGTTGCAAGTATTTGTTCTTTGTATGCAGGTACCGTTTACATAGTGTTGCTTTGTTCTCCTACTTGATTGATACCTTGGTTTCATAACTGAGGGAAATACTTACCGTAGATGTGCTGCATCATCCTGTCCTCTTTGGGGAAATACCGATGCAATCTAAGCCACGTCAATGAACAAGTTCAAGGATATCCCCCACTTCAACGGTGATTGTCTTTCTCACTTTCACTTTTCTTTTTGTAAAGTTTTAGGTTCCCCTCTATATTTTTTTGTATTAAAACTTTTTAAAAGCACACTACAGAAGTAAATGACTCTCTAAAACTTCCCGGTTGTCTCCCTCGCAGCGCTGTCTTTAAAGCCATTAACCTAGGCATAAAGTGCTCAAGTACTTGATCCACCCGGATCCCAAGGTATATCAAAGCCAATTTTAATTAACAATGATTTATATTTTAGTAGTGAGCACAAAGCAACATATATTATGCAACAACGAAGTCTAACTCTCTTCCTATGCATCGGCATGTCATAAAAGAAAAATTCATGCACACAAAGTAAAGGCCGATACATAGCATAAGCAGTTTCTTGCAATTTTACCATATTGGAAACATAGAGAGGCGGAGATGTAGTTCCTCTCTTATAATAATTGCAAGTAGGAGCAGCAAGCACATGCATA
Source organism: Thinopyrum elongatum (assembly GCA_011799875.1). Lineage (NCBI taxonomy): Eukaryota > Viridiplantae > Streptophyta > Magnoliopsida > Poales > Poaceae > Thinopyrum > Thinopyrum elongatum. Next base: position 288,899,850 of record CM022303.1, on the reverse strand, counting down.
TTATATTCATCAAAATCATCATGTCTCACGGTAAAACGCAACCCATCAATATAATCCTTAATAAGAGCTCCGATATAGTGTAGTTGGGAGAATTCAAAAAGATAATAGGATTATCATGTGTGGGTGCAATAGCAATAGTTTCATTCTTAACATAAGGAACTATAGCAAGTTCATCTCCATAAGCATAGTTCATATTGGCATCATGGCCACAAGCATAGCAAGCATCAATTTCAACAAAAAGGGATATTTTAAAAGAATCCAAGGGATCATAGCATTCATCCTTCGGTAAGCACGAAGGGAAATTAAATAATGCATGAGTTGAAGAGTTACTCTCATTAGAAGGTGGGCATGGGTAGCTAATCTGCTCTTCCTCCTTTTGTTCTTTGCTCTCCTCCTCATCTTTTTCATCTAATGAGCTCATAGTTTCAGCAATTTCTTCTTCCATAGTTTCCTGCAAAATATTAGTCTCTTCTTGGACTGCAGAGGAGTCCTCAATATATGGTTTAACATAAGCATTATAAGCATAATTTTCATAGCAATATTTAAGTATGGCAAAAATTTCAGATTTGTAAAGAGTAGCATCATACTTTTCAATCAAAGAAGCGACTTCATAAGCACCCTTAAAAGCAACAAATTCTTCAATTTGTTCAATATCATAGTAATTATAAACACCTTCAGCATAAGAAGATACGAGTCCATTATCACTAAACTCACATTGGTAGGGAAGGTGTTTCTTAGGGTCTTCAGAACAACAAGTAAAATCATGTATTTCGCATAAATTCCAAGCATAGCATTGCAAACAATTAATTTGATGCCGTAAAAGTTTCCCTTTTTGAGATAAGCGGTGTCGCACAAAATAATCATGCTCATTTAATGATTCTCCCTCAACTAGGCTAGTTGGGTTTTCAGCACGAGCACATAGGGATCGAAGATGATCCAAGTAGAAAGCTTCAGCAGTATGATAGATTTTGGGTGGTTCTTCAACCATTGGTTTAGCAGGTACAACTAATTTTTTGGGTATTTTACGTTTCCTACCCATAACTAAAGATACAAAACAAAAGCACAAAATAAAAACTACTTAGTGATAAAGCAAACAAGCACACACGAGAATATTCACCACACGCTATTGCTCTGCGACAATGGCGGCAGAAAAAGGTCTTGATAACCCACAAGTATAGGGGATAAATTGTAGCTTTTTTGATAAATAAGAGTGTCGAACCCAACGAGGGGCTAAAGGTAGGATTTATATTCCCTTCAAGTTCTATCGACCACTGATACAACTCTACGCACACTTAACGTTCGCTTTACCTAGAACAAGTATGAAACTATTTTGTTGGTGTAAGGATATGATTACAAGGATAAAACTAGATGTACTTAGTGAGAATAAAACTATGAGTAATTTGCAAGATAATAAAAGTTAGTTGTTAAGTACAAAGCTTTTTGTAACACAAGAAAGTTATTTGTCTGTAGGCAATCGATAACTAGACCGGTAATCATTATTGCAATTTTATAAGAGGGAGAGGCATGAGCTAACATCCTTTCCGTACTTGGATCATATGCACTTATGATTGGAACTCTAGCAAGCATCCGCAACTACCAAAGATCATTAAGGTAAAACCCAACCATAGCATTAAGTATCAAGTCCTCTTTACTCCCATATGCAACAACCCCCTTACTCGGGTATGTGTTTCCTTCACTCATGCCACCCACCATAAGCGAATCATGAACATATTGCAACATCCTACAGCGGGAATCCCTCACTCTTGCGCAACACGGAGGGCACCATAGGACAGCACCAAAATAAAACATACAACTCAAACCAATCACGATCACCAATCAACCCATAGGACAAAACGAATCTACTCAAACATCATAGGATAGCCATACATCATGGGAAATAATATATAGCATTGAGCACCATGTTTAAGTAGAGATTACAGTGGGGAGAAGAGGTGTTACACCGCTGCATAGAGGGGGAGAGAGTTGGTGGTGAAGGCGGCGAAGTTGTTGGTGTAGATTGTCGTCACGATGATTGCCTCGGCGGTGTACCGGCGCCACCGGGAGAGAGGGGGAGAGAGCCCCCTCCTCCTTCTTCCTTGGCCTCCCCTAGATGGGAGGAGAGTTCCCTCTCTGGTCCATGGTCTCCATGGCACCCGGAGGGGCGAGAGCCCCTTCGAGATTGGATCTCTCTCTCTCTATTCTCTTCTGTTTTTCGCGTTCCTGTTTTCTGGCCCTTCGCCGTTTCTTAAATTTCCGGAGATCCGTAACTCCGATCGGGCTGAAATTTTAACATGATTTTTTCCCGATATTATCTTTCTTACGGCGAAAGAAGGGGGTCAACCGACCTAGGGACTCCCAAGCCACCATAGCGCACCCTACCCCCTGGACGCGCCTTGGTGGCTTGTGGGCCCCTCGAGCACCGTCCTGCGTTGATTCTTCTTCCCAAAAATCACATATATTCCAAAATAAATCTCCATAAATTTTTATCATGTTTGGACTTTGTTTGAAATGGATATTCTGCGAAACAAAAAACATGCAATAAACAGGAACTGGCACTGGGCACTGTATCAATATGTTAGTCCCAAAAATAATATAAAATGTTGCCAAAAGTATATGAAAGTAGTAGAATATTGGGGTGAAACAATCAAAAATTATAGATATGACGGAGACATATCAAGCACTGTGGTCGATGAAGACGGCATGTCAAGATTCACCTCTGGATGTTATCCTTGTTGCCGTTCTTCTCCTACATGCTCGGTGATGTCAGCGGTGAAGATAACCACACCAACACTCTCTAGCGGGAAATGAGTGATAGACGGACGCTGGGGGCTGTGCTGGGGGCTGCGTCGAGGACTGAGCTCGAGCTGATGACCACAACCTCTGAATTAGTCACGATGCTTGTCGGTGGCTCATCGCCCGTCGAGGTCTTTGCTCTCTTCACCAGCCTCTGTGCCAGCGTTTCTGCATCTCTGCAGAAAACAAAACAAAGCGAGTCAGAATTAATAGATCAAGAAGTCAAAGACTGAAGGATGCGGAGAGGTCGAAGTCGACCTATTGTCCATTGTTGGTGGAAGGAGGTGGAGTAGGAGTCCTCGCGCGCTTGGCTGCGGCAGAAGCAATAGGTCAAGACAACCATGCCGCTCCGGTTGTTGGTGCAACCATACGAGATGAGCCCGCTGCCCCAGTGGCTGATGTGGGTGTACGTCTTGTGCGCCGCGTGGTTTGCTGTCGAATTCCTTGCCGCTGCGTAGCCTTGCCGGTTGCCTTCTTCTCAACAACTTCGTCGCTTGGAGGAGGCGGATGCACTGGGTTGCCGAAGGCGGCTCTCCAGAGGACGCGCGACTTCCTTGGCGGAGCAAGGGCCTCCTCGTACAACTGTTCTTCAGTTGCGCCCTCATCAGTAGGGGTCCTGGCAGCCTCATCGCCTTGTTCCCCGGCAGCCTCGCCCTGTTCGGCAAGATTTCCCTTCGGCACATCTCCTTCTTCATTGGTGCAGCCACTGCGAAACCAAAACCACTAGCCTTTGAGGCAAGTTGTGCCTCCTCTACCCTGCTGGCAATGTAGGCTACTTCCTCGTCGGTGGTGGGGCGGATGAGCTCTGGTTCCTCCCTGGTGGCTTTTTCTAACAAGTTGTCAAACCACTCCTGCACGCGATCTGCAGGCGGTTTAGCCCAAGTTCCGTCATGGCCATGGGCGTTACACGCTGGCATCATGGCTATGATTGCGCTCAGAGCAGAATTATTGCACAGGTTGATTATGTGTGCCGATAGCTTATACTTGTCGTTTGTCCTGAATAGTTGGTGGCAGAGGGTTGTGTGCTACAGGATCGTCAGGTTATTATTCAAGCCTGGATGCAGCCTCATGATGTCCGCAACATTTTTGAAATCCCAGGCTGGTCTCCCCTTGTTCTGCAGAGGGGCAATCCGACGGTGAAGAAAATCAGCGCCCACCATCTCAATAGTGAGGCAGGCAGCCCTGAGACAGTGGATTCTGGTAACTGCGGTTGTGAGCTTCTTGTCATATGGATCAAGGTCGCTCTAATCCTTGCCGCGAACCACTTTTGATTGCTAGGGCGAGCAGAACGGCGGGAACTCCTTCTCCTTTATCCAACACCATTCAGCCCGCCACTCTTCCCACATCGGATGCAGATTCCCTTCTGGATAGATCTCCTTATTCCACGCTCTTGGGATCCAAGTGATGGCGCCAGAAATGGCATCTCCTATTTTGATGCGGGGAATAAAGTAGTGGCGGAAGAGAGTTGTATTGGGGACTACACCGGCAAAATTTTCGCAAAGATGGGCAAAAACTGACATGCAAGTTACGCCATTTGGCGTGAAATCTAAAAGATGGAAGCCATGGGAGTACATGATGTCGTTGAAGAAATCAGAAAATGAAGGACAGAGCCTGCAATAGAAATATGTGATGAAGAAAGGGAATTTATTTGTGCTGCCCTTGACGGAGCTGGGGAGCACGTGGGGGGCAGTGTGAGCTTTCGTCTCTTTCCCCCACATGTATCTGTACCGATCTATCAAGCTACTCTTGTCGAGCACCGGCATGAAGACAACATGGTTCTTCCGTGCTTCTGCCAAGGTGTTCTTCCTCGCCTCCGCCTCCGGGTCGACAACCTTCTCTGGCTTGTCCACCTTCTTAGGCGCCATTGTGGTTGTGGGTGGGAGGCTAAGGAGGAGCAAAGGCGTGGGAAGGAGGTGTGCTCTATTTAGGCGCAAGGAAGAAGATGATGGCAGCTACTAGATTGGAAAGGAGGGGGGTAAATGAACAGCGCTGTTCGCGGATTCCTTTTTATGGGGAACGTGCGAGGGATGGCTCTTTACTGTCCAACATGGACACACTTTTGCACGCACACTAGCTATGTAGCCGTTTCATCCCACCTCTCCCATGTTTCACATTTAATGTGTGTCGTGGGGGCGTGGTTAAAGAGAAGATTATGATAGTTATCCTCTGCCATGCGTGCCTGTGCACTGTTTGGGCCTAGCCCAACGACACCTCGCATGTGTGTGTGGCCCAGGCCCGGGGGCTCCTGTCGGTGTGCTAAAATTTGGGTACTTTAGTACCCCCAGACTTGTGCACAGGTAGTGCCAACCTTCCCAATGGCAGGGCTTGCCAGAGGGCAACTAAGAACAAGCTCAATACCAGTTGAAAAAGTTGTGAAGAAGACACCCAAGCTAGTGATTAGAAGTAGAGAAGATCAAGCTTGGAGTTGCCGGCGAGTTCCTTGCCGGCAAGATAGTGAAGACCCGACAAGATCCCACTGCCTTGCCACCGCTCCACCTCAGCGACCAGCTTGTCACTTGTCGTATAGGTTTGAGCGGGCAGGCAGTTAGGTGAGATTTGTCTGGGCACATGTCAGCTCGCCGCTGAAGACATAACTTTAATGACACCCGCCCCAGGAGCGTGTCAAGGAAATACGAGGTAGATGGGCGAACGGCACAGAAGGAGATGATTCTTGCTAGGGAGCTTCATCAATGTGACACCTCACGACGCATTTAATGTGTTTGTCCTAACTCGGAGTTAAGTATTTGGCACTGTAGCCACTATTTACATAGTGAAAAGACCATTTTGCCACTATGGTGACCCCTTTCTCTATAAAAGGAGGCCCATGGCTACCTTTCCAAAGGTCGAAATCATGTCCATTTGCATGCGTAGCTGCACTTCACGTGCACCTTGCCGGCAAGTTGTGCTCCTTGTAATTGGGCATATACACATCCAATACAATAAAGCAAGAGTAGGGTTTTACGCTTCATAGCGGCCCGAACCTGGGTAAACCACTATGTTGATTGCTAGATCTGCTCTTTGTGCACGTTGATCTCCCAGTCAAACCACAAAGGGATCATCATGATCCCATAGATGGTCATACGCACGACACAGGGCGGTCAGACGTGGGCGTGGCAGCCGTCTGGACTCCCGCAAAGCCCCCCTAGTTTATCTCCGTTTTGCAGGGGGAAAGTGCGTCCGGACCGCTCGACGACCGATACAGGCCCGCATTGGATGGCACAACACATCAAGACCACGTGGTCCGGAAGTATGCGGGCGGTTTGAGGGTCCAGGTTGGAGATGGCCTTAGCAAAAGACATCAACAAAGTAAATGTGTAAGCACAATAAAACAAGAAAATGCTTGGAATAGTATGAACAAACATTTACCATTCATATTCTATGAACCATTTGGATTACACAAATAATCAAAAGTCAATCCTCTTCCACTCCTTCATCCTCTCCCGCCACGATCGGAACCACCTCTACCACGACCACCACTCCTACCCCCTCTAGGGCCTCCATTAGTCTCACCTTTACTATGGCCAGCGCTCTTACCCCCCTATAGGGCCTCAATTAGCCCCACCTCTACCGCCGCCACTACCCAAACCCCCTCTACCAACACCGTCGTGGCTCGTGATAGGATTGTCCTCCTTTGATATTTTTCTTTTCTTACAACATGTTCTCACATCGTGTCTCATATCATCACATCCATCACAATTGTTAGTTTCCGGAGTCTCCATAAAATGCCCGCTATGAATTGCTTCATGCCAGTGTATCCAGCTAGGTCATCCATATCGCCTCTCAGCCGCTTCTGTCTCCTTCTACCCTTGTGCTCCACCTTGAGCATAGGATCGGGCCTAAGATCAGGGCCATTATAGTCAGGCCTCTATGAAGGGTCCAAGAAAGGGTGGAATCGAGGAGCCCATGTTTACCTAGTAGCTTCGAGATTAAACTCATGCCTCCACGCGGTTGTCCCATCAAACACATGTATATTTCTCGATGACGCCACCGTCAAAAGATGTGAGCATGGCTCGTGATAATTACTAGGTCTTTCGCACTGGCACCATTGTCTCTTAAGGTGCACCTTGAATGCACAATCACTATATGACATAGCATCTCGTGTTGTCCAACCTGGCTCGTCGACTTGGTAGATCATGTCGTTCGTGTTGAATACAATAATATTATGTGCCGAGGACTTAGTTTCTTGTAACATCATCACTCGTCAATCTTTTGCGGATATTCCATTTTTTACCTATCCACTTCACGGTGTCCTTGGAATACATCACAAAATACTCGTTAAGCTTGAGGAAGGCATATTTCACTATTGCAATCAACGGCAATGGATGGGCACCTACTAGCACATTGTTGAAACAGTCAACCATGTTGCTCATTATTTTACCGTATCTCCAACCTCCTTCCTCATGAGCCCATGCCCACTTGTGTTTCTTGGCAAAATTTCGTATTAAAAACTTGTCCCCCCTTTGTTCACAACTTTGTAGAGTCTGTCATAGCGAGCGGTGACCGCATCGGTAGTGAAGGCCACACAAACATGGGTTAGATCCTTCCTCAACTTCTTGCTCTTACATGCCCTATAAAATTTTGTCACTAAATGCATTTTCTGGTCCGATATGATGCACACCTCTCTATCAGCAATCACATTTTTCCTAACATGACATTGGAAGAGTGCGCCATTGCTGCCATGATTGTGCCCTTGTATCAACCGGTCAAGAAAGTGCTTATAGACAAAACCGGTCGACGATGCTTAAAGGCCATGATGCATTGTCCAAAACTCCAAAAGGCACCGTGGAACAACCCATGACCATCATCCTCGGCCACATGATACATGTTGGGGTTCCTATGGGCACCGTTCCGAACACCCATGGGAGGCGGTTGTCTATTTCTTCCCAACTACCATACAACATCCTTAGAGCGTTCACTTTAGCCTTCCATGTCTTGCCATACTTGACTTTGTATTTGAACTTTTTTTTGCTGTCGCCTTGAGGAAATTCACCTTAATAGTTGGATCACTTTATATTTCTTTCATTAATTTAAACTCAAGAAACTCATATGTGAGCTGAAGGTGCCTTAGGCTCTTTTTTCGATGGCGGCCTGCACATGTGGTAACCACACAACTTCTTAACACCCATTGCTCGGTTGGAAGTCTTCTTCCATGGACTGTCCATGGGCATCATTCTTTGTCACAATGGATGGTGTAACACACTTTTTGGGCGAAGTGCCCAACAATAGGTGGTATATGGTTCTTAATGGCATTGTCACTTAGAGGCTGCTTGGATCGATGCCCTGCCAAAAATATGGCGTTGACCTAGCATGGTGTGTGTGGTTGGATGGCTACCAAATAATTGGTGCGCCCTGCTCTAACTAGTCGCCCTAGTTCAATCTAGTGCCAATTTTTGGCGATACACGGGTGGAGTAATCCACCGCATTAAGTTTCACTCCCGCAGTTGGCGAGGCTTTCGATGGCGCAATCAGCCCCTTAGCCACACCTTGAAGGCCTCGTGGCTCACAAACTTCACCCCTTTCTTTAGGTAAGCATTCGCATCCTTGTCCCTTGGTTCGCTAGGGTCCGGGTAGGGTGTCGGCTATATCGTCCTACTCATGGCACCATCAACTACAACCTTATGGGTCAGCCTGAGATCACAAAGCAATGGAGTTCTTCTTTCCAGGCCTGTCAACTATGTGTATATATGGTTGTCTCTCTTTGTGAATCCATCGTCGTCCAATTCTTCCTCCGGACCTTCGTCATCCGAGTCATGCGCATAAGCACAACTAAAGGGGATCTCATGGTCCATGTCCTGCTGCCTGGCAAACAGATGCAAGTCAGCAATTTCATGACCATAAATATCATCCTATTGCTCATCATCATTACCAAGGCCATCCTCTTGTGCATGACGAGCCCTTTCAAGCTTCCGTACCCACTCCTCCTCATGAGTCATCTTCTTATTTATTTTTCATGCCATGTCCTTCTCATGCTTCCGTCTTCCCTCTTCACATTCTCACGATGCACATTCTCATGAATCCCATCCTCTTTCTCATCATCATCATCATCATCACCACCACCACCATCACCATGACCATGACCACCTGCTACTTCTTGAGCTTGCGTTAGTTTTTCCCTTGAAGAGGAAAGGGTGATGCAGCAAAGTAGAGTAAGTATTTCCCTCAGTTTTGAGAACCAAGGTATCAATCCAGTAGGAGACAACACGCAAGTCACCGAATACCTGCACAAACAAACACCAAACTTGCACCCAACGCGATAAGGGGTTGTCAATCCCTTCACGGTTACTCGCAAAAGTGAGATCTGATAGAGATAGATAAACGGTAAAGTAAATATTTTTTGGTATTTTTGTTTTATAGATTGGAAAGTAAAAGATTGCAAAATAGTAGATCGGAAACTCATAGATTGGAAAGTAGAAGATTGTATGATGGAAAATAGGCCCGGGGGCCATAGGTTTCACTAGAGGCTTCTCTCAAGATAGAAAATAATACGGTGGGTGAACAAATTACTGCCGAGCAATTGATAGAAAAGCGCAAAGTTATGACGATATCTAAGGCAATGATCATGAATATAGGCATCACGTCCGTGTCAAGTAGACCGAAATGATTTTGCATCTACTACAATTACTCCACACATCGACCGACTCATGCCTGCATCTAGAGTATTAAGTTCATGAAGAACAGAGTAACGCATTAAGAAAGATGACATGATGTAGAGGAATTAACTCAAGCAATATGATGAAAACCCCATCTTTTTATCCTCGATGGCAACAATACAATACGTGCCTTGCTGCCCCTACTGTCACTGGGAAAGGACACCGCAAGATTGAACCCAAAGCTAAGCACTTCTCCCATTGCAAGAAAAACCAATCTAGTTGGCCAAACCAAATCGATAGTTCGAAGAGACTTGCAAAGATATCAAATCATGCATAAAAGAATTCATAGAAGATTCAAATAATATTCATAGATAAGATGATCATAAATCCACAATTCATCGGATCTCGGCAAACACACCGTAAAAAAGTATTACATCGAATAGATCTCCAAGAACATCGAGGAGAACATGGTATTGAGAATCAAAGAGTGAGAAGAAGCCATCTAGCTACTAGCTATGGACCCGTAGGTCTGAGGCAAACTACTCACGCTTCATCGGAAGGGCAATGGTGTTGATGTAGAAGCCCTCCATGATCGAATCCCCCTCCGGCAGGATGCCGGAAAAGGCACCTAGATGGGATCTCACGGGTACAGAAGGTTGCGGTGGTGGAAAAGTCTTTTCGTGGATGCCTCTGGTGGTTTGGGCATATAAGAGTATATATAGGCGAAAGAATTAGGTTAGGAGACACACGAGGGGCCCACAAGGGTGGGGGGCGTGCCCTCCGTCCTTGTGGCTGCCTCGTGACTTCTCTTACTTGCACTCCAAGTCCTCTGGTTTCCTTTTGGTCCAAGAAAGATCATCGCGAAAGTTCTATTCCGTTTGGTATTCCTTTTCTGTGAAACTCAAAAACAGGGAAAAAATAGGAACTGGCACTGGGCTCTAGGTTAATAGGTTAGTCTCAAAAATAATATAAAATAGCATATTAATGCATATAAAACATCCAAAACAGATAATATAATAGCATGGAACAATCAAAAATTATAGATACATTGGAGACGTATCAAGCATCCCCAAGCTTAATTCCTGCTCGTCCTTGAGTAGGTAAATGATAAAAATAGAATTTTTGATGTGGAATGCTACCTAACATATTTATCCGTGTAATTTCTTTATTGTGGCATGAATGTTCAGATCCGTATGATTCAAAACAAAAGTTTAATATTGACATAAAAACAATAATACTTCAAGCATACTAACAAGATAATTATGTCCTCTCAAAATAACATGGCCAAAGAAAGCTTATCCCTACAAAATCATATAGTCTGGCTATGCTCCATCTTCATCACACAAAATACTCAAATCATGCACAACCCCGGTTTTGGCCAAGCAATTGTTTCATACTTTAGTATTCTCAAACTTTTTCAACTTTCACGCAATACATGAGCGTGAGCCATGGACATAGCACTGTAGGTGGAATAGAAGGTGGTTGTGGAGAAGACAAAAAAGAGGGAGATAGTCTCACATCAACTAGGCATATCAACGGGCTATGGAGATGCCCATTAATAGATATCAATGTGAGTGAGTAGGGATTGCCATGCAACGGATGCACTAGAGCTATAAGTTTATGGAAGCTCAAAAAAGAAAACTAAGTGGGTGTGCATCCAACTTGCTTGCTCATGAAGACCTAGGGCAATTTGAGGATGCCCATCGTTGGAATATACAAGCCAAGTTCTATAATGAAAAATTCCCACTAGTATATGAAAGTGACAACATAGGAGACTCTCTATCATGAAGATCATGGTGCTACTTTGAAGCACAAGTATGGAAAAAGGATAGTAACATTGCCCCTTCTCTCTTTTTCTCTCATTTTTTTTCTTTCTTCTCCTTTTTTTCTCTTTTTTTCTTCTTTCTTCTCTTTTTTTTTCTTTCTTTCTTCTTTTTTTTCCTCACATGGGACAATGCTCTAATAATGAAAATCATCATACTTCTATTTACTTACAACTCAAAAATTACAACTCGATACTAGAACAAAATATGACTCTATATGAATGCCTCCGGCGGTGTACCGGGATGTGCAATGAATCAAGAGTGACATGTATGAAAGAATTATGAACGGTGGTTTTTCCACAAATACGATGTCAACTACATGATCATGCAAAGCAATATGACAATGATGATGTGTGTCATAATAAACGGAACGGTGGAAAGTTGCATGGCAATATATCTCGGAATGGCTATGGAAATGCCATAATAGGTAGGTATGGTGGCTGTTTTGAGGAAGGTATATGGTGGGTTTATGGTACCAGCAAAAATTGTGCGGCACTAGAGAGGCTAGCAAAGGTGGAAGGGTGAGAGTGCGTATAATCCATGGACTCAACATTAGTCATAAAGAACTCACATACTTATTGCAAAAATCTATTAGTCATCAAAACAAAGTACTAGACGCATGCTCCTAGGGGAAGGGTTGGTAGGAGTTAACCATCGCGCGATCCCGACTTCCACACAAAGGATGACAATCAAAAAATATCTCATGCTCCAACTTCGTTACATAACGGTTCACCATACGTGCATGCTACGGGACTCACAAACCTTAACACAAGTATTTATCAAATTCACAACTACTCACTAGCATGACTCTAATATCACCATCTTCATATCTCAAAACAATCATAAGGAATCAAACTTCTCATAGTATTCAATGCACTTTATATGAAAGTTTTTATTATATCCCTCTTGGATGCCTATCACATTAGGACTAAATTTATAACCAAAGCAAATTACCATGCTGTTTTAAGGACTCTCAAAATAATATAAGTGAAGCATGAGAGTTCATCAATTTCTATAAAATAAAACCACCGCCGTGCTCTAAAAATATGTAAGTGAAGCACTAGAGCAAAATTGCCTAGCTCAAAAGATATAAGTGAAGCACAAAGAGTATTCTAATAAATCACGATTCATGCGTGTCTCTATCAAAAGGTCTGTACAGCAATGATGATAGTGGCAAACTAAAAATCAAAGACTCAAATCATACAAGACGCTCCAAGCAAAACACATATCATGTGGTGAATAAAAATATAGCCTCAAGTAAAGTTACCGATAGACGAAGACGAAAGAGGGGATGCCTTCCGGGGCATCCCCAAGCTTAGGCTCTTAGTTGTCCTTGAATATTACCTTGGGGTGGGCATCCCCAAGCTTAGGCTCTTGCCACTCCTTATTCCATAGTCCATCAAATCCTTACCCAAAGCTTGAAAACTTCACAACACAAAACTCAACAGAAAATCTCATAAGCTCCGTTAGTATAAGTAAATAAATCACCACTTTTGGTGTTGGGGAACGTAGTAATAATTCAAAAATTTCCTACGTGTCACCAAGATCAATCTAGGAGATGCTAGCAACAAGTGAGAGGGAGTGCAACTTCATACCCTTGAAGATCGCTAAGCGGAAGCGTTACAAGAACGCGGTTGATGGAGTCGTACTCGCGGCGATTCAAATCGTGGAAAATCCGATTCAAGCGCCGAACGGACGGCGCCTCCACGTTCAACACACGTACAGCCTGGGGACATCTCCTCCTTATTGATCTAGCAAGGGGAGAGGAGAAGTTGAGGGAGAGCTCCGGCAGCACGACGGCGCGGTGGCGGTGGAGCTCGTGGTTCTCCGGCAGAGCTTCGCTAAGCACTACGGAGGAGGAGGAGTAGGAGGGGGGAGGGCTGCGCCAGGGGCAAGGGGTGCAGCTCCCATGCACCTCCCCACTATATGTAGGGGTGGAGGGTGCTGGTTTCTTGCCCTCCAAGTCCATTGGGGCGTTGGCAAAGGTGGGAGGAAAGAAATCCCATCCTTTCCCTTCCCCACCGATTGTTACCCCCCTTTTTTAGGGATCTTGATCTTATCCCTTCGGGATATGATCTTATTCCTTCTAAGGGGGGATCTTGGTGCGCCTTGACCAGGGGTGTGGGGCCTTTCCCCCACTACCCACGTTCATGTGGGTCCCCCCATGCAGGTGGGCCCCACTCCGGAACCTTCTAGAACCTTCCCGGTACAATACCGAAAAAGCCCGAACATTTTCTGGTGGCCAAAATAGGACTTCCCATATATAAATCTTTACCTCCGGACCATTCCGGAACTCCTCATGATGTCCGAGATCTCATCCGAGACTCCTAACAACTTTCGGTAACCACATACAATTCCCATTACAACTCTAGCGTCACCGAACCTTAAGTGTGTAGACCCTACGGGTTCGGGAACCATGCAGACATGACCGAGACACCTCTCCGGCCAATAACCAATAGCGGGGTCTGGATACCCATATTGGCTCCCACATGTTCCATGATGATCTCATCGGATGAACCACGATGTCGGGGATCCAATTAATCCCGTATACAATTCCCTTTGTCCATCGGTATGTTACTTGCCCGAGATTCGATCGTCGGTATCCCTATACCTTGTTCAATCTCGTTACCGGCAAGTCTCTTTACTCGTTCCGTAACACATGATCCCGTGACTAAATCCTTAGTCACATTGAGCTCATTATGATGATGTATTACCGAGTGGGCCCAGAGATACCTCTCCGTCACACGGAGTGACAAATCCCAGTCTCAATTCGTGCCAACCCAACAGACACTTTCGGAGATACCTATAGTGCACCTTTATGGTCACCCAGTTACGTTGTGACGTTTGATACACCCAAAGCATTCCTACGGTATCCGGGAGTTGCACAATCTCATGGTCTAAGGAAATGATACTTGACATTAGAAAAGCTCTAGCAAACGAACTACACGATCTTGTGCTATGCTCAGGATTGGGTCTTGTCCATCACATCATTCTCCTAATGATGTGATCCCGTTATCAACGACATCCAACGTCCATGGCCAGGAAACCACAACCATCTATTGATCAACGAGCTAGTTAACTAGAGGCTCACTAGGGACATGTTGTGGTTTATGTATTCACACATGTATTACGGTTTCCGGTTAATACCATTATAGCATGAACAATAGACAATTATCATGAACAAGGAAATATAATAATAACCATTTTATTATTGCCTCTAGGGCATATTTCCAACAGTCTCCCACTTGCACTAGAGTTAATAATCTAGTTACATTGTGATGAATCGAACACCCATAGAGTTCTGGTGCTGATCATGTTTTGCTCGTGGAAGAGGTTTAGTCAACGGATCTGCGACATTCAGATCCGTATGTACTTTCCAAATATCTATGTCTCCATCTTGAATATATTCACGAATGGAGTTGAAGCGGCGCTTGATGTGCTTGGTCTTCCTGTGAAACATGGGCTCCTTGGCAATGGCAATAGCTCCAGTGTTGTCACAGAAGAGAGTCACCGGGCCCGACGCATTGGGAATCACTCCTAGGTCAGTGATAAACTCCTTCATCCAGACTCCTTCCTGAGCTGCTTCCGAAGCAGCTATGTACTCTGCTTCACATGTAGATCCCGCCACAACGCTTTGCTTGCAATTGCACCAGCTGATTGCCCCACCATTCAAAATGTACATGTATCCGGTTAGTGACTTGGAGTCATCCAGATCTGTGTCAAAGCTAGCATCGACGTAACCCTTTACGACGAGATCTTTGGCACCTCCATAAACGAGAAACATATCCTTAGTCCTTTTCAGGTACTTCAGGATATTCTTGACCGCTGTCCAGTGTTCCATTCTGGGACCACTTTGGTACCTCCCTACCAAACTTATGGCAAGGTTCACATCAGGTCTGGTACACAGCATGGCATACATAATAGAGCCTATGGCTGAGGCATAGGGGATGACACTCATCTTTTCTCTTTCTTCTGCCGAGGTCGGGCGTTGAGCTGCGCTCAATCTCACACCTTGCAATACAGGCAAGAACCCCTTCTTGGACTGATCCATATTGAACTTCTTCAATATCTTGTCAAGGTATGTGCTTTGTGAAAGACCAATGAGGCGTCTCGATCTATCTCTATAGATCTTGATGCCTAATATGTAAGCAGCTTCTTCAAGGTCCTTCATTGAAAAACACTTATTCAAGTAGGCCTTTATGCTTTCCAAAAGTTCTATATCATTTCCCATCAACAGTATGTCATCCACATATAATATGAGAAATGCTACAGAGCTCCCACTCACTTTCTTGTAAATACAGGCTTCTCCATAAGTCTGTATAAACCCAAACACTTTGATCATTTCATCAAAGCAAATGTTCCAACTCCGAGATGCTTGCACCAGCCCATAGATGGAGCGCTGGAGCTTGCATACTTTGTCAGCATTCTTAGGATCGACAAAACCTTCGGGCTGCATCATATACAATTCTTCCTTAAGGAAACCATTAAGGAATGCCGTTTTGACGTCCATTTGCCAGATCTCATAATCATAGAATGCGACAATTGCTAACATGATTCGGACGGACTTCATCTTCGCTACGGGTGAGAAGGTCTCATCGTAGTCAACCCCTTGAACTTGTCGATAACCCTTAGCGACAAGCCGAGCCTTATAGACGGTCACATTACCATCCACGTCAGTCTTCTTCTTAAAGATCCACTTATTCTCTATGGCTTGCCGATCATCGGGCAAGTTCGTCAAAGTCCATACTTTGTTTTCACACATGGATCCTATCTCGGATTTCATGGCTTCAAGCCATTTGTTGGAATTCGGGCCCGCCATCGCTTCTTCATAGTTCGAAGGTTCACCGTTGTCTAAGAACATGATTTCCAGGACAGGGTTGCCGTACCACTCTGGTGCAGAACGTGTCCTCGTGGACCTACAAAGTTCAGTAGCAACTTGACCCGAAGTTTCATGATCATCATTATTAACTTCCTCTCTAGTCGGTGCAGGCACCACAAAAACATCTTCCTGAGCTGCGCTACTCTCCGGTTCAAGAGGGGGTACCTCATCAAGTTCTACTTTCCTCCCACTTACTTCTTTCGAGAGAAACTCTTTCTCCAGAAAGGATCCATTCTTGGCAACAAAGATCTTGCCTTCGGATATGAGGTAGAAGGTACACCCAATAGTTTCCTTAGGGTATCCTATGAAGACGCATTTTTCCGATTTGGGTTCGAGCTTTTCAGGTTGAAGTTTCTTGACATAAGCATCGCATCCCCAAACTTTCAGAAATGATAGCTTAGGTTTCTTCCCAAACCATAATTCATACGGTGTCGTCTCAACGGATTTAGACGGTGCCCTATTTAAAGTGAATGCAGCAGTCTCTAAAGCATAACCCCAAAATGATAGCGGTAGATCGGTAAGAGACATCATAGATCGCACCATATCCAATAGAGTGCGATTACGACATTCAGACACGCCATTACGCTGAGGTGTTCTAGGCGGCATGAGTTGTGAAACAATTCCACATTTCCTTAAGTGCGTGCCAAACTCGTGACTCAAGTATTCTCCTCCATGAGCTGATCGTAAGAACTTTATTTTCCTGTCACGTTGATTCTCTACCTTGCTCTGAAATTCCTTGAACTTTCCAAAGGTCTCAGACTTGTGTTTCATTAAGTAGACATACCCATATCTACTTAAGTCATCAGTGAGGGTGAGAACATAACGATAGCCACCGCGAGCCTCAACGCTCATTGGACCTCATACATCAGTATGTATTATTTCCAACAAGTTGGTTGCTCGCTCCATTGTTCCGGAGAATGGAGTCTTGGTCATTTTGCCCATGAGGCATGGTTCGCACGTGTCAAATGATTCATAATCAAGAGACTCCAAAAGTCCATCTGCATGGAGTTTCTTCATGCGTTTGACACCAATGTGACCAAGGCGGCAGTGCCACAAGTATGTGGGACTATCATTATCAACCTTACATCTTTTGGCATTCACACTATGAATATGGGTAACATCACGTTCGAGATTCAATAAAAATAAACCATTGACCAGCGGGGCATGACCATAAAACATATCTCTCATATAAATAGAACAACCATTATTCTCGGATTTAAATGAGTAGCCATCTCGCATTAAACGAGATCCAGATACAATGTTCATGCTCAAAGCTGGCACTAAATAACAATTATTGAGGTTTAAAACTAATCCCGAAGGTAAATGTAGAGGTAGCGTGCCGACGGCGATCACATCGACCTTGGAACCATTCCCGACGCGCATCGTCACCTCGTCCTTCGCCAGTCTCCGCTTATTCCGCAGCTCCTGTTTTGAGTTACAAATGTGAGCAACCGCACCGGTATCAAATACCCAGGAGCTACTACGAGCGCTGGTAAGGTACACATCAATAACATGTATATCATATATACCTTTGGCGTTGCCGGCCTTCTTATCCGCTAAGTACTTGGGGCAGTTCCGCTTCCAGTGACCATTTCCCTTGCAATAAAAGCACTCAGTCTCAGGCTTGGGTCCATTCTTTGGCTTCTTCCCGGCAACTGACTTACCGGGCGCGGCAACTCCCTTGCCGTCCTTCTTGAAGTTCTTCTTACCCTTGCCTTTCTTGAAACTAGTGGTCTTATTCACCATCAACACTTGATGTTCCTTTTTGATCTCCACCTCCGCTGATTTCAGCATTGAATATAACTCAGGAATGGACTTCTCCATCCCTTGCATATTGTAGTTCATCACAAAGCTCTTGTAGCTAGGTGGAAGCGACTGCATGATCCTGTCAATGACCGAGTCATCTGGAAGATTAACTCCTAGCTAAGACAAGCGGTTGTGCAACCCAGACATCTTGAGTATATGCTCGCTGACAGAGCTGTTTTCCTCCATCTTACAACTTAGAACTTGTCAGAGACTTCATATCTCTTGACCCGGGCATGAGTTTGGAAAACCATTTTCAGCTCTTGGAACATCTCATATGCTCCGTGTTGTTCAAAACGCTTTTGGAGCCTCGATTCTAAGCTGTAAAGCATGCCGCACTGAACCAGGGAGTAATCATCACTACGCGACTGCCAGGCGTTCATAACGTCTTGAGTTGCTGGGAAAATGGGTGCGTCACCTAGCGATGCTTCAAGGACATATGCTTTATTGGCAGCTATGAGGATGATCCTCAAGTTACGGACCCAGTCCGTATAGTTGCTACCATCGTCTTTCAGCTTGGTTTTCTCTAGGAACGCGTTGAAGTTGAGGGCAACATTAGCGTGGGCCATTGGAACTACAAGATAGGTTGTAAAAACAATTTTAGACTAAGTTCATGATAATTAAGTTCATCTGATCAAATTATTTAATGAACTCCCACTCAGATAGACATCCCTCTAGTCATCTAAGTGATACATGATCCGAATCGACTAGGCCGTGTCCGATCATCACGTGAGACGGACTAGTCATCAACGGTGAACATCTCCATGTTGATCGCATCTACTATACGACTCATGTTCGACCTTTCGGTCTCTCGTGTTCCGAGGCCATGTTTGTACATGCTAGGCTCGTCAAGTCAACCTAACTGTTTCGCTTGTGTAAATCTGGCTTACACCCGTTGTATGCGAACGTTAGAATCTATCACACCCGATCATCACGTGGTGCTTCGAAACAACGAACTTCGCAACGGTGCACACTTAGGGGGAACACATTTCTTGAAATTTTTAGTGAGGAATCATCTTATTTATGCTACCGTCGTTCTAAGAAAATAAGATGTAAACAAGATAAGTATCACATGCAAATCATAAAGTGACATGATATGGCCAATATCATCTTGCGCTTTTGATCTCCATCTTCGAGGCGCGGCATGATCACCATCGTCACCGGCATGACACCATGATCTCGATCATCGTGTCTTCATGAAGTTGTCTCGCCAACTATTACTTCTACTACTATGGCTAACGGTTAGCAATAAAGTAAAGTAATTACATGGCGTTTTCATTGACACACAGGTCATACAATAAATTAAGACAACTCCTATGGCTCCTGCCGGTTGTCATACTCATCGACATGCAAGTCGTGATTCCTATTACAAGAACATGATCAATCTCATACATCACATATATAATTCATCACATCCTTTTGGCCATATCACATCACATAGTATACCCTGCAAAAACAAGTTAGACGTCCTCTAATTGTTGTTGCATGTTTTACGTGGCTGCTACGGGTTTCTAGCAAGAACGTTTCTTACCTACGCAAAAGCCACAACGGTGATATGCCAATTGCTATTTACCCTTCATAAGGACCCTCTTCATCGAATCCGATCCGACTAAAGTGGGAGAGACAGACACCCGCTAGCCACCTTATGCAACAAGTGCATGTCAGTCGGTGGAACCTGTCTCACATAAGCGAACGTGTAAGGTCG
Organism: Thinopyrum elongatum; assembly: GCA_011799875.1. NCBI lineage: Eukaryota > Viridiplantae > Streptophyta > Magnoliopsida > Poales > Poaceae > Thinopyrum > Thinopyrum elongatum. The sequence continues at coordinate 288,880,257 of CM022303.1, read as the reverse complement.
GTCCGGGCCGCTTCATCCCACAATGCCGCCGAATCAAGATAGGACTAGTAACGGTAAGCAAATTGAACAAATCATCGCCCACAACTACTTGTGTTCTACTCGTGCATAGAATCTACGCATAGACCTAGCTCTGTTACCACTGTTGGGAAACGTAGTAATAATTCAAAAATTTCCTACGTGTCACCAAGATCAATCTAGGAGATGCTAGCAACAAGTGAGAGGGAGTGCATCTTCATACCCTTGAAGATTGCTAAGCGGTAGTGTTACAAGAACGCGGTTGATGGAGTCGTACTCGCGGCGAATCAAATTGCGGAAAATCCGATTCAAGCGCCGAACGGACGGCGCCTCCGCGTTCAACACACGTACAGCCCGGGGACGTCTCCTCCTTCTTGATCCAACAAGGGGAGAGGAGAAGTTGAGGGAGAGCTCCGGCAGCACGACGGCGTGGTGGCGGTGGAGCTCGTGGTTCTCCGGCAGAGCTTCGCTAAGCACTACGGAGGAGGAGGAGTAGGGTGGGGGGAGGGCTGCGCCAGGGGCAAGGGGTGCAGCTCCCATGCACCTCCCCACTATATTTAGGGGTGGAGGGGGCTGGTTTCTTGCCCTCCAAGTCCATTGGGGCATTGGCAAAGGTGGTAGGAAAGAAATCCCATCCTTTCCCTTCCCCACCGATTGTTACCCCCCTTTTTTAGGGATCTTGATCTTATCCCTTCGGGATATGATCTTATTCCTTCTAAGGGGGGATCTTGGTGCGCCTTGACCAGGGGTGTGGGGCCTTGCCCCCACTACCCACGTTCATGTGGGTCCCCCCATGCAGGTGGGCCCCACTCCGGAACCTTCTAGAACCTTCCCAGTACAATACCGAAAAATCCCGAACATTTTCCGGTGGCCAAAATAGGACTTCCCATATATAAATCTTTACCTCCGGACCATTCCGGAACTTCTCGTGACATCCGGGATCTCATCCGAGACTCCGAACAACTTTCGGTAACCACATAGAATTCCCATTACAACTCTAGCGTCACCGAACCTTAAGTGTGTAGACCCTACGGGTTCGGGAACCATGCAGACATGACCGAGACATCTCTCCGGCCAATAACCAACAGCGGGATCTGGATACCCATGTTGGCTCCCACATGTTCCACGATGATCTTATCGGATGAACCACGATGTCGAGGATTCAATCAATCTCGTACGCAATTCCCTTTGTCCATCGGTATGTTACTTGCCCGAGATTCGATCGTCGGTATCCTTATACCTTGTTCAATCTCGTTACCGGCAAGTCTCTTTACTCGTTCCGTAACGCATGATCCCGTGACTAACTCCTTAGTCACATTGAGCTCAATACGATGATGCATTACCGAGTGGGCCCAGAGATACCTCTCCGTCATACGGAATGACAAATCCCAGTCTCGATTCATGCCAACCCAACAGACACTTTCGGAGATACCTGTAGTGCACCTTTATGGTCACCCAGTTACGTTGTGACGTTTGATACACCCAAAGCATTCCTACGGTATCCGGGAGTTGCACAATCTCATGGTCTAAGGAAATGATACTTAACATTAGAAAATCTCTAGCAAACTAACTACACGATCTTGTGCTATGCTCAGGATTGGGTCTTGTCCATCACATCATTCTCCTAATGATGTGATCCCGTTATCAACGACATCCAACGTCCATGGCCAGGAAACCACAACCATCTATTGATCAACGGGCTAGTTAACTAGAGGCTCACTAGGGACATGCTGTGGTCTATGTATTCACACATGTACTACGGTTTCCGGTTAATACAATTATAGCATGAACAATAGACAATTATCATGAACAAGGAAATATAATAATAACCATTTTATTATTGCCTCTAGGGCATATTTCCAACATTTGGTACTGTTGTGAACTCATTCTTTATTTATATTGGTGTAATATCTACTGTATTCCAACTTTTCCATGGTTCATACCCCCCGATATTACCCATAGATTCATCAAAATAAGCAAACAACACATAGAAAACAGAATCTGTCAAAAACAGAACAGTCTGTAGCAATCTGGAAATATCGAATACTTCTGTTACTCCAAAAATTCTGAAAAATTAGGAAGACCTAAGAAATTTTCTTATTAATATTCTTCAAAAATAACCAACTCAAATCACACTTCTGTGAATTATAAAAATTATTTTCCTGGGCACAAAAGTTTCTGTTTTTCAGCAAGATCAAATCAACTATCACCATAAGCTATCCCAAAGGTCTTACTTGGCACAAACACAAATTAAAACATAAAACCACATCTAACCAGAGGCTAGATGAATTATTTATTGCAAAACATAACCTAAAAAGCAAAAACAAAAATAAAATTGGGTTGCCTCCCAACAAGCGCTATTGTTTAACGCCCTTAGCTAGGCATAAAAACAAGAATAGATCTAAGTATTGCCATCTTTGGTATGCAATCCATAAGTGGCTCTCATAATAGATTCATAAGGCAATTTAATTTTCTTTCTTGGAAAGTTTTCCATGCCCTTCCTTAACGGAAATTGAAATCTAATGTTTCTTTCTTTCATATCAATAATTGCACCAATCGTTCTAAGGAAAGGTCTACCAAGAATAATAGGACATGTAGGATTGCAATCTATATCAAGAACAATGAAATCTACGGGCACATAATTCCTATTTGCAACAATAAGAACGTCATTAATCCTTCCCATAGGTTTCTTAATAGTGGAATCCGCAAGATGCAAATTTAAAGAGCAATCATCAAATTCACGGAAACCTAATACATCACACAAAGTTTTTGGAATCGTGGAAACACTAGCACCCAAATCACACAAAGCATGGCATTCATAATCTTTAATCTTAATCTTAATAGTAGGTTCCCACTCATCATAAAGTTTTCTAGGGATAGAAACTTCCAATTCAAGCTTTTCTTCAAAAGATTGCATCATAGCATCAACGATATGTTTAGTAAAAGCTTTGTTTTGTTTATAAGCATGAGGAGAATTCAACACGGATTGCAACAAGGAAATACAATCTATTAAAGAACAATTATCATAATTAAATTCCCTGAAATCCAAAAGAGTGGGTTCATTGCTACTTAAAGTTTTGACCTCTCCAATCCCACTTTTATCAATTTTTGCATCAAGATCTAAAAACTCCGAATCATTGGGATGCCTTCTAACTAAAGTTGACTCATCTCCAGTCCCATCTTTATCAAGATTTATATTGGAAAACAAAGATTCAATAGGAGTCACATCAATCACTTTAAGATCTTCATCATTATTTAACGCTTCTGGTTTAGCGGCCATCTTATTTACTAAGGTAGCTTGTTTATCGGAAATTTGGCCTACTAGATTTTCAAGATGAGCAAACTGAGATTTCAAACCATAAAATTCCTTAGACATATCATCAAGCTCTTTATTCATGTATTCCATAAAAAATTCTGCTCCTTGAGCTCGTTCCTAAAGAAATTATTATGCTCAAATTGCAAAGACATGAAGCTTCTAACATTATTTTCAATTTCGTCCAACCTCTTGAGGTGAGGATCAATGTTTTTTTGGAGGAATCATCGTGACAAGCAAGCAATCCAACACGCAAGCACACAAAAAGCAAACGAAGAAGACGAATGAAAGAGGGGCGAAGAAAAGGCAAAGAGAGAGGCGAAGAAAAGGCAAACTTTTCGAAAATCATTTTAGAAGTGGGGGAGAGGAAAACGAGAGGCGAATGGCGAATAATGTAATGTGAGAGATGAGAGTTTATGATGGGTACTTGGTATGTCTTGATTTGGTCTAGATCTCCCCGGCAACGGCGCCAGAAATTCTTCCTGCTACTTCTTGAGCTTGCGTTGGTTTTTCCCTTGAAGAGGAAAGGGTGATGCAGCAAAGTAGAGTAAGTATTTCCCTCAGTTTTGAGAACCAAGGTATCAATCTAGTAGGAGACAACACGCAAGTCACTGAATACCTGCACAAACAAACACCAAACTTGCACCCAACGCGATAAGGGGTTGTCAATCCCTTCATGGTTACTCGCAAAAGTGAGATCTGATAGAGATAGATAAACGGTAAAGTAAATATTTTTTTGGTATTTTTGTTTTATAGATTGGAAAGTAAAAGATTGCAAAATAGTAGATCGAAAACTCGTAGATTGGAAAGTAGAAGATTGTATGATGGAAAATAGACTCGGGGGCCATAGGTTTCACTAGAGGCTTCTCTCAAGATAGAAAATAATACGGTGGGTGAACAAATTACTGCCGAACAATTGATAGAAAAGCGCAAAGTTATGACGATATCTAAGGCAATGATAATGAATATAGGCATCACGTCCATGTCAAGTAGACCGAAACGATTCTGCATCTACTACCATTACTCCACACATCGACCGACTCCTGCCTGCATGTAGAGTATTAAGTTCATGAAGAACAGAGTAATGCATTAAGAAAGATGACATGATGTAGAGGAATTAACTCAAGCAATATGATGAAAACCCCATCTTTTTATCCTTGATGGCAACAATACAATACGTGCCTTGCTACCCCTACTGTCACTGGGAAAGGACACCGCAAGATTGAACCCAAAGCTAAGCACTTCTCCCATTGCAAGAAAAACCAATCTAGTTGGCCAAACCAAATCGATAGTTCGAAGAGACTTGCAAAGATATCAAATCATGCAAAAAAGAATTCAGAGAAGATTCAAATAATATTCATAGATAAGCTGATCATAAATCCACAATTCATCGGATCTCGGCAAACACACAACAAAAAAGTATTACATGGAATAGATCTCCAAGAACATCGAGGAGAACGTGGTATTGAGAATCAAAGAGAGAGAAGAAGCCATCTAGCTACTAGCTATGGACCCGTAGGTCTGAGGTAAACTACTCACGCTTCATCGAAAGGGCAATGGTGTTGATGTAGAAGCCCTCCGTGATCGAATCCCCCTCCGGCAGGACGCCGGAAAAGGCCCCTAGATGGGATCTCACGGGTAGAGAAGGTTGCGGCAGTGGTAAAGTCTTTTCATGGATGCCTCTGGTGGTTTGGGCATATAAGAGTATATATAGGCGAAAGAATTAGGTCAGGAGAGGCACGAGGGGCCCACAAGGGTGGGGGGCGCGCCCTACCCCCCCTAGGCGCGCCCTCCGTCCTTGTGGCTGCCTCATGGCTTCTCTGACTTGCACTCCAAGTCCTCTAGTTTCCTTTTGGTCCAAGAAAGATCATCGCGAAAGTTTTATTCCGTTTGGACTCCGTTTGGTATTCCTTTTCTGCGAAACTCAAAAACAGGGGAAAAACAGGAACTGGCACTGGGCTCTAGGTTAATAGGGTAGTCCCAAAAATAATATAAATAGCATATTAATGCATATAAAACATCCAAAACAGATAATATAATAGCATGGAACAATCAAAAATTATAGATATGTTGGAGACGTATCACCACCATGAACATCACCATGACCATCATCATATTCTCCACTGGCTTTGTCACTAGCATTCACAACAACTTCATTTTCTAGGCTAGATAGCGGTTGGCTAGAAGCACTGGGCCATAGACATCGGCCCTATCCTCAACAGAAGGCATACTTCTACTCGGGCTCATGTCATGACATGGGGAGGAAACTGGCTGGTTGAAGTCAATTTCAAACCGACAACCTTGGACCTTGGTCACAAACAATTCAAGTGATTTTTCTTTCGAGGCCATGAATTTATCCTTGTTTATCCCTCAATGCAATTCCGAGGTGATAGGCATATTCTTTAATCGAGAGTTTGTTCCCACTCCGGCATTGTGATAGCCTGTCTTATTAGGGATGGCGGACTACTCATATCAATAATGAATTCCTTCTTTTCTGGGAGCCCATTCGGAAAGAATTCCAAAGTTAAGCTTGCTCAGCTTGGAGCAATTCCTGGATGGGTGACCGACTAGGAAGTTGGTCCCAGGTGCACGCAAGTGAGGACAAAGTGCACAGGAAAGACTAGTGTTGATCTGTGGGACCAGTCTAGATCCCGCCAGGAGTAACGGCTAGTATCCGATAGGTATGTCCAGACTGGACGCACAGATGTACTCCCTCCGTTCCACAATGTAGTGCATATAATTTTTTTGAAAAGTCAAACTTCATCAACTTTGACCAAGTTTGCAGGGAAAAATATTTACATTTATAATGCCAAACATGTGCCATTAGATTCATCATAAGACGTAGCTTCATATTTTATATATTTAGTATTGTAGATATAAATAGTTTTCTCTATAAACTTGGTCAAAGTTTGTAAACTTTGACTTTCCAAAAAACTATAAGCACTACATTTTGGAACAAAGGGAGTATGTGCCAAGAGGCAACGTTCTTGTGGGCAGATGAGGGTGTCAGTTCCTTTGAGTGAGGGTATATATGAGAGCTTGGCTTCATAGGAATGATAGACTACTCATATCAATAAGGAATCCCTTCTTTTTCGCGAGCCCATTCGGAAAGAACTCCAAAAGTTAAGCGTGCTCATCTGGGAGCAATTTCAGGATGGGTGACCGATTGAAAAGTTGGTCCAGGTACGCACGAGTGAGGACAAAGTGCGTAGGAAAGAATAGTGTTGATTTGTGGGACCAGCCTAGATCCCACCAGGAGTAATGGCCAGTATATGGCGGGTATGTACGAGGTGTTACAAACATCATACCTTCCTATTAATTCAACTCTATCACGTGAGTCCATCCAATTCAACTCATCTCTTACTCTCTCAACAACCTCATCATAAGTAGGACTTATCTCGAATACTATCACTTTCTCATTGTCATCAAGAATGTCAGCATTATTGGTCACACATGCAACTTTTCCCACATAATGAACATTAATGTGTTTACCCACCTAAAAAGAATGACAAAAATTATGTGAATTAGTGACAACTCTAATGCATTATTTGAAAAACAATGCAACTCTAAGAATCAATGACAACTATATATGGATCATGCCATTGCTAATAATTGTTTCAAATACACATGAAAGCTTATGTACTAAATAATTCATCGCATTTGATTAGAAAATAACCTAACACTAACCTTAGTTCATCAAAGGAATCAAAATCAGACTCACAACATGCATATCCCATTACTACTACCAATTCAACAAAGTGATTGGAAGATATCCCTTACACAAGGATTTGGAGAATGCTACAAACTAAGGTTCCACCTAGGGATAAAAAATACCACCAAAATAACAAAAAAAATACTAAAAATTTTAGGGATCACGGGGAGATTACCTCAAGCAACAAGGGAGAGAAAGATCCCCGAAAGAAACCCCCATTTGGGGGGGTGTTAGTGAACCTTGAGATGCGGGAGAGAGGGAGGATCTCTCCTCTGTTCTTCAAGCTCGAGGAAGAAGAGTGGTATTTGGGGGAGTGAGTGGGGTGGTCCACACACACTCTCCCTGTGGCAGCTTACCTCTTCCGAAGGAGACGCCAAAGTTTGTGGCGTCTAGGGTCGGTATGGGAAGCATGCCATGTCGAATGGTCAACACGGCTGACCAGGAGGTGGTCCAGGGCCAGACGCCACAGTTAGTGGTATCTCCCATGCAAGCCAGCCATCATGGTTACTCGCATCTTGAAAAAAGTTACATCCGGAAAAAGATCATACTAGGGTCAAATCATGCTAATTTATCGCTAATGGGACGTGTTTGCTAGGATGCATCATTTTTTGGGCCTTTGCATCTGTGACTTAGAGAAAATCTAATAAGATACATTCAGCAAGTTGTAAAGATTAAAGTAGTATTATATTTTTGTTTAGTTGGATGAGAGAGAATAGGAGAGAGAAGAGAAGCAGGTTGTATATTAACAGTGAGTTGCAGCATGGGCTCCAAGAAACTTGGTGATAGTGTAAGGTGGGCCATACATTAATAAAGTAGTACTTCTTAGAAACTATCTACCATACATGTTGGCTATTAGGTGATTAGGGCACTTTGGAGACTGAGCTCAATGGAGGCCTTAATTTTGAAAATTTTGAAATTCAACCTTTTTAGTTTCAAAAAATTGTAGAAAAATTACACATGTATATATACAAGGATATAATGTGTATTAAAGTTCAGGATGAATACCTTGAATTGCGATATGCATAAAAAAGATAAAATCATGAATTTTAAGGATGATTAATACATGTGCTCCCTGGATTTTTTTGCAGCTCCCATTTTAACATATTTTGACTTGAAAATTTACACACATGTATATCATGTCTCTAGGTATATGTGTATTTTTTTCAAAAAAATGAACTAATTGTTTTTTTAATTTTTAAGATTCCAAATTAAGGCCTCCATGGAGCTTGGTTTCCATTTGACATTTTCGCTATTGGGTTGGTTGTAATTGATGTTGCAATTCCATATAAATCGTTGTTGAGTGTACTATTAACCATGCTCGTTGTGCGTAGCTCAGTAAATACATGCCAAAAACCAGTTGTGCATGTAGTTTGGTAGTCTGCATGTAAGTTGGCTACATCAGGGAAACAATTCCCTCCTAGTGTTTAGTGGCGTGCGTTAGGCTGAGCTGTTGCACTACGCGATGTTTGGTTGTGCACATTCTATGTAATTCTCACTCCTTCTCACTGGTGACCTTACCACACATGACACCAACATATGAAGTTTGAAATAAATATTGTTTCTGTCCTAGATAGTAAACAAATGGCAGTTCATCCTATCTACTAGCAAATTGCATTACTAACTAACAACCATATGGCTCAATAGGGGAAAGTTCACCGGTACCCAACTTGGGCGAAGTCCATTCTCGTATTGTTTCTCCTACAGTTGCTTCTTCCTCTGCTACTAGTACTTCTTCTTCTCGAGATCCTTGTGTTACCTCTATTTTCCCATATTGCGTCAACCCACTCCAACCTTTTGGACTTCCCAGCTTCATTGTCAAATGGCTCCACACCATGGTCAGAGGTATCAACATCATCAGCCATCACATCTTCGTCCTCTAGCACAAGCTCATCATAACCACATTTTAGGATCTAGTTATGGAGGATGCAACACACAAGAACAAGCCTAAGCTTGGTGGGGAAAGGATGGAATGACTTCTGATCCAGGATCTTACATCTATAGAGATCCAGATGTCGTCTAAACCATAACCCTAAGGCTAGAGTGTCTAAGATTAAAAAAACATGTGCAGTCCTTGGATAGTTCTTGGAAGATAACTCGTTCAGATAGTACCTGGTTTTCCTAAATGGTGCAAGAACACTAGGCCGACATGTATAGCCAAAATCTCCTAGGTAGAACATGTCATTGGAGATATTGATGCCATCATGTCGATCCATGCTGCCAGCAAGAATGTTAGCATCATGGTCTGATCCTTCCCACCCAGCTAACACATATGTGAACTACAGATCAAAGTCAACAGCAGCAAGCACATATTGGCTTGTGTAGTGCTTTCTACCCCTCTATGTTGCAGTCTGTGACCTTGGCACTCTAGAAGTCACATGAGTACCATCTACTACGCCAATCCAATCCTATGATGGCATGAAAACATTGTGTTACGGTTGTATCAGAACAATACGGGCATGTCAAGGCATGAACTATGAGTAGTACCCACCTTGAAATACAGATGCCATTTTGGGCTATTGCAAATCTTGCTATGAGTTTCCCAGTTGGTTCCTTGATCATCACTTCTCTGAACTCCCTAATAGCACACTTGCTTGAAATACGTTGAAATGGTCTCCATTGATCCCCTGGACATGTTGTGAATAACCCTCAACCTCTAATTATGAGCTACAAAATGAAGGAACATGGCAACTTGATCTTACAGAGAGGTGTGGATGATATCTTCTAGCATCCCCCTATTCCTATACATCTCCACAAGTTTCGCAAAAGGTGCACTTTGCATTTGAAACCACAGAGGCTATCATTGCAGTTGTAGATGTAGTTTAGATTTGTCACCCTCTCCCTATCTCGGATTAACATTGGACCATGACGGATGATAGTCATATCACTCTGATAAACAGCTCTCTTATGAACCAACATGACTCAGGCCCGAACCAAAACTATGAGTGTTGCTGCCTGAGCAGTCAGCTTCATCTATTCGTCCATAACCTAATAGGTGACATCAATAATGCAGTGAGTAGTGGAGAAATCAACCCTACACCATACCTAATGGCCTAACAAACAACCTAACAGAAGAGAGGGTTGTATGCTGCTTACCTCCTTTAGAGACGGCAACTTTCCCATGGCGCAAACAAGGAGGACGAGACAGAGTCAGAAACAAAGAGGAAAAATAGGTCCTGCTGCTGGAGATCCGCCAACACCACCGCTTCCGTAGATCCGAGTTGCCACCGTCGGTGAAGGCGACAACTAAGGTTGAGTTTGTCCTAGCGCTAGAGGTGAGCGAGTTAGTGGCAGAGTGATGATAGATTTTGCGCCATACCGCTCCGCGCAATTTTTGTCTCCCACCATCTCCACCCCGACCCCCCTGCACTGCCATGTACGCGCTGCGAGACTTTTGCGCTCGACTCGGTCTGAATTGCTGGAAACGGCCGATTTGAGCATTCCTAGCAAGCCAAACTCTAAGATGCTTTAAGGTTCCTGCGAGTGCAAGTCAAGCCTCTGTCTATGCTACCAAACAGCTTTTTCTTGCACCCAATGGGCCTGTTTGGGGTGATGCAGGCTACGAAACGCGTCCCTATATGCTCTTTCTCTTGCATCACATTTTATTTAGGCCAACTCTTGGGGAGCGATTAGTTGGAGACTATAGAGTACATGTCGTCTGCTGGACGTTTTCCCCATCTAGGCATTTTCTAGGTTTCTGCTTGGTTTTCCAGGTTTTTTTAATTACTTTTCTTTTTTTGTTTGGTTTTCTTTCAATTTCTTGTAGTGACTACCTTTGGCTTTTGTTTACCATCCACGTGAATCACCATCTAGGAGTTGGGTAGGACCCCTAGTATAATTTTGGCTATTCGTCAACATGAGTATCCTTGAGCCGAAGCCACATAAGGTATCGACGTTCCTTCGGGTCAATAACGTGAAGCCTTCTTTGTCAATGGTGAAATGCCCAAGACAAAGTTTGATGGAGAAAATTAGGAAGGGTAAGTGTCAGGGAACTCTAGACGTTCCCTCTCATTTTCCGAGGAAGTTTCTATATTTTCAAGCCCCCCCCCCCCCCCCCCTCCCGAGTGCTCCGGGGAACTCTACACTCATTTTGGAAAGATGTCAAAAGTTTTCGCAATTTTCTTTTTTTTCTCCTCCGGTTTACTTGTTGTATTTTTTTTCGTTTTCGGTTCCTTTTATCTTTTTTAAAATCTATTTGTTTGAAAAATAAAATATTTTCAAATGCAAGAACATTTATAAAATTTTATTTTATTCAAATTCATGAACATTTCAAAATTGTGAATATCATGAATTTTTTTTAATTTGTTGACATTTTTTCAAATTTGAACATTTTTAAAGTTGGCATTTATTGAATTCATGACCATTTTTAAAAAATTTGTAGTTTATTATTTTTTCCATTTTTAATCCGTCGAAAAATTTAAAATTTCTGCATATTTTCAAATTGTGGTTATTTTTAAAATTCATGAATATTTTTTAGCAATCATGATATTTTTAAAATTCAAGAACATTTTCAAATGTAAAAAAAGGGAGAGCCGGTTTTGTTTTCATAATCAGCTGTTGTTTTGTTTTTTCAAAGAATGGAAGCAGAAGAAGAAGAAATATGCGAGAACGTGCAGCGTAGCGAGTGTGACCAGCCAGTTGGCGATGGCTATTGGGCCTGGTCCATCCGCAACCACCCTCTTCCCGAAATCACTAGTTAAAGTGTATCCCTTGTAAAGGTCATCCCCACCTTTCGAGACTACGACAAGTGCCACACTATATGTGCGCCATTTGTCGCAATCTGCGAGCTTTCTCTTTTTCGTAGATTTATTTATTTAAAATATTTTATCTCTTAAACCGTGCATTCAAATCCCAAATCGTTATTCCCTTCGATTTCTTGCGTCGAGTTCTTTAAAACTACATCCCATGTTAATAGGTTTCAAAGAACTTTTTTCAGAAAAAAAAACGCAAAAAAAAATGGAAGGAAAAAAACCCAGCCAGAAGCACGGATTTTTTTCCAACCTTTTATTCCTTTCCTTGTGCCTCTCACGGAAGCAAATATGCGTCTTCACGAGAAGTATATCTATGCCTCTCACGGAAGCAAAAAAGGAGGGTTTTTCTCCCTTTTCGGGAGACACAACCTCTCATGAAAACAAACATATATCTGCACGAGAAGCAAGTATGTGTCTCTCGTGTAAACAAAAAAAACATGTTTTTCTCTTTTCGAGAGGCACAGTTGTGCCTCTCGTGGAAGCAAAAAATGCAAAAAAAAAATCGAGAGGCATAGTTGTGCCTCTCGCGTAAGCACATCTGTGCCTTCACAATAAGAAAACATGTGCCTCTTATGGAAGGAAAAAATGTATTTTTTCCCCTCCTCAGGAGGCATAACTGTGCCTCTCGTGGAAGCAAACGCGTGCCTCCAAGAGAAGAAAATATGTCTCAATCTTGGAAGAAAAAACATGTTTTTTCACGCAAAATCTCAGGAAAACCGAAAAGCCAAAAAAAATCAGAAAACGCGTACATAAAGCTAAAAAAATTGAGGGAACGCTGGCACGCGACACGTGGCTGAGTGTGTGCGCTCTTAGCCCACCAAAATGACCCTTGAGGGACTCCCGCAAGGGGTACCCCTGAGTTAGTTGCTCTCCCGTTTTCCTGAGCTAGCGTTTGGGCCAGGGCCCAAGAATGATTTAATGTGGGCACCATGTTTTCCGATAACATAATTGCACCAGGGCCCAAGAACGTATACAGGAACAGCCTAATCAGCATTCATGCCGCAAAGACTATACTTCACTTATAGCAAGTCTTCCTTCGATCTCGCCTGAAGCGTCTACAGCTGTGGGCCGGCCTATTCAAACATATTGAAAAGAAATATACTAGAGAAAAAGGGGGGCATTGGAGTAACTGATTGCAGCGTAGCGCTGCTAGCCACTAGGCCACCATCCGGTTCATGTTAAATTAGTATGTTGCGACCTTGTCGAATAGAAGAGCCAGTTTTCTGCAGGGTTTCTGGTTCATGTTAAATTCATTTCTTTTCTCTATTTTTACTGGGTTTTCATTTTTCTTTGTTTTCTTTGTTTCTTTTTGTTTCCACTAGCTTTTTCCTTTTATTTCTCTTTTCTTTTAATTCTTTTTTTTTTCATTTTTCTTTGGTTTTGTTTATTATGTTTCTTGTTTTCCATTGGTTTTTCTTTTTTGTATCTTGGGTTTTCATTCTTTTTTATACACATTTTTGTTATATATCTAATAGATTTTCTGTAATACATGTTTAATATATTCAAATACAAGATTAACATTTTTTAATACATGGTCAATATTTTTTCTACATACATTTAACATTTTTTAAATGCTTTATAACATTTTTCAAATATAATATTAAAACAATTAATACGTGGTCAACATTTTTTCTATACACATTTTACATTTTTTTTCCAAATCCTTGATTAACCATTTTTTAAATCAAGTTTATCGTTTTTTCACAACATCGTCAATATTTTACTATACAGATTAAAAAACAAATGCTTTATTTTTTTAAATAATAGAATAAATTTTTCGAATACATGGTCAACATTTTTCTATACACATTTAACACTTTTTCAAATGCTTTATTAACATTTTTGAAATACAAGTTTTAACATTTTTAATACATGGTCAACATTTTTGTATACACATTAACATTTTTTAAATGCTTGATGCTTGATTAATATTTTCTAAATATTTTTTTAACATTTTTTTAACATTTTGGATTAACATTTTTAAATACATGATCAACTTTTTTTACACACATTATATATTTTATGTATACATTTTTCATATACATGAGAAACATTTTCTCTATGTATATTTTTTTTAAAATGCTTGATTAACATTTTTTGAAATGTTATATGTAATTAATTTTTGAAATATATTTATTTAGAATATTTAGAAATATAAATGAAAGTAGAAGAAAAAAAGAAAAAATGTGAAAAAAATGTGGCAGTGGCCTCCCGGCACTGGACTGGCCCATACCCTCGCGCGACTGGGCGCTTCAGCTAGTCCGAAGGTTGCCTCGTTAGAAGCGAGGTATAGCCGTCCATTTGCGTAATCAACGCCCCTCAGTTTTTTTTTTTTTTTTGCGTAATCAACTTTTTGTAGGGGCGTTGATGTGTTTTTGCGTAATCAACTTGTTGATGTGCATCCGGTCAATTCCTCTGTTGCTCCGCCCCTGTTTTAGTGATGTCTCATGCACATGACTAGTGACTAGTGTTGCAAGCAGACTGATTTCAGAGACTGCAGAGAATTGTGACCTTTTTTCATTGCCTGAGGGATGTTAATCGTGTGGCGCAAAATCTAGCCAAGTATGTTCATGATCCAAAATCTGTTGTAATGTGGGATGGTGATCCCTCTCGCTTTCTTTTGTCTGACATCGTCAATGATGCAACTTCTAGCCAATGTTTGGCTATGTTTCAAGCGGACAGACGCCTATTCCAGTGATCACGAAACCAGGCGATGCTCAAGGAACACAAGCAATAAGAGAGTATTAGAGTTATAAAGGTAAAAAAAAAAAAAATAGGGCGTCAGATCAATGGCAGGAGAACAAATGCACAGAAGGCCCGTAAACAATGCACAGAAAGTTTGAGTAAGCGTGGGAAGCCCCGTAAAAAATGCACAGAAAGCTTGAGCGGGTGCATCTGAGCCCGGGCTCAGAGAAGGATTACCGAAACGTATCAGGCCTACCGCTGGTGCCGGCACCGGTCCATCCCGTCTCCGGACTCCGGTGGCCTTAGGACCATGGAGGCGGAGTGGATCTTAGCCCTTGCCGGTGAGAGGACTTCATTTTTAGATCTTTTTTCGAGCTTTGTTAGGGTTTATGTTCTGCTCAGGAAGGCGCGGCGGCGGCGGCTCCCTGAAGATGGAATAAAGGTCTCTCCGTCTAGCCCCCGTTCTGGTGATGCGTCTAGCATCATCGATGGGCGTGTGGAGGTGTGTCTCCGGCAGACCTGTTTTTGGTGGATTTGCGCGGATCTGTTCGTCGTTCGTCTTCGTTCGTATGTTTTCAGGTTGGATCTTTTTGATCTACACTTTTCATCCGCGGCGGTTGCTGTTCTGGTGCGTTGGTTCGATGGGACCTTAGCACGACGACATCCCGACTGTCTACTACAACAAAGTTTGCCCGGCTCCGGCGAGGGAGGGGCGAGGACAGCGGCGCGCTTTCGGCTCGCTTTAGTGCTTGTAGTCGTCGCTAGGTGGTCTACGAATCTGAATCTAATTTTTATTATTTTCAGTGTTCGTTATACTATCATAATTGAAGATGAATAGATTGGAAGTTTTTCCCGCAAAAGAAAAAAAAACAAACGTATCAGGTCGCAGTCGTACAACGTTCCGGCGTGGCTCTTTGCGTTTGGTAAAGGACAAAGCAGCGCCACGTCTTCTCTCCTCACGGATGTATTCTTGTTAGTGCAAACGTGTGGGGCAAGAAAATAATTGCTTCTTAGTAGTGCGATCTAGTGCATTTCATGAACAAGAAATAGAAGATTAACTAGGCACATGGTTTAAGTGTGCACGTCACGGTGAGTGAGCTGGAGCAGAAACGTGCCGTGTTCACGCTCTTCCTTGTTTTGAAACGTTTGCTACTGGTTTTGTCTCATTTTTTCTAAACTGTACCAGATTTTTGTCTTGTATAATTAACTAATCTTTTTGTGGGATTTTTTTTTAAACGAGGCAAAAGACTTACCATTTTCATTGATTAAGAAGATAGTGAGAATTGCCCGGTTAATTGAGGAAAATTGGGCTAAAACCAATATAACTCAACCCACACAACATGGGTACCACCGGCCAATCTAGCCACATGCCAACAGATGGCCACACGCACGGACAACTGACAACTCCGACTTCGATGACGAGCTTCGCAAGGGAAATATGCAGGACTTGCGCCGACCGCCCCCTCCGCAAACGACCGCCGAGTGTCTGTCATTGTCACCACATGGACACGCTCCACCGCAGCTCCGACTTCAAAACAACACAATAACCAACAGAAGAGCATGTCGAACACGTCGGGAAGTTTCGACTACCGAAGCCCGAGCCGCGACCCAAGCTCCTCTCGATGTCATCATCGTTGCCAAACAGAAATCAGCGCCCCGAAACGGCCGCCTCAGTGAACCACGCAACGAAGATGCCGCCATCCATGCAGCGAAGATGTCACCATCCACTCGTCTCCAGGTTGTGGCCGGCTCCGAGACGACGCCCCCAAGGAGGAAGACGACATGAAGGCGCCTTCATCACCCGATCCCGCTGATCTGAGGTTTCCCTCCGAAGCCAAGGCCATGAGGAGAGGGGAAGAGCACCCCACAACAGCGACCCTTTCAAAAAGAGTGTGACACCCGCAGGCGTCGTCGTCGCCGGATCCGGAGAGGCCGAAAATAGGATTTCTCCCGGAGATGCTGAACCACCACCCGCCTGTACCTGCACAGCCAACAATCATCATCCTTCCCGCTGAAGCCAACCCCGAACTGAACGTGGGATCCGGTACCTCTTGGACCCGATACCTCTTTGACTTCGATTTTCCACTTCCGAGCTAGTCCAACTCTCCTAGAAAAGAGCCAACTTTTTGGTCCGTTTCTACCACGGGTACCTCCGAGTAACGAGTCTTTGAGAGGTATAATAGACAAGCCGACACTGAGGGTACTATGCACTCCCAACAGGAGGCATACCCATTTTGCCCACGTGGCCGAAATTGACTAATTAAGCATAATTATACATAAATGATTGGTCAAACACCGATCAAAATCCACTTAAACATAACTAAACATTAAAAAAAAACTCCAGTAAACATCCGCATGCTGCCCTAGTAGACCGTCTTGCCCTTGCCTTTGCCCTTGTCGTCGTCGTCGCCGCCGCCGGTGAGGTCGATGAAGACGGGAGGCGGCCCAGCCCAACCGAACGCGGCTTGATAGTCCACCAGGGCAGCCTCCTCCAGTGTTTGCTGCGGCGGCATCGCGGCGAGGCGGGCGCGCTCCTCCTCCTCCTCGCGTCGCAGCGCCTCCTCCTCGCGTTGCAGCGCCTCCTCCTCGCGGCGTAGCTGCTGCTCCTGACGCATCTCTTGCTCGGTGTCGACCCCTCCTTCGCGATCCAATGCGCCTTCCAGCACTCAAGGTGGGCCGCCTCCGCTTCCGACGTGGAGGCGAAGTAGCAGGGAGGCGCGCTCACCCACTCTTGGAGCTCGCCGGTCCATGAATAGGACTCCTCGAGCCAAGTGGGGGCGGCGGAGACTGCTTCCGCGTGGGCGTTGGCTCGCGCTCCGGCTCGGCCTTGGGCTCGACGAGGGGCGGCGATGGCGGCACGAACAGGGGTGCATGGACGAAGTCCCCCGCCGCGGACAAAGCAAGGGCTTCCTCCAGCCCATCCCAATGGGCGTCCACCTCGAGGAGGGCGGCTTGGTACTCCACCTCCGCCTGCTCTTCCTCCAGCTTTACCCGCAGGGGCAGCGGTGGAACGTCGTGGTCGATGAGGGAGCCGAGGCGGCGCTTCTCCTTGTGCTCTAGCGCAAATCAGCGCTCCCAGTTGGGAGAGTCTGGCGCGTAGGCACGCATGGCGCGCTGCTCCGGCGTAAGGAGCTCGCGCCCCCGGAAAACCTCCTCCGCATGCGCCCGCGCGAACCGTGCCGCCGCCGGGATGGGGATGCGTTGCGGGTCCAGATGCCAGCCATGCGACAAGTTCACATCCGGATACGGCAGGGGCTGGCGGTACTCCCAATGCCACCGCGCCTGGTGGACTGGGATGTACAGCCGCTCGCTCTCCCGCGGTGGCGTGCCACGTCTAGCCAACGACGGTGGAGCAAGGAGTCTGCGGGAAGAGCTCGCTCCGGCGTTAAACCTTCCCTTCCTCCCTCCCTTCCCGCTGAAGAAGCCCATGCCTCGCTAGGGTTTCGGGCTGGCTGGCTAAGGGTTTTCTGGTCGCCGGCGAGGGAGCAAAGGTGGCCAGATGTGGATGGGGAGTGGATGAGGCCGGCGCCGCCGCACGCGTCCATTAAAAAGGACGGGCACGTGACCCTTCTACACACTGCCAGGCGGGCCCACGGTAGGTGGCCGCGTTAATTATGACCGCTTGGGGTTGTTGGCAGACCGATATGTGGGGCCACCATGGACTCCGAGGGGACGCGCGGCGCGTCCCGACGCATTTCACGCCTAAATTTTTGTCCAGAAATGGGTCCGCACGGATGTAAAGCAGACGGGTTTTGAAAATGGATCGGCACGTTGGGCCATCGTTTTTGTTCGCGACGACCCAAATGGACGTGGGCGGACGAAATTGGTCGCCCGGCTGGAGTCGCTCTAACTACAAGATAACTGCACAAACCATATATATAGCTAGACGGAAAATGAATTATGTCTGCGCGATTTTGGTTACACATATATATTGCTGAACATTTCTAGAGGTTAGTGATAAAGTAAAAAACATTTGGGTGGAAGCGGTCCTTTACTTTCTTTCTTTTTTTTTGAAAAGGAGGTCATCCCCCGGCCTCTGCATCGGAAAGATGCATGCGGCCACTTTATTAGAACAATACCAAAAAAAGTCTGGTCTGCAAAGTACAGCTCACAAAAGGAGCAAAAGTACAAAGTAAACAACTCAAAGCCACAACCGGATGGACGAAAGGACACTAAGGACCTATCATATTATGCGACCGCCATCCAAACCGGTTGAATATAGCCCGTGCTACCATCTCCCACCGGTTGCACCCAGTAGCCAGCTACTCCCTGGAGGCCGTAGGAGTGAGTAACGACCACGTACGGATCCATGCCGTAGCCCTGAAGATAACCTGCAAGAAGTTAATCATAGATAGTTTGTTAAAAATCGTATCATTCCTGCAGTTCCATATAGCCCAAAGAAGTGCGCATATTCCAATCCGAATACTAGACGCAATATGAGCAGTCACTCCATTTAGCCACGTCCCGAACAACGCTTCAATGCTATCTGGAGGGGTAATGTTAAAGGCTATATGAACAGACCGCCAAAGTAACTTCGCGAGAGGGCAATCAAGAAATAAGTGTTGGATTGTTTCATCATGAACACAAAAACAACAGCGTGAACTGCCTACCCATCTTCGCTTTAATAAGTTATCTTTGGTAAGAATCACCTGCTTGTGAACAAACCACATAAAGATCTTAATGCGCAAGGGAACTTTAACTCCCCAAATGTGGATCGATCGTGGGATTGGGCCAGAATTTATGAGATCTAAGTACATCGATTTGACCGTAAACACTCCATTACCCGTTAGCTTCCAGTTCAAAGTATCTCACTGATCTGAGAGTTGAACATCCATCAACCTCCTTACTAAGTGTAACCGGGAGTTCCATCGTTCCCCTACTAGAGACCTCCTGAACTGGATATTCAAAGGTACCATCTGCAACACCGTTGCTACGTAATCCTCCTTACGTTGAGCAATATGATACAGGGAAGGATATTGGAGAGCGAGCGGTGTGTTGCCTAACCATGTATCCTCCCAAAACCTGGTTGTTGTTCCATCCCCAACAATGAATTTCACCCTATGGAAGAAAGTTTCTTTCACTCTCATGAGTCCCTTCCAAAATGGTGAATCATTAGGTCTTACGGTAACCTGGGCAAGAGTTTTAGAATGCAAATACTTATTTCTGAGGATTTGTGCCCACATACCCTCGGAATCCTGTGATAGCCTATATAGCCATTTGCTCAACAGGCATTTATTTTTAACCTCGAGGTTCTCGATCCCAAGACCCCCCTGGTCTTTTGGTCGACAAATAATATCCCATCTTGTCAGGCGATACTTTGTCTTAACCTTGTCTGACTGCCAGAAAAAATGAGATCGATATAAGTCTAATCTCTTGCGTACCCCTTTGGGCACCTCAAAAAAAGATAGAAGGAACATTGGCATACTCGTGAGTACCGAATTTATCAATACTAGCCGTCCTCCATAAGACATAAGCTTACCCTTCCAGCAGCTTAGTTTCTTCTCGAATCGATCCTCGATACATTTCCATTCTTTATTAGTTAACTTCCTATGGTGAATTGGAATGCCTAGATAACTGAACGGTAATGATCCCAGTTCACAACCGAATAATTGTTTGTAGCTGTCTTGGTCATCTTTGGCGCTACCAAAGTAGAACAATTCACTCTTGTGGAAATTGATCTTTAGACCAGACAGTTGTTCAAATAGGCATAATAGCAGCTTCATATTTCTGGCCTTTGCAAGGTCGTGCTCCATGAAGATAATAGTGTCATCCGCATATTGTAGGATAGAGACGCCCCCATCCACCAAATGAGGAACCAGATCACCTACCAAGCCTCTCTCCTTGGCCCGACCTATGAGAACTGTCAACATGTCTGCGATGATGTTAAACAGAATCGAAGACATCGGGTCTCCTTGTCTCAGGCCTTTATGCGTTTGAAAATAATGACCTATGTCATCATTCACCTTTATCCCAACACTGCCTTTCTGGACAAAAGAATCCACCTGATTCCTCCATGTCCCATTAAAGCCCTTCATGCGCATGGCTTGCTGCAGAAATGGCCATTTAACCTTGTCATATGCTTTCTCAAAATCCACTTTGAATATTACTCCATCGAGTTTCTTCGAGTGGATTTCATGTAAAGTTTCGTATAAGACAACTACCCCTTCTAGGATGTGTCTTCCAGGCATAAAGGCAGTCTGACTTGGTTGCACAACCGAATGGGCAATCTGTGTCAGTCTATTAGTGGACACTTTCGTAAAGATCTTGAAACTCACATTCAAGAGACATATGGGCCTGAATTGCTCAATGCGAATTGCTTCCTCTTTCTTTGGCAGAAGTGTAATCATGCCGAAATTTAAATGGAATAGTTGCAGATGCCCATTAAAGAGATCATGGAACATCGGCATAAGATCATCTTTCACGATATGCCAACATTTCTTATAAAATTCTGCCGGAAGCCCATCCGGTCCCGGTGCCTTATTCGGTTTCATTTGAGCGATCGCCTCAAAAACCTCCTTCTCAGTAAAAGGTGCAGAAAGAATCTCATTTTCCTCTGACCGCAACTGAGGTATATCCTCAACTACTTGCTCATCTAGGGTCACCGCATTATCCATCGGTGGTCCAAACAGCTATTTGTAGTAGTTGGATATATAAAGCTTCAGATTTTCATGACCCACAACTGTTCCCTCATCTTGCTCAAGCTGGATAATCTTCTTTCTCCTATGCTTGCCATTAGCAATCATATGAAAAAAAACTGGGTGTTGTCATCCCCTTGGACGACCTTAAGGACCTTAGCGCGTAAGGCCCATTTCATTTTCTCTTCTCTAAGCAAAGCACGTAATTTCAACTCGGCCTCCGACTTAACTGCCTGCTCTGACTCGTCCAGCAGATTCGTTTCCGCTTGCAAATCTAGCGTCTGAATCAGCTGGATAAGCCTTTCCTTCTCTTGTTTATAAATCCCACTCTCATTTCTGGCCCAACCCCTCAAGAATTGTCTCAGGTGTCTGATCTTATTCTGCCAGCGCTCGATGCTGGATCTTCCTGCTATAGGTCTAGCCCACTCTCTCGCCACCATCTCTATAAAATTTTCTTTTTTGAACCAACTTAGTTCGAATGAGAAAATATTTTTATTGCCAATATGAGTTGCTTCACCCGAGTCAACTAACAAGGGTGCGTGGTCGGAAATCGCCCTCTGCATCGCGTGCACCGATACCAGTGGGTATTTCTGTTCCCATTCCACACTCGCAAGCACCCTGTCTAGCTTCTCGTAAGTAGGAGTAGGAAGAGTGTTTGCCCAGGTAAACTATCTACCCGTGAGTTCTATCTCCCTAAGATTGAGACTCTCAATGATCATATTGAACATAAAGGACCACCGTCCATCAAAATTATCATTGTTTTTTTCTTCCTTCCTCCTAATGATGTTAAAATCACCCCCCACTAATATTGGCAATCTCTCGTCCCCACAAATCCTAACCAGATCCGCCAAGAAATCCGGTTTAAATTCGGGTTGGGCTGGGCCATAAACCGCCACTAAGGCCCATCGGAAACCATCCAATTTAGACCTAACCCAGAACTTAACTGCAAAATCTCCTCGTACCACGTTTAGTACCTAAAGAGTTTCGCATTTCACCCCCAAAAGAATCCCGCCAGATCTTCCTCTCGGCGGTAGGCAGTGCCAATCAAAGTCAATGCCATCAGTAAGTGAACTGAGGAATTGTGAAATGAAGTTATCTCTACCAGTTTCAAGAAGTGCGATGAAATCTAGTTTATCTTTGACGGTTGTTTCAGCCAGGAACCTCTTCTTAGCCAAGTCTGCTAGACCTCTGCTATTCCAAAAGATCCCTTTCATATGTCATCATGGAATTTTTTCTTGAGTTTCACTCTCGCATTTCTACGGACCGCCGACGTTGGATAAATCTTCCTCTTCCAGGATCGTTTAGGTTTATCTAATGCCGACACCTCCTCTACATGGTTTAAAGTCTGTTGTACCCCCGCCAGCAATGACGGGGAGTCAACGCGTGGCACAGACTCCGCATCTTCTGCCTCTCCTTTGGCGTCCGAAGAAGGCATCATTTCGTCACAAAAGTTCTCTAGCGTAGAGATACCCAAGTTATTAATATCAGCATCCGACAAAGGTTTAACTGCCGCTAACGCACGGATCAACTCAGAGGCTCTCTCAGCCTCTAAGTCTAAAATATCATTAACTGATTTAGCAATTTCTTTCCCATTAGACCCAAGTGATATTCCTATGTCATGTGCCTTACTAATAATCTCATGTTCAGAAAAATGCAGAATAAAACATTGCTTATTAACCGACATACCTGTCTGAGTCTCGACGTCCCTAAGCTTGGCGGCCCTCATAGCACGCCCAAGCTGAAAGTCGTCGGTGTCTGGCTGGTCCTGAACCCGGCTGCTGACGCGCCTGCCAGACATTACCGGGTCCGGATGTCCACCAAACGCGATCACCTCCTCCGTAGTCCAGACCCGTGGTGACTGGACCGTCTCCACGAGGCCTTCGGGCCTGGCAGGTATAGGAGAAGGGGAGGAGGAGGGTCTGGCGCCTCCAGAGCCTCCTCCCATAACTCCCACCGCCTACAGACCCACTCCAGCTAACGTCAGTGTCGGTGAATATGGTGCCGGAGAAGAATGTGCGGGTGAATAGGGGGCCACCTGCCCATAACTCACCCTCGCCGGGGAATCCTCCAGACGCCCCGCCAGGGACTGAAGCGCGTGCACCAGCGTAGCCGCGGGACTTGAAGGAAATATGCCCTAGGGGCACTAATAAAGTTGTTATTTATATTTCCTTATATCATGATAAATGTTTATTATTCATGCTAGAATTGTATTAACCGGAAACTTAGTACATGTGTGAATACATAGACAAACAGAGTGTCCCAAGTATGCCTCTACTTGACTAGCTTGTTTATCAAAGATGGTTATGTTTCCTGACCATAGACATGTGTTGTCATTTGATAAACAGGATCACATCATTAGAGAATGATGTGATGGACAAGACCCATCCGTTAGCTTAGCATAATGATCGTTAAGTTTTATTGCTATTGCTTTCTTCATGACTTACACATATTCCTCTGACTATGAGATTATACAACTCCCGAATACCGGAGGAACACCTTGTGTGCTATCAAACGTCACAACGTAACTGGGTGATTATAAAGATGCTCTACAGGTGTCTCTGAAGGTGTTTGTTGGGTTGGCATAAATCGAGATTAGGATTTGTCACTCCGAGTATCGGAGAGGTATCTCTGGGCCCTCTCGGTAATGCACATCATATGAAGCCTTGCAAGCAATGTGACTAATGAGTTAGTTGCGGGATGATGCATTACGGAACGAGTAAAGAGACTTGCCGGTAACGAGATTGAACTAGGTATGATGATACCGACGATCGAATCTCGGGCAAGTAACATACCGATGACAAAGGGAATAACGTATGTTGTTATGCGGTTTGACCGATAAAGATCTTCATAGAATATGTAGGAGCCAATATGAGCATCCAGGTTCCGCTATTGGTTATTGACTGAAGATGTGTCTCGGTCATGTCTACATAGTTCTCGAACCCATAGGGTCCGCACGCTTAACGTTCGATGACGATTTGTATTATGAGTTATGTGATTCGATGACCGAAGTTTGTTCGGAGTCCCGGATGAGATCACGGACATGACGAGGAGTCTCGAAAAGGTCGAGAGGTAAATATTCATATATTGGAAGGCTATATTTGGACATCGGAAAGGTTCCGAGTCATTTGGGTATTTTTCGGAGTACCGGGGAGTTACGGGAATTCACCGGGAGAAGTAATGGGCCTTATTGGGCCATACGGGAAAAGAGGAGGCAGGCCAAAGGGGAGGTGGCGCGCGCCCCCCCATGGGTCCGAATTGGACTAGGGGAAGGGGGCAGCGCCCCCCTTGCCTTTCCTACTCCCTCTCTCTTTCCTTCTTTCCTTCTCTCCTACTCCGAAAAAGGAAAGGGATTCCTACTAGGACTTGTAAGTCCTAGTAGGACTCCACACACTTGGCGCGCCCCTAGGAGGGCCGGCCTCTCTCCCTCCCTCCTTTATATACGTGGGCAGGGGGCACCCCAAAGACACAACAAGATTTGTCTTAGCCGTGTGCGGTGCCCCCTCCACAGTTACACACCTCGGTCATATCATCGTAGTGCTTAGGCGAAGCCCTGCACCAGTAACTTCATCATCACCGTCGCCACGCCGTCATGCTGACGGAACTCCCCCTCGTACTCAACTGGATCAAGAGCTCGAGGGACGTCATCGAGCTGAACGTGTGCTGAACTCGGAGGTGTCGTACGTTCGGTGCTTGATAGGTTGGATCGCGAAGACGTTTGAATACATCAACCGCGTTAAGCTAACGCTTCCGCTTTCGGTCTACGAGGGTACGTGGACATACTCTCCCCTCTTGTTGCTATGCATCTCCTAGATAGAACTTGCGTGAACGTAGGATTTTTTTTTGAAATTACACGTTCCCCAACAGTGGCATCCAAACCAGGTCTATGCGTAGATGATATGCACGAGTAGAACACAAAGAGTTGTGGGCGATAATAGTCATACTGCTTACCACCAACGTCTTACTTTGATTCGGCGGTATTGTTGGATGAAGCGGCCCGGAACGACATTACATGACCGTGTTCATGAGACTGGTTCTACCGACATGCTTTGCACACAGGTGGCTGGCGGGTGTCTGTTTCTCCAACTTTAGTTGAATCGAGTTTGACTACGGCCGGTCCTTGTTGAAGGTTAAAACAGCACACTTGACGAAAAATCGTTGTGGTTTTGATGCGTAGGTAAGAACGGTTCTTACTAGAAGCCCGTAGCAGCCACGTAAAACTTGCAACAACAAAGTAGAGGACGTCTAACTTGTTTTTGCAGGGCATGCTGTGATGTGATATGGTCAAGACATGATGTGATATACGTTATTGTATGAGATGATCATGTTTTGTAAAAGTTATCAGCAACTGGCAGGAGCCTTATGGTTGTCGCTTTATTGTATGAAATTCAATCGCCATGTAATTGCTTTACTTTATCACTATGCGGTAGCGATAGTCGTAGAAGCAATAGTTGGCGAGACGACAACGACGCTACGATGGAGATCAAGGTGTCAAGCCGGTGACGATGGAGATCATGACGGTGCTCTGGAGATGGAGATCAAAAGGCACAAGATGATGATGGCCATATCATGTCACATATTTTGATTGCATGTGATGTTTATATTTTATGCATCTTATTTTGCTTAGTACGGCGGTAGCATTATAAGATGATCCCTCACTAAATTTCAAGGTATAAGTGTTCTCCCTAAGTATGCACCATTGCGACAGTTCGTCGTGCCGAGACACCACGTGATGATCGGGTGTGATAAGCTCTACGTTCACATACAACGGGTGCAAGCCAGTTTTGCACGTGCAGAATACTCGGGTTAAACTTGACGAGCCTAGCATATGCAGATATGGCCTCGGAACACTGAGACCGAAAGGTCGAACGTGAATCATATAGTAGATATGATCAACATAGAGATGTTCACCATTGAAAACTACTCCATCTCACGCGATGATCGGACAGGGTTTAGTTGATATGGATCACGTGATCATTTAGATGACTAGAGGGATGTCTATCTAAGTGGGAGTTCTTAAGTAATATGATTAATTGAACTTTAATTTATCATGAACTTAGTCCTGATAGTTTTTGCATATCTATGTTGTTGTAGATCAATGGCCCGTGCTACCGTTCCCTTGAATTTTAATGCGTTCCTAGAGAAAGCTAAGTTGAAAGATGATGGTAGCAACTACACGGACTGGGTCTGTAACTTGAGGATTATCCTCATTGCTGCACAGAAGAATTATGTCCTTGATGCACCGCTAGGTGAAAGGCCTGCTGCAGGAGCAGATGCTGATGTTATGAACGTCTGGCAAGCTCGATCTGAGGACTACTCAATAGTTCAGTGTGCCATGCTTTACGGCTTAGAATCAGGACTTCAAAGACGTTTTGAACGTCATGGAGCATATGAGATGTTCCAAGAGTTGAAGTTATTGTTTCAAGCAAATGCCCGAGTTGAGAGATATGAAGTCTCCAACAAGTTCTATAGCTGCAAGATGGAGGAGAATTGTTCTGTCAGTGAACATATACTCAGAATGTCTGGGTACCATAACCACTTGACTCAACTGGGAGTTAATCTTCCTGATGATAGTGTCATTGACAGAGTTCTTCAATCACAGCCACCAAGCTATAAAGGCTTCGTGATGAACTATAATATGCAAGGGATGGAAAAGACAATTCCCGAGCTCTTCGCGATGCTAAAGGCTGCGGAGGTAGAAATCAAAAAGGAGCATCAAGTGTTGATGGTTAACAAGACCACTAGTTTCAAGAAAAAGGGCAAAGGGAAGAAGGGGAACTTCAAGAAGAATAGCAAGCAAGTTGCTACTCCCGGGAAGAAGCCCAAGTCTGGACCTAAGCCTGAAACTGAGTGCTTCTACTGCAAAGGGACTGGTCACTGGAAGCGGAACTGCCCCAAGTATTTGTGTAAAGCGCATGAAGAAACTCCATGCTGATGGGCTTTTGGAATCACTTGATTATGAATCACTTGATACTTGCGAACCATGCCTCATGGGCAAGATGACTAAAACTCCGTTCTCCGGAACAATGGAGCGAGCAACTGACTTATTGGAAATAATACATACTGATGTATGCGGTCTGATGAGTGTTGAGGCTCGCGGCGGGTATCGTTATTTTCTGACCTTCACAGATGATTTGAGCAGATATGGGTATATCTACTTAATGAAACATAAGTCTGAAACATTTGAAAAGTTTAAAGAATTTCAGAGTGAAGTGGAAAATCATCGTAACAAGAAAATAAAGTTTCTGCGATCTGATCGTGGAGGTGAATATTTGAGTTATGAGTTTGGTCTTCATTTGAAACAATGTGGAATAGTTTCGCAACTCACGCCACCTGGAACACCACAGCATAATGGTGTGTCCCGAACGTCGTAACCGTACTTTATTAGATATGGTGCGATCTATGATGTCTCTTACCGATTTACCACTATCATTTTGGGGTTATGCATTAGAGACAGCTGCATTCACGTTAAATAGGGCACCATCTAAATCCGTTGAGACGACACCGTATGAACTATGGTTTGGCAAGAAACCTAAGCTGTCGTTTCTTAAAGTTTGGGGCTGTGATGCTTATGAGAAAAAGCTTCAACCTAATAAGCTTGAACCCAAATCGGAGAAATGCGTCTTCATAGGATACCCAAAGGAGACTGTTGGGTACACCTTCTATCACAGATCCGAAGGCAAGATATTCGTTGCTAAGAATGGATCCTTTCTAGAGAAGGAGTTTCTCTCGAAAGAAGTGAGTGGGAGGAAAGTAGAACTTGATGAGGTAATTGTACCTTCTCCCGTATTGGAAAGTATGGAAAGTAGTTCATCACAGAAATCAGTTCCAGTGATGCCTACACCAATTAGTGAGGAAGTTAATGATGATGATCATGAAACTTTGGATCAAGTTACTACCGAACCTCGTAGGTCAACCAGAGTACGTTCCGCACCAGAGTGGTACAGTAATTCTATTCTGGAAGTCATGTTACTAGACCATGACGAACCTACGAACTATGAGGAAGCGATGATGAGCCCAGATTCCGCGAAATGGCTTGAGGCCATGAAATCTGAGATGGGATCCATGTATGAGAACAAAGTGTGGACTTTGGTTGACTTGCCCGATGATCGGCAAGCCATAGAAAATAAATGGATCTTCAAGAAGAAGACTGACGCTGACGGTAATGTTACTGTCTACAAAGCTCGACTTGTTGCAAAAGGTTTTCGACAAGTTCAAGGAGTTGACTACGATGAGACCTTCTCACCCGTAGCGATGCTTAAGTCTGTCCGAATCATGTTAGCAATTGTCGCATTTTATGATTATGAAATTTGGCAAATGGATGTCAAAACTGCATTCCTTAATGGATTACTTAAAGAAGAGTTGTATATGATGCAACCAGAAGGTTTTGTCGATCCTAAAGGTGCTAACAAAGTGTGCAAGCTCCAGCGATCCATTTATGGACTGGTGCAAGCATCTCGGAGTTGGAATATACGCTTTGATGAAGTGATCAAAGCATATGGTTTTATACAGACTTTTGGAGAAGCCTGTATTTACAAGAAAGTGAGTGGGAGCTCTGTAGCATTTCTGATATTATATGTGGATGACATATTGTTGATTGGAAATGATATAGAATTTCTAGATAGCATAAAAGGATACTTAAATAAGAGTTTTTCAATGAAAGACCTCGGTGAAGCTGCTTATATATTGGGCATCAAGATCTATAGAGATAGATCAAGACACTTAATCGGACTTTCATAAAGCACATACCTTGATAAAGTTTTGAAGAAGTTCAAAATGGATCAGTCAAAGAAAGGGTTCTTGCATGTGTTGCAAGTTGTGAAGTTGAGTAAGACTCAATGCCCCGACCACTGCAGAAGATAGAGAGAAAATGAAAGTCATTCCCTATGCCTCAGCCATAGGTTCTATCATGTATGCAATGCTGTGTACCAGACCTGATGTGTGCCTTGCTATAAGTTTAGCAGGGAGGTACCAAAGTAATCCAGGAGTGGATCACTAGACAGCGGTCAAAATTATCCTTAGAGGACTAAGGAAATGTTTCTCGGTAATGGAGGTGATAAAGAATTCGTCGTAAAGGGTTACGTCGATGCAAGCTTTGACATTAATCCAGATGACTCTAAGTCTCAATCTGAATACATATTGAATATGGGAGCAAATTGGCTAGAGTAGCTCCATGCAGAGCATTGTAGACATAGAAATTTGCAAATATAGATACGGATCTGAATGTGACAGACCCATTGACTAAACTTCTCTCACAAGCAAAACATGATCACACCTTAGTACTCTTTGGGTGTTAATCACATGGTGATGTGAACTAGATTACTGACTCTAGTAAACCCTTTGGCTGTTGGTCACATGGCGATGTGAACTATGGGTGTTAATCACATGGTGATGTGAACTATTCGTGTTAATCACATGGCGATGTGAACTAGATTATTGACTCGAGTGCAAGTGGGAGACTGAAGGAAATATGCCCTAGAGGCAATAATAAAGTTGATATTTATATTTCCTTATATCATGATAAATGTTTATTATTCATGCTAGAATTGTATTAACCAAAAACTTAGTACATGTGTGAATACATAGACAAACAGAGTGTCCCTAGTATGCCTCTACTTGACTAGCTTGTTTATCAAAGATGGTTATGTTTCCTGACCATAGACATGTGTTGTCATTTGATAAACAGGATCACATCATTAGAGAATGATCTGATGGACAAGACCCATCTGTTAGCTTAGCATAATGATCGTTAAGTTTTATTGCTATTGCTTTCTTCATGACTTATACATATTCCCCCTGACTATGAGATTATACAACTCCTGAATACCGGAGGAACACCTTGTGTGCTATCAAATGTCACAACATAACTGGGTGATTATAAAGATGCTCTACAGGTGTCTCCGAAGGTGTTTGTTGGGTTGGCATAAATCGAGATTAGGATTTGTCACTCCGAGTATCGGAGAGGTATCTCTGGGCCCTCTCGGTAATGCACATCATATGAAGCCTTGCAAGCAATGTGACTAATGAGTTAGTTGCGGGATGATGCATTACGGAATGAGTAAAGAGACTTGCCGGTAACGAGATTGAACTAGGTATGATGATACCGACGATCAAATCTCGGGCAAGTAACATACCGATGACAAAGGGAATAACGTATGTTGTTATGCGGTTTGACCGATAAAGATCTTCGTAGAATATGTAGGAGCCAATATGAGCATCCAGGTTCCACTATTGGTTATTGACCGGAGATGTGTCTCGGTCATGTCTACATAGTTCTCGAACCAGTAGGGTCCGCACGCTTAACGTTCGATGACGATTTGTATTATGAGTTATGTGATTTGATGACCGAAGTTTGTTCGGAGTCCCAAATGAGATCACAGACATGACGAGGAGTCTCGAAATGGTCGAGAGGTAAAGATTCATATATTGGAAGGCTATATTCGGATATTTTTCGGAGTACCGGGGAGTTACGGGAATTCACCGGGAGAAGTAATGGGCCTTATTGGGCCATACGGGAAAAGAGGAGGTAGGCCAAAGGGCAGGTGGCGCCCCCCCCCCCCCATGGGTCTGAATTGGACTAGGGGAAGGGGGCAGCGCCCCCCTTGCCCTTTCCTACTCCCTCTCTCTTTCCCTCTTTCCTTCTCTCCTACTCCGAAAAAGGAAAGGGATTCCTACTAGGACTTGGAAGTCCTAGTAGGACTCCATACACTTGGCGTGCCCCTAGAAGGGCCGGCCTTTCCCCCTCCCTCCTTTATATATGTGGGCAGGGGGCACCCCAAAGACACAACAAGATTTGTCTTAGCCATGTGCGGTGCCCCCCACCACAGTTACACACCTCGGTCATATCGTCGTAGTGCTTAGGCGAAGCCCTGCGCCGGTAACTTCATCATCACCGTCGCCACGTCGTCATGCTGACGAAACTCTCCCTCGTCCTCAACTAGATCAAGAGTTCGAAGGACGTCATCGAGCTGAACGTGTGCTGAACTCGGAGGTGTCGTACGTTCGGTGCTTGATCGGTTGGATCGCGAAGACGTTTGAATACATCAACCGCGTTAAGCTAACGCTTCCGCTTTCGGTCTACGAGGGTACGTGGACATACTCTCCCCTCTCGTTGCTATGCATCTCCTAGATAGTACTTGCGTGAACGTAGGATATTTTTTTTGAAATTGCACGTTCCCCAACAGTGGCATCCGAGCCAGGTCTATGCGTAGATGATATGCACGAGTAGAACACAAAGAGTTGTGGGCGATAATAGTCATACTGCTTACCACCAACGTCTTACTTTGATTCGGCGGTATTGTTGGATGAAGCGGCCCGGACCGACATTACATGACCGCGTTCATGAGACTGGTTCTACCGACGTGCTTTGCACACAGGTGGCTGGCGGGTGTCTGTTTCTCCAACTTTAGTTGAATCGAGTTTGACTACGGCCGGTCCTTGTTGAAGGTTAAAACAGCACACTTGACGAAAAATCGTTGTGGTTTTGATGCGTAGGTAAGAACGGTTCTTACTAGAAGCCCGTAGCAGCCACGTAAAACTTGCAACAACAAAGTAGAGGACGTCTAACTTGTTTTTGCAGGGCATGCTATGATGTGATATGGTCAAGACATGATGTGATATACGTTATTGTATGAGATGATCATGTTTTGTAAAAGTTATCGGCAACTAGCAGGAGCCTTATGGTTGTCGCTTTATTGTATGAAATGCAATCGCCATGTAATTGCTTTACTTTATCACTATGCGGTAGCGATAGTCGTAGAAGCAATAGTTGGCGAGACGACAACGACGCTACGATGGAGATCAAGGTGTCAAGCCGGTGACGATGGAGATCATGACGGTGCTCTGGAGATGGAGATCAAAAGGCACAAGATGATGATGGCCATATCATGTCACATATTTTGATTGCATGTGATGTTTATCTTTAATGCATCTTATTTTGCTTAGTACGGCGGTAGCATTATAAGATGATCCCTCACTAAATTTCAAGGTATAAGTGTTCTCCCTGAGTATGCACCATTGCGACAGTTCGTCGTGCCGAGACACCACATGATGATCGGGTGTGATAAGCTCTACGTTCACATACAACGGGTGCAAGCCAGTTTTGCACGTGCAGAATACTCGGGTTAAACATGACGAGCCTAGCATATGCAGATATGGCCTCGGAACACTGAGACCGAAAGGTCGAACATGAATCATATAGTAGATATGATCAACATAGAGATGTTCACCATTGAAAACTACTCCATCTCACGTGATGATCGGACAGGGTTTAGTTGATATGGATCACGTGATCATTTAGATGACTAGAGGGATGTCTATCTAAGTGGGAGTTCTTACGTAATATGATTAATTGAACTTTAATTTATCATGAACTTAGTCCTGATAGTTTTTGCATATCTATGTTGTTGTAGATCAATGGCCCGTGCTACCGTTCCCTTGAATTTTAATGCGTTCCTAGAGAAAGCTAAGTTGAAAGATGATGGTAGCAACTACACGGACTGGGTCCGTAACTTGAGGATTATCCTCATTGCTGCACAGAAGAATTATGTCCTTGATGCACCGCTAGGTGAAAGGCCTGCTGCAGGAGCAGATGCTGATGTTATGAACGTCTGGCAAGCTCGATCTGATGACTACTCGATAGTTCAGTGTGCCATGCTTTACGGCTTAGAATCGGGACTTCAAAGACGTTTTGAACGTCATGGAGCATATGAGATGTTCGAAGAGTTGAAGTTAATATTTCAAGCAAATGCCCGAGTTGAGATATATGAAGTCTCCAACAAGTTCTATAGCTGCAAGATGGAGGAGAATAGTTCTGTCAGTGAACATATACTCAGAATGTCTGGGTACCATAACCACTTGACTCAACTGGGAGTTAATCTTCCTGATGGTAGTGTCATTGACAGAGTTCTTCAATCACTGCCACCAAGCTATAAAGGCTTCGTGATGAACTATAATATGCAAGGGATGGAAAAGACAATTCCCGAACTCTTCGCGATGCTAAAGGCTGCGGAGGTAGAAATCAAAAAGGAGCATCAAGTGTTGATGGTTAACAAGACCACTAGTTTCAAGAAAAAGGGCAAAGGGAAGAAGGGGAACTTCAAGAAGAATAGCAAGCAAGTTGCTACTCCCGGGAAGAAGCCCAAGTCTGGACCTAAGCCTGAAACTGAGTGCTTCTACTGCAAAGGGACTGGTCACTGGAAGCGGAACTGCCCCAAGTATTTAGCGGATAAGAAGGATGGCAAAGTGAAAGGTATATTTGATATACATGTTATTGATGTGTACCTTACTAATGTTCATAGTAGCACCTGGGTATTTGATACTGGTTCTGTTGCTCATATTTGCAACTCGAAACAGGAGCTACGGATTAAACGAAGATTGGCTAAGGACGAGGTGACGATGCGCGTGGTAAATGGTTCCAAAGTCGATGTGATCGCCGTCGACACGCTACCTCTACATCTACCTTCGGGATTAGTTTTAGACCTAAATAATTGTTATTTGGTGCCAGCGTTGAGCATGAACATTATATCTGTATCTTGTTTGATGCGAGACGATTATTCATTTAAATCAGAGAATAATGGTTGTTCTATTTATATGAGTAATATCTTTTATGGTCATGCACCCTTGAGAAGTGGTCTATTTTTATTGAATCTCGACTGTAGTGATACACATATTCATAATATTGAAGCCAAAATATGCAAAGTTAATAATGATAGTGCAACTTATTTGTGGCACTGCCGTTTAGGCCATATTGGTGTAAAGCGCATGAAGAAACTCCATGCTGATGGGCTTTTGGAATCACTTGATACTTGCGAACCATGCCTCATGGGCAAGATGACTAAAACTCCGTTCTCCGGAACAATGGAGCGAGCAACTGACTTATTGGAAATAATACATACTGATGTATGCGGTCCGATGAGTGTTGAGCCTCGCGGCGGGTATTGTTATTTTCTGACCTTCACAGATGATTTGAGCAGATATGGGTATATCTACTTAATGAAACATAAGTCTGAAACATTTGAAAAGTTCAAAGAATTTCAGAGTGAAGTGGAAAATCATCGTAACAAGAAAATAAAGTTTCTGTGATCTGATCGTGGAGGTGAATATTTGAGTTATGAGTTTGGTCTTCATTTGAAACAATGTGGAATAGTTTCGCACCTCACGCCACCTGGAACACCACAGCGTAATGGTGTGTCCGAACATCGTCACCGTACTTTATTAGATGTGGTGCGATCTATGATGTCTCTTACCGATTTACCATTATCATTTTGGGGTTATGCATTAGAGAAAGCTGCATTCATGTTAAATAGGGCACCATCTAAATCTGTTGAGATGACACCGTATGAACTATGGTTTGGCAAGAAACCTAGGCTGTCATTTCTTAAAGTTTGGGGCTGCGATGCTTATGTGAAAAAGCTTCAACCTGATAAGCTCGAACCCAAATCGGAGAAATGCGTCTTCATAGGATACCCAAAGGAGACTGTTGGGTACACCTTCTATCACAGATCCGAAGGCAAGATATTCGTTGCTAAGAATGGATCCTTTCTAGAGAAGGAGTTTCTCTCGAAAGAAGTGAGTGGGAGGAAAGTAGAACTTGATGAGGTAATTGTACCTTCTCCCATATTGGAAAGTAGTTCATCACAGAAATCAGTTCCAGTGATGCCTACACCAATCAGTGAGGAAGTTAATGATGATGATCATGAATCTTCGGATCAAGTTACTACCGAACCTCGTAGGTCAACCAGAGTACGTTCCGCACCAGAGTGGTACGGTAATTCTATTCTAGAAGTCATGTTACTAGACCATGATGAACCTACGAACTATGAGGAAGCGATGATGAGCCCAGATTCCGCGAAATGGCTTGAGGCCATGAAATCTGAGATGGGATCCATGTATGAGAACAAAGTGTGGACTTTGGTTAACTTGCACGATGATCGGCAAGCCATAGAGAATAAATGGATCTTCAAGAAGAAGACTGACGCTGACGGTAATGTTACTGTCTACAAAGCTCGACTTGTTGCGAAAGGTTTTCGACAAGTTCAAGGAGTTGACTACGATGAGACCTTCTCACCCGTAGCGATGCTTAAGTCTGTCCGAATCATGTTAGCAATTGCCGCATTTTATGATTATGAAATTTGGCAAATGGATGTCAAAACTGCATTCCTTAATGGATTTCTTAAAGAAGAGTTGTATATGATGCAACCAGAAGGTTTTTTCGATCCTAAAGGTGCTAACAAAGTGTGCAAGCTCCAGCGATCCATTTATGGACTGGTGCAAGCATCTCGGAGTTGGAATATATGCTTTGATGAAGTGATCAAAGCATATGGTTTTATACAGACTTTTGGAGAAGCCTATATTTACAAGAAAGTGAGTGGGAGCTCTGTAGCATTTCTGATATTATATGTGGATGACATATTGTTGATTGGAAATGATATAGAATTTCTGGATAGCATAAAAGGATACTTAAATAAGAGTTTTTCAATGAAAGACCTCGGTGAAGCTGCTTATATATTGGGCATCAAGATCTATAGAGATAGATCAAGACGCTTAATAGGACTTTCACAAAGCACATACCTTGATAAAGTTTTGAAGAAGTTCAAAATGGATCAGTCAAAGAAAGGGTTCTTGCCTGTGTTGCAAGTTGTGAAGTTGAGTAAGACTCAATGCCCGACCACTGCAGAAGATAGAGAGAAAATGAAAGTCATTCCCTATGCCTCAGCCATAGGTTCTATCATGTACGCAATGCTATGTACCAGACCTGATGTGTGCCTTGCTATAAGTTTAGCACGGAGGTACCAAAGTAATCCAGGAGTGGATCACTAGACAGCGGTCAAAATTATCCTTAGAGGACTAAGGAAATGTTTCTCGGTAATGGAGGTGATAAAGAATTCATCGTAAAGGGTTACGTCGATGCAAGCTTTGACACTAATCTAGATGACTCTAAGTCTCAATCTGAATACATATTGAATATGGGAGCAAATTGGCTAGAGTAGCTCCATGCAGAGCATTGTAGACATAGAAATTTGCAAATATACATACGGATCTGAATGTGACAGACCCATTGACTAAACTTCTCTCACAAGCAAAACATGATCACACCTTAGTACTCTTTGGGTGTTAATCACATGGCGATGTGAACTAGATTACTGACTCTAGTAAACCCTTTGGGTGTTGGTCACATGGCGATGTGAACTATGGGTGTTAATCACATGGTGATGTGAACTATTCGTGTTAATCACATGGCGATGTGAACTAGATTATTGACTCTAGTGCAAGTGGGAGACTGAAGGAAATATGCCCTAGAGGCAATAATAAATTTGTTATTTATATTTCCTTATATCATGATAAATGTTTATTATTCATGCTAGAATTGTATTAACCGGAAACTTAGTACATGTGTGAATACATAGACAAACAGAGTGTCCCTAGTATGCCTCTACTTGACTAGCTTGTTTATCAAAGATGGTTATGTTTCCTGACCATAGACATGTGTTGTCATTTGATAAACAGGATCACATCATTAGAGAATGATGTGATTGACAAGACCCATCCGTTAGCTTAGCATAATGATCGTTAAGTTTTATTGCTATTGCTTTCTTCATGACTTATACATATTCCTCTGACTATGAGATTATACAACTCCCGAATACCGGAGGAACACCTTGTGTGATATCAAACGTCACAACATAACTGGGTGATTATAAAGATGCTCTACAAGTGTCTCCAAAGGTGTTTGTTGGGTTGGCATAAATCGAGATTAGGATTTGTCACTCCGAGTATCGGAGAGGTATCTCTGGGCCCTCTCGGTAATGCACATCATATGAAGCCTTGCAAGCAATGTGACTAATGAGTTAGTTCCGGGATGATGCATTACGGAACGAGTAAAGAGACTTGCCGGTAACGATATTGAACTAGGTATGATGATACCGACGATCGAATCTCGGGCAAGTAACATACCGATGACAAAGGGAATAACGTATGTTGTTATGCGGTTTGACCGATAATGATATTCGTAGAATATGTAGGAGCCAATATGAGCATCCAGGTTCTGCTATTGGTTATTGACCGGAGATGTTTCTCGGTCATGTCTACATAGTTCTCGAACCCGTAGGGTCCTCACACTTAACGTTCGATGACGATTTGTATTATGAGTTATGTGATTTGATGACCGAAGTTTGTTCAAAGTCCCAGATGAGATCACGGACATGACGAGGAGTCTTGAAATGGTCGAGAGGTAAAGATTCATATATTGGAAGGCTATATTCGGACATCGGAAAGGTTCCGAGTGATTCGGGTATTTTTTGGAGTACCGGGGAGTTACGGGAATTCTCCGGGAGAAGTAATGGGCCTTATTAGGCCATACGGGAAAAGAGGAGGCAGGCCAAAGGGGAGGTGGCGCCCCCCCCCCCATGGGTCCGAATTGGACTAGGGGAAGGGGGCAGCGCCCCCCTTGCCCTTTCCTACTCCCTCTCTCTTTCCCTCTTTCCTTCTCTCCTACTCCGAAAAAGGAAAGGGATTCCTACTAGGACTTGGAAGTCCTAGTAGGACTCCATGCACTTGGCGCGCCCCTAGGAGGGCCGGCCGCTCTCCCTCCCTCCTTTATATACGTGGGAAGGGGGCACCCCAAAGACACAACAAGATTTGTCTTAGCCGTGTGCGGTGCCCCCCTCCACAGTTACACACCTCGGTCATATCGTCGTAGTGCTTAGGCGAAGCCCTGCGCCGGTAACTTCATCATCACCGTCGCCATGCCGTCATGCTGACGGAACTCTCCCTCGTCCTCAACTGGATCAAGAGCTCGAGGGACGTCATCGAGCCGAACGTGTGCTGAACTCGGAGGTGCCGTACGTTCGGTGCTTGATCGGTTGGATCGCGAAGACGTTTGACTAGATCAACCACGTTAAGCTAACGCTTCCACTTTCGGTCTACGAGGGTACGTGGACATACTCTACCCTCTCATTGCTATGCATCTCCTAGATAGAACTTCCGTGAACGTAGGATTTTTTTTTTGAAATTGCACGTTCCCCAATAGTGGCATCCGAGCTAGGTCTATGCGTAGATGATATGCACGAGTAGAACACAAAGAGTTGTGGGCGATAATAGTCATACTGCTTACCACCAACATCTTACTTTGATTCGGCGGTATTGTTGGATGAAGCGGCCCGGACCGACATTGCATGACCGCGTTCATGAGACTGGTTCTACCGACGTGCTTTGCACACAGGTGGCTGGCGGGTGTCTATTTCTCCAACTTTATTTGAATCGAGTTTGACTATGGCCGGTCCTTGTTGAAGGTTAAAACAGCACACTTGACAAAAAATCATTGTGGTTTTGATGCGTAGGTAAGAACGGTTCTTGCTAGAAGCCCGTAGCAGCCACGTAAAACTTGCAACAACAAAGTAGAGGACGTCTAACTTGTTTTTGCAGGGCATGCTGTGATGTGATATGGTCAAGACATGATGTGATATACGTTATTGTATGAGATGATCATGTTTTGTAAAAGTTATCGGCAACTGGCAGGAGCCTTATGGTTGTCTCTTTATTATATGAAATGCAATCGCCATGTAATTGCTTTACTTTATCACTATGCGGTAGCAATAGTCGTAGAAGCAATAGTTGGCGAGATGACAACGACGCTACGATGGAGATCAAGGTGTCAAGCCGGTGACGATGGAGATCATGACGGTGCTCTTCAGATGGAGATCAAAAGGCACAAGATGATGATGGCCATATCATGTCACATATTTTGATTGCATGTGATGTTTATCTTTAATGCATCTTATTTTGCTTAGTACGGCGGTAGCATTATAAGATGATCCCTCACTAAATTTCAAGGTATAAGTGTTCTCCCTAAGTATGCACCGTTGCGACAGTTCGTCGTGCCGAGACACCACGTGATGATCGGGTGTGATAAGCTCTACGTTCACATACAACGGGTGCAAGCCAGTTTTGCACGTGCAGAATACACGGGTTAAACTTGACGAGCCTAGCATATGCAGATATGGCCTCGGAACACTGAGACCGAAAGGTCGAACATGAATCATATAGTAGATATGATCAACATAGAGATGTTCACCATTGAAAACTACTCCATCTCACGTGATGATCGGACAGGGTTTAGTTGATATGGATCACGTGATCATTTAGATGACTAGAGGGATGCCTATCTAAGTGGGAGTTCTTAAGTAATATGATTAATTGAACTTTAATTTATCATGAACTTAGTCCTGATAGTTTTTGCATATCTATGTTGTTGTAGATCAATGGCCCGTGCTACCGTTCCCTTGAATTTTAATGCGTTCCTAGAGAAAGCTAAGTTGAAAGATGATGGTAGCAACTACACGGACTGGGTCCGTAACTTGAGGATTATCCTCATTGCTGCACAGAAGAATTATGTCCTTGATGCACCGCTAGGTGAAAGGCCTGCTGCAGGAGCAGATGCTGATGTTATGAACGTCTGGCAAGCTCGATCTGATGACTACTCGATAGTTCAGTGTGCCATGCTTTACGGCTTAGAATCGGGACTTCAAAGATGTTTTGAACGTCATGGAGCATATGAGATGTTCCAAGAGTTGAAGTTAATGTTTCAAGCAAATGCCCGAGTTGAGAGATATGAAGTCTCCAACAAGTTCTATAGCTGCAAAATGGAGGAGAATAGTTCTGTCAGTGAACATATACTCAGAATGTCTGGGTACCATAACCACTTGACTCAACTGGGAGTTAATCTTCCTGATGATAGTGTCATTGTCAGAGTTCTTCAATCACTGTCACCAAGCTATAAAGGCTTCGTGATGAACTATAATATGCAAGGGATGGAAAAGACAATTCCCGAGCTCTTCGCGATGCTAAAGGCCGCGGAGGTAGAAATCAAAAAGGAGCATCAAGTGTTGATGGTTAACAAGACCACTAGTTTCAAGAAAAAGGGCAAAGGGAAGAAGGGGAACTTCAAGAAGAATAGCAAGCAAGTTGCTACTCCCGGGAAGAAGCCCAAGTCTGGACCTAAGCCTGAAACTGAGTGCTTCTACTGCAAAGGGACTGGTCACTGGAAGCGGAACTGCCCCAAGTATTTAGCGGATAAGAAGGATGGCAAAGTGAAAGGTATATTTGATATACATGTTATTGATGTGTACCTTACTAATGTTCGTAGTAGCACTTGGGTATTTGATAATGGTTCTGTTGCTCATATTTGCAACTCGAAACAGGAGCTACGGATTAAATGAAGATTGGCTAAGGACGAGGTGATGATGCGCGTGGGAAATGGTTCCAAAGTCGATGTGATCGTCGTCGGCACGCTACCTCTACATCTACCTTCGGGATTAGTTTTAGACCTAAATAATTGTTATTTGGTGCCAGCGTGGAGCATGAACATTATATCTGGATCTTGTTTGATGCGAGACGGTTATTCATTTAAATCAGAGAATAATGGTTGTTCTATTTATATGAGTAATATCTTTTATGGTCATGCACCCTTGAGAAGTGGTCTATTTTTGTTGAATCTCGACTGTAGTGATACACATATTCATAATATTGAAGCCAAAAGATGCAAAGTTAATAATTATAGTGCAACTTATTTGTGGCACTGCCGTTTAGGTCATATTGGTGTAAAGCGCATGAAGAAACTCCATGCTGATGGGCTTTTGGAATCACTTGATTATGAATCATTTGATACTTGCGAACCATGCCTCATGGGCAAGATGACTAAAACTCCGTTCTCCGGAACAATGGAGCGAGCAACTGACTTATTGGAAATAATACATACTGATGTATGCGGTCCGATTAGTGTTGAGGCTCGCGGCGGGTATCGTTATTTTCTGACCTTCACAGATGATTTGAGCAGATGTGGGTATATCTACTTAATGAAACATAAGTCTGAAACATTTGAAAAGTTCAAAGAATTTCAGAGTGAAGTGGAAAATCATCGTAACAAGAAAATAAAGTTTCTGCGATATGATCGTGGAGGTGAATATTTGAGTTATGAGTTTGGTCTTCATTTGAAACAATGTGGAATAGTTTCGCAACTCACGCCACCTGGAACACCACAGCGTAATGGTGTGTCCGAACGTCGTAACCGTACTTTATTAGATATGGTGCGATCTATGATGTCTCTTACCGATTTACCACTATCATTTTGGGGTTATGCACTAGAGACAGCTGCATTCATGTTAAATAGGGCACCATCTAAATCCGTTGAGACGACACCGTATGAACTATGGTTTGGCAAGAAACCTAAGCTGTCGTTTCTTTAAGTTTGAGGCTGCGATGCTTATGTGAAAAAGCTTCAACCTGATAAGCTCAAACCCAAATCGGAGAAATGCGTCTTCATAGGATACCCAAAGGAGACTGTTGGGTACACCTTCTATCACAGATCCAAAGGCAAGATATTCGTTGCTAAGAATGGATCCTTTCTAGAGAATGAGTTTCTCTCGAAAGAAGTGAGTGGGAGGAAAGTAGAACTTGATGAGGTAATTGTACCTTCTCCCGTATTGGAAAGTAGTTCATCACAGAAATCAGTTCCAGTGATGCCTACACCAATCAGTGAGGAAGTTAATGATGATGATCATGAAACTTCAGATCAAGTTACTACCGAACCTCGTAGGTCAACCAGAGTACGTTCTGCACCAGAGTGGTACGGTAATTCTGTTCTGGAAGTCATGTTACTAGACCATGATGAACCTACGAACTATGAGGAAGCGATGATGAGCCCAGATTCCGTGAAATGGCTTGAGGCCATGAAATCTGAGATGGGATCCATGTATGAGAACAAAGTGTGGACTTTGGTTGACTTGCCCGATGATCGGCAAGCCTTAGAGAATAAATGGATCTTCAAGAAGAAGACTGACGATGGCGGTAATGTTACTGTCTACAAAGCTCGACTTGTTGCAAAAGGTTTTTGACAAGTTCAAGGAGTTGACTACGATGAGACCTTCTCACCCGTAGCGATGCTTAAGTCTGTCCGAATCATGTTAGCAATTGCCGCATTTTATGATTATGAAATTTTGCAAATGGATGTCAAAACTGCATTCCTTAATGGATTTCTTAAAGAAGAGTTGTATATGATGCAACCAGAAGGTTTTGTCAATCCTAAAGGAGCTAACAAAGTGTGCAAGCTCCAGTGATCCATTTATGGACTGGTGCAAGCATCTCGGAGTTGGAATATACGCTTTGATGAAGTGATCAAAGCGTATGGTTTTATACAGACTTTTGGAGAAGCCTGTATTTACAAGAAAGTGAGTGGGAGCTCTGTAGCATTTCTGATATTATGTGTGGATGACATATTGTTGATTGGAAATGATATAGAATTTCTGGATAGCATAAAAGGATACTTAAATAAGAGTTTTTCAATGAAAGACCTCGATGAAGCTGCTTATATATTGGGCATCAAGATCTATAGAGATAGATCAAGACGCTTAATAGGACTTTCACAAAGCACATACCTTGATAAAGTTTTGAAGAAGTTCAAAATGGATCAGTCAAAGAAAGGGTTCTTGCCTGTGTTGCAAGTTGTGAAGTTGAGTAAGACTCAATGCCCGACCACTGCAGAAGATAGAGAGAAAATGAAAGTCATTCCCTATGCCTCAGCCATAGGTTCTATCATGTATGCAATGCTGTGTACCAGACCTGATGTGTGCCTTGCTATAAGTTTAGCAGGGAGGTACCAAAGTAATCCAGGAGTGGATCACTAGACAGCGGTCAAAATTATCCTTAGAGGACTAAGGAAATGTTTCTCGGTAATGGAGGTGATAAAGAATTCGTCATAAAGGGTTACATCGATGCAAGCTTTGACACTAATCCAGATGACTCTAAGTCTCAATCTGAATACATATTGAATATGGGAGCAAATTGGCTAGAGTAGCTCCATGCAGAGCATTGTAGACATAGAAATTTGCAAATATACATACGGATCTGAATGTGACAGACCCATTGACTAAACTTCTCTCACAAGCAAAACATGATCACACCTTAGTACTCTTTGGGTGTTAATCACATGGCGATGTGAACTAGATTACTGACTCTAGTAAACCCTTTGGGTGTTGGTCACATGGCGATGTGAACTATGGGTGTTAATCACATGGTGATGTGAACTATTCGTGTTAATCACATGGCGATGTGAACTAGATTATTGACTCTAGTGCAAGTGGGAGACTGAAGGAAATATGCCCTAGAGGCAATAATAAAGTTGTTATTTATATTTCCTTATATCATGATAAATGTTTATTATTCATGCTAGAATTGTATTATCCGGAAACTTAGTACATGTGTGAATACATAGACAAACAGAGTGTCCCTAGTGTGCCTCTACTTGACTAGCTTGTTTATCAAAGATGGTTATGTTTCCTGACCATAGACATGTGTTGTCATTTGATAAACAAGATCACATCATTAGAGAATGATGTGATGGAAAACACCCATCCGTTAGCTTAGCATAATGATCGTTAATTTTTATTGCTATTGCTTTCTTCATGACTTATACATATTCCTCTGACTATGAGATTATACAACTCCCGAATACCGGAGGAACACCTTGTATGCTATCAAACGTCACAACGTAACTGGGTGATTATAAAGATGCTCTACAGGTGTCTCCGAAGGTGTTTGTTGGGTTGGCATAAATCGAGACTATGATTTGTCACTCCGAGTATCGGAGAGGTATCTCTGGGCCCTCCCGGTAATGCACATCATATGAAGCCTTGCAAGCAATGTGACTAATGAGTTAGTTGTGGGATGATGCATTACGAAACGAGTAAAGAGACTTGCCAGTAACGAGATTGAACTAGGTATGATGATACCGACGATCGAATCTCGGGCAAGTAACATACCGATGACAAAGGGAATAACGTATGTTGTTATGAGCTTTGACCGATAAAGATCTTCGTAGAATATGTAGGAGCCAATATGAGCATCCAAGTTCCGCTATTGGTTATTGACCGGAGATGTGTCTCGGTCATGTCTACATAGTTCTCGAACCCGTAGGGTCCGCACGCTTAACGTTCGATGACGATTTGTATTATGAGTTATGTGATTTGATGACCGAAGTTTGTTCGGAGTCCCGGATGAGATCACGGACATGACAAGGAGTCTCGAAATGGTCGAGAGGTAAAGATTCATATATTGGAAGGATATATTCGGACATCGGAAAGGTTCCGAGTGATTCGGGTATTTTTCGGAGTACCGGGGAGTTACGGGAATTCACGGGGAGAAGTAATGGGCCTTATTGAGCCATACGGGAAAAGAGGAGGCAGGCCAAAGGGGAGGTGGCGCGCGCCCCCCCATGGGTCCGAATTGGACTAGGGGAAGGGGGCAGCGCCCCCTTGCCCTTTCCTACTCCCTCTCTCTTTCCCTCTTTCCTTCTCTCCTACTCCGAAAAAGGAAAGGGATTCCTACTAGGACTTGGAAG
The DNA here is from genome assembly GCA_011799875.1 of Thinopyrum elongatum. NCBI lineage: Eukaryota > Viridiplantae > Streptophyta > Magnoliopsida > Poales > Poaceae > Thinopyrum > Thinopyrum elongatum. The sequence continues at coordinate 288,835,760 of CM022303.1, read as the reverse complement.
TCCTAGTAGGACTCCATACACTTGGCCGCCCCTAGGAGGGCCGGCCTCTCTCCCTCCCTCCTTTATATACGTGGGCAGGGGGCACCCCAAAGACACAACAAGATTTGTCTTAGCCGTGTGCAGTGCCCCCTCCATAGTTACACACCTCGGTCATATCGTCGTAGTGCTTAGGCGAAGCCCTGCTCCAGTAACTACATCATCACCGTCGCCACGCCATCGTGCTGACGGAACTCTCCCTCGTCCTCAACTGGATCAAGAGCTCGACGGACGTCATTGTGCTGAACGTGTGCTGAACTCGGAGGTGCCGTACGGTCGGTGCTTGATCGGTTGGATCGTGAAGACGTTCGACTACATCAACCGCGTTAAGCTAATGCTTCCGCTTTCGGTCTACGAGGGTACGTGGACATACTCTCCCCTCTCGTTGCTATGCATCTCCTAGATAGAACTTGCGTGAACGTAGGATTTTTTTTTGAAATTGCTCGTTCCACAATAGTGGCATCCGAGCCAGGTCTTTGTGTAGATGATATGCACGAGTAGAACACAAAGAGTTGTGGGCGATAATAGTCATACTGCTTACCACCAACGTCTTACTTTGATTCAGCGGTATTGTTGGATGAAGCGGCCCGGACCGACATTACATGATCGCTGTAACATCCCAAATTTTCAATTTGGAATGTTATACATAGGTCATCATATGCATATCATATTTTATTTGCATTTCGTTTGTGATCCTAGAAATCTTAAGCAACTCAAGGACCCACGGAGAGAGTTGGGGATTTCATTTATTTTCATATTTGAATTTTCTCAAATATTGAAAAGAGGATCATTTTGGTTTTAATTATTTTTCTCTCCAAAAATATTTCCAATATAAAAACATATGAGAGGAGATAATATGACTTCTCCAAAATAAAAGAAATATTGGAGGAAAAATGTTAAAATAAAATAAATAATTTTATTTGGATTTTATTGCTGTTTTATTTGAATTAGGAAAAAAATATGCATTTTTTTCAAAATTGCATTTTTAGGCCAAGAAAATGTTCACTTTGTTCTAAATATTTTATTTAGACGGTGAAAATTGTTTTTGGCATTTTTAGAATTTTTTTTTATTTATTCTATTAGGATTTTTTTTCGGCGGAATCTTATAAAAAAAACTCCCGTCGAACTGGGCCGGCCCAGCTAGCGCCAGGCCGCGGCCCAGCCGCCACCGCCTCGTCCCCGTCCCCGGGACGGACTCCCGCCGCCGCCGCCGAGTCCGGCTCGGCCACGCCTCGCCACCGCCTCCACCATGCCCCCTCCCCCAAGCCACCACCCCCCCCGAGCTCCTTATAAGGCCGAGCCGCCCCCCCCCCCTCTCCTCATCGCGCCCTGCCGCAGCCGCAGCCCCGTCGCCGAGCCGCGCCTCCGACGCTGCTGCCGTCGCTGCCCGCTGCGCCACCTCGCCCGCGCCGCGCCACCCCGCCCCGCAGCCGCCACCGCCCCGCCGGATCCTGCCGCCGTTGACCTCGTCGCCGCCGCCGGTTTTGTTCCGGTCCGTTCGGTTTTTTTTTAAACCCTATATCTACTCCGGTTTTTTTTACCGATCGGTTTTATCTGTTTTCTCGGTTTTTTCTCGATTTAGATCTAATATGCGAACGTTCGTTCGTTTAGTTCTGTAACGAACGAATTCGTTCGTTAGATTCTGTTAGCGGACGTTCGTCCGATAGATTTTTCTTTTTTCTATTTTATTTTCAGCCAAGGACCTATCCACGATTATTTTTATCGCAGATTAGCCCCTGATCTTCAAACCCTCGCCGTTTCTAAACCGTTCGTCCAAATCCAGTGAAACCAACGCCAAAATCTTCGTCTCGAACCCCTCTTTCTGTTTAATCAACTTGAACATGATTTTGACAATTTAAAATTTGGTTTCAAGCAGATTTGTTTTCGAAGTTCTTTTGACCGTAGTTTCAGTTCCGTAGCTCCGATTCGATTGATTCTTTTTGCAGATCGAATCTCTTCAGTTGAACTTTCAGATTTGATCTTATTATTTGAGTTTTACCCTTGCATCTATGCTTGATTGCTTATGTATGCTATTGTTTGGTTGCGATAGAATTCTCGGAGTGCGAAGCGTGCTACTACGAGTCTCTAGGGTTTGCAGATCGTCAGCAAGGCAAGTAACACATTGATCATATCCCTTCATTACCCAGTTTTTATGCATTAGTTACAATCCTCAAACACTGCATGATTAGGATGTGATTAACTTGTGGGTATTGGGAAGTAGATGATGAGGTAGAACCTATTGCCCTTTATTATCAAACCCTTAGGAGTTTCTTCTACGCTATGCTTATATTGCCATGCTATGCTTGTAGACGTGGATTGGGTTTTGAGTGTATCCATGACAGATGTGAGATTGTTAATTAATGGTTAACTTAAGGTGACTACTTAAATGCACATCTGGGTGGATTGGTTGCAGGCACCTGGGGATATACCAGTGTTGTCTTTTTGGTTCGCCACCCAGGCTCAAAGGGATCATAAGATTATTCATGCTAGAAACTTCCGTGTGCAGCCACAAGCTATTATGGGCTCTAGCATAGTTGAGTATGTTGCATGACCTCTTTCAGTGGTAGGCTAGCAGATGTAGGGGAAAGTAGGTGTAACTGTCTACCCAGAGTAAAGAGTTAATGCTTCTGAAAGACTGTGTCTCGGTCATCCATTTCTCAAACACCATGTAGTGCGAGAAATCCAACGGAGGAGATCGAGTCTTGTGGGGAAAAGTGCGCAAACCTCTGCAGAGTGTATAAACTAATCATGATTAGCCGTGTCCCCGGTTATGGACATCTTGAGTATCTGGTACTTGAATTATTGATTTGATCCCATCACTCTAAATTAATTTGTTGGGTTTAATGATTACTTTTAACTGGGATTTAGATGGGGATTTACCTTCTCAATGTTTAACAACCACCATGATAGTTAAATAAAACATATTCCTTTGATGTAGGGAAAAATTGGCTTTTTGCAAAACAATATAACCCTAGAGCTTTTCCACCAGCCAAATATGCATGTAGTGATAGCAATTATCTGTTCATTGCTCTACTGTGTTATATTGCCAGCATATTCCATGTGCTGACCCATTTCGGGCTGCAACATATCATGTTGCAGACTTTTCAGACGAAGAGTAAGGTGCGCTAGGTCGTTGTCATGCACTCAGCTATGCCGTTGGAGTTGATGGACTCACTTTATCTTCCAAGCCTTCCGCTGTTATCTTATATAGATGGCCTTAAGCCATATTTATTGTAATAAGTTCTCTTTTGAGACATTCGATGTAATAAGTGTATGATTGCACTCTGTTATAAATTCTTCGAGTACTGTGTGTGTGTCAGCATTACCGATCCAGGGATGACACTTGAACACAGATATTTGACCATCTAAGGTCGGATCGCTACAACCGCGTTCATGAGACTGGTTCTACCGACGTGCTTTGCACACAGGTGGCTGGCGGGTGTCTGTTTCTCCAACTTTAGTTGAATCGAGTTTGACTACGGCCGGTCCTTGTTGAAGGTTAAAACAGCACACTTGACGAAAAATCGTTGTGGTTTTGATGCGTAGCTAAGAATGGTTCTTGCTAGAAGCCCGTAGCAGCCACGTAAAACTTGCAACAACAAAGTAGAGGACGTCTAACTTGTTTTTGCAGGGCATGCTATGATGTGATATGGTCAAGACATGATGTGATATACGTTATTGTATGAGATGATCATGTTTTGTAAAAGTTATCGGCAACTGGCAGGAGCCTTATGGTTGTCGCTTTATTGTATGAAATGCAATCGCCATGTAATTGCTTTACTTTATCACTATGCGGTAGCAATAGTCGTAGAAGCAATAGTTGGCGAGACGACAACGACGCTACGATGGAGATCAAGGTGTCAAGCCGGTGACGATGGAGATCATGACGGTGCTCTTCAGATGGAGATCAAAAGGCACAAGATGATGATGGCCATATCATGTCACATATTTTGATTGCATGTGATGTTTATCTTTAATGCATCTTATTTTGCTTAGTACGGCGGTAGCATTATAAGATGATCCCTCACTAAATTTCAAGGTATAAGTGTTCTCCCTGAGTATGCACCGTTGCGACAGTTCATCGTGCCGAGACACCACGTGATGATCGGGTGTGATAAGCTCTACGTTCACATACAACGGGGGCAAGCCAGTTTTGCACGTGCAGAATACTCGGGTTAAACTTGACAAGCCTAGCATATGCAGATATGGCCTCGGAACACTGAGACCGAAAGGTCGAACGTGAATCATATAGTAGATATGATCAACATAGAGATGTTCACCATTGAAAACTACTCCATCTCACGTGATGATCGGACAGGGTTTAATTGATATGGATCACGTGATCATTTAGATGACTAGAGGGATGTCTATCTAAGTGGGAGTTCTTAAGTAATATGATTAATTGAACTTTAATTTATCATGAACTTAGTCCTGATAGTTTTTGCATATCTATGTTGTTGTAGATCAATGGCCCGTGCTACCGTTCCCTTGAATTTTAATGCGTTCCTAGAGAAAGCTAAGTTGAAAGATGATGGTAGCAACTACACGGACTGGGTCCGTAACTTGAGGATTATCCTCATTGCTGCACAGAAGAATTATGTCCTTGATGCACCGCTAGGTGAAAGGCCTGCTGCAGGAGCAGATGCTGATGTTATGAACGTCTGGCAAGCTCGATCTGATGACTACTCGATAGTTCAGTGTGCCATGCTTTACGGCTTAGAATCGGGACTTCAAAGACGTTTTGAACGTCATGGAGCATATGAGATGTTCCAAGAGTTGAAGTTAATATTTCAAGCAAATGCCCGAGTTGAGAGATATGAAGTCTCCAACAAGTTCTATAGCTGCAAGATGGAGAAGAATAGTTCTGTCAGTGAACATATACTCAGAATGTCTGGGTACCATAACCACTTGACTCAACTGGGAGTTAATCTTCCTGATGATAGTGTCATTGACAGAGTTCTTCAATCACTGCCACCAAGCTATAAAGGCTTCGTGATGAACTATAATATGCAAGGGATGGAAAAGACAATTCCCGAACTCTTCGCGATGCTAAAGGCTGCGGAGGTAGAAATCAGAAAGGAGCATCAAGTGTTGATGGTTAACAAGACCACTAGTTTCAAGAAAAAGGGCAAAGGGAAGAAGGGGAACTTCAAGAAGAATAGCAAGCAAGTTGCTACTCCCGGGAAGAAGCCCAAGTCTGGACCTAAGCCTGAAACTGAGTGCTTCTACTGCAAAGGGGCTGGTCACTGGAAGCGGAACTGCCCCAAGTATTTAGCGGATAAGAAGGATGGCAAAGTGAAAGGTATATTTGATATACACACGGAGAGTAGGATCCTGCAAGTTGATCGATCTTTGGTGTTCTCTAAACTCGACTTGAGGTTGGGTTATCACCAGATCCGTGTCCGTGAAGAGGATATTCCGAAGACTGCATTCGTTACTCGCTTCGGTTCATACGAGTACACCGTCATGTTGTTTGGCTTAACAAACGCTCCAACTACCTTCTCCCGCTTAATGAATTACATATTCATGGATTACCTCGACAAATTCGTCATGGTATATCTGGATGATATTCTGGTTTATTCGAAGAACAAAGAAGAACATGCTGAGCACCTTCGTCTTGTTCTAGAGAGACTTCGAGAGCACAAGTTATATGCCAAGTACTCTAAGTGCGAATTCTGGCTTTCTGAGGTAACCTACCTTGGACATGTCATTTCCATGGATGGTATCGCAGTTAACCCGGAGCGAGTTCAGGCTATTCTTGACTGGACCCCTCCGAAGAATGTCAAGCAAGTCAGAAGTTTTCTCGGGCTTGCAAGTTATTGTCGTCGTTTCATCGAAAATTTCTCCAAGATTGCCAAGCCCCTGACTAATCTGCTCCACAAAGGCGTTAAGTTTGAGTGGACAGACAAATGTCAGGAAAGCTTCCAGACTCTTAAGGACAAGCTGACTTCTGCCCCAGTCCTTGCTCCTCCAGACTCTCGCAAAGATTTTGTGATCTTCTGCGACGCCTCTCGCCAAGGACTAGGTTGCGTCCTAATGCAAGAGCGAAGAGTAATTGCTTATGCTTCGCGACAACTGCGTCCACATGAAGAGAATTACCCAGTGCATGTCCTTGAACTAGCTGCTGTCATTTATGCTTTGAAGCAGTGGCGTCATTACCTCCTTGGTAATCGGTGTGAGATTTACACCGATCATCAGAGCTTGAAGTACTTATTCACTCAACCGGAACTTAATCTTTGTCAGCAGCGTTGGTTGGAAACAATCATCGATTATGACTGTGGTATTTCATACACTCCTGGCAAAGCTAATGTGATGGCTGATGCCTTGAGCCGCAAGTCATATTGTAGTAACCTCATGGTAAAGCAAGCTCAACCCCAGCTATATGAAGAATTGCGCAAGCTGAACCTTTGTATCATTCCGCAAGGTTCTCTTAATAACCTTGTGATACAGCCAGATCTTGAGAAAGCTGTCAAGATTGCGCAGGCTAAAGATGCTGAAATTGGTCTAATGAAGAAAGAGCTTCACCTTGAAAAATACAGGGATTTCTCGATTGCTGAAGATGGAACCTTGTACTTCCGAGACCGCATTGTAGTACCTCGCTTCGAGCTGATGACTGACAAAGTCATGAAGGAGGCCCATGATACACCGCTATCTATCCATCCGGGTAGTACCAAGATGTATCGAGATCTTCATCAAAGGTACTGGTGGTCTAGAATGAAGCAAGATATTGCTCGTTATGTTGCTGAGTGTGACGTTTGTCGTCGCGTGAAGACAGAACATCAGAAACCTGCTGGAATTCTGCAACCACTTCCTATTCCTCTATGGAAGTGGGATAAAGTGCAGATGGACTTCATTACTGGTCTTCCCAAGTCTCAGAAGGGTCACGATGCTATTCTTGTCGTTGTCGATCAATTCTCCAAGGTTGCACACTTTCTGCCAGTTAAGGAGACTATTACTGCTAGTCAGTTAGCAGAGCTATATATCTCCAGAATTGTTTCACTCCATGGTATTCCCAAGGAAATCAGTTCAGACCGTGGCAGCATTTTTACTGGCCATTTCTGGGAAAGTTTCCAGAAAGCAATGGGAACTCATATTACTTGGAGTTCAGCTTATCATCCCCAATCCCAAGGTCAAGTTGAGCGCGTTAATCAAGTGCTTGAAGATATGCTTCGAGCTTGTGTTATATCCTTCGGTAAGAAATGGGAGGAATCTCTCCCGTATGCCGAGTTCTCTTATAACAACAGCTACCAAGCCAGCTTAAAAATGGCCCCCTTTGAGGTTCTTTATGGTCGTAAATGTCGAACCCCTCTGAATTGGTCAGAAACTGGGGAACGACCTCTTGTTGGACCGGACATTATTCAACATGCCGAACAACAAGTCCGAATTGTCCGGGAGAATCTCAAAGCAGCTCAAGACCGTCAGAAGAGTAATTATGATCGCAAGCGATGGGGTGTGATTTATCAACCTGGTGATCAAGCTTATCTTCGTGTCACTCCGATGAAGGGCACACGTCGTTTCGGAATTAAGGGCAAGCTAGCTCCTCGCTATATTGGTCCATTCCGCATCATGGCTAGACGTGGACAGGTGGCATATAAATTGGAGTTGCCACCGCAATTCTCCCATATTCATGATGTCTTCCACGTGTCGCAACTCCGTAAGTGCTTCAAGGAATCTCCGCCCCGTGCAGTGGATCATGAGATGCTCGAGCTACAAGATGATCTTTCCTATAAGGAGCATCCGATCCGCATCCTCGACGAAGCTGAACGTCGAACTCGTCAGAAGACGACCAAGTTCCTGAAAGTGCAGTGGTCGAATCACACTGAAGATGAAGCCACTTGGGAACGCGAGGATCATCTTCGGGAAGAATATCCCGGACTTTTCCCTTCTACCTCCTAAATTCTCGGGACGAGAATTTCTTTTAGAGGAGGAGAACTTGTAACACCCCCTTGTAATAAGCTCTGTGACACTCTGTTAATCTTGCCAAGTCATATCATTTGCAGTGCTTAAACATAGAGGTTAATCAAAGCAACTCAACTCCATTTTGAAAATCAACTCAAAATCAAAAGTGAAATATGAAGTTGATCAAACCCTGTTGGGAAAATGTTCATTAAATGGCAAATAATCCAGGAACATTTGTAAAATCATCATCAATAAAGTTGGAGTTAGACAAATGACTCTATCAAGATGAAACAGCACCAAAACAGCCATTTTAAATCCATTTAAAATCATTTCTAGTTCAAAAGAAATCCAAATCTGTCCAAACCAGTTTTTGGTGGAAGGAAATATTGCATTGCAATATTTGGGTCAACTCTCACATTTTACAAAAGTGTAAAAGTGCCCTAACTATTTCAGGACAGAAATGAAATAGAGAAAAGGAAAACAAAAAAGGGAAAAAGGAAAGATGGGCCAATGTGCACAGGCCTAAGTGCACAGTGCCAGGAGCCCAGCCCACCGCGGCCTGTTTCTCCCTCCTCCATCTCTCTCCGACGCCGTGTCGCCTCGTCCCTGGCCGCGCGCGCTCACGCCGGTCGCCGCTCGACAGCGCAACGCCGCGGGTGCCGCGAGAGGATAAGGGCGACGCCCGAGCCATCCCCCCTGGTCCTCCTCGACCACTCCTCCCTTCTTCCCTTGTTTTCTCCTCCTCTCCCCATCGGCGCCCGACGCGGTCGCCGCCGTGCCTCGCCGTTGCCACGGCCACCGGCCACCCTTCGTCAAGCGGACAAGTCAGGGAGCTCCGCCCCGCTCCTCTTCGTCGCCTGGCGTCCTCAGTTCGAGCCGAGGAGCAGCGAAGGCGGTGAATCGAGCCGTTCCCCTTCAACTCTGCCTCCGGCGATCTTCGTCGACTCCGGCGACCTCCTGCGCTACTAATCTTTCACAGGGCCACCGTGAGCCTGCTAGGTGAGCGCCGCCTTCTTCTCCTTCTCTTCCCGCCGTCGTTTGAGCTCTCTGGCTCTAGTTTCACCGGCGCCCGAACGCGCCTCCGCATGAGCTTGTCGCCGGCAGCTGTCCGGTGAGCGTTTGGTCACGGGCTCATGACCGTCGAGCTCGCACACGCACGTAGAGGATTTCTGGCCGTTTAGTTCTTCGCTAGCGCGTCTGCATCGCCGATCTCCACCGCACCCGAACTCCGGCGTCCGCCGCGATGCTCGCCGCCGTCGCTACATGCCGTTTCCGGCCACACCACCGCCACCATTCGACGCGCCGTCGAATGGCCGTTCGAACGCACCCGGCCCCGTCCCTTTTGGTGGTCTGTGTGCGAAATCCGATGAGGCCCGAGGCCACCGCCGCGTTCTGGCGTCGCCGCCGGCGAGCCGCCGGCCTCGCTGATGTGGCACAGGTAGGACCCACCTCTAGGTCGCTGCCTGCGGGCCCGTGGGACCCCAGTTGACTGGGTTGACCCAGTCAACTGCTGACTGGGCAACCCAGTGAGGCTGACATGTGGGCCCCGTGTTAGTTAAAAGATTTAAAAGAAAAAGAAAATGTTAAATAAGTTAATTAAACTAATCTCTCGCTGACAGATGGGGCCCACACCCCTAATTAACCCTGTGGATTAAGTTAATTCACTGTTAAGATAAACAGAGACTGACATGTGGGTCCCACATGTCAGGATTGACTCTGGTCAGCGCCTGTTGACCACTGACGTCACAGTGACGTCATGCTGACGTCATAATTCATTTTCTGTAAATAAAGTAATTCCAGAAATTCAAATAAACTTTGAAAATTAATAACTTTTAAACCGTAGCTCAGATCGAAAAAGTTAAAACATGAAAGTTGCTCAGAACGACGAGACGAGTCTGATCGTGCCATCCGTTTCTTTGTCGGAACCCCCTACGTAGAAGAACTCATAACTCCGGACCCGTATCCGGCAGATGAATAGTGCACACACTTCGGTAAATAAATCCCAGATTAATTCTAAAAATAACTAAAATGACTTAGATGCATATTTAGGCAACCCTGCACTGCATCATAGCATCACACGCACCGTATTGCATTTGTTTGCATTATGTTTACCTGTTTCTTCCCCCTCTTCTCTCTCGGTAGACCCCGACGTTGACGTAGCTCCCGAGGCAGACGCAGCTCAGGAGTACGACTACGTCCCCGATGACACCACAGGCGACCTTGCCCTTGCCCCCGAGCAAACAGGCAAGCACCCCCATTTTGAGCATGCCAATATCGCCTATTCTCTTCTCTCTTATGCTTGCATTAGAACTGCTACTGCTTCTGTTTTCCTATATCTGCTGCATAGCCTGATTATTGTAACCTGCCTTGCTACCTTTCTGGTTATCCTAGACTGATTAGTATAGGCTGGGTAGAGTCCCGACAGAGACCCCCACTTGATCCCGACTGCCCCGCTGGATGTCAGAAGACCCACTCATCGGGATTGAAGACCAGACCCTGGCACCGCACATCACTTCCCCCTTAGTTGCCGACACTACTGGGTTACCGTCGAGTGCCGAGGGTGATACCTCGTCAGCACTTCTGATGTTAACCTTGTAGGTTAGTTACTCGGTTGTGGTAAGCGAGGGTGATTCCTCCTACACCACCCCCGATAATGACATCGTCGCGCAACTCCTCAAGTGTGGACCTCGAGGGTGATTCCTCCTTCGTTCACCTTGACTTTAACATCAGGTGGGATTCCATCGAGGGTGATTCCTCAGGATTCCCCTGGTGTCAGACACACAGATACTGTTGTTGATTTGACTTGCACTAAACCATGTTACTAAAGACGGGTCGGCCCTGAGGGGTACCCGCGCGAGCTTAATGCGAAGTGATGTGGAGTCGGGTTGACCTGGATGGTGCCCGCGAGATAACACGAGGCGTGGCCGGGCATTCTTAGCCCTTGCCACAAGTCCTCGAGACGGGGCGACGGGGTCACATCGATCGTGAGTCTCTGCTCATTTCCGCGCGCTCCTAATCCACTACGGTTTGGATATTTGATCCAAGGGGCCTCTGGCCCGATAGCACTAACCATCACGTGGGCATAGTATGGGCGTTCTGCGTCGTATACATCAGCCGAAGCTTGTTTGACGTCAGTAAGGAGCGGCGCACGCCGAGTTGGACTGGGAACGCAACCGCGCTTGTATAAGGGGTTGCTAGGTCTGCTCCTGGTGGCCCCGTAACATGCAGGAGTTCCCGGGGCGATGGCCCAAGACCCCTGGGGGCATAGGTTTAGTCCGGCGTGCTGACCTCTCTTATAAGCCTAGGTCGGGTTGCGGCGTGTTGCTTAGCCGAGGCCGGGCATGACCCAGAAAAGTGTATCCGGCCGGAGTTAAGCGAGCGTGGTGGGTAACTTGGTGCACCCCTGCAGGGAAGAAACTTCTATCGATAGCCTGTCCTACGGTAACGGACACTCGGAGTTGTATCCCGATCGGTACAACTAGAACATGAGATGAGATCTGGATAGTACGGCTCTGGGATTGCTTTCTCGCAGGGAGTCGAGAAAGGATCTCAGGTCGAGGTTGATGATACTACTACTACTTTACATTATGTTCATCCGATCTCTTCTATTGCTGCAAGACTGACGAAGATTGTTGAAGATGCTAGTCTTCGATAGGACTAGGCTTTCCCCCTCTATTCTGGCATTTCTGCAGCCCAGTCCACATTTACAGCCATTCCTTTGACAATGTTGCATATGTAGTGTAGATCCTTGCTTGCTGAGTACTTCGGATGAGTACTCACGTTTGCTTTACTTTCTTTTTCCCCCATATTCCATTTGATGCCACCAGACGATGGAGCCCCTGAGCCAGACGCCCCAGCCGACGACCAATACTACTACCCGCCTGGCGAGTACTACTACTACGAGGAGCCGTTTGATGACCAGGAGTAGGATCGGAGGGTCCAGGGCAGGAGGCCTACGCCTTTCGATCCTAGTATTTTATTTTACCCCGCCTCTGTGAAGGCTTATCTCTCTCTCTCTGTAATATATCTGTACTCAGATATCTGATGCTTCCGCTGACGCTTGTATGCCATCGAGCTATGTATTCAAGCCCTCGAGGCCCTGGCTTGTAATATTAAGCTTGTATGACTTTATTTATGTTTTAGAGTTGTGTTGTGATAACTTCAAGTGAGTCCTTAGGCTTGATCATGCGCATTTGCGTGTATGGTTAGTGCATGATTAAGCCGGGGTCGTCACACTCGTAGGTCAACCAGAGTACGTTCCGCACCAGAGTGGTACGGTAATTCTGTTCTAGAAGTCATGTTACTAGACCATGACGAACCTACGAACTATGAGGAAGCGATGATGAGCCCAGATTCCGTGAAATGGCTTGAGGCCATGAAATCTGAGATGGGATCCATGTATGAGAACAAAGTGTGGACTTTGGTTGACTTGCCCAATGATCGGCAAGCCATAGAGAATAAATGGATCTTCAAGAAGAAGACTGACGCTGACGGTAATGTTACTGTCTACAAAGCTCGACTTGTTGCGAAAGGTTTTCGACAAGTTCAAGGAGTTGACTACGATGAGACCTTCTCACCCATCGCGATGCTTAAGTCTGTCCAAATCATGTTAGTAATTGCTGCATTTTATGATTATGAAATTTGGCAAATGGATGTCAAAACTGCATTCCTTAATGGATTTCTTAAAGAAGAGTTGTATATGATGCAACCAGAAGGTTTTGTCGATCCTAAAGGTGCTAACAAAGTGTGCAAGCTCCAGCGATCCATTTATGGACTGGTGCAAGCATCTCGGAGTTGGAATATACACTTTGATGAAGTGATCAAAGCATATGGTTTTATACAGACTTTTGGAGAAGCCTGTATTTACAAGAAAGTGAGTGGGAGCTCTGTAGCATTTCTGATATTATATGTGGATGACATATTGTTGATTGGAAATGATATAGAATTTCTGGATAGCATAAAAGGATACTTAAATAAGAGTTTTTCAATGAAAGACCTCGGTGAAGCTGCTTATATATTGGCATCAAGATCTATAGAGATAGATCAAGACGCTTAATAGGACTTTCACAAAGCACATACCTTGATAAAGTTTTGAAGAAGTTCAAAATGGATCAGTCAAAGAAAGGGTTCTTGCATGTGTTGCAAGTTGTGAAGTTGAGTAAGACTCAATGCCCGACCACTGCAGAAGATAGAGAGAAAATGAAAGTCATTCCCTATGCCTCAGCCATAGGTTCTATCATGTATGCAATGCTGTGTACCAGACCTGATGTGTGCCTTGCTATAAGTTTAGCACGGAGGTACCAAAGTAATCCAGGAGTGGATCACTAGACAGCGGTCAAAATTATCCTTAGAGGACTAAGGAAATGTTTCTCGGTAATGGAGGTGATAAAGAATTCGTCGTAAAGGGTTATGTCGATGCAAGCTTTGACACTAATCCAGATGACTTTAAGTCTCAATCTGAATACATATTGAATATGGGAGCAAATTGGCTAGAGTAGCTCCATGCAGAGCATTGTAGACATAGAAATTTGCAAATATACATACGGATCTGAATGTGACAGACCCATTGACTAAACTTCTCTCACAAGCAAAACATGATCACACCTTAGTACTCTTTGGGTGTTAATCACATGGCGATGTGAACTAGATTACTGACTCTAGTAAACCCTTTGGGTGTTGGTCACATGGCGATGTGAACTATGGGTGTTAATCACATGGTGATGTGAACTATTCGTGTTAATCACATGGCGATGTGAACTAGATTATTGACTCTAGTGCAAGTGGGAGACTGAAGGAAATATGCCCTAGAGGCAATAATAAAGTTGTTATTTATATTTCCTTATATCATGATAAATGTTTATTATTCATGCTAGAATTGTATTATCCGGAAACTTAGTACATGTGTGAATACATAGACAAACAGAGTGTCCCTAGTATGCCTCTACTTGACTAGCTTGTTTATCAAAGATGGTTATGTTTCCTGACCATAGACATGTGTTGTCATTTGATAAACAGGATCACATCATTAGAGAATGATGTGATGGACAAGACCCATCCGTTAGCTTAGCATAATGATCGTTAAGTTTTATTGCTATTGCTTTCTTCATGACTTATACATATTCCTCTGACTATGAGATTATACAACTCCCGAATACCAGAGGAACACCTTGTGTGCTATCAAACGTCACAACGTAACTGGGTGATTATAAAGATGCTCTACAGGTGTCTCCGAAGGTGTTTGTTGGGTTGGCATAAATCGAGATTAGGATTTGTCACTCCGAGTATCGGAGAGGTATCTCTGGGCCCTCTCGGTAATGCACATCATATGAAGCCTTGCAAGCAATGTGACTAATGAGTTAGTTGCGGGATGATGCATTACGGAACGAGTAAAGAGACTTGCCGGTAACGAGATTGAACTAGGTATGATGATACCGACGATTGAATCTCGGGCAAGTAACATACCGATGACAAAGGGAATAACGTCTGTTGTTATGCGGTTTGACCGATAAAGATCTTCGTAGAATATGTAGAAGCCAATATGAGCATCCAGGTTCCGCTATTGGTTATTGACCAGAGATGTGTCTCGGTCATGTCTACATAGTTCTCGAACCCGTAGGGTCCGCACGCTTAACGTTCGATGACGATTTTGTATTATGAGTTATGTGATTTGATGACCGAAGTTTGTTCGACGTCCCGGATGAGATCACGGACATGACGAGGAGTCTCGAAATGGTCGAGAGGTAAAGATTCATATATTGGAAGGCTATATTCGGACATCGGAAAGGTTCCGAGTGATTCGGGTATTTTTCGGAGTACCGGGGAGTTACGGGAATTCACTGGGAGAAGTAATGGGCCTTATTGGGCCATACGGGAAAAGAGGAGGCAGGCCAAAGGGGAGGTGGCGCGCGCCCCCCCATGGGTCCGAATTGGACTAGGGGAAGGGGGCAGCGCCCCCCTTGCCCTTTCCTACTCCCTCTCTCTTTCCCTCTTTCCTTCTCTCCTACTCCGAAAAAGGAAAGGGATTCCTACTAGGACTTGGAAGTCCTAGTAGGACTCCATACACTTGGCGCACCCTTAGGAGGGCCGGCCTCTCTCCCTCCCTCCTTTATATACGTGGGCAGGGGGCACCCCAAAGACACAACAAGATTTGTCTTAGCCGTGTGGGGTGCCTCCCTCCACAGTTACACACCTCGGTCATATCGTCGTAGTGCTTAGGCGAAGCCCTGCGCCGGTAACTTCATCATCACCGTCGCCACGCTGTCGTGCTGACGGAACTCTCCCTCGTCCTCAACTGGATCAAGAGCTCGAGGGACGTCATCGAGCTGAACGTGTGCTGAACTCGGAGGTGTCATACGTTCGGTGCTTGATCGGTTGGATCGCGAAGACGTTCGACTACATCAACCGCGTTAAGCTAACGCTTCCGCTTTCGGTCTACGAGGGTACGTGGACATACTCTCCCCTCTCGTTGCTATGCATCTCCTAGATAGAACTTGCGTGAACGTAGGATTTTTTTTTTTGAAATTGCACGTTCCCCAACATGACTCACCGGGGCCTCCTGCCCAGTCACGTCCGTCCGCCCCTCGTCATCCATCCTCGGCCTCGGGCTGCGCGCCGAGCTCCCCTGACCAGAGACATCCCCCAACTCCGCTGTCGGGGTCCCCTCGGCAACGAGCGAGGCCATCGGGATAGGCGGCAACACCTGCTCCTCTGCATCGTCACTCTCAACCCGATCACCCCATAAGCGAGGAGGCGCGGATGACAGCAACCCGAAAGACCCGAATCTCAAAGTGTGCACGGGTGTAGATGATGTCGGTGCCACACCCTTCTCTGGTGCCTGAGGGGTGGACTTTCCACCGGTCAAATGAGAACCATCCCGTGAACCATTATCATCTCGCTTCTCCTGATTTCCCATACCATCATCCTTGTCAGACATGTCAACATCTCCACCTCCCTGAAGTGCCTCCTGAAACATCTCCGCATCCTCTAACTCAATATCTAGTTTGTACACCATGCCAGCATGTGTCCATCTGACCACATCCGGTATATGCTCAATATCCACAACACTGACAAGCAGCCTGGCCACCCCGTGAGCATGTGTAAAAGGCATATCTACGCGCTCAGACTTGCCTATTAGAGTCCCAAGACTGCAGACCACCCTGGCATCGTTGAGAGGCTTAGAAGGTGCCCCCGAAAAACGAACCCAGACCTGAGATAAAGGCGTGCCCTTTGGTTCTGTCTGCTTCCAAGCATCAAACTCAAGTATACACTCTGTACCCGGCACACGCGCGATACCAAACTTAAAGAGTTTCTTCAGCTCTTCTGCCGAAGGAAAATCAACCTTATACAGATTATCGTCAAGCCTGATAAGCTCCCAATGAGTATTCCCGGGAGCAAGTTCATTCAGCCTCTGCATGATCTGCGCCTCGGACAAGTATCCCTTCGTAACTTTGACCACTCCTGTAGCCAAATTCTGCGGTGTGTCTAGTATAGCAGAAGGAGTAGGTGACTCGAAGAACATCAACTCGGCACAACATACCCCATATATGGTGACCGCCGGCATCGGGTGCAGCAACAACGGACACTCACCCGAGTCGTGCATAGGCTTGCGACAAGTATCACATAGCTCCGTGTTGCATTCCGCAATAAAGTGTCCCTGTTCATCGCATCGATAACACAACATTTTCACATAGGTCCTTTACTTTCTTGACAAGGACGTCTCCTACACAAATCACAATGCAAGCTGTAAGATTGTGATTTGAGCTGATAAACAATTGTATGCATGGCCATGGAGCGACGTTTCTTCCTTACCCTCCCTTTTTCCCCTGAAAAATAAACCACCTCCTTTCTGGCTGCACATAATTCATATTCCTGTTCCTTTCATGCACCCCTGCACACCAATATATCTGTCCATTTCAGATGATTGGAAGGACACCATTTATTAGAATGTTCATTTTTCTTTAATGAGAGCTCCGACAATGAGATTGGCAGATCCCATCTCAATAGTTTAATCTTGGCCCTGCTCAACTGAGGCCTCAGTTTTGCTAACTGACGTCGGTCATGGGATCCGTGGCTGAGAGGGCATCTCCGGCTCCACTGCTGTGCAGTGTGGTCCACTCCAAATGCCGGTGGTTTCGTAGCGCAGACGACGACTGATTTGTCCCAGCATTGGCTTACATTCGGTTTGTGTCATCACAAGTTTAATTAACAATGAGAACTGAGTTGTCAATGTGTAGACAACTTGCTTCCCTTTAGCTAATTTGTTAGCTACTCCACCTCGAAGCATATACTCCATAATGCAAGACCTGCTACTAAATAAAAATAAATAAACCTGATGCACGATATCTCCATGTCCCGGGTTCATTGAAAGTTGTTGTCTTAGGTCATGAAATTACATATGCATAAATGTCACAACTAAAACTGCTGGGACATGTTTCAGTGTGTAATGATCTAAAACGCCTTATATTACTTTACAGAGGGGAGTACTATATAGCTAACTAACCATGTTTCTTTTCATAAATATTACTCCATCCATCCGGAAATGCTTGTCAGAAAAATGGATGTATATCGGCGTATTTTAGTTATAGATACATTCATTTTATCCATTTCCATGACAAGTAATTTCGGACGTTCCTTTTACTTCCGTGCCAAAATATAAAACGTTTTTATAGGCTAATTGGCCTAAAAATGTCTTATATTTTGATACGGAGGGTAGTTCATAAGAAAAAATAATCATGGGTTTCCAATCTTTATTGCTATAACGACGTCCCTGCAAACAGAAGAAAAACCTTGTGAGGTGTACCAAACCAAACCTCATGGTTTTTGTTAGCCAGACCGCGACATCTTGAGCCGGTGGCAGAAAGCGACCACTGACAAAATTAGAGACCATGGACCGTGCTTTGATTTGGAGCTAAGCTAATTATCAATCAACGATTATTGGCGCCATCATTCGCCGATTAAAAAGTCGTCATGTGTGACGCTCGCTGCCATTGGACTGAAACATAAGCTAGCAAAAGCAGGAGGCAGGGTGACCAAACCTGTCCGGCCGGTGGGTGGGCTCGGCGATGTGTGCCTGGTATCCAATGCGCGGCCGCTCGTCGTCACGGCACGGCACGAGCCGCCACCACCGACCGATCGCAAGCTAAAATTTAAGAAATTCCACACTACGATCATATTCCGTGACCTCGCTCTCACTAGATGTTACTAGCAGCCAGTAGACGAAATAACTGTGTGCATGTTTATTTTCTGAAGTAAACATATCAATGTACTAGTTGTTTTCATGCATATATAATGCGGAGAGGGCTGCACATGTATGGTTAATTAGGGATCATCCAGAAGATCCTGGGAATATTTCAACCAGACATGAATGAAGATGTGTATTATGTGCTGTACTATTAGATCTGGTGGTGATGATAAGGATGCCCAAAGAAGAAGAGCCAAGCAAATAATTGCACTAGAAATAATAGTGCATCTGGAAATAATGAAACGAATGGTGCATGGCGCATGAGTTGTACTACCTTCTACCGCTAGCAGTGGCGGACCCAGGAATTGAAGTTAGCTGGGGCGAACATTTAACGTCTAATTTTTTTGGCACAAATGCAACTCTATTCAACCAAAATTCATACTCTTCTTGTTCATAAATATAAGTCTTTTTAGAGATTCTTATGCGGATACGAAGCAAAATGAGTGAATCCATATTCTAAAATATGTCTGTATATATATATTCTATTTCGTATTGAAATCTTTAAAAAGACTTATATTTAGGAATGGAGAGAGTATCATTCAACGACAAAAGAATAAAAAAGATTTTAAAAACTAGTAAACTACTACTCCCTCCTTCCCAAAATATAAGGCACGGTTTGACTTTTCTGGTCTTCGTTGCATAATTTTGACTATGATTTTCATGTATTGTATGTCTATAAAATTAGTATACATATGTATGAAACAAAATTATTTTGCAAGACAAATACAACGATGCCATTTATACATGTTCAATCCATATACTTTGATATATATTAGTGGTCAAAGTCGTACATCAAAGACCGTAAAAAGTCAATCACGCCCTATATTTTGGGAAGGAGGGAGTAACATAGACTCTTGTTGCTTGAAATGCTCACTTATGCCACAATATGATCCCATTTTAATTTCCAAACGAGCTACAAAATTGATTGGGGAACGGCTGCGTCTGGCTAGGTCGAGGGGAACGGCTGGAAGCGATTTTTCTCTATCGATTGGGAATTTCCTTCTCTGTCTCGATTGCAGTACAGATCAATTGGGCACTTGGGCCTGTACAGTGGGCTGTAGTAACTAATAAACGTAGCCCAATCCATCAGCGGACCAGCCCAAATCTCTTTCTCCCTCAACCCGATGCAGTCACACAGAAACAGAGAAACAGAGGAAAGATACATAGGTGGGGTTCGATACTCCGCTGCCGGCGACCCGGGGCGGCCGCCCCAGCTCGCCCCAATGGTGGGTCCGCCACTGACCGCTAGCACTACTAAGCATGAACCATCGGAATCAAGTTTTGGTCCCAGTGATGTATTCGTGCTTCTTTCTTGATCAACACTGTCTTGATAACTGAATTTTCTTCTTCTGTCAAACACCAAGGCTACTTCCCCCCGCAAGAAAAAAAAACACACCAAGGCTACCACTGGACGACTATAATTGTAAGTCAAAGATTTTTAGGGGGGAAAGGTGACGGTCAGAAAGTAGGAACTTTCTTATCACAGACTCTCAACTGCTACTGGAGGCCATGGATATGAACAAGGCTGACGCGTCCGCATATGCAGCTGTCATTGAGGATACGAAGTACCAGCTTAAAATGTGGTTTTCTCGTCATGTCGTTAATGTATGTAGGCGAGCTGGTAATACTGTTGCACATGAGCTAGCGTCCGTTGGTCGGTTGTTTGACCCGAACCACTATGTTGAATGGGAGTCTGATGTACCCGCCCGTGTGGCTGAATGTGCGATGGGCGATATGCCCAGGCACCGTTAAGTTATAAAGCTTTGCTTTGATCTAAAAAAAAAATTTGACAGGCGAATGGCTTAACGATACAGGTGACTTGTACTATATCCATTTGCAGTAATAAATGTGGGGATTGCTGCCAACAAACAAAAATAGTGTGGCGGCTGATGCACCGAAAAGAAAAAGGAGGGGAAAAACGTGGCGATGACCGAAACACGTCCTTTTTTTATTTTGCAGCTCAAACCAAAAACGCCATCCTCCACACAACACACGCGACGCGAGAGCGAAAAACAGCATGGTGGCCTGGCCTGATCAAGGCGTGCAACGTGTTAAAAGTAAAAGTGATTGAATGAAGGAAAAGCTACTGATTTCATTGATTCTCAAGATATATATAGACTCTGAAGAGGCGCCTTGTAGAGGCGGTAGTTACAATAGAGATGGGAAGGGGAAGAACGCGTCCGTACGGACACATGCGTCCGTACGAGGTGTCTGGTCGGTGTTGGACACACCTATTCAACTAATGACGGTTCGTTAATTAACCCGTGTTAATTAACTAACATGTAAATCTATTCCTAACACTCCCCCTTGTACAACACCTCTTCTTGAATAATCCATTACCGAAGCCTTCTTGTATATTCGTCATTCATCTTGAGAAATCCTTGTATAGTCTTTAAAGTCTCCTCCAAAAACCCCGTGGGAAAAATATGAGGAGAATAGTGTAGATATGTTGCTAAAACTCCTTTAAACTCAGTGGGAAAAATAATAAGGAGAAAAATATGCAACATATAATGATTATTGTCTCTTGATAACCCATGTGAGAAAAACCTTTGAAGAAGGAGAAAACTCATCGACGAGTTTAGAACAATTAATATGTCTTGAGTACTTCCTTTAACAACCCCGGTAGGGAAAATAGAAAGTATGACATATGATCTTTGAGAAGATATTGCCTCATTAAAAACCATTATGAGAAACTTTGAGATAAAACTCATAAGGGAAAAGAGTGCGATCTGATATGCCATTGAAAACTTCTTTAAAACCCAGTGGGAAAAATATAAGAAGAAAATGATATGGCATATAATAACACTTGTGTTTATATTGTCTCGTTAAAAACCTTTTATGAGAAACCATTAGGAAAAAACTCATGAAGGAAAAAAGAGTACAACATATGCAATCTTACGATTGTTAACAGGTTATAGTTTTGGAGATTACTCCCCCTGAAGTTTGCAAATCTGGAGGATGTGTCATACCAATTCCATTGACATGACCATGGCATTGTGAATATTCTGTAAAATTTTCACAATATTTTGTTTGCAAATTGTTTCCTCACTTTCTGTAATTCGTAAGGATAAATGATTTCAAGCAATGTGCTTTATGATATTGCTCTTCATATAACCTGTAGGTATTGAGTAACACAAGTGGTAGAATCTTGATAAATCAAGTTGTGTGATTCTGATGAATTTCAACCACATGATTTCGAGTGTGGTTAATCATTCTACTGAGCCATGCATATTTTGCAATGCTTTTTATATAAAGCAATTATGTCAGAATGATAAGTGGAAATAGTCATTAGAGTCTATTTAGATGAATTCCATGAGAAGACTATTCCAGTGAATTCAGTCATTGATATGGCATTATTGGGATCAAATAAAGAGCCAATATCATTACATCATATCATGGTCATATCTTGATTTTCCTGACGGAATTGTCCAAGATTTATTGTGAGCTTGAGATATAAGTTCATATTTCTTATATCAACCATATACCTTTTGTTGGGGGTTGCACTCTGAACAAAGATAGCAAATATAGTGTCAGGCCTGACGTAGTTTGCAATGATATGAGTGCATTGACATTAGTGAGATAGAACTTCAGGTCCTGATATCACTTCATTATCACCCCTAGGTATGAATGGATTTGTACCCTATCAGGGGTACTATGACCATATTACATGTCTTTTATTGGTATGATATATCCACATTGAACTTCTCGTATATGTCTTGGATATATGTAGACTGATATGTATTCTTGAGAGAATGCTCAAGTTGTAAGCTTAAGATAAATTTGGTTGAATCCAAATTTTCCGTCTTGAGATGATTATGTGTATGTTTAGGTCTTGTATAGACATTGATGATGAGGTCATCAATATACACTGAGGTGATGAAAAGAAATCAAATTTGGGATTCCTTTATTAAACATGTAAATAATCATCAGTATTCGAGTAATTCTTTTGAAGAAGGAACTCATTTAGTCGGTAGTACCATATGATTTCCGACTATTTCAAGTCATAGAGTGACTTATGAAGTTTTACACAAAAAATGTTGCGATTTTCTTTTGGATTCGGGAGTATAAGCCCTTCAGGGACTTCAATAGAGATTTCCGAAATGAGTGATTCATATGAGTATGTAGCCACTTCATCCATCAACTGCATGGATATTATTATTATTTTTATTGCCAATGATATTTAGTATCGAAACATAATTCCACTCATACCAAGCGGGTATGTGATACATCTCCGTTGTATCTATAATTTTTGATTGTTTCATGCCAATATTATACAATTTTCACATATTTTTGGCAACTTTTTATATTATTTATTGGACTAACCTATTGATCCAGTGCCCAGTGCCAGTTCCTGTTTTTTGCATGTTTTTTGTATCGCAGAAAATCCATATCAAACGAAGTCCAAACGCGATAAAAATTTACGGAGTATTATTTTGGAATTTATGTGATTTTTGGGAGGTGGAATCAACACAAACGGGGGCCCACAGTGCCCACAACCCACCAGGGCGCGCCCCAGGCCCCAGGCGCGCCCTGGTGTCTTGTGCCCTCCTCGAACATCGGTTGGAGCCCTTCTTCTGGCGCAAGAAAGATAGTTTATGGAAAAAAATCATGTAAAAATTTCAGCGCAATCAGAGTTACGGATCTTTGGGAATTTAAGAAACCGTGAAGGGCCAGATCTGGGGAACGCGAAACAGAAGAGAACAGAGAGGGAGATCCAATCTCGGAGGGGCTCCCGCCCCTCCACCGCCATGGAGGCCATGGACCAGAGGGGAACTCTCCTCCCATCTAGGGGGGAGGCCAAGGAAGAAGAAGGAGGGGGGCTCTCTCCCCCTCTCTCGCGGTGGCGCCAGAGTACCGCCGGGGCAAGGATCGTGACGGTGATCTACATCAACAATTTTGCTACCGTCAACACCAACTTTCTCCCCCTCTATGCAGTGGTGTAACACCCCTTCTCTCCACTGTAATCTCTACTTAAACATGGTGCTCAACTCCATATATTATTTTCCAATGATCTATGGTTATCCTATGATGTTTGAGTAGATCCGTTTTGTCCTGTGGGTTAATCGTGATCTTGGTTGGTATGATTGTATATTTTATTTATGGTGTTGTCCTATGGTGCCCTCCGTCTCGCGCAAACGTGAGGGGCCCCCGCTGTAGGGTGTTGCAATATGTTCATGGTTTGCTTATTGTCAGTGTTGCGGGGGATGACAGCAGCCCAAACATGGATAAGTGGGTTATGGCGTATGGGAGTAAAGAGGACTTGATACTTAATGCTATGGTTGGGTTTCACGACCTTAATGATCTTTAGTAGTTGCAGATGCTTGCTAGGGGTCCAATCATAAGTGCATATGATCCAAGTAGAGAAAGTATGTTAGCTCATGCCTCTCCATCATATAAAATTACAAGAATGACTACCGGTACTTGTTATCGATTGCCTAGGGACAAATGACTTTCTTATTGACAAAAGCTATCCACTTTTATTACCTTCCAATTTATTCATAGTTTTATTCTCGCAAAGTACTCGTAGTTTTATTCTTGCAAAATAGTTTCATACTTGTTTTAGGTAAAGCAAACGTCAAGTGTGCGTAGAGTTGTATCGGTGGTCGATAGAACTTGAGGGAGTATTTGTTCTGCCTTTAGCTCCTCGTTGGGTTTGACACTCTTATTTATCGAAGAAGGCTACAAACGATCCCCTATACTTGTAGGTTATCAGTATGTTACATCGTAATCAATGTCGGGTCTCTGCGTGAACCCTTTTGCTACAAGCCTCGCTTTCTCACCACCTCATTGACTTTGTCTATGAATGAGAAGTTTTTTTTAGTATTCCGTAGCGATGATACTTATGAGGAGTAGGTATTATTGTGGTAAATACTATTTGTTTGCAGAGCGAGTGTTATTCTTCGTTACTTGCTTCCTTTTATGTGAACCAATATGAGTGCAAGAGGCACTCTACCATGGATTTTGGTTCAGGGCCCAAAAGGTTTTAGCAATTTGAGAAGAAATATATGTCGACAAATGTAGTCTTTAGTTTATATGATTCTAATGGAATCATTGAAGTTTGTGGATAATATATTCATTCCTTTTTAACTCATTGTGATTTCCTACAACAAATGGAGTCAAGGTGTTTCGATGTCCCGGCACCAAAACATTTGTACACATTTATGCCGGGCTTTGGATGATGAGCATCCAGTGAGGTGTCTCTCAACTTGATGTTGAATTACATTTACTGGTTGAGGATTTGTTTTCCTCTGTTTCCGCGGAAGCATATGAGAAGTTATATCTTGTTTTGTCAGATTTTCTCCCCCTCTTGCTCTCATTTGGGGAGAAGAGTGGTTTATCAGGTACCTTCACTCTTTCTAACACTTTACTGCAGGAATATAGAATTTAGTGACACCTTGTCATCAATAAATGTATGTGGCAAATTTGCAATGTGTTGCAAATATATGATTCTCTAAACTTCTAGTTCAGATTCTTTGAGTACGTGGATATAAGGATTGAATGTCAATAACATTTCTAATTTATTTCTCGGCATTATTTGTGGTACTTATCTCCCCCTATTGCCGGAAAATATCCTTATTGCTGATGCAATCAGCATACAGGCTATGAATAATTTTGATTGACGGATAAATTGTTATTCCTCACATAGATCCCTAATTTTCTGTGAGTGCCCATTGATGTACGCTGGAGTGGTGATATCGGTATGTAACCGAATTATCGCAGATGGGAAATACTCTGTTGATTTCCACGTAGTTACTACAAGGGGTAAGTAGTATGAATACTTTGTTGATTTCCACGTAGTTACTACAAGGGGTAAGTAGTATGATATGCAGTTGGTATGATTTAGATCATACTTACGGTGTGTAAGGCCGTATGTGTCCAGCAAGAGGCTGATAAATTTACAATTCTTTAAAAGTGGTCATGTAATTCATTTGACTATCTTTGATAAGAAATTTAGTTAAACCATTCTGGGTATGTACATAGGGTACTGAATGTAATCAGAAAATTCTCGTGAAATAAGTTCAACGACATTGTCCATTCGAATGGGTTTATCCTTTGTTCAAGCGAACTTGCTCCTACTTTGATAAGTTAAGCAATTTATTGGATAAGATCATGGTTGTGTGTGATAAGAGACACACTTAAAAGCATTTTATGAATGTGTATATGAGTACCATGAAGTGTCTAAATTACCCCAGATAATGGTTCAACATTCCACATATATCTTTTGAATGTGGTCAAGAAAGAATAAGTGGCTTATTTAGAATTTTAAGGTGAGAGTTCCTTAAAACAGATTTCCCCTATGGCACATGTGGTGCACATATAATATGATGATATGGGGAATATTTTGCAACTTCCTAAGTTGTGACCAACCGAATTGTCAACAATTTTGTAATCATCCCCAAACCAGGATGGCTAAGGCTATCAAGCCTAATATTTAATTTATTAATACTTAGAAAATCATTGTGTACGCAACAATATTGAGTATGAATTGAAACATATATTCAAATTTATCGAATATTGTATCCAAGGGATATGATATTGGACATTTTACTACATGTAGTAGTACAAGTATAGGCTAATAATATGTTGGGATAATGTGACGCCCCCGACTCAATCGTACACTAATCATACACGCAAACGTGTACGATCAAGCACAGGGACTCACGGGAAGATATCACAACACAACTCTAACACAAATAAACGGAGGTCCACAATATTACAGACCAGGGATCCGAAGATCCGAATACATAAGTCAGTCATACAAATAATATCTGGGTACAGACATAGTTAGACAAGTTTGCCTTAAGAAGGCTAGCACAAACAGCGACACTAGATCGAAAGGCGTTGGCCTCCTGTCTGGGAGCCTCCGATCCTACTCCTGGTCATCTGGCTCGATCCAGTAGTAAGTACCCTCTGGACCCTCCTGGTAGTAAGCTCCAGTGGTGGCATCTAGCTCCTGGACTCCATCGTCTGGTGTATCATCAAGGTGGGGTATATGGGGGAAAAGAGAAAATAAAGCAACCGTGAGTACTCATCCGAAGTACTCAGCAAGCAAGGATCTATACTACATATGCAACATTATCAATGGAGAAAAGGCTGTATATGTGGACTGGGCTGCAGAAATGCCAGAATAGAGAGAAAGGCCTAGTCCTATCGAAGACTAGCATCTTCAAACATCTTCTCAAAGCCATCATCTTGCAGCAGTAGAAGAGAGTAGAATAGCATTTTATTTAGCAAACATGTTGAAGTACAGCTTAAAGATCCTTCCTCGACTCCCAGCGAGAAAGTAATCCCAAAGCTTCAATTAAGTAACAAGTATCCAGTTTAAGTAGTAGATCGGGATACACAAACTGAGCGTCCTTTACCGTAGGACCGGCTATCGATAGAAGATTCATCCCTGCAGGGGTGCACTACTGTTACCCAACACGCTCGATCAACTCTGGCCGGACATACTTGCTGGGTAATGCCCGTCCTCGGAAGATCAACACGAAGCAGCGCTCTACCTAGGCTCAGCAGAGAGGTCAGCACGCCGGACTAACCTATGCACCCAGGGGTCTCGGGCCATCGCCCTGGGCACCCTGCGCGTTGCGTGGCTGGCCGGGGTGCAGGCGCGACACTGAACTCGCCAGTGAAGTATCCAGCCCAATCCCGACGATCAGCCCGCACGGTGAATCGTGACGTCTGATAAGCTTTCGGCGAAACGTACATCGCAGAGGGCCCCATACCCATTATCCCGCGTGGTGGCAGTGCGTATAGGGCACGTCGACCCACTCAGATCACACACCCAAATCCAATAGGCTCAATTAGTATCAAGCGGAGACAATCAGAGTCTCTGATGCTCCGCCACAATGTCACACTCGAGTGCCCTTCCGGCACACCCGAAATCATAGATCCCCAGCGGGTACCCACCAGGGTGGACCCGCCTGTGACAAAGGTCAAGTAACCGTGTGGTCATAATCATCAGGGTGAACGTATGAGGTATCACCCTCGAGGTTCACACTGAGGGGTTGCACGACAGAGTCGTATCGGACATGGAGAAGGAGGAATCACCCTCGATGACCACGACCGAATAGCTATGCTGCAGAGTATTCATCAGGAGTGCGTTACGAGGTATCACCCTCGGCACTCGATAGTAACTAAGCAGAGTCGTACAACTAAGGGGGATGTGAAGTGAGGCGTCTGTCTCTGATCGACGATCACGTTGATCGAGTCGTCGATGAACAAGCAGGGGCGACAAAGTAAGGTGGTGGGGTCACAGATGGTTCATACCAACCTATACTAAACAGTTTATCATAGGCAGGTAAGGTAGCAATGAACAGGTTACAACAGCAGGCTATGCATCAGAATAGGAGCATACATTAACAGTAGCGAAATCTAATGCAAGCAGGAGAATAGAATGGGCGATATCTGGAATGCTCAAGGGGGGGGGGGCTTGCCTGGTTGCTCTGGCAAGAGAGGGAGGTCGTCAACGGGCTGCTCGTCGGTAGAGTAGTCGTAACCTGGTGCAGCATCGTCGGTCTCGGCGTCTATTGAGAGAGAAGGAGGGGGAGAGAAACAATAAATTTCACGGCAATAATGCAAACAATATGTATGACATGCCTAAATGATATGCCGGGGTGTTCTACTGCCTAACTAAATGATTTAGTTAATTTAGGAATTTATTCGGATTTATTTAATTAGGGTTGGACACTATTCATTTATCGAAATCGGTCTAATTGTTCAACGTTCTTATAGTTGCGGGCGTCTGACGGGAATACAGAGGGCGTATCCGGGTTCGTATCGTCGTTCTGAGCAAGTTTCATGTATAAAATATTTTCATCGGAGTTACGGTTTATTTAATATGATTTTCTAAAGTTTTTATTAATTTCTGAAATTTAATTAATTATTTGATTCAACATTATCCGAAACAGTGCTGATGATGACATCAGCATGACCTCATGCTGATGTCAGCGGTCAATTAAGTTAATTACTAATTACTGTTTAATTAACACTAATTAGTTAATTAGATTAACCTAATCAGGATTAATTAACTAATTAATTATTTAATTAATTATTTTATTTATTTCTATTTTTATTTTCTATTTCTTTTAAATCGTTTTTAGGGGGTGGGCCCCATTTGTCAGCGTCACAGGGGGGGTTCGGGCCCCACTGGGCAGTGGCCCAGGGGCCACAGGCGCGGGCGACGGGCGCGCGGTGCGCGCGGGCACTGGGGCGCTGGGGTGCTGGGGCGCCCGAACTGGACGCGGCCAGTCGGGCCACGGCGAGGGGGGGTTGGGCGGGAGGGAGGGGGCGAGAAGGAGAAAAAGTGGAAAGAACTAGAGGGAGGAGGGAGATGGAGGGACCGGGAGACGCGCATGCAGAGGAGGAGAGCGAGCAGGGAGGATGGAGAGGGAGGGGAGGGACGAAGAGAGGGGAGAAGAGAGGGGTAGGAAAGGGAGAGAGGAGGGTATCGGTGAGCTGGAGGGGGCAATGGAGAGGAGAGCGGGGAGTTTTTGGCGAGGGGCAGCTCGGGCGAGTTGCGGGCCGAGCGCGTGCGAGCCGGGGCGGAGCGTGGCGAGCGGCGCGACGAGGGGAGGGGAGGAGAGGCGGGGGCCTCACCGGGGTTCGTAGGGAGCGGCGGGCAGACGGCGGGGTACGGTGAGTGGGAGGGGGAGGAGAAGCAGGCCGGCGTCGGTGTCGAGCGCGTCGACGGCGCGGGGTCGAGCGAGCGTGCGGCTCGGGGCGCCGGGCGTCGATGGCGAGGAGGGGCTCGGGGTGGAGGTCGGAGAGACGACGGCGGTGATGGAGAGGCGGCGTCGGGCGCGGGCGGTCGGGCGAGGGGAGGGCGGTCGTCGAGAGCGGGGGGGGTGAGGGGGGGGGGGACGAGCGCGTCGGTCGAGGGATCGGGGATCCGATCCAGATCCAGTGAGGGGGGGGGCCCGAGGGGGGGAAGGTGGTCCGGAAAGCAGGGATGGCGGCGGGGGGTGGTATACCAGGGTCGAGGGTCGCCGCGAAGGGGGGGGGGGAACGCGGGGGGGGGGGGGGGGGGGGGGGGGGGGGGGGGGGGGGAGCGGACGGAGGGGGGGGGGGGGGGGCGGGGGGGGTGAGGGGGGTGGGGGAGGGGGGAACGAGGCGGAGTGGGGGGTGGGGGGGGGTCGGCTAGGGTTCGGCCGGCTGGGGGGTAGGTATAGGCCAGGGGGGGCAGGTGGGGCGGCCGGCTGGGCTTCGGCCCAGTGTGGGCCGTGGGGGGGGTTGCTCTTTTTTTTCTTCTCTGTTTTCTATTTCTTTCCTTTTTCTTTTCTTTATTTATTCCCTTTACTCGCTAGTAAATAGCTAGGCCTCAAAATGGTTTTCGTTTAAAACATGAGACCTAGTTCATAAATACCAGTGCATTATTCCCTAACACCTAAAATTAGTTTGGACAAAATATAATTCCATATTTATTTCAGATTTAATAAATGGTTATTAAATATTATCTTTATCCACTGTTTGAGGTTGTTCGAGTCACTTATCCAATTCCAATGATGTTGGTTTCAATTTTAGAATAGCCTCTGGAATATTTGTTATTTATCTGACATTTTAGTTTCTATGTTGGACAACTTTTATATTCCACTTTCATTTAAATTTGAATTTGACTTAGGAGTTGAAATGCAATATGATGCTAGTGATGATTATGCACTATTAAGCTTGCTGACATGTCATTATCAAAAGTGATTACTGTTGCTAATCACCGGGGGTGTTACAGATAATTAGGAGATTACCTGAGGTCTCCGATATTATTGAGTGCAAATGTTTTCATCCTCTATTTTCTGCACTAGATTTTGGTCCTACTTCTGATGAAGATTCTGAGAACAATCCTTTACCAGAATTTGGTTGTTATTTGCAAATTTTCAAATTTATCCCATTGAACTTATTGGCCTTTTAATAAATTTATGGTGTGGTTCGACCATATGTTTGAGGGTTTGGTAATCATAGGTACAATATCTATATAACCACACATTTGACAAACTTGAGGGTTGTCTTTTGATCATTTGAAAACGACCAATTCCTATTAAGAGATAAGTTTGTCTTTAGTTGTCTATTAGCCTCCACTTTACTTCGAATCCCTCATGGTTCTATTTTGTGACCACTAACTTACATAGTATTCTCGGTACTAGCAAGAATTTTAAATTATGGTATAGCACCCGTTGGGTGAATCTGATGATTTTAAGAAATTCCATGTTTCTTAATCATAAAAATGGTAGTACCATCTTAAGAGGATGTAAAGTGCATTAAGGGCTTTTCAACTGGATCTATATATAGGAAAATATTTGATCACGAGAACTCAACTTGAAGTTGATTAAGTGATAAAATTATGAGCTGCGATAGACTTGAGGTCTTGAAAACTGAATGGTGGTCATCCGTGATGTGCTCATTAGCTATTAAGAGAATAGCCATGACATATTATCCTGTTGGTAGAGTTATAGTGGCAACAATGCCACAGGTGGATACAATGACTGATGTCATGAATCATCTTAAATTCTCCCACCTAATTATGAATTTCATGCATTTGAAAATGTAAGCAATGAAAATGATTTGTTTGAGAACAATCATGGCCAAGGTGATTCTTGGTGAACCTAGGTGTATCCTTCAATACAACGCATGTGATGAAATCATTGTTAATATTTTGGACTTCATTCTTGAGGAAGTGTGTGACGTTAGAGTCACTGCCAAATCGTATAGAATTTGCATGTTTGACATTGGTTAGTCACTATGAAAGTATAACCACAATGTGATGTGGACATTGCAACAGTGTTTGAGACAATTGCTATAAATTATGGTATCCATCTTGATGGATGGACGACACTATAATTAGAAATAGTGACATAGGCTCTTCTGTCATGTATTTTACCAATGTAATAGAAGGTAATCACTGGTATATGCAAATATTTGCATAGTTTTCCATCACATATTCAAGCAAAGTGAGGCTTGAATAGTTTGTGTTAGCACAAAAATACCATTTTGGCATATAACAAGTGTGTAAGAACAATATTTACTATGAGAGTAAACTATTTTAGTGAACAACAACAATAAATGCTTCGGAGGAGCAAGTTTTAATTTGGTTGATGCCTTATAGCCATAAGTGTAGACCTCAATTTATATAGGATAACATTTTGAAGATAATCACCAATATGGTGTAGATCTCGCAGTAATAGAAAACATAGTCTGACTTTTGTCAGTAGATGTTCATATCTCTATTACCTTATGTTATGCTATATTTAAGAAATTCATTTTGAAGGTAATCATCTGTCAAAGTGACATGATATAGACCTTGCAGTAATAGTGCATAGTCTGTAACAATTTACAGTAGATGCCAGTATTACCTTATGATATCTTGAGGTAGTCACATCTAAAATTAATATTTGAAAGAGCACTTCGAAGGTAGTCATCTTGTTAAAATAACAAGATGTAGACCTCACAGTAGTGGCGGATAATCTGCAAATGATGCAGTAGATGCCACCAATACCTTGTGATTCACAAATAAAATTTGGGCTAGTCATATTAGGTATGACACTTTATAATTCTTAAGATTTGCAAGGAAAAAAATATTTCCGTGCAAAAAGTTGTTGTCCTAAGATCACATGTCATAGGGAAATTTTGCGGTAAAGACATAAGGATGTCTTAAATTTTGGAGAAATAGGGTCTAGAATGTAAGCAAAACACACTTCTGCAATAGTATTGATCTGGTAATACATATATGTGGAAAAAATAATTCACACACTTATGCAAATGTATGAAGACATGAGGTCTTCAAATCAAAATATAATCCATTGTAAAATGGTGTATAATCATGTTGTATGTAATTTGGGATGAACTGAGGGTTAAACCGCAAATTTTTTGTTAACCTGGTGGCTGAACATAGAACTTAAAGACTTATATGGGATTATCACATAACCTGAGGGTTCAATTACAAATTCATCAAAAAGATAAGAAATTCCCAATTTCTGCCGTGTGGCTAGGGATTAGACACCGCCACCACCTGCCGGAGGGCCTGCCGCGTCGGCCACTACTGTGCGCCAGAGGGCGCCGTGCGTCTCGTCGCATCCCCAGGATCCGAGCCATGGCCCGGTGCAGCGACAATGCCATCCGAGGACCGCGTTGGCCGCTGCCGCTGGAGAATCCACGCCGGGGCGAGGTCTGCGGGTGCCTATGCCCGCGTTGACGAGGCCGCTGCAGTTGCATCGTGATGAAGACCATGTGGTGGTGTCGCCACGGTGAGTCAGACGATTATGACGACGACGCCCATCTTCCTGCAAGAAGCGAAGAAACAGGCAAAGGAAATCATGTAATTTTTTCACTCTTGTTCTATTTCAAGTTGGATGATCTTGAAGACCAGTTCTTGGTCGCGGCCTTCGATTTTCTTGATTCAAGAATTCCTTCGGTTGATTATTGGATTAGCATTCTTGATCCTTGTGAGTGCGTACAGGGAAGAA
This sequence comes from Thinopyrum elongatum, assembly GCA_011799875.1. NCBI lineage: Eukaryota > Viridiplantae > Streptophyta > Magnoliopsida > Poales > Poaceae > Thinopyrum > Thinopyrum elongatum. Next base: position 288,803,135 of record CM022303.1, on the reverse strand, counting down.
AACCAATCAATCGTTAGATCATTAATGGACTACAAGAAGACAAGATGAATTGGGCAGTTTCTTGATTAATTTCCCTTCTGCAGTGAACGGAGTGGTGGCCGATTGCGTAGCATGGATTGGTTCAAAGGATTCATCCATCTTTGCAGTCGGCGTTCATCCGCAGCCAGCCTCGCAGCCGTGCGCAGACGAAATATCCATCTTGGAGAATTTGGAAAGGACGTCGCGTCGCCGAATGAAGGTCGTCGTGCTGCGCCATGGGTTGTCTTCACGCTGGGCATCGGCCGTTGGCCGCCGCCGTCTGCTGGACGCCGCCTGGGGCACTGCACTGCCTTCCCGTGGAGGGCCACGACCTTGGGCCGCTGCGCCGCCCTGCGGGCCATAGGTCGCTGCCGTGAACCGCGACGCAGCGATCCGCGTCGGGAGGAACCGCCGTGCAATGGCCTCTGGAGCGCCGGGAGGAGCACCATCGAGGCCGAGGGCCGTCGCGTCCTCATGGCCGGATAGGGTCGCCGCCATGGCCGTGCACCACGGTCTCGCCGTTGGGGCGAGCATGGCGTCGCCGTTCCTCTTCTCTTGTTCTTCTTTCATTTCTTTTCTTCCTTTTCGCTATGTGGCCTAATGCTCTCGGTAGAGGCGTGCGTGTAGCGTGTTGAAAGTAAAAGTGATTGAATGAAGGAAAAGCTATTGATTTCATTGATTCTCAAGATATATATACACTCTAAAAGACGTCTTATAGAGGCGGTAGTTACAATAAAGATGGGAAGGAAAAAAACGCGTCCGTACGAACACATGTGTCCGTACGAGGCGTCTGTTTGGTGTTGGACACACCTATTCAACTAATGATGGTTCATTAATTAACCCATGTTAATTAACTAACATGTAAATCTATTCCTAACACAACGCATGGCGTCCATGCGGGCTTGCGGCTGTGTAGGAGCCAGCCTGCACCAAGCGATCGATCGATCGGTCTAGCAGGGAACGATGCAGATTATGAGCTAGGGATACGAGCACGCGTGTGCGACCGTGACTTCGGGAGCGTCGCCCTCGACGTAGTAGTACGAGCTGGACCGGACGGAAACCCGCCGGAACTTGCTTCTCGTTTTGTCTCGAGCTTTTCTTTCTCATCACTCGGGAGGATGTGGCTCTTGAGGCCTTGCTGATGGAGCTGCGTGCGTGTACCCGGTACAGCTGGCCGGCGTGTACGCAGGCAGGCGGGTCCAGGTCAAATATCCAAGTGGATACTGTATGACAAAAACATTTATGATGGTATCCTGTACCCAGACCCACACGTAGGTAAGGAACAGAGCTACTGTAACACAGTTGGTAATGTTAGAAGGGAGAGAGGAATTTGATGGAATAGTTCATTGTATTGCTTGAGCCTCGTAGGCATATATATAGGAGTACATGGTCATCTTGGAGTACAAGGCAAGTCAGAATATTTCCTAGTCTATCCTATGTTTCCAATCTAACAATGATACTCAACATCCCCCCGCAGTCACAACGGTAGCGACGCAGACGGTGAAACTGGAGAAGAATCCGAAGGCAAGCCGACGGACACCCCCACCCCCCCCCCAACAATCGTAATGGTCGACGCACCACGGAAGGCGTGGCTGGAGTGGAAACCGACGAGGTTGCTCAAGCAAGGCGGTAGCCGTTTGTGTCGTTGTCGAGGTAGCCGAGAGCGTGGGTGGTGGAGCCGTGGTCGAGGTAGCCGTGCGAAGAATGCCGTGGTCGATGTCGTGTTGGGGAAGCCGGTGTCGAGGAAGTCGCCATGAAGCCGCGGGCGCAAGGAGGCGACGAGTTAGCATGGCGCAATGGTGTCGAAGTAGGGGTGCGCCGGAGAGAAGATGTTGTTGACGAGGCGTCGCGCCGGGTGTGCCAAGCCCGGGGACACGTCGTGGACGAAGGCACGCATCGGTGTTGCCAGCACCGGGCATGCGTAGACAGACGAAGAAGAAGTTGACGAAGCGCCGCACCAGGCTTGCCAGGCCCGGGCACACGTCATGGACGAAGGCACGCATCGGTGTTGCCAGCACCGGGCATGCGTAGATGAGGGACCTGCACGAGCTGTACACCATGTTGGAGAAGTCAGATGGGCCAGCAGAGAAGAACTCGACGACGGTTGCGGCGCCAATCGGCGCGAGGCCGATGTCGCCCGCGGTTGTCGGAGTAGACGAAGTGGTCGGGGTAGATGACGGCGACGCTGGCAACGGGCTGGTGCTGGACGAAGACGAAGGAGGTGGACGGGCGGCGGCGGCTACGGGGGTAGCGGCGGCGGCAGCCAAAGAAGAGCGGCGGCGGCGGCTAGGTTAGGAGCGCGGCGGCGGTGCTCGAAGTAGGCGAAGAACCCTGACAGCGTGACGAAGACCGGCGCGGACGGTGGCGTTCCCGTGCCAAGGGAGACGGCGCGGCGCATACCACGGGAGGTCGACGCGCGGTGACGGCGGAGTGGACCGCGGGCCGCAGCGCTACGGCCCGAAGGGGCGACACAGCAGCGGCTGGCAGGTCGGGGCAACGACAGGAAGACCTCGGGGCGGCGGCGGGGACCGCAGGCCGCGGCGCGACAGCCCGAAGGGGCAGCACAGCGGCGGAACCCGGGTCGGTGCAACCGCGAGGACGGCCTCGGGGCGGCGGCTGGGACCGCGTATTGCGGCACTACGGTCCGTAGGGGCGACGCGGCGGCGACGCGCGAGTCGATGCAGCCGCGAGGAGAACCACGGGGCGGCGACGCTGCGACCCGACGGGGCAACGCAGCGGTAGCCCGTTGCTCGATCGGTGGAGGGGCGCGCTGAACTCGGGGACGATCTTCATGGGACCTGCGGAGGCGCGCGTAACCGACGGGCCAGGTCGGTCGCGCAGCGTAGATGAGGCGGCGAGCGGGTGATCAAGCTGATCGCGCGCGAGGTCGGGGATGCCGCTCGGTGGAGGCGTGGTGGCGGCGGAGTCCGAGATGAAGCCGGTGGTGACGAACGACGTGGGGCGTCGTGCGGACGAGCGCGTCAGCGCCGGCACCCGGGCTGCCAAAACAGCGCCGGGGCCCGGGCAACGAGGCCCGAGCGACCAACGTAGCAGCGGCGCCCGAGCTGAGGCAGCCGACGAGCCAGACGCAGCCGGGGACGAGGCCGGCGAGGCAGACTGCAGGGCCGCCATGCAGACACGGCGGAGACAGGTGGCGTGGATCAATGACCGAGCCGGTGCGCGAACTGCGGCTATGATGGGCCGCCGCATGGCGCGAGGCCGCCGGGTCGGGGCGATGCAGGAGTCCCGGTCGGAGCAGGGCGGAGACGGCCGGCGCAGGGCGACGGGCGGGCCGACGCGCGGACGGCGGCTGGCCCTGACAGGCCGCCTCGGCGCGCACTACAAGAAATCTGTTAATACGTGACAGTTCTGATCCATCATGGATGATTGAAAAACTGTCATGGGTGACCATCCATGACGGACGTGAAATCTGTCATGTATATCACGTCATATTTTGACAGTGTACCTTACATGACGGTTCTTGTCCGTCATGGATCTGCCTCAGGCCCGCCCAGGCCCAATCCATTGTGAAGGAACAAACCGTCATCAACTAACGCCATGTAGGATTTTTGATTGACCAATTCAAATGACGTGGCTGCCTACGTGGATACTATTTTCTGTCACAAAATTCGTCATGAGCACATTAGGCCATTTCTTTCTGTGCAATTTTGAGCCAATGCATTTTTTCTAGCATAATACATTACACAGATCATAGTGCCAACTTTGGCTGAAGAAAAAATATTTCAAAGTGGCATAAAACACACAAATCATGTATGTATGCAGCCATCCACCGGTACATACAACATAGCAGTTTACAAAATCCTCCATGAAATGATAATTTACAACATGAATTGACAAAATACAACACATAGCAAGGTTAGTACCAGCACAATCCAATTTACTTCAACAACGTATATAAAAGTTTCTTATTCAATTTCTTGCAATCGACGCTCTTCATGGCAACTATCATCTCGTGCCAGTTGTGACAGGCAGCAACAAGTAGGATTAATATATCTGTCCAAAAATAGAACAAACATTAGACATTTTTAGATATGAGTAATTTTTGTTAGAACCAACCAAAGGGGTGTCATTTTATCAAGTTTCAGGATAAAGTTTCAGTTGTATGTACGTTGGAAGAACAAAAAGATTTAGAAAATTGTATGTAGAAATATTGATGAGAAATTACAACAATTTTGTACGGACAACCATGTTATAAACCTGACCACCAGATCTACAAAAATATTATATACTCTACATTGAAGATGATTGTAACAATTTTGGGAAGATGATATAACTTAATAACAAATGAATGTACGTATAGGGAAATATTACAAGTGTTGATGTAGCGAACACTACACCAGCTTGGCCCTCTTTGGCTCCGTGCAGAAGATAATTGGTTGTAGAGAACCCCTTAGTATGCTTGTGACATGAGCATAATCCCGTAACTGGCACTTCTCACAAAGTGCCCTCCTTGCCGGTACCTAGATAAATGGTTGCTGACTCAACAAGTTTGCATGCAAATCTCTAAAATATAACAAGTAACCTACTTTTGGTAGCATGGAACAGACTTGTTGCTGCTGTGGAATAGATTTTGGTTACATGGCTGTGTCTGGTGTAGAACAAAAGCTGACCCATTATAAGGTATGGTTAAGTAAACAAACTGCCATGTGCTAGCAAGTTATATTGCCTACAGTGAGGATTTAAACTAGCTAATGACACGTCTGGTTATGAATACACATTGATTTCTATACATATTAGATGGAACATAAAGCTGCAAGAATATGGATGATAAGCTGCCCAGAGTAAATACTTGCTTGGTGTAGAGGTGTAGTGTACGGTGTACCTATATTAATATGGCTCTGCTTGCGCATCATGTATATCTTGTGCAGAGTACCCAAGGAAGCTTGCATATATCTGCTGCATTTTCGTTGCCTTGAAGTTCATCAGAGAATACAACAACTTTCAGTTTTGGACTGGATGGTGTGAAAAGAGATCTTGCCGGTACAGATACGCGAGTGTGCTTGTTTCTGCGTTTCGCTAGATTTCAGGAGAGGAAGTCCACTAAATTAACAGGCGAAACAACAACAGTTATACTCTACCACAGGAACAAAATTAAAATGAGCCAGGGAATGCAAAAAAATTAAAATGAGCCAGGGAATGATAATTTACAACACAATTTGATAAATGATACAAATTATAAACAGTAAACTAATAATTTGCTCCTAGAGCTGAATCATTTCCAAGGAAAGCAAACATGATAATACTAACGGTTCCGCCTTTCGATCAAACAACACGCAAATGTACCACCCACCTGTTCCAAACAGATTAGCTAAAGGGGTCACGACTAACAAGGATAACTGAAGAATGAACACTGTCGGACAGTAAGCCCATCATTACAAGGGCCTAGAAACCAAAATTTATTCATATATATCTTCAGTCAAAGTTAAACCAAATTGATACGTACAAACTGAACCAAAGCATGGTTCTTATTCATATTTATCTACAGATGCAGGCGCCATCCAGATTGTTTCAATCAAAATTAAAACATATGTATCTATGTACAGATGTAAATGTCATCCAGATTTTGGGGTAGAGGGGGAGGGAAAGGAAGATCACCATGTCCACATTGCAAGTGTTGAGTCCAGCAGGAGGCGAATCCACACGCGTGTAACACCCCATGTCATTAGCCACAGTAATCACTTTTGATAATGACAAGTCAGCATGATTAACAGTGCCTAATCATCATTTGCATCATATTGCATTTCAACTCCTAACTCAAATATTCAAATTAAATTAAAGTGGAAAATAAAAGTGGTTCAAAACAGAAACTAAAATGTTCATTAAATAACAAATATTCGAGAGACCATTCTAAAATTGTAACCAATAATTAATAAATTAATTAGGTGGCTCTAACATTACCAAAACAGCAAGGATTAATACATTTTATTTAACATAAAATTTGTGTGAACTCCATTTGTCTCCAAACCAATTTTTGGCAGTAGTATATAATGCATAACATTTAATGGTACAAATCACCTATTTTGCTACAGCCATTTGATGGCCTAACTTTTTACAAAACAGAAAATAAGAGAAAAGAAAATAAGAAAAAGAAATAAAACAAAATAAAAAGGAAAAAAGAAAAACGAAACCCCCCCCCACCCCCCCCCCCACCCCCACCCCCCCCCCCCCCCCACTGGGCCAATCGGCCCAGCCGGCCAGCCCAGCCTCTGGCCTATACCCCCTGGGGGCACCAAACCCTAACCCCCATCGCCACTTCCCCCCCCCCCCCCCCACTCCCTCGTCTCTCCTCCCCCTCCCCCGATCCAAATTGGATCGGGCTCGACCCCGCCGCCCCGCCGTCGCCGGACCACGCCGCCTCGCCGGACGTCTCCGTCCACCTCCCCAACCGGCGCTCCCCGTCCATGTCGCCGTCCCCGACATCCTCCCTGCGCCCCGCTGCCTTGGCCCCTGCATGCCCACGGTGAGGCCACGGCCTCCGTCGCCCCGCCCCCCTCTCTCCCCTAGGTCACCGCCGTCCCGCCGCGCGCCCGCTCGCCCCTGCTGCTTTGGCCACCGGCCCGGGCCGCGCTCCCGCACCTGCCCGTCCACGCGCGCCCGTGCCGCCCCTGACTGCCGTCACCGGACCGCCTCGCCGCGCCCGTCCCACCGCGCTGCCGCGCCCGACCGCGCCGTCCCTGCCCCGCGGTCACCGCGTCACCGCGCCCTGGCCACGCTTGTGTGCGCCCTCGCGTCGGCCTGCGCCGCTCCGACCCCGCCACCGCGCGCTCACCGCGACGCCCCGCAGCCCCTCCGCCGCCCGGCGCCCGCCGCTGCGGCCTCACTGGCCCACACGCTCGCGCCCGTCCCTGCTCGCTGGCCGGCGCGTCCGCGCCCAGCGCCCACACGGGCACGCGCCTGTTCGGGTGGCGCCTGTGCCCGTGCCCGCTACCCCCTGGGCCACTGACGTAGGGGCCCCACGCCCTTAAAACGTAAAAAAAAGAGTAAATGAAAATTAATTAATTAAGTTAATTAACTCTGTTTAGTTAATTTAATTAATTAGTTAGTTTAATTAAACAGTAATTAGATTAGCTAAACCCTAAATAGACTAAACAGGCACTGACAGGTGGGACCCACACGTCAGTTTGACCCAGTCAACGCCCCGTTGATTGCTGACGTCATGCTGACATCATGATGACGTCAGCATACACTGTTCTGGATAATGTTGATTTAAAATAATTAAATTAATTTCAGAAAATAGTTAAATCTTTAGAAAATCATATAAAATAATCCGTAACTCCGATGAAAATAATTTATATATGAAAGTTGCTCAGAATTTCGATACGAACCCGAATACGCCCTCTGTATTCCTGTCAGATGCCCCTAGCTAGATGAACATGGAACTTTTAAACCGATTTCGATAAATAAATAGTGCCTAACTTTAATTAAATAAATCCGGATAAATTCCTAAATTAACAAACTCATTTAGTTAGGCAGTAGAGCATCTCTGCATAGCATTTAGGCATGTCATATATATTGTTTGCATTATTGCCGTGAAATTTATTGTTTCTCTCCCCCCTCCTTCTCTCTCGATAGACGCCGAGACCGACGCCGTTGCAGCCGGGTACGACTACGCTCCAGACAAGCAGCCCGTTGACGATCCCTCTCTCTTGCCAGAGCAACCAGGCAAGCCCCCCCTTGAGCATCCAGATATCGCCCATTCCATTTCTCCTGCTTGCATTAGATTTTGCTACTGTTAATGTTTGCTCCTATTCTGATGCATAGCCTTCTTTCGTAACCTGTTCATTGTTACCTTACCTGCCTATCATAAACTGTTTAGTATAGGTTGGTAGTGAACCATCAGTGAACCCCACCACCTTACCCTTGTTGTCCCTGCTTGATCATCGACGACTCGATCAATGTGATCGTCGACCAGAGATCGACACATCACCTCACCCCCCTTAGTTGTACGACTCTGCATAATTACTCTCGAGTGCCGAGGGTGATACCTCGTAACGCACTCCTGATGAATACTCTATAGTGTAGCTGTTCGGTCATGGTCATCGAGGGTGATTCCTCCTTCTCCACTTTCGATATGACTCTGTCGTGCAACCCCTCAGTGCGAACCTCGAGGGTGATGCCTCATACGTTCACCCTGATGTTTTCATCGAGTGGAATCCACCGAGGGTGATTCCTCGGGGTTTCCCCTTTGATGTTGTGACCACACCGTTACCTTAACCTTTGTTACAGGCGGGTCGGCCCTAGTGGGTACCCGCTGGGGATCTATGATGTCGGGTGTGCCGGAAGGGCACTCGAGTGTGATATTGTGGCGAAGCTTCAGAAACTCTGATTGTCTCCGCATGTTACTAAATGAGCTTATTAGATTTGGGTGTGTGATCTGAGTGGGTCGACGTGCCCTATACGCACTACCACCACGCGGGATAATGGTTATGGGGCCCTCTGCGATGTACGTTTCTCCCGAAAGCTCATCAGACGTCACGATTCACCGTGCGGGCTGATCGCCGAGATTGAGCCGGATACTTCACTGACGAGTTCAGTGTCGCGCCTGCACCCCGGACAGCCACGCAACGCGCAGGGTGCCCAGGGCGATGGCCCAAGACCTCTGGGTGCATAGGTTAGTCCGGCGTACTGACCTATCTGCTGAGCCTAGGTAGGGCGCTGCTTCGTGTTGATCTCCCGAGGCCGGGCATTACCCAGCAAGTGTGTCCGGCCAGAGGTGATCGAGCGTGTTGGGTAACAGTAGTGCACCCCTGCAGGGATGAATAATCTATCGATAGCCGGTCCTATGGTAAAGGACGCTCAGTTTGTGTATCTCGATCTACTACTTAAACTGGATACTTGTTACTTAAATTGAAGCTTCAGGATTGCTTTCTCGCTGGGAGTCGAGGAAGGATCTCTAGGCTTGCTTCAACATGTTTGCTAAATAAAATGCTATTCTACTCTCTTCTATTGCTGCAAGATGATGGCTTCGTGAAGATGCTAGTCTTCGATAAGACTAGGCCTTCTCTCTATTCTGGCATTTCTGCAGCTTAGTCCACATATACAGCCTTTCACCTTTGATAATGTTGCATATGTAGTGTAGATCCTTTCTTGCTGAGTACTTCGGATGAGTACTCACGGTTGCTTTGTTACTTGTTTTTCCCCATACCCCACTTTGATGATACATCAGACGATGGAGCCCCGGAGCCAGATGCCACCTCAGGAGCTTACTACCAGGAGGGTCCAGATGGCACGTACTACTGGATCGAGCCAGCCGACCAGGAGTAGGATCGGAGGCTCCCAGGCAGGAGGCCTACGCCTTTCGATCTAGAGTCGTTGTTTGTGCTAGCCTTCTTAAGGCAAAAACTTGTCTAACTATGTCTGTACTCAGATAATATTTGTATGACTGACTTATGAATTCGGATCTTCGGATCCCTCGTGTGTAATATTGTGGATCTCCATTTATTTGTGTTAGAGTTGTGTTGTACTTAAATGGGTTGGCTCCGAATTTTTTTGACAGCGCGCATAGACGACTTGAATGTTTTATTCTCCGCGCACTTTCCTTCAAGCCTATTTCAAACTTTTTTTGTTTAGGGATACCAGGATTTTATTCAGCGTTTAAAATTTCTGGAATACATGTGTTATCTAGGAATTTGGTATCTTTGCCCTTTTGATGCTGGCCGAGCTTCATGTTGTCCTCATGTGTGTCTTCTATACTAGTATATTCAAATTGGTGCCATCTAATTTCAATATGATTCTTTCTTGTTTAACATTATTACAAATTCAAATTACAATGTAACTCAAATGGTTGAAAGTCATGATGGTGTATAAAGGAAAAATAGCTAGGCCCGGTTGGTCGATCCATGACATTTTCCGTGACGGTACTTCCACGTCTGTCATTAGGGGGCTACCCTATTTGGGCCCAAATGCATCTTGCTAATCGGTGACGGTTTCCGTGACAGATTTCCAGAACGTCACCAGAAATCCGTCATGGATTAACAGATTTCTTGTAGTGCATGTGGCCGTCGGGTCGGAGGAGAAGCCGGCCGGTCGCGTCAGGGTCGAAGTAGAGGCGCACGGGGGTCGACGACGGCGGCGGGCGAAGCAAACCGATCAAGCATAGATCGGAAAACCAAAAAGAAAAACGCCGATCAAAACGACCGGCGAGAGAGCAAAAAAACCCGGAGCAAGGGCTCGGGAAAAAGGCTCTCTAGGGCAGCCGGCCAACGCGGCCGGCGGACGAACCCTAGGTACGGGCGGCGCGGCCCCCGGCGGCAGTCATGGAGGCCGACCGCCCTGGGGGCGGTGCGCGGGTGCGGAAGCGGCGGTGGCTAGGGTTTGGATCGTGATTAGGCTGATACCATGTTAGAAGGGAGAGAGGGATTTGATGGAATAGTTCATTGTATTGCTTGAGCCTCGTGGACATATATATAGGAGTACATGGTTATCTTGGAGTACAAGGCAAGCCAGAATATTTCCTAGTCTACCCTATGTTTCCAATCTAACAATGATACTCAGCAGGTAAGAGCAGATGAGACTCGCTTGAGCATGTTCGGCCAGGTTGCCGCGGAGCTAGCTTCGCCGGGCCCTCGCGACTGCCAATCTGTTACTACTTCCTCCTTTCCGATTTATAGGGCTCATCTTAAAAAAAATGTTTTTCCGTTTTATAAGTCTCAGTTCTACTACTTATCATCACATGTTTAGATTTCAAGGTGTATTAAATCACTGCATACAAGGATGAATATAGAAGTTCTTGGTCATTTAGTGATTATGCATGCATGTGGTGTAATTAATGCATCAGTATACATATTTTTTTAAGAAAAACGAGAGTACTAATTAAGTACTTTTGCAAACTACAAAATTAATTCCATCATTCATCATCTACCTTAGTTGAAGAGATTTTCAAATTAAGCCCTATAAGGCTAGTCATAGTGGGAGTAACATAGCGCAGTCCAAGACAAATTTGCTTATGTGGCATGTATTTAATGAGGAGAGATGTGCTTAGACTAGTCACAATGGGTAGTAATTTAGACTAGTAACATGCATATGTTACTAGTCTATATTACTACCTCTATAGTGGGGAGTAACATATGTATGGTGTCATGCAACACTTCATTTAATAGGTTGTAGACTCATTTTGTCTTGGTATGTGTGATGTTACAGTAACTAGGTATGTTACCACATGCCTCTCTTTCCTTATTAATTACTCGTCACATCATCTGTTTTGCCTAGAGATGTGTGATGTTACCACCTATGTTACTCCCACTATGGGTAGTCTTAGAGTAACATAATATGTTACTGTAACATAGCGCTTCCAAAGAAAAGATGTGTCTATAGAGTAATAAATAAAGAAAGTCATCTATGACACTAGTAGGAGTACTATGTTATTTTGCATTATGGATGTAGTAACTTAGACTAGTGTCATATGCATGACACTAGTATAAATTACTCCCCACTATGACCAGCCTAAATGTTTTGATAGGGCATCTCCAATGCTGACTTATAAATTTGCTTTCGCATTCGTCTGTGGATAGAAAGGGATTAACTCGCGGACACGGATGCGGGAGCCAACCATCAAACACTGTCTGCATATAATTGAAATCGTATTTAAACTAACCGGACGAAATTCATATAAAGACAACAATTTTCATTAAAATTCAGACTTAATTTACATAAAAAGATTGATATTTTGACTGTTTAATTAAAAACTAGAAGAAGAAAAAATAAACCCTATATCGGACGACCACCTCGTACGCGTGGCCGCCGTGTCCTTCCGCACCGCTGTTGGCGTCGTCCCTCCAGTGGCGGAAGGGCGCCGGAGGGCCGCGACAGTCTTGTCCGGCGGCTGCAGGCTACTCGCGGAGGAGCCACTCCGCCTCCTGCTGCACGGTGCGGAGGGCCTCGTTGGCCACTGCCTCCGACGCCGGCGGAGCCCTCGCGGTGGCCCTGCCCCTCCCGGCGCTGGCGGAGCAGTCGCTAAGCAGCCACTCATCCCCGATCTTTGCAAGCTCGCCGTTAAGGCGGTGGCGGCGCCTGGCGACCGTCTCCGCGATGGTGATGGAGCGGTTGAGGGCCCACATGACAGCGAGGTCCGGGTCGTTGCGGACCCATTCCGGTGCCATGTCAGTATCGACGAACGCGGAGTAGCGGGCGGCGTCGCGCCGGTCGTATTGCGCCGTGCGCTCCTCCTCGGAGACAGCGGTCCTTGAACCCGAGGGACCGTCGAGACCGCCACCTGCGAGGCAGTGGAGGATGCGGCCCCGCGCCTTCGTGATCACGGGTGGCAGCTCCTCCTTGACAAGGTGGCGGTTGCGGCGGGGCGGCGAGGCAGGCCCGCTGATGCGGGCGTACCGGCTGTGCAGGGGCGAGGCCAGCTTGTCCTTGTCGGGGCATCCAATTTGAACGCCGTCGCGGTTGCACGCGGGGGAGGGGGGTGCTCCTCTTTGACCTACCGAAGTGGGGACGCCGGCTCCCGCTTGGCGCGGTAGCGCGGCGGGGATGGTGACTCCTCCTTGACCCGAGCCGGCGACGGTGGCGTCAGGCCCATCTGATGGAGCGAACGAGAGCCGCCTCCGCGAGGAGGCGCCACCGCTGCTTCGGCTGCTGTTGCGGCTCTTGTCCTCCTCGTCGCTGGAGGAGGTGATGATCTCCTCCTTACCGAAGAGCCAGCCGCCGTTGATGCCGAGGGTTCCGAAGAGGGAGGGGGCGGCGCTAAGATCCGTCTGATGACGAACTGCCGCCGCCACCACCTTCGACTTCCCGCGTGGAGTACCAAGACTTAGGCATCGCCACTGGAGTTGGAGGGGCTTGAGGAGGAGTAGGGGCTCGAAGAGGAGGAGGACAAGGAGGGGCTCGGTGTGGATTTGCATTGCCGACATGCGGCTTAAGTAGTCGCGGCCACAGCCAGGCGAACGGGCGGTCAGCCCGCTTCAATGCAGCGCGGCGGCTGGAGTTGGTTTCTCGGGACGTGGAAGCGGTCCAACCGCCTGCACACACCCCCCCCCCCTCCCTCATCACCACTTTTGTCTCGGTTTTGCGGGAAAAACACATCCGGACCACTCGGTGGATCGATACAGGCCCGCGTTGAATGACACGTATACGATCGGTTTGAGAGTCGGGATTGAAGGTGCCCTTACAACCTGTTATTATTTACAAATTACAACAAACTTCTTGACTTTGGTGTTAACACAGTTGGTACTACATAGCAATCTTGCTTTCCGTATGGAGTAAAGCAACTATGGTCTTTTCTATGAAAGAGATACGACGTCTCCGCCGTCGTCTAAGTAACAGAGAATTTAATGCAAATCAATAGCTGCTTACCATAATGTCCTTTCGTTCGTAAAGAATACCATTATCGATCGGCTGTAGGATTAACCAATTTAATCTGTCAATGTCACCGAGAGGTAAAATGCACGTCAACAAACAACAACGTGATCTACAAGCCTCTGCCGCACGCCTAATTTATTTCAACGCCGTCAGCTGTTGCAACATGTACTAATCAACAATCCTTACCCTGCTCATGCAAGCAAGCATGGAGAAATGAATCCGAGAGCAAGCAACAAGCATAAATGGCTTTGTTACATGAAGAGTTGAAATTGGATGAATTGTTGCTAGCAACTTCTCTTCTCATTTCCTAGCAACGATGATTCCACGAGTGAGCTTCTGATAATCCCAACGCTTAGCTCCTAATTTATTTAACGCCGTCAGCTGCAGCGATATGTATCGAAAAAGGCTTTCGCCCCGCTTTATATATAAAGCAAACCGCCCAAACCAAACCTCTAACAAAGGTTCACACCACACACACACGAAAAGTCAACACAAACACAGAGTATCGAATGGAGGTTAATGCTGAGGGCACGGCTCAACAAGCCCTGAAAACATAAAAAACACACGGCACAACGAGCCAGAACCCAAGGGGCGGGTCCATATCATATATAATCACTACTTACAGCCACTCATACAATAAGATTAGATATAAGGTTGGCTATAAAAGTACTATCTTTTTCTTCATATTTATTGTATTGGGCTAGGAATCCGCATATAGTCAGACTCTTGTATGAGAGCCCACTCTCCTTACTTTTTCATGCCTCTCTTCTCCACATAGGCAAAATTGTCATATAAGCGGGCTATAAGCCTGCTATTGTACTTCTTCTTAGTTAAGGGAGCCTAGCTTACCTTTTCTCTTTACTACCTTTACTCATGCAAGTAAGCATGGACCCTCGAGCCTGGTTTAGAAGGCACAATCTGTTCATCTTAAGCATGACCTAGTTTATCATAGTTATTATTTTTTGACATGTAAAACTTCATAAAAACGCAATGTGAAAATGATAGATCAAATGATATCATTTTGGTTTTATTGACAAACTATGTTAAACTTAAATGGGCATGTTACCAAAAGATCTTAAATTCGCTGCAGTTTTGCCGACCCATTAGCACTCCTATTGTAGTAGTTGTTGTTTTCATGAGATGGCTGCACATGCGTGGTTAAGAGCATCTACAACCGAGCGTCCTATATCCGTCTCATACGCCTAGACAGGCCGTCCAATCACTGACCGGTCATAAAATACCGACCCAACCGGAGCTCTCAAACGGGCCTCAAACGCCCGGGCTGACCGGCACCCCTCATATCCGTCCCAAATGTAGGGCGGATATGAGGCGGTCCGGGCACGCCCGCCACATCAGCCCGGCCCACAAAAACCCCTATCCGGCAGAAACCCTAGCTCACTTCACCCCGCTTCGCTCCCCTCTCCTCCCCTTCCTGACGGTCCCATTTCCCCAATCTGCCAAATCCCTAGCGCCGGCGACCATGTCCAGCACCGGCAGCCACTCCGACGGCAGCTCCGGAGAAGAGGAGGAGCTGGCGCTCTGTATCGCACTCGAGCGTTCGCGGGTCGATACGGGCGGCAGCTCCGGGTCCGGTGCGACGCCCCCTGTCGCCCGTCGCGCCAGCGCCGATGCCGGCGCCGACCCTTCCCGCCCCGCGCGCGGATCAGCGAGGCCTGCCAGATCTGCTCTTCTCACCCGACGGCCTCCTCCACCTCCGGTCACTGCTCCGCGCGGGCAGCGCTGGGTTCCAGTGCCCGCTCAGCTGACGCCGCGGATGCGGACTCCGGAGTCGGAGGCACGAGCTGCCCGCTGCGAGATGCAGAGGGCTAGGGAGATGGCGGGCGGGTCCGACGGGTCTGCGCAGTCCGCCCGCCGCCGCCGGGTGCCCGACGAGGAGGACCGTCTCTTCGAGTGGGCGTGCCGCCATTCACTGACTGAGGCGGAGACGAAGGCCCGACGGCTCCGGAGGCTCAACGCCAAGCAGCTCCGGCTCGACATTGAGCAATTCGAGCGGGAGGCGGCGGAGGCAGCGAGGGACGCGGCGAGGATGGCCAGACTCAAGCGCCAACAAGAC
This sequence comes from Thinopyrum elongatum, assembly GCA_011799875.1. Lineage (NCBI taxonomy): Eukaryota > Viridiplantae > Streptophyta > Magnoliopsida > Poales > Poaceae > Thinopyrum > Thinopyrum elongatum. The sequence goes on along the minus strand of CM022303.1, from coordinate 288,787,720 downwards.
CGCGTCATCCGGCGCTTGCAAGGCTTCATCGTCATCTTCGATTCCTCCTTCTCCGACAGGTCCGACGGCTCCGACGTGGACCCACCTCCTGCCGCGGACTCCTATAGCTGCGCCGGCGACCGGAAGGGCAAAGGGCTGGCGAGGAAGTGGTGAAAAATCGTCTTTATTTCAAGTTTTTAGTTGTAGTTTGAACTTGTCCGCTGTATTATGTGTATTATGTGAACTTTGGCTATCTTTCGATGATCCGGTTGCGATCTTTTGATGAACCAATTGTGCATTTGTATGTCTGCTCATGATCTACACACTTTTTATCAACGTTGTATGGTTTAGTATGAAAATAGGGGACGAAATATGAGATACGTGGGTGTGGAGAAGGAAATATGAGGAGTGCCCGGTCAGTGCCAGCGGCGCCTAGACGCGTGCGCGGGCGTTTGATGAGCCGGATTTACTGAGTCCGGCTGTAGATGCTCTAATTATGGATGGTGGCACATCGAGAGGATCATGAGAATATTTCAACCAGGCATGAATGAAAAGATATGTATTGCTATATGATGTACTATTAGACCTGGTAGCGATGGTAAGTATGCCCAAAGAATAAGAGCCAAGTAAATAATTGCACTAGAAACAATAGAGCATAAGGAACAGTGCAGGTGCTAGTAGTACCAGCTAGCACTACGGAGCATGAACCATCAGGATCAAAATTTGGTCCTAGTGTTGTACTCATGCTTCTTTCTTGTAACTAAGACTCTTATTCGCAACTGAATTTTCTATCGTGTTGTTTCAGACATGTGATCACCTGTTTCCTGTGGAAGCACGCCCGGCCTGTTCTCATCTCATGTAGCTTTTCAGTGCTCTAGTTATTGCACATCTAAGTGAGTGAATCAAGTATAAAAAGGGAAGAAAAAAAAGAAAATATCCACACGCATCTCAACGTAAGATCAATGACATAGGACTTAGATGTGCAATACTTATGGCATGTCTAGATGTGCTTTAGCAAAACTGTAAAATATAATTACGCCCGTTCGGAATTTTTTGACGTGATTTTAGCAGGGAGCGGCTTGAAAGTGGCTGCACTTCCAATCTGCTTTCCATATTTGCAAAGTCAATGTCCGGAAGTCATAACTAAAAACCAGTACTAGCTTGTACTACTACATGTAAGCATCAATGGCTGTTCAAAGTTTTTTGACAGAAAAAAAAAATGGCTGCTCAAAGTTGAAGGCCGGTTGGAACTGTCGGAGAACTTGAGTCAAACATTAGGGCTACCAGAATAGCAAGTCAATGGTTTTTCGTGAGAGGAAAAGGGTAGGAACTTTCCTATTGACAGGCCACCATCTTAGCGATACAACTGATTTGCGTGCGTGCTTGTGTGCGTGCGTGTGTATCCATTTGCAATGAATGCCGGGATTGGATTGCGCAGTCTAGATAGAGGCTGAGGAGGGGAGAGAAAAAACGTGGCGATGATCCAAACACGTCCTTTTTCCGTTTGCAGCTGGAACCAAAAACGGCCTCTTCCTCCACACAACAACAACAACCCGCGAGAGCGAACGCTGCAACCCGGTGGCGTGACCGCGGCGTGGAACGCATGGTCTATGCATGGCCAGCGGTCGATGGAGCAGGGCCACTGCCATGTCATCCATCCTCTCTTGGACCGGACGGACAGGAATCCTATCCGTGAGGCCCAAGGAAAATGCGCCGGAGGGAACACTGCTATTTATGAGCGGGAGATAGGAGCACGTATGCAGGATGGTGACTCTGCGAGCGTCGCCATCGACGTGCTGGACCGGACGGAACGGAAACCTGCCGGAACTTGCTTCTCGTTTTGTCTCGAGCTTTTCTTCGCTTGCGCCTGCGGTCTCAAAGACAAGAGGATGGATAGGCGAGAGACGTGGCTCTTGTGGTCTATGTGACGGGGATGCGTACGTGTACACGGCACAGCTGGCCCGATTCCGTGTGTGGGCACTGGGCAGGTTCGGGTCAATGGTACTACAGGCGGATCGCGTACGCAGGACAAAAACATTTATGAGAGCCAGCACCCGTGCCTAGTTTAGACCAAAGAGATGCCTGATATACTACACGAGAGGCTCTCGACTGGCCTGATGAGCATATTCGGCTGGTTTACAGCGGATGCCTGCAGCCGGTGGTGCTCCAGCTAAGCTCCGGCTGCCCATATGCCATGCGGTTATTTCCATGATTAGAACACAGAAATATCACAGGCACAGAACGAAATTCCAAATCCCTGCACTGCACAGCACATGCTCTGGTTTCTTTCTTCGATCGTTTCCATGGCAATCGGACTTGCTTTTTTCATAGCTATATAATAAAGCAGCAGGGCCGCCGTGTAAGTACTACTATGTGTTTGCCGTAATGGAGTTCCTGCGTCAGGAATTCCATTCTCGATCGGCTGTTAAATTAACCAATTTGATAACTTCAAATTTTTTTTTAACCAATTTGATTTGTTGACCCGCAAAAAAGAAAAACAATTTGATTTGTCAATGTCACCAAGAGGTAGTAAAACACACGTCAACAACAACAGCTCTACTTGCTTCTGCAGCACGCGGGTTTTGTAATCCTAAACACCACTAGCTCCTAATTTGCTTCAACGTCGTCAGCTGTAGCAGCGAGATGTAATAATCAACTAAGGGAGCCAAGCATACCTTCAATCCTTATCCCCTACTCATGCAAGCAAGCATGTATATTAGAAGAAAAAAAAACCCATATATGGATGAGTATGTTACCAGAAGATTAGGAATTGGCTGTATTTCGTAGCAACTTCTCTTGTCATTTTCATAGGTAGGTTGTTTTTAACATCGATAATTAAATGGAGCTACATGATGTTCAACCCCTCTTCTATTGCATACGCCATGTCAAAATTACATGGTTTCCGCATTCAGAGGAATTACTAAAGTTCCTTCTAGATTTGTGAAAGGGCTTAAGAACCATCCTTATACTCTTATCGTGGCACCCTGCCTCGCTCTCCCAGCTATCACACGTGGCACTTCAGTGTATCACCAGTTATCAATCCTTCGACCAACCATTGTTGTAACAAACATAGCATTATCATCTTACTATCACTTTTTAACGGCTGTCCTCAAACCGTGATTGGCGTTGCAATCGCCACTTTCCACCATGATTAACATCTGACGGACTAAATGATACATGTCAAATCATGCTCAACTGTAAACCTAAACTGCTGAACAAGGGTGCGTCGATGAAACGAAACGACGAGTAAAGAGACAGGAATAGCGTGCAATGCTACAATCAGTTGCGGTATCCGTATGACGTTTTCTTTCATTATCTTACCGTTCCATCAAAATAGACCACAAAACAAAAGGTAGCAACAACGTCATCTTTGCTCCTTCCTGTCATCCATACATGCCCCCTTCGCAGTTCGACACACCCACAAACATCCAAACGTCGACATTTCCTTTAAAATCGTGTAAATGTATTTTATGAGAACTTCATTAAAGAACAAGAAAATGCCAATAAGCCTAGCCACCTTGCCGATCACCACTCTCCTAGTCATCATCATCATCTACCCTCTCTCTCTTGCCAACTCCTCTACTGCCAATAGTAGAGAACAAAATCCTCAACCTATTCTATAGATTCTCTCTCCTATTAAAATAAATTAATTAAAAACTACTCATATAAGCAAGAAAATAATACTGTAAGAGGGAGACCTTCCCTTCTTCTCCTCCGGCCTAACCCACCCACCCCCTCTCCCTCTCCTCCAAGCATCCACCGTCCCGGCCAAATCAGCCCCCTCCCCCAGCTCAAGCAAGAACGCCATTCCCGCGGATACAGAAGAGGAGAGGAGAATTCACCTCCCCCTAACCTCTCCATCCCCCAAAATCCTCCGAGAACCTAATCCTCGTCCCCGGAAAGATCCTCCTTTTCTTGGTTTCCACTTTGCTACAGATAAACAAAGCTATATATAGCGTTTTGGCCACGTTTCTTGGCCTCCGCTGTGGGTTGTTGTTAATTCGAGGGAGTCCAATTCGCCTGCGACTGAAGGGGCCCGGCCATGGCGGAGGAGGAGAGGCGGCGGCGGTTCTCGAGTCTACGCAGCGTCCGGTGGCGGGTCGATCTCGGCATCCTGCCGGCGTCGCCGGAGGCGTCCGTTGAGGAGCTCCGCCGCGCTGCCGCCGATTCGCGGCGGAGGTGAGCCCGCCGTCCTTGTTCCCGGGTGTTTGCTGGTGTCTTGTCCTTTTGCGGCAGGAATCTGCTCTGCTCCGTTTTTCCTGCTTAGCTGGCTCGTTCTTGTTATGGCTTTCATTTGATTCTTGCGCGGTCAGGTGTTGATTTCGTCCAGATGGTTGTGTTTGTTAGTAAATTAATGCAATCACCGGCTGCTAATGCTTGTGGTCATATGAATATAGCTCGTCGATTGGTAGATTTCTGATTGTGTCGGTGTTATTGTGCACATGGCCATATGCCATATTTGTTTCATGAGATGAAATTTCGGCGAGAGAGATTGGTGCTGTTACTGATCTATAAATGATTGGGGCAATGAATTTTGCTCCTTGCTATTTCTTTCTACCTAAGAATGACATGTTTACTTTGATTCATGTTTGTTGTAGGTATGTTAGTTTGAGGCGCCGTGTTCTGGTAGACCCTCATCTTCCAAAGGAGGAGGCTAGATCACCTAACCTCATCGTGGACAACCCGCTCTCTCAGAACCCAGGTATTTGATCCTAAACATTATCTTGTGAATTGTGATGATGACATGGTAAACAAATTACAAGGATGATATCTTTGAACATGGATGACTTGTTATCTACCGCAAACACTTGCGTGATCACTTACCATCACAGATTTGTACTGCAAAATGTTTACCTGAATTTCCGTGGGTTGTGATGCACTTCATTTATTAAACGATGAGTGGTGCTTGACAAGTGTTATTTAACACATTAAGATATAAATGTGTACTCTTTTTATTAATTCATTATTGTTCATAATTATTTATTAGGGCTCTTTTCTACTGGTATAATTACTGGTGTAGTAGCTATGCTAGTGCCTAAAGGGGGATGAAACCTATTATTCAGAGTGTGAATAGCTTGCTCACACAAAATTGTATACTTTTTCTATGATGATATGTAACAAAAGCCTCCAAGTGTTGCTTGATACTTTGTGGGACAGCTCTGATTCCAAGTTTCCATCTTGATATTTTTATTTAACTTTTTTCTGCAGAGAGTAGCTGGGGTCGGTTTTTCAGAGGGGCAGAGTTGGAGAAGACTGTGGACCAAGATTTGTCTCGCTTGTATCCCGAAGATGGTAGTTACTTCCAAACACCTACTTGCCAGGCCATGCTGCGTAGGATACTGTTAATGTGGTGTCTTCAGCATCCACAGTATGGTTACCGCCAAGGTAAGAAACTCCTTTCGCATGTAGAAGAAACAAAGTTCTCAAGTTGTTGCAAAGAATCTGGTTGGCTTTCTCCTTTCAACTGCAAACTTCATTGGTCTAAAATCATCTAGGGCTGTTAATCTTTGCACGGGACTAAGTTGGTAAAAGTTACCATTTTATAAAACAAGAGTATAATATCTTAAGATGGCATTGTTAAAGCATATTAATTAGCTCTGAGATCTCTTAATAGCAATGCCGGGTAGCACCAAAGTATCTTACATTAAGTATTTGACTAAGTAGCATGGCCACTTCAGTATATCTTTTCATTTATATTTTCTTGTTTAATTGCTGAATATGGCATGACATATGGCTCATCTTGTCACAGGAATGCATGAGCTATTGGCTCCGCTTGTGTATGTTCTTCAGGTCGACATTGATAAACTATCGCAAATACGAAAACTCCATGAAGACTGCTTCAATGATGATTTTGTTGGAGTACCTTTCCCAGATACTGATATGATTTTTAGTTATAAACCTAGAAAGGACCCAAAGTGGCATTCAGGAACTGACAATGAAAATGATTCTGAAAGTGCTTCCAGAGCTAACAGTCTTGATGAGCTTGACTCAGATACAAAAGAAATAATTTTACTTAGTGATGCATATGGAGCTGAAGGTGAACTAGGCATTGTATTATCTGAAAGATTCATGGAGCATGATGCCTATGCCATTTTTGATGGTTTGATGGATGGGGGTGGCGGAGTGGTTCGCATGGCAGAATTTTACTCTCCATCCAGTGTTGGACCTAGCTCAAGTCTACCACCTGCTATTGAAGCCTCCTCAGCGTTATATCATTTGCTTTCCATTGTTGAGCCATCTCTTCATAACCATTTCATTGAGCTGAAAGTGGAACCTCAGTGGTTTGCACTTCGTTGGCTGAGGGTCTTGTTTGGACGAGAATTTGGCCTCAGTGATCTCTTAGTAGTATGGGACAAAGTCTTCGCCTGTTCCAATAGTATGCTGCTAAATAGTGGTGAGGAATATAGCTTTCGGATCTTGTGTTCAGATAGAGGGGCATTCATTGCAGCTATGGCAGTCTCTATGCTTCTTCATGTTAGATCGTCTCTGTTGGCTACCGAGACTGATGTCTCTTGTCTCCAGAGATTATTGAATTACCCGACGAATGTTGATGTGCAGAAGCTAATTGAGAAGGCCCTGTCCCTTCAGTCTACTGCCATTGATGCAAACACTTCATCCCCATCTGTCCTATTAAATAGGGATATCGGTGAGTATGACAGAGTTAACAGTATTCTCTCTATTTCAACTCCTCCGAGAACTCCATTGCATCCTTTATCCGAGAGTTACTGGGAAAAGCAGTGGAGAAATTTGCACACTGATGGGACATCTCCCAAGGAGACTGAGAAGGGTCATTCTTTCAGCAGAGAAATAAAGAAATCCTTGAGGCAGAAGCTTGGTTTGTCTAGGACAGAGTCAGATCCTTCTCCAGTGAAAGCAATCAGTGTGAAAAGCGATGCTCGGAATTCAGCAAGGCGATGCCTTCTGGATACTTTATCAGATAGTGCGGGGAGGTCTCATGAAATTGCAGGGAAAATCCAAGAAGATGAATTCCCTATCGTCTCAACTCACAAGGAGCCTCCAGTGAGTTCCGCAGAGCCTTTGCAACCAAGAGCAGCTGCTGAAAGTGTAACTGTAAGCCCACCATGCCTGGCTAAACTCAGCCCGCTAGAAAATCCGCTGGCTGTGCCAGCTGATGAGAGCGCAACACAAAGGACACAATGTGCAACAGAAGCTTGTTCTTCTAGCGGTGAGAACTCTCCAGTGTTCTATGCAGCCGTTGCTGGTAATGAGCATGAGAACATTCAAGATAACGATTCTGAGAGAAGTAGTGTCATTTCAATTTCGTATGGTGGTGACAATGACAGGGATGAAATACTGCAAGATGAGTCATCCAGCTGTAATCATGACGGCAGTAGCGTTCAAGATTCAGAAGCAGAAACTTCTAATAAAACTGCAGGTCCAGATGGATCCTCTGAAAAAACTGTGGTTTCTAATGAAAGGAAGCCATTTATCAGTAAATTTCAGTGGCTGTTGAAGCTAGGGAGACCCTCAGGTGAAGGCAACATCGAGAAGGGTAGCAGTGAGAAATCAGATGGTAAAGACGCTGTTGACGCATCCTGCTCCGAAGGGAATTCGAATAACCCGCGTGGTAACACAAAGTTGGCTGCTGGTGATAAGAAGGTGATGGGCACATTTAAGAATCTTGGACAAAGCATGCTCGAGAATATCCAGGTATATCATATGCAACATCATTTATTGCCCTGTGTGGTACTTTTTGGTAGTCTCTATCCTGATAAAAGTATTTGCATAATTTTCTACATCAAATGTTTGTGTCTTACCACTTGGTAGAATTGCTTGGTCCATATGTGCCACAAGAAAATTTTGCCTGATAAAACACAATTGTTCTGTATCTTTATTTGCCAAACATGCATGTATGGTGTAACTTGGATCATGCCTATCTATGCATCACTAACAATGGATCATGCCTATCTATGCATCACTAACAATGGTTGCAATGTAACTATAGGTGATCGAGTCAGCGTTTCAGCAAGATCGCAGCCAGCCCGGCCCGATGGAGAACTTCTCGAACAACATTCTGGGCGGCAAAGGACAGGTGACTGCGACGGCGGCTCTGACCGAGCTCCGCAAGATCAGCAACTTGCTCAGCGAGATGTAGCCATCCATGTAAGGCGGCATACCCACAGGCCGTCTGTTCCTGCCCAACCCCTCTCTAGCTCAGCCAATCAGTGGCCTGGTGATAACAGGAAGCGAGGTGCCTCGGCCATCTTGTTCACCGGTGCTCCTGCGCTGCTCCATCTGTACATATAGGTTCCATTGGATCATTCCATTCAGAGTCCATCATGTAACTAATTAAGGCACTGTACGTACGAACCTAAGGAACTCCGATCAATCTAGGTGTCGCCGCGACGACGAGGCAGTAGTTTACGTCGGTCAGCGTTAGAAGGCTGTATTTTTTGATGGAAGAATTTTGTAAGATTAACTGGTCAAGGGGGAATAAATGGAAGGACAAGTTCCATTGCTTCAATTTTTCTTTGCTGTTGACGCATGTGCTGAACATCCTGTACCTGATTGGTCATCCTCAGTCAGGTTCTAAAATGTCCCGCGTTGTGACGAGACGTAGGACATGAGGAACGGTCGGACTGCAATCCACCCCGGCGTGCCCTTGTCGGGGCATTATCATGAGCGGCGTGGTCCAACGGAGGAGGAAACTACACTGCGATTTCCAATTCCAAGTGGCAGTGAGTCAGCAATCCTATTTCCTATCCACCCACCTCCACAGCGATTGACCTTGACTACACAAGATAGAGCAGTTTCAGTTCGCTGCTGGCTGCTCAGATGCCACAAGCATCAAGGCTTTGAAGCTTTGCTCAACAGAATGAATGGTGCCGCCCATTGCGAACATGCATTATTCTCTCTATTCCAAACATAAGGAGTAAAGATTATAGAAAACCATGTCAACATCTCCAATACCAAATAAACAAAATATGAAAATACATCTCATGATCAATCTAGCGATACGTATTAGGCATTATAGTTATACCTACTTTCTTCTATAAACTAGGCCAAACAATGAGCAGTTTGACTTCTGTAAAGTTAACACACCCTATATTTTGGAACAGAGGGAGTATTTCTTTAGCGCGGAAAAGAAAGACACGTTGTTGTACAACATGGTGCAACCGTAAAAATTCGTCCAAAAATACGATCACCGTGAATTCTACAAGAAAAACAAAACCACGCAAAAATATTTGCTTATCAATGAAATTTATTCATCATCTTTCAGTGTCAGGGTACATGTGATGAAAATGAGGTATACATGATCACTGCTGCGTTGCCTAGCACCAAAATTGTATTAACAGCATCTCTCTATACAAAAATGTGTTGACGGCAAATCCGGAACAAACTGAAAGCAGCAAATCTTTTTCTTCCCTTGAACCAGTTGCATGCCACTAGCACCTACCAAGGACATCGGCCATTTCCAAAGATATAACGAGCTGAAAGTATCAAATACTCCGTCCCGAATTAGTTGTCTTAGTGTTAGATACATCCGTATCTAGACAAATCTAAGACAGCTAATTTGGGACGGAAGTAATACTTGACAGAAAGGTTTTTGAGATTTAGCCCATATCATACTGAAGCATCTATAATGTTTCCCTGCAGGCAGGAAAAGTGAAATAGATTCAGCACTACCACTGGGCGGGGAACAACTACTCTTTTTTTCTTTCCTCGAGTTGATCATCAAACTCTAAAATGTCAAGCTCTCAAAAACATGGTCCGATAGTTTACTGAATCTTCGGCCTGGAACAATTCACGAGCACAAGCTAAAGTCAGTTCCTGCAGCAGAGAAGAAACACCATCCACACGACCACATTATGAAAGAGGACAGCTGATGTGCCACTAATTATCAAAGAATAGCATTATGTGAGCAAATGTAGACAGTGAAAAAAGTTAATTCATCAAAGGCAAGGGTGCTAATGATCTCAACTACAAGGCATGTTTTTGTCCTTAGCTACTTCCCTCTTATAGTTTTCCCAAACTTCAGGGCCCATGGGATGCTTTTTCACAAAATAGCTCATGAAACATTTGTCTGAGCAAGCAAGGATCGTGCTTAGAGCCAACCGAGGCGTAACCACCCCCCTTTCTAGCAGCCACTTGTACGTGAAAATCCTGACTTTGCTTCTTTCTATGGTAAATGACAGGTAAGCAGGGAAAGTAACCAGATCACTCAGAGTATACCCTGAACCATTTACAAGGAAGGATATCTTTGACTCGAGCACATCAATCCTCTGGTTCAGAACCTGTGGAGCCAGCTTGATCATGTTTACTACATCTTTTGGGTCCAACCCAGTATTGTTCACTAAGAACTCGTACCGATCTTGTAGTTCGTCACCTTTACCACGGAAGGTTTTGAGTGCCTTCTTCATATCTTCAGAGCCTTCAACAAATCCTATGCTTTTCAAGAATTTTATTCTCTCATTGAATGATGCTTCAAAGGGGTCAACTTTTGGTAGCTGGCTGACTTTTGATCCTAATGTGTAACTCATCAACAGTTTCGGGTCCTCCAGTATAATCTTGCGCAGGCGCCTCTTTCCCACATTGAGATTTGTAACAATGCTGTTTGGCATCTTCAGTGGGGCAGAACCAAGCATTGATCCATGAGAAAGAACAAACTTATTAACATCCACATCGCTTATGCCAATCTCAGCTAAGAACAGCATTCCCCTCCGTAGGTTACTTGTGAAATCCTCGACCGACACATTTGGGAAATCCATAAAAAGATCAAACAGCTCCTTTTTTCCACATCCCGCTTTTAGCATCATGAGAACCGCTGTAAATAGCATCTTTCCTGAACCATCCAACAAGAAATCTGGATTTTGCCTGACCAATTTACCAACACCTTCCTTAGTAAATCCCAAGTTAATGAAGAACTGAGGAACTCGAACCATCTTTCTCCAATCATACGACTTCTTAGCAGATAAGGATTGACTAATCCAGTCCCGCTGGATTCCAATGTCGTCTAGCCACTCCAGGATCTTCAATTCCACATTCGGGTCATGAACCAATACAACAGGCGTAGCAATTACGAGCTTGATCACACTGGTCCTACTGAACCCAAGTTCCTCAAGGGCCTTCAGCTTAGATGCAAGCACACCATGGCCAAAACTAAAGACCTCCATAGCATCCCGGTATATTCTCCCTATCTTCCTGCGTGCAATGCCGTAATTGCAAAGCAGGCGGAAGTTGCCGAGCAACATCTCATCGTCCGTGAGAAACATGAGATCCCGAGGCAAGAAGGCACTGCACTCGCTCGGTCTGAGGCCGATGCTCTCCAAGAAGGGCTCAAACTCGTTGACAGGATTGAATTGAAATAACCGCACCAGGGCCTTGCTGACCCTTTCATCCTTCATGTCCCTCTTCTTCACCTTCGACCTGAAGACCAGCTCGGTTCCCCCCTCCGGGGGCTCCTTCAGGGCGTCCTTCACCTCCTCCAGCAGCTTGCTCAGGTAAACAGGTGAGCGCTTGCTTATATGCTCGGCGTCGCTGAAGCACATGCCGCGCGTGACATGGAGGTACTCCATGAACGTCTTCTGCGCGGCGCGGACTTCCCGCCTCCTCTCCATTTGCCTGATCTTCCGATCCACCTCGTCCTCCTCCTCATCCACCAAGGTTTCCCCCTCGCTGTGGATGGGAGCAGCTGAATAGGGCCGCCGCTGAATCCCATGATCAGGAGCAGCCCGATCCGATGCCGGGAATGATCCTTGAACATGCCGCCAACTGGCAGCACAGCACGGCGGCACTCTGGAGGGTCTTTCGAGGGCACCAGGAGCCCACCTGAGCCGGGCTGCGCTTAATGCGGCGCGGAGGTGATTGTTCATGGCGAAAACGAAGCAGCGGGAATCGCGCCAGCTTCAGGACCAACCGGGGGAGGGGGCTCTGCTCCACGGCGTGCCGCTGACGCCTGCACACGTCGCAGATTCCAGGGGGCCAAGACGACGTCGGAGGCTCAGACGAAACAGGGTCGCGCTGTAGAAGCCTGCGTCAGGGCGCAGGTCACGCGCGAACAGCTGGAGGTCGGCGCGCAGCGGGACGAGTGGCTGCCATGACGGCGACGGCGACGGCGTCGAGGCGGCTGGGAGGACCTGGGGTTTGGGAGCTGCGGGCGATGCGGGGGGAAGCTGCTGGCGCTTGGATGAAAGCCCAGAAAGGTCACAGACTAGACGCTGATCCGTGTGTTATTGGGCCGGGCCGATTCGAAATGGAACAGCTGCAGGTAAGTATGTTCTACGCCCACACACGAGTTAAATCCACGTGACCATTACATTCGTGTTACGATTAATGAAAAATTATCACTTTACGATTCATGGCAATTTGTACCGAACCAAATTTCTAACAATGACAAAAAACACTAACAGTGAGTGCTAAGTGTTTTGATGAAATCATCGATTGGTCGAGCCTGCTTGTCAGGTTGAGTTGACAGAAAAAATGCCACGTCTTCTTTCTCCTCTTTCTTTCTTTGAGGCAATTTCATCAAACACCTCGCGTGCATCTCCTATTTTCATCCTCCTCTCTCTCCTCCCGTTGCCCATGTTCGTGCTGCTCATCGCCAAGACCAGTGAACGAGGCAAGAACCGGCATAGTGCAGGCCGCCTGCGCCGGACACGCTAGGGCGAGGAAGCGGCCGTTCAGGACGGACTGGCACAGTAAGGTCCGGGACTGCCGCCGAACACCGCTGCGTGCACGGTGGGAGGCCAAGGAGCGGTTGCGCGCTCCGAGATACTAGTCACTGGTCACTTCCCTCCGGGCCATCGCCGACTTCCATCTTACACCCTCTATACACCTCTTCTCGATCCTTTCAATTGGTATCAAAGCATTGGTCTCCATTGCTTTGGTTTAATCACCATTGGAGGAAGATGGATGAGTCTACGGTTGGGAGTATTAGACGTAGAGTGCCTATGCTTGATGGAGAGTTTTATAGTGCTTGAAAAAATGAGATGCTTGAGATTTTCAATGAATATAATTTGAACAAGTATATTACTAGCCCTTGTGCGCCTCCTATTGATCCCTTGCATTCTACCCCCGATGAGTATCCAGACATGACCCGCAATCTTAGAACTATTAATTTTATCATAAGAGGATTGCCTAGAAATTTGCTTGTATGCTTGCCTACATTTGAATGTGCTTATACTATATGGGGATATCTTGAGAAACGCTTTTCAAACTATTCCTTGAAAAATCTAGATGAGATTCTTCAAAAGTCCATTGCTTTTCATAAAATGCATCCTAGTGATCCTAAATTTGATGATTGTCTATTTGAGCTTCGTGACCTTATGCGTGCCAAAGAAGATGTTGGAGTCATTAGTAGCATCATCTCTCAAGTCATTAGAATTCATAAAGATGCACATTGTCATGATCATAAATCTAATGAATCACTCTCTCTAGGCAATGATCAATCACATGATGATGTTGAACATGGATATTATGATGTGGATGGTGATAGTGACTTTGATCTTGATGAGTCAATGAGACACTTTGGTCTTATGGCTAACCTTCGCGGTTACATGGCCGGAGGAAAAGAATGGGTTCTTGATAGTGGATGTACCGATCACATGACCGGAGACAAGGACATGTTTCGAGAGCTCGCTGAAAATGACGGTCCTCGAAAGTATGTCACTTTTGGTGATAACTCAAAGGGTAAGGTGGCTGGCCTTGGTAAGGTGGCCATCTCACATGACAGCTCTATCCAAAATGTTATGCTCGTTGAATCTCTTGGTTACAATTTACTTTCCGTATCTAGACTAGCCGATTTCGGCTTCAATGTTCTATTCACTGAAGTATATTGCCAAGTGTTTCGAAGAGATAATCATAAAATGGTCTTTACCGGTATACGTAGAGGTGATCTATACATTGTTGATTTCACTAAAAGAGCTCAACCTAGAACTTGCTTGATTGCTAAATCTTCTAAAGGTTGGTTGTGGCATAGAAGGTTAGATCACGTGGGCATGCGAAATCTTGATAAGCTTATTAAAGGTGATCATATCCTTGGTGTTAAAGATGTCATATTTGACAAGGATAGACTTTGCAGTGCTTGTCAAGCAGGAAAACAGGTTGGAGGTGTTGGAAATATGCCCTAGAGGCAATAATAAAATGGTTATTATTATATTTCCTTGTTCATGATAATTGTCTGTTATTCATGCTATAATTGTGTTATCCGGAAATCGTAATACATGTGTGAATACATAGACCACTACATGTCCCTAGTAAGCCTCTAGTTGACTAGCTCGTTGATCAATAGATGGTTACGGTTTCCTGACCATGGACATTGGATGTCATTGATAACGGGATCACATCATTAGGAGAATGATGTGATGGACAAGACCCAATCCTAAGCCTAGCACTAGATCGTGTAGTTCGTTTGCTAAAGCTTTTCCAATGTCAAGTAACTTTTCCTTAGACCATGAGATTGTGCAACTCCCGGATACCGTAGGAGTGCTTTGGGTGTACCAAACGTCACAACGTAACTGGGTGGCTATAAAGGTGCACTACGGGTATCTCCGAAAGTGTCTGTTGGGTTGGCACGAATCGAGACTGGGATTTGTCACTCCGTGTGACGGAGAGGTACCTCTGGGCCCACTCGGTAGGACATCATCACAATGAGCTCAATGTGATCAAGGAGTTGTTCACAGGATGATGTGTTACGGAAACGAGTAAAGAGACTTGCCGGTAATGAGATTGAACAAGGTATCGGTATACCGACGATCGAATCTCGGGCAAGTATCGTACCGATAGACAAAGGGAATTGCGTACGGGATTGATTGAATCCTCGACATCGTGGTTCATCCGATGAGATCATCGAGGAGCATGTGGGAACCAACATGGGTATCCAGATCCCGCTGTTGGTTATTGACCGGAGAGTCGTCTCGGTCATGTCTGCGTGTCTCCCGAACCCGTAGGGTCTACACACTTAAGGTTCGGTGACGCTAGGGTTGTAGAGATATTAGTATGCGGTAACCCGAAGGTTGTTTGGAGTCTCGGATGAGATCTCGGACGTCACGAGGAGTTCCGGAATGGTCCGGAGGTAAAGAATTGTATATAGGAAGTCCAGTTTCGGCCACCGGGAAGGTTTCGGGGGTAATCGGTATTGTACCGGGACCACCGGAAGGGTCCCGGGGGTCCACCGGGTGGGGCCACCTATCCCGGAGGGCCCCATGGGCTGAAGTGGGAAGGGAACCAGCCCCTGGTGGGCTGGTGCGCCCCCCTATGGGCCTCCCCTGCGCCTAGGGTTGGGAACTCTAGGGGTGGGGGGGCGCCTCCACCTGGCTTGGGGGGCAAGCCACCCCCTTGGCCGCCGCCCCTCCCCTCAGATTGGATCTGGGGGGGGCCGGCCCCCTCTCCCCTTCCCCCTATAAATAGTGGAGGGGTGGGAGGGAGGACACACCCCAGCCCCTGGCGCCTCCCTCTCCCTCCCGTGACATCTCTCCTCCTCCAGTAGCGCTTGGCGAAGCCCTGCTGAAATCCCGCTACTTCCACCACCACACCGTCGTGCTGCTGGATCTCCATCAACCTCTCCTCCCCCTTGCTGGATCAAGAAGGAGGAGACGTCTCCGCTCCGTACGTGTGTTGAACACGGAGGTGCTGTCCGTTCGGCGCTCGGTCATCGGTGATTTGGATCACGACGAGTACGACTCCATCAACCCCGTTCTCTTGAACGCTTCCGCTCGCGATCTACAAGGGTATGTAGATGCACTCCCCTCTCTCTCGTTGCTAGATGACTCCATAGATTGATCTTGGTGATGCGTAGAAAATTTTAAAATTCTGCTACGATCCCCAACAGTGGCATCATGAGCCAGGTCTATGCGTAGTATCTTGCACGAGTAGAACACAAAGTAGTTGTGGGCGTCGATTTGTCAATCTTCTTGCCGTTACTAGTCTTATCTTGATTCGGCGGCACTGTGGGATGAAGCGGCCCGGACCGACCTTACACATACGCTTACGTGAGACAGGTTCCACCGACTGACATGCACTAGTTGCATAAGGTGGCTAGCGGGTGTCTGTCTCTCCCACTTTAGTCGGATCGGATTCGATGAACAGGGTCCTTATGAAGGGTAAATAGAAATTGGCATATCACGTTGTGGTTTTGGCGTAGGTAAGAAACGTTCTTGCTAGAAACCTATAGCAGCCACATAAAAACTTGCAACAACAATTAGAGGACGTCTAACTTGTTTTTGCAGCAAGTGCTTTGTGATGTGATATGACCAAAGGATGTGATGAATGATATATGTGATGTATGAGATGATCATGTTCTTGTAATAGGAATCACGACTTGCATGTCGATGAGTATGACAACCGGCAGGAGCCATAGGAGTTGTCTTAATTTATTATATGACCTGCGTGTCATTGAAATTCGCCATGTAATTACTTTACTTTATTGCTAACCGTTAGCCGTAGTAGTAGAAGTAATAGTTGGTGAGACAACTTCATGAAGACACGATGATGGAGATCATGATGATGGAGATCATGGTGTCATGCCGGTGACGATGATGATCATGGAGCCCCGAAGATGGAGATCAAAAGGAGCAAAGTGATAATGGCCATATCATGTCACTATTTTGATTGCATGAGATGTTTATCATGTTTTTGCATCTTATTTGCTTAGAACGACGGTAGCATATATAAGATGATCCCTTAATAAAATTTCAAGAAAGTGTTCCCCCTAACTGTGCACCGTTGCGAAGGTTCGTTGTTTCGAAGCACTACGTGTTGATCGGGTGTGATAGATTCTAACGTTCGAATACAACGGGTGTAAGCCAGATTTACACAGCAATACACTTAGGTTGACTTGACGAGCCTAGCATGTACAGACATGGCCTCGGAACACAAGAGACCGAAAGGTCGAGCATGAGTCGTATAGAAGATACGATCAACATGGGGATGTTCACCGTTGATGACTAGTCCGTCTCACGTGATGATCGGACACGGCCTAGTCGATTCGGATCATGTAATCACTTAGATGACGAGAGGGATGTCTATCTGAGTGGGAGTTCATTACATAATTTGATTAGATGAACTTAATTGTCATGAACTTAGTCTAAATGTTACATATCTATCTTGTAGATCAAATGGCCAACGCTAATGTTACCGTCAACTTCAACGCGTTCCTAGAGAAAAACAAGCTGAAAGACGATGGTAGCAACTATGCGGACTGGGTCCGTAACCTGAGGATTATCCTCATAGCTGCCAAGAAATCATATGTCCTTGAAGCACCGTTAGGTGACCCACCTGCTCTCCCAGCACTGCCAGACGATTTGAACGTTTGGCAGACACGCACCGATGATTACTCCTTCGTTCAGTGCGGCATGCTCTTCAGCTTAGAACCGGGGCTCCAAAAGCGTTTTGAGCATCACGGAGCATATGAGATGTTCGAAGAGCTGAAAATGGTTTTCCAAGCTCATGCCCGGATCGAGAGATATGAAGTCTCCGATAAGTTCTACAGCTGTAAGATGGAGGAAAATAGTTCTGTCAGCGAGCACATACTCAAAATGTCTGGGTTGCACAGCCGCTTGTCTCAGCTGGGGATTAATCTCCCGGATGACGCGGTCATTGACAGAATCCTCCAGTCGCTTCCACCTAGCTACAAGAGCTTTGTGATGAACTTCAACATGCAGGGAATGGAAAAGACCATTCCTGAGGTATGTGCGATGCTGAAGTCAGCGGAGGCAGAGATCAGAAAGGAACATCAAGTGTTGATGGTGAATAAAACCACTAAGTTCAAGAAGGGCAAGGGTAAGAAGAACTTCAAGAAGGACGGCAAGGGAGTTGCCGCGCCCGGTAAGCCAGCTGCCGGGAAGAAGTCAAAGAATGGACCCAAGCCTGAGACTGAGTGCTTTTATTGCAAGGGAAACGGTCACTGGAAGCGGAATTGCCCCAAGTACTTAGCAGATAAGAAGGCCGGCAATACCAAAGGTATATGTGATATACATGTAATTGATGTGTACCTTACCAGCACTCGTAGTAGTTCCTGGGTATTTGATACCGGTGCGGTTGCTCATATTTGTAACTCAAAGCAGGAACTGCGGAATCAGCGTAGACTGGCAAAGGACGAGGTGACGATGCGCGTCGGGAATGGTTCCAAGGTCGATGTGATCGCCGTCGGCACGCTACCTCTGCATCTACCTACGGGATTAGTTTTAAACCTCAATAATTGTTATTTAGTGCTAGCTTTGAGCATGAACATTGTATCTGGATCTCGCTTAATGCGAGATGGCTACTCATTTAAATCTGAGAATAATGGTTGTTCTATTTATATGAGAGATATGTTTTATGGTCATGCCCCGCTGGTGAATGGTTTATTTTTATTGAATCTCGAACGTGATGTTACACATGTTTATAATGTGAATGCCAAGAAATGCAAGGTTGATAACGATAGTCCCACATACTTGTGGCACTGCCGCCTTGGTCATATCGGTGTTAAACGCATGAAGAAACTCCATGCAGATGGACTTTTGGAGTCTCTTGATTATGAATCATTTGACAGATGCGAACCATGCCTCTTGGGCAAGATGACCAAGACTCCGTTCTCCGGAACAATGGAGCGAGCAACCAACTTATTGGAGATCATACATACTGATGTGTGTGGTCCAATGAGTGTTGAGGCTCGCGGTGGTTATCGTTATGTTCTCACCCTCACCGATGATTTGAGTAGATATGGGTATGTCTACTTGATGAAGCACAAGTCTGAGACCTTTGAAAAGTTCAAGGAATTTCAGAATGAGGTTGAGAATCAACGTGACAAGAAAATAAAGTTCTTACGATCAGATCTTGGAGGAGAATATTTGAGTCATGAATTTGGCACGCATTTACGGAAATGTGGAATTGTTTCACAACTCACGCCGCCTGGAACACCTCAGCGTAACGGTGTATCCGAACGTCGTAATCGCACTCTATTGGATATGGTGCGATCTATGATGTCTCTTACTGATCTACCGCTATCTTTTTGGGGTTATGCTTTAGAGACTGCCGCATTCACTTTAAATAGGGCACCGTCAAAATCCGTTGAGACGACACCGTATGAATTATGGTTTGGGAAGAAACCTAAGCTGTCGTTTCTGAAAGTTTGGGGATGCGATGCTTATGTGAAGAAACTTCAACCAGAGAAGCTCGAACCCAAGTCGGAAAAATGCGTATTCATAGGATACCCTAAGGAAACTATTGGGTATACCTTCTACCTAAGATCCGAGGGCAAGATCTTTGTTGCTAGGAATGGATCCTTTCTAGAGAAAGAGTTTCTCCCGAAAGAAGTAAGTGGGAGGAAAGTGGAGCTTGATGAGATGACCCTCGAACCGGAGAGTAGCGCAGCACAGGAAAATGTTTCTGTGGAGCCTGCACCGGCTAGAGAGGAAGTTAATGATAATGATCATGATCAAGCTACCACTGAACTTCGAAGGTCCACAAGGACACGTTCCGCACCAGAGTGGTACGGCAATCCTGTCCTGGAAATCATGTTGTTAGACAACAGTGAACCTTCGAACTATGAAGAAGCGATGGCGGGCCCGGATTCCGACAAATGGCTTGAAGCCATGAAATCCGAGATAGGATCCATGTATGAAAACGAAGTATGGACTTTGACTGACTTGCCCGATGATCGGCAAGCCATAGAAAATAAATGGATCTTTAAGAAGAAGACTGACGCGGATGGTAATGTGACCATCTATAAGGCTCGGCTTGTCGCTAAGGGTTATCGACAAGTTCAAGGGGTTGACTACGATGAGACTTTTTCACCCGTAGCGAAGCTGAAATCCGTCAGAATCATGTTAGCAATTGCCGCATACTATGATTATGAGATATGGCAAATGGACGTCAAAACGGCATTCCTTAATGGTTTTCTTAAGGAAGAGTTGTATATGATGCAACCGGAAGGTTTTGTCGACCCTGAGAATGCTGACAAGGTATGCAAGCTCCAGCGCTCAATCTATGGGCTGGTGCAAGCATCTCGGAGTTGGAACATTCGCTTTGATGAGATGATCAAAGCGTTTGGGTTCACACAGACTTATGGAGAAGCCTGTGTTTACAAGAAAGTGAGTGGGAGCTCTGTAGCATTTCTCATATTATATGTGGATGACATACTGCTGATGGGAAATAATATAGAATTCTTGGAAAGTATAAAGGCCTACTTGAATAAGTGTTTTTCAATGAAGGACCTTGGAGAAGCTGCTTATATATTAGGCATCAAGATCTATAGGGATAGATTGAGACGCCTCATAGGTCTTTCGCAAAGCACATACCTTGATAAGATATTGAAGAAGTTCAATATGGATCAGTCCAAGAAGGGGTTCTTGCCTGTATTGCAAGGTGTGAGATTGAGCACGGCTCAATGCCCGACCACGGCAGAAGATGTAGAAGAGATGAGTGTCATCCCCTATGCCTCAGCCATAGGGTCTATTATGTATGCCATGCTGTGTACCAGACCTGATGTAAACCTTGCAGTAAGTTTGGTAGGTTGGTACCAAAGTAATCCTGGCAAGGAACACTGGACAGCGGTCAAAAACATCCTGAAGTACCTGAAAAGGACTAAGGATATGTTTCTCGTATATGGAGGTGACGAAGAGCTCGTCGTAAAGGGTTACGTCGACGCTAGCTTCGACACAGATCCGGATGACTCCAAGTCACAAACCGGATACGTGTATATTTTGAATGGTGGAGCGGTAAGCTGGTGCAGTTGCAAGCAAAGCGTCGTGGCGGGTTCTACATGCGAAGCGCAGTACATAGCAGCCTCGGAGGCAACACACGAAGCAGTATGGATGAAGGAGTTCATCACCGACCTAGGAGTCATTCCAAATGCGTCGGGTCCAATGGCTCTCTTCTGTGACAACACTGGAGCTATTGCCCTTGCCAAGGAGCCCAGGTTTCACAAGAAGACCAGGCATATCAAGCGTCGCTTCAACTCCATACGTGAACATGTTCAAGATGGAGACATAGATATTTGTAAAGTGCACACGGATTTGAATGTAGCAGATCCGTTGACTAAACCTCTTCCACGAGCAAAACATGATCAACACCAGAACTCTATGGGTGTTCGATTCATCACAATGTAACTAGATTATTGACTCTAGTGCAAGTGGGAGACTGTTGGAAATATGCCCTAGAGGCAATAATAAAATGGTTATTATTATATTTCCTTGTTCATGATAATTGTCTGTTATTCATGCTATAATTGTGTTATCCGGAAATCGTAATACATGTGTGAATACATATACCACTACATGTCCCTAGTAAGCCTCTAGTTGACTAGCTCGTTGATCAATAGATGGTTACGGTTTCCTGACCATGGACATTGGATGTCATTGATAACGGGATCACATCATTAGGAGAATGATGTGATGGACAAGACCCAATCCTAAGCCTAGCACTAGATCGTGTAGTTCGTTTGCTAAAGCTTTTCCAATGTCAAGTAACTTTTCCTTAGACCATGAGATTGTGCAACTCCCGGATACCGTAGGAGTGCTTTGGGTGTACCAAACGTCACAACGTAACTGGGTGGCTATAAAGGTGCACTACGGGTATCTCCGAAAGTGTCTGTTGGGTTGGCACGAATCGAGACTGGGATTTGTCACTCCGTGTGACGGAGAGGTACCTCTGGGCCCACTCGGTAGGACATCATCACAATGAGCTCAATGTGATCAAGGAGTTGTTCACAGGATGATGTGTTACGGAAACGAGTAAAGAGACTTGCCGGTAACGAGATTGAACAAGGTATCGGTATACCGACGATCGAATCTCGGGCAAGTATCGTACCGATAGACAAAGGGAATTGCGTACGGGATTGATTGAATCCTCGACATCGTGGTTCATCCGATGAGATCATCGAGGAGCATGTGGGAGCCAACATGGGTATCCAGATCCCGCTGTTGGTTATTGACCGGAGAGTCGTCTCGGTCATGTCTGCGTGTCTCCCGAACCCGTAGGGTCTACACACTTAAGGTTCGGTGACGCTAGGGTTGTAGAGATATTAGTATGCGGTAACCCGAAGGTTGTTCGGAGTCCCGGATGAGATCTCGAACGTCACGAGGAGTTCCGGAATGGTCCGAAGGTAAAGAATTGTATATAGGAAGTCCAGTTTCGGCCACCGGGAAGGTTTCGGGGGTAATCGGTATTGTACCGGGACCACCGGAAGGGTCCCGGGGGTCCACCGGGTGGGGCCACCTATCCCGGAGGGCCCCATGGGCTGAAGTGGGAAGGGAACCAGCCCCTGGTGGGCTGGTGCGCCCCCCTATGGGCCTCCCCTGCGCCTAGGGTTGGGAACTCTAGGGGTGGGGGGGCGCCTCCACCTGGCTTGGGGGGCAAGCCACCCCCTTGGCCGCCGCCCCTCCCCTCAGATTGGATCTGGGGGGGGCCGGCCCCCTCTCCCCTTCCCCCTATAAATAGTGGAGGGGTGGGAGGGAGGACACACCCCAGCCCCTGGCGCCTCCCTCTCCCTCCCGTGACATCTCTCCTCCTCAAGTAGCGCTTGGCGAAGCCCTGGTGAAATCCCGCTACTTCCACCACCACACCGTCGTGCTGCTGGATCTCCATCAACCTCTCCTCCCCCTTGCTAGATCAAGAAGGAGGAGACGTCTCCGCTCCGTACGTGTGTTGAACACGGAGGTGCTGTCCGTTCGGCGCTCGGTCATCGGTGATTTGGATCACGACGAGTACGACTCCATCAACCCCGTTCTCTTGAACGCTTCCGCTCGCGATCTACAAGGGTATGTAGATGCACTCCCCTCTCTCTCATTGCTAGATGACTCCATAGATTGATCTTGGTGATGCGTAGAAAATTTTAAAATTCTGCTACGATCCCCAACAGGAGGAAGTCATCCCGTAAAGAACATCATGACCACAAGGAGACCGCTTGAGCTACTCCATATGGATCTTTTTGATCCCAACGCCTACAAGAGTCTCGGTGGTAACCCGTTCGGTCTGGTCATTGTTGACGACTTTTCAAGATTTACGTGAGTGTTCTTTCTTGATGATAAATCGCAGGTCCAAAAGATCTTCAAGAACTTCACTAGGAAGGCCCAAAATCAATTTGAAGTGAAGATCAAGAAGGTTCGAAGCGACAACGGAACGAAGTTCAAGAACGCCAATGTGGATACCTTTCTTGACAAAGAAGGGATTTTACATGAGTTCTCGGCTACGTACACACCTCAACAAAATGGAGTTGTTGAGAGGAAGAACCGGACACTTATTGAGATGGCAAGAACGATGCTTGACGAATACAAGACGCCAAGACACTTTTGGGCGGAAGCGGTTGAGACAGCATGTCATGCTACAAATCGACTATATCTTCACAAGCTTCTTGGCAAGACGGCATACGAACTTCTCACCGGTAACAAACCCCAAGTTGGATACTTTCGAGTATTTGGCTCACATTCTTGATAAGCATTGTCGTTCGAAATTTGCCCCTAAATCTCATGAAGGTTTCCTACTCGGTTATGGCTCAAACTCTCACACTTACCGTGTCTACAACAATTTCACTTGAAAGGTTGAAGAGACGGTAGATGTGAAGTTTGATGAATCTAACAGCTCGCAAGTAGAGCAATTGCCAATTGATGTAGGAGACAAAGATCCTTCGGAAGCAATTCAAGACTTGTCTATTGGCAAGATTCGCCCAACGGAGGTGAAGGAGAGTACTTCGTCCATTCAAGTGGAAGCCTCAACTTCACGACAAGGTGAACCACAAGTTGACTTGGAGGCATCCACAAGTGGAACACGCCAAGATGAAAAATGAGGAAGTGCAACAAGATGATCCACCTCAACCTCCTTCTCCACCTCGGCAAGAGAACGACAATGCCAACAACAATGAAGAAGGACAAGAAGAAGAGGAAGACAATGAAGAGGATGTTCAACCCCGACCCAAACAAAAGCTCTCATGAGTTAGAGCAAGAGTCTCAAGAGATCATCCCGTCGAACAAATCTTCGATGATATTCAAACCGGGAGAATCACTCGCTCTAAAACTCATTTGGCTAACTTTTGTGAACACCATTCATTCATTTCTAGTATTGAACCTATGAAGGTTGAAGAAGCTCTTGATGATCCGGATTGGGTGAATGCTATGCATGAAGAGCTACACAACTTCGAGAGGAATCAAGTATGGACGTTGGTTGAAAAGCCCGATGAGAAGCACAATGCCATTGGAACCAAATGGGTGTTTCGGAATAAGCAAGATGAGGATGGACAAGTTGTATGCAACAAGGCCCGTCTCGTCGCTCAAGGCTACACTCAAGTCGAAGGTATGGACTATGGTGAGACTTATGCCCCCATTGCTAGACTTGAGTCCATACGCATCTTACTTGCTTATGCCAATCACCATGATATCACTTTATATCAAATGGACATTAAGAGTGCTTTTCTAAACGGTGAAATTGAGGAGGAAGTCTATGTTAAACAACCTCCCGGCTTTGTTAATCCTAAGAAACCCGATCATGTTTACAAACTTCACAAAGCTCTTTATGGTCTTAAACAAGCTCCTAGAGCATAGTATAAATGCTTGACCAAGTTTCTTATTGAAAAAGGCTTTGAAATTGGGAAGATTGATTCTACACTTTTTACTGAAAGGGTTAATGGTGAATTATTTGTGTGCCAAATTTATGTGGATGATATCATATTTGGTTCGACTAACCCTCATTTTAGTGAAAAGTTTGGAAGGCTAATATCGGAGAAGTTTGAGATGTCTATGATAAGTGAACTCAAATTCTTTCTTGGTTTGCAAATCAAGCAAACTAAGGAAGGTACCTTTGTTTCTCAAACAAAGCATACCAATGACTTATTCAAGAAGTTCAACATGCAAGAAAGCAAAGGTATGAAAACACCCATGCCTACTAGTGGACATCTTGA
This sequence comes from Thinopyrum elongatum, assembly GCA_011799875.1. Lineage (NCBI taxonomy): Eukaryota > Viridiplantae > Streptophyta > Magnoliopsida > Poales > Poaceae > Thinopyrum > Thinopyrum elongatum. The sequence continues at coordinate 288,762,912 of CM022303.1, read as the reverse complement.
CTTGACTAAGGATGGCAAACCGGTTGACCAAAAGGTTTACCGCTCTATGATTGGTTCATTGTTATATCTATGTGCCTCCCGTCCCGATATTATGCTAAGTGTGTGCATGTGTGCACGATATCAAGCGGCCCCTAAAGAATCTCATCTTAAGGCTGTGAAAAGGATAGTGAGATACTTAATTCATACACCAAATTTTGGCATTTGGTATCCTAAGAGGTCTTCTTTTGATCTTGTTGGCTACTCCGATTCGGACTATGCCGGTGACAAGGTTCATAGAAAGTCCACTTCGGGTACTTGTCAATTTCTTGGTAGATCTCTTGTGTCTTGGTCCTCCAAGAAACAAAACTCGGTATCCTTATCCACCGCCGAAGCGAAAAACATTGCCGCCGGATCATGTTGTGCTTAATTACTTTGGATGACCCAAACCCTTAAGGACTATGGGATACATGTGAAACATGTTCCATTGCTTTGTGATAATGAGAGTGCTATTAAGATTGCTCATAATCCCTTGCAACCTTCTCGAACTAAGCATATTGAAGTTCGTCATCATTTCATTCGAGATCATGTTGCTAAAGGTGACATCAATCTTAAGCATGTTCGTACCGATAATCAATTGGCGGATATATTCACCAAACCGCTTGATGAGAAAGTATTTTGTCGTTTGAGAGGTGAATTGAACATCATTGATGCCTCAAACTTGGAGTAGAAACTCCATTTGGACACATGCAAGGCATGAGTCTTTTACTTACTAATCCTTGATATTTCTCTTCTGATCATATGTCTTGGATCTATACTTGTACCCTTGCATGTTAGCTAACCCTTCACTACTGGAAACAGAGAATTTGTCATCAGTCAGCTCTTTGCCGTCCGCTAGCGGACGGTAAAGAAGGCCTTTGCCGTCTGCTTATAAAAAATGGACGACAAAGACTTGGCTGACGGCAAAGAGCCTAGTTGCCATCAGCCAGTTCTTTGCCGTCCGCCAGCTGACGGCAAAGAGGTGGGTGGGGTCCAGTGGAGGCCTAAACCCTAACGGCCCACCAGCCCCACCTCATTGCCGTCCGCCAGCAGACGGCAAAGAATTGACTATCTAACGGCCGTCCCGCCCCTCCTCTCTCTCTCTCCCTCCCCTCCCCGACCCCCCGCACCCGAGCCCAATTAACCGCCGCCGGCCACCGCGCCCCCGACCCCCACCACCCCGCCACCCCGTCCTCATCGCCCTGCCGCCCCGCCCCCTCCCCTGCGGCGGCCGTCCCGCCGCCCCGGCCACATCGCCCCTCCGCCCCGCGGCCGTGCCGCCGCCCTGCCAAGGACGCCAAGCCCCGGCCGCCCCGCCCCCCTCCCCTGTGGGCGGCCGCCCGAGCGCCACCGTGAGGCAGGGCCGCGGCGCCGCCCCCCTCCCCTGCCCTGCGGCGGACCTACTCCACCGGGACGCCCCCCTCCTCCACCGGCCGCCCCCTCCCCTGCGGTGAGCTCCTCACCCCTTTTTTCTATTTTTTTCTTCTGTTTTTTAGGTTTATGTTTACTTTAGTTTAGTTTATGTTTAGTTTAGTTTAGTTTTAGTTTTAGTTTAGCTTAGTTTAGTTTTAAGAAAAGAAGAAGAAGAAGAAGAAAAAGAGAAGAAGAAGAGGAGGAGGGGAGAGGGAGGAGGAGGGAGGAGGAGAAGAAGAAGAAGAAGAGAAGAACGAAGAAGAAGAAAGAAGGAAAGAAGAAGAAAAGAAGGAGAACAAAGAAAAGAAGAAAAAAGAAAGAAATGAGGGAGGAGGAGATGTTAGTTTAGGTTTATGTTTAGTTTTAGGGTTTAGTTTTTATCGATTATTTAGTTATGTTTAGTTTAGTTTAGGTTAGGTTTAGTTTTAGTTTTAGTTTAGTTTAGTTTTTATTTTTAAGAAAGAAGAAGAAGACGAAGAAGAAGAAGAAGAAGAAGAAGAAGAAGGAAGAAGAAGAAGAAGAAGAAGAGGAGGAGGAGGAGGAGGAGGAGGAGGGAGAAGGAGGGAGGAGGAGGAGAAGAAGAAGAAGAAAAGAAGGAAGAAGAAGATAAAAAAAAGAATAGAAGAAGTAGAAGAAGAAGAAGAAGAAGAAGAAGAAGAAGAAGAAGAAGAAGAAGAAGAAGATGAAAAAAAAGAAGAAGAAGTAGAAGAAGAAGATGAAAAAGAAGGAAGAAGAAGATGAAAAAAAGAAGTAGGAAAAGTAGAAAAAGAAAGAAAAGAAGGAAAAGAAGGTCGAGGGTCGAAGGGTCGATGGTCGCCGAGGGGTCGAGGGTCACCGAGGGGTCGAGGGGTCAAGGGTCGAGCGGTCGATGATCGCCGAGGATTAAAAGCCAAGTGTTGAAATTTGAAACACCCAAAATGACTCATGACAAAAAATCAAAGCGTAGAAAGAGAAACCAAAGACGAAACAATACGTAGTGAGAGGTTGTGCAACTAGGATGATATTCTGTAACAGCTTTTTTAACGAATTTGAGAGAATGATGGTGAAGAATTCGAAAGCCATTGGTGTCTTTCGACTTCTTCGCCATCATCCTCTCCAATTCATTAAAAAAGCTGGTACAGAAAATCATCCTAGTTGCACAACCTCTCACTATGTACTATTTCGTCTTTCGTTTCTCTTTCTACGCCCTAATTTTTTGTCAGTTTGGTTGTTTGAAGTTTCAAAACTTGGCTTTTAATCCTCATCGCCGAGGGGTCGAGGGTTGTCGAGGGGTCGAGGGGTCGAGGGGCGAGGGGTCGAGGGTCGAGGGGTCGAGGGGCGAGGGGTCGAGGGTCGAGGGGTCGATGGTCGAGGATCTTCCGGTCCGAGTGCTGACCGACTGGTGTCGTAGCTTAAGATGAGGACGTCCCGAGCTGAAGGTCATGAGCGTGGGTGAACTGCTTCCATCCGTGCGCGAAGAACGGATGGAAGCAGTCCGCCCGCGCTAATGACCTTTAGCTCGGGCACGTCCGCATCTTAAGCTACGACAACAACCGCACCATGCTCACAGTGAAGGTATTCGACAGGACCGCCAAGGGATCGAGGGTCGAGGGGTCGACGGTCGCCGAGGGGTTCCTAAGTTATGTTGTACTTGATAATGATACACTAGTACTAGTTAATTATATGCATATTATTATTTATGTCGGTATTAAATTTTTTTATGTTGTACTAATTTCGTTTACTCTATGTCATGGCAGGTGTTGAAAGATGGTGGGCACGGGTAAGGAGCGCTCCGAGGCTCCTTATTCGTCGGCGCGTGGTGGGAGGGGTACTTCCATTCCACTCCAGACTCTCCGGAGAGCGTTGGTCGACAATATGAAGACACCGGTGGGCGCTTCTTCATCGGTGTCGTTGCCCACCGGGGGAGGAGGTCGGGGAGGGAAGAAGAGAGGAGGGCGGGGAGGACGTGGCCGTGGGAGAGCTAGGCAGGCTCCTACGCCTTCCTCGCCGCCACCCCTAGCTGATTCACCCGAGCACAGGACTGCTAGGGTGGACACATCTGAGGAGGAGGCTACGCGGACTCCGGTCCACGAGCCTCGGGTCGACGGGCCTTCGGCCCACGTGACTTGGCCCCACGAGACTCCGTCCCAGGAGACGTCCGGATGGGGTACCTGGACGGGTCCGCCTGAGGGGCCGAGTGGCCATGCTGATGGTGGCGGGGGTCTGGCTGATAGCGAGGGCGAGGTGGTTGAGGGGGCCACCGTCTACCAGCGTGGTTGTACACGGCTCCCGCCTGTGCCGGCGACCCGCAAGCAGAGGTGGTTGATTTTCCCTGATGGGGAGAGGTAAGTGCATTTACTCTTTTTGTACCATTTGCCTCCATGTTTCTTCAAATATCTAATGCGTTGGCCTTGTCATACTGCAGGGGTTGGCACCACACTAATGATGTGCGCAAGCCCAACACCGTCCTTGGTGTGATTTGCCGGCAAAACTTCTCGGGGTTTGTCATGTTGCCCGGTGAGGGTGGTTCCAGAGCTAGGATTGAGCTGGGAGCACTACTTGGCTGGGCCGGTGATACGTCTCCATCGTATCTACTTTTCCAAACTCTTTTGCCCTTGTTTTGGACTCTAATTTGCATGATTTGAATGGAACTAACCCGAACTGACGCTTTTTTCAGTAGAATTGCCTTGGTGTTATTTTTGTGCAGAAATAAAATTTCTCGGAATGACATGAAACTTCACGGAGAATATTTTTTGAATAAATAAAAAATATTGGCAAAAGAATCAACCGGAGGGGACCCACCGGCTGTCCACAAGGGTGGAGGGCGCACCCCCCCTAGGGCACGCCCCCCTGCCTTGTGGGTCCCCTGGATCTCCACCGACCTCAACTCCAACTCTATATATTCACGTTTGGGGAGAAAAAAATCAGAGAGAAGGATTCATCGCGTTTTACGATACGGAGCCGCCACCACCTCCTGTTCTTCATCGGGAGGGCAGATCTGGAGTTCGTTCGGGGCTCCGGAGAGGGGAAATCGTTGCCATCATCATCATCAACCATCCTCCATCACCAATTTCATGATGCTCACCGCCATGCGTGAGTAATTCCATCGTAGGCTTGCTGGGCGGTGATGGGTTGGATGAGATTTATCATGTAATCGAGTTAGTTTTGTTAGGGTTTGATCCCTAGTATCCACTATGTTCTAAGATTGATGTTGCTATGACTTTGCTATGCTTAATGCTTGTCACTAGGGCCCGAGTGCCATGATTTCAGATCTGAACCTATTATGTTTTCATGAATATATATGTGTTCTTGATCCTATCTTGCAAGTTGTAGACACCTATTACGTGTTATGATCCGCATACCCCAAGGTGACAATAATTGGGATTCTTTCCGGTGATTACCGTAGTTTGAGGAGTTCATGTATTCACTAAGTGCTAATGCTTTGGTCCGGTACTCTATTAAAAGAAGGCCTTAATATCCCTTAGTTTCCATTAGGACCCCGCTGCCACGGGAGGGTAGGACAAAAGATGTCATGCAAGTTCTTTTCCATAAGCACGTATGACTATATTCGGAATACATGCCTACATTACATTGATGAATTGGAGCTAGTTCTGTGTCACCCTAGGTTATAACTGTTGCATGATGAATGCCATCCGACATAATTATCCATCATTGATCCATGGCCTACGAGCTTTTCACATATTGATCTTTGATACGTTACTTTGCCGTTGCCACTGTTACAATTGCTACAAAACTGCTACTGTTACTGTTACTTCCATACTACTTTGCTACTAAATAGTTTGCTGCAGATATTAAGTCTTTCAGGTGTGGTTGAATTGACAACTCAGCTGCTAATACTTGAGAATATTCTTTGGCTCCCCTTGTGTCAAATCAATAAATTTGGGTTGAATACTCTACCCTCGAAAACTGTTGTGATCCCCTATACTTGTGGGTTATCAAGACCTTTTTCTGGCGCCATTGCCGGGGAGCATAGCTCTATTCTCTGAGTCACTTGGGATTTATATCTGTTGATCACTATGAAGAATTTGAAAGACACCAAAACTAAGATCTATCCCTCTACTACGAGGGGAGGTAAGGAACTGCCATCTAGCTCTGCACTTGATTCACCTTCTGTTTTGAGTAAACTTGCGATGCCTACACTTGCTATTGATTCTGATATATCACATATTATTGATGATGCTGCTTCGACTATGAATGATGCTTATGATGATACTACTATTTTGCTTGATAAAACTGTGGCATTGGGTGAATTACTTGATGAACATCTTGCTAGAGTTAGAACTATTGATTATGCTGAAGATGATGATATTTCTGAAACTGATGAAATTATTGAAACTGGACACTTTGTGACACCTACTAGACCTAGATCTCCTAGATATGAATTTCTTGTTATACCTGAGGGTTATGTTATGGATGGAGAGGTAGCTAGGGACTTTCTTGCTTGTAAGGATAGAGATGATCTTAAGAAATTATTATGCAAGTGGAAAGAAAAATCTTTGAATGCCAGAATGCAATATGATCCTAAGTTTGCTACTTCACCTATCTTTGTTACTGATAAGGATTATGAATTCTCTGTCGATCCTGAGTTAATTACTTTGGTTGAATCTGATCCTTTTCATGGTTATGAATCTGAAACTGTTGTGGCACATCTTACTAAGTTGAATGATATAGCCACCCTATTTTCTCATGAGAAAAAAATTCGCTATTATTATATTCTTAAGTTGTTTCCTTTCTCATTAAAGGGTGATGCTAAGTTATGGTTCAATTCTCTTGCTCCTAGTTGTGTGCGTAGTCCCCAGGATATGATTTACTACTCTGAAAAATATTTCCCTGCTCATAAGAAACAAGCTGCTTTAAAGGAAATATTTAACTTTGTGCAATCCGACGAAGAGAGTCTCCCACAAGCTTGGGGGAGGCTTCTCCAATTACTTAATGCTTTGCCTGATCATCCTCTCAAGAAAAATGAAATACTTGATATCTTTTATAATGGACTAATCGATGCTTCTAGGGACCACCTAGATAGTTGTGATGGTTGTGTTTTCAGGGAACGAACTGTTGAGCAAGCTGAATTACTATTAAATAATATATTGAGTAATGATAATGATTGGACACTTCCCGAACCAACTCCTAAGCCAACTCCGAAGAAAAGAGGTATTCTATTCCTCAGTCCTGAAGATATGCAAGAGGCAAAGAAATCTATGAAAGAAAAAGGTATTAAAGCTGAAGATGTTGAGAATTTACCACCTATTGAAGAAATACATGGTCTCGATAAACCGACACAGGTAGTAGAGGTAAATTCTCTCTATAGATTTGATGAAGGTGATATCCCTTATAATAAGTCTACTAGTCAATGCTTGGATGAGTTTGATAATTTTATTGTTAAACAAGAGAACTTCAATGCTTATGTTAGTAGACAATTGAAACGTAATGCTTACATGCTTGATTGCTTGGGTGATTATATGAGTAGAACTGTTAGTGATCTGAAAATTATTAGTAAACATGCTTCCATGATTAAAACTCAAGTAGAACGAGTACTTAAGGCACAGGATGATTTGCTCAATGAGTTGAATAGTAAGAATAATGATAATGCTGTTAGGATTGTGACTAGAGGTGGTAAAATGACTCAGGAACCTTTGTATCCTGAGGGCCATCCTAAGAGAGCTGAGCAAGATTCTCAGAGAATTAATACTGATGCACCTAGTCCTAGTAATAAAAATAAAAAGAAAACTGATAGGACTTTGCATGCTTCTAGTGAATCTGTTATAGATACACCTGACAACCCAAATGATATTTCTATTTCTGATGCTGAGACACAATCTGGTGATGAACCTGAACCTAGTGATAATGTTAATGATGATGTTCATGTTGATGCTCAACCTAGTGATGATAATGATGTGGAGATTGAACCTGCTGTTGATCTTGATAACCCATAATCTAAGATTAAACATTATGATAAGAGAGACTTTGTTGCTAGGAAGCACGGTAAAGAAAGAGAACCATGGGTACAGAAACCCATGCCCTTTCCTCCTAAACCATCCAAGAAAAAGGATGATGAGGATTTTGAGCGCTTTGTTGAAATGCTTAGACCTGTCTTTTTACGTATGCGTTTGACTAATATTCGTTACAAATAAAAGAAAGATACCGGAAGCTGAAATTTCCACCATGCTTGCTAATTACACTTTTAAGGGTGGAATACCAAAGAAACTAGGAGATCCAGGAGTACCAACTATACCATGCTCCATTAAAAGAAACTATGTTAAAATTGCTTGATGTGATCTGGGAGCCGGTGTTAGTGTTATGCCTTTCTCTTTATATCATAGACTTGATTTGAATAAGTTGACACCTACTGAAATCTCTTTGCAAATGGCTGATAAATCAACTGCTATACCCATCGGTATTTGTGAGGATGTGCCTGTTGTGGTTGCAAACGTTACTATCTTAACGAACTTTGTTATTCTTGATATTCCTGAGGACGATAGTATGTCGATCATCCTTGGTAGATCCTTTTTGAATACTGCAGGGGCTGTTATTGACTGCAACAAGAGCAATGTCACTTTTCATGTTAATGGTAATGAGCATATGGTACACTTTCCGAAGAAGCAACCTTAAGTTCATAGTATCAATTCTATTGGAAAAATTTCAACTATTACTGTTGGAGGTTTTGAATTCCCTCTCCGTACTACCAAAAAGAAATATGATATTCTTATTGTTGGGGACATGCATATCCCCGTTGAGGTAACCTAGTGTCATTCAAAAATTCTCCGGTTCCATGTTATTCGAAAGAAGTTTGTTAATAAGACTTGATCAACCTTGTTAATGGATTCCTTTTGATGAGCATGAGATGGATGAATTTAGAAAGCACAACTTTCTGTACCCACCTTTTACTTTCTGTTATTTAGAATAAATAAAGCAAAAATAGTATTATCCGTCTGTTTTCTGAATTATCCGTGCAATAAAAAATGTCCTGAAAATAAAAGTTCTCCAAATGCCCTGAAAATTTAGTAAGATTTTTTTATACAATATTTTAGAATTTCTGGCACTGAGATTGCACCAGGGGGCTGCACCAGTGCACCACAAGGGTGGAGGGTGCGTCCTACCCCTTGGGCGTGCCCCCCTGCCTTGTGGGTCCCACGTAGGCCCCCTCACTTATTCCAGCACCCATCCACTTCGTCTTCCTCTAGAAAAAATCATCCTGTTGCTCAAACCCGTGTTCTAGCTCAATTTATGATGATTTCTATTATTTGGCGGAGAATGTAGGCATCACCGACTTCCTCCATGATAAGTGTGATCAATACCTCCTACTCACTAATACTTTCGTGCAAAATTTTCACTTTCATGCTAGGAAATCACCACCCACGGTAGAATTTTATTTATACGATGAGTATAAGGAGATGACGCTTTATGATTTTTGTGAGGTTTGGAAATTACCTTTTGAGGGCAGCGTCGATGAACCACGTCCTAGAGAGGTGGAAGATTTTATTGATGAAGTTACCGTAGGGGAAGGGAGAAAGGTGTCGGAAGCGAGAGTGGCTAGTTTACATTTTCCTGTTTTGCGCTACTATTCATTATTTGCTGGGAGATGTTTAATTGGCCGCGTGGAGAGTGGAGGCCTTAGTGCTCCCGACCTTGCTATTTTGCGCCATGCTTTACTTCGTGATAGAACTTTTAGTTTGGGCGCTATGGTTGCTCGACGGTTGAGCTTAAACCGTTCGAGGGGTCCTATATTTGGAGGTATCTATGCCTCCCGCCTTGCTAAGCGCTTTGAGATACCCATTAGGCACGATGAGAAAGAGGAGATGCTACTACCCACTTTATATTTAGACTATAACAGTATGGTAGCACATGATTTTATTAGCGCTGATAAGGAAAAGAGACTCATCTATAACCTGGTATTCAGCCAGAAAACTTGTCAGATTATTACTTTGCCTGCACCTTCTTTGGTCCCAACGCCTACAAGAGTCTCGGTGGTAAGTCGTTCGGTCTGGTCATTGTTGACGACTTTTCAAGATTTACGTGGGTGTTCTTTCTTGATGATAAATTGCAGGTCCAAAAGATCTTCAAGAACTTCGCTAGGAAGGCCCAAAATCAATTTGAAGTGAAGATCAAGAAGGTTTGAAGCGACAACGGAACGGAGTTCAAGAACGCCAATGTGGATACCTTTCTTCACGAAGAAGGGATTTCACATGAGTTCTCGGCTATGTACACACCTCAACAAAATGGAGTTGTTGAGAGGAAGAACTAGACACTTATTGAGATGGCAAGAATGATGCATGACGAATACAAGACGCCAAGACACTTTTGGGCGGAAGCGGTTGAGACAGCTTGTCATGCTACAAATCAACTATATCTTCACAAGCTTCTCGGCAAGATGGCATACGGACTTCTCACCGGTAACAAACCCCAAGTTGGATACTTTTGAGTATTTGGCTCACATTCTTGATAAGCATCGTTGTTCAAAATTTGCCTCTAAATCTCATGAAGGTTTCCTACTCGGTTATGGCTCAAACTCTCACACTTACCGTGTCTACAACAATTTCACCCGAAAGGTTGAAGAGACGGTAGATGTGAAGTTTGATGAATCTAACGGCTCGCAAGTAGAGCAATTGCCAATTGATGTAGGAGACAAAGATCCTTCGGAAGCAATTCAAGACTTGTCTATTGGCAAGATTCGCCCAACGGAGGTGAAGGAGAGTACTTCGTCCATTCAAGTGGAAGCATCAACTTCACGACAAGGTGAACCACAAGTTGACTTGGAGGCATCCACAAGTGGAACACGCCAAGATGAAGGAAACGAGGAAGTGCAACAAGATGATCCACCTCAACCTCCTTCTCCACCTTGGCAAGAGAACGACAACACCAACAACAATGAACAAGGACAAGAAGAAGAGGAAGACAATGAAGAGGATGTTCAACCCCGACCCAAACAAAATCTCTCACGAGTTAGAGCAAGAGTCTCAAGAGATCATCCCGTCGAACAAATCTTCGTGATATTCAAACCGAGAGAATCACTCGCTCTAAAACTCATTTGGCTAACTTTTGTGAACACTATTCATTCATTTCTAGTATTGAACCTATGAAGGTTGAAGAAGCTCTTGATGATCCGGATTGGGTGAACGCTATGCATGAAGAGCTACACAACTTCAAGAGGAATCAAGTATGGACGTTGGTTGAAAAGCCCGATGAGAAGCACAATGTCATTGGAACCAAATGGGTGTTTCGGAATAAGCAAGATGAGGATGGACAAGTTTTATGCAACAAGGCCCGTCTCGTCGCTCAAGGCTACACTCAAGTCTAAGGTATGGACTATGGTGAGACTTATGCCCCCGTTGCTAGACTTGAGTCCATACGCATCTTACTTGCTTATGCCAATCACCATGATATCACTTTATATCAAATGGACATTAAGAGTGCTTTTCTAAACGGTGAAATTGAGGAGGAAGTCTATGTTAAACAACCTCCTGGCTTTGTTAATCCTTAGAAACCCGATCATGTTTACAAACTTCACAAATCTCTTTATGGTCTTAAACAAGCTCCTAGAGCATGGCATAAATGCTTGACCAAGTTTCTTATTGAAAAAGGCTTTGAAATTGGGAAGATTGATTCTACACTTTTTACTAAAAGGGTTAATGGTGAATTATTTGTGTGCCAAATTTATGTGGATGATATCATATTTGGTTCGACTAACCCTCATTTTAGTGAAAAGTTTGGAAGGCTAATGTCGGAGAAGTTTGAGATGTCTATGATGAGTGAACTCAAATTATTTCTTGGTTTGCAAATCAAGCAAACTAAGGAAGGTACCTTTGTTTCTCAAACAAAGTATACCAAGGACTTATTCAAGAAGTTCAACATGCAAGAAAGCAAAGGTATGAAAACACCCATGCCTACTAGTGGACATCTTGACTTGACTAAGGATGGCAAACTGGTTGACCAAAAGGTTTACCGCTCTATGATTGGTTCATTGTTATATCTATGTGCCTCCCGTCCCGATATTATGCTAAGTGTGTGTTGGGGAACGTAGCATGCAATTTCAAAACATTTCCTACGCTCATGCAAGATCTATCTAGGAGATACATAGCAACGAGAGGGGGAGAGTGTGTCTACGTACCCTCGTAGATTGAAAGCAGAAGCGTTTGACAACGCGGTTGATGTAGTCGTACACCTTCACGATCCGTCCCGATCAAGTACCGAACGTACGGCACCTCCGCGTTCAGCACACGTTCAGCTCGATGACGTCCTCGCCTTCTTGATCCAGCAAGACGAGCGAAGTAATAGATGAGTTCCAGCAGCACGACGGCGTGGTGACGGTGTTGGTGAAGAACAATCTCCGCAGCGCTTCGCCAAGCACAATGGAAACTATGACGGAGGATAAACTAGAGGGGACGGGGTTGCCGACACACGGCTTGGTGTTTCTTGATGTGTCTTGGGTGCTGGCCTTGCCCCTCTATTTATATGTTGAGCCCTGGCGTCGAAACTTGGAGTAAAAGCCTCCTCAAAGCCGGTTTTGCCCGAAAGGCAAGAGTCCTACTCGGACTCTAGGACCAAACGCCACAATCCAAAGGCCAGACGCCAAGGTCTCCGGCGTTTGGCCCCCTGGCCTCCGCAAAACTCCTTTTGCTCCGACTTATCGCCCCGTGGGCCTGACCCCTTGGCCTAACCATATCATCCAATATATAAATCTTTACCTCCGGACCATTCCGGAGCTCCTCGCCATGTCCGTGATCTCATTCGGGACTCCGAACAACATTCGGTCACCAACATACGTAACTCATATAGTACTATATCGTCAATGAACGTTAAGCGTGCGGACCCTACGGGTTCGAGAACTATGTAGACATGACTGAGACACCTCTCTAGTCAATAACCAATAGCGGAACCTGGATGCCCATATTGGCTCCTACATATTCTACGAAGATCTTTATCGGTCGAACCGTTATGACAACATACGTTATTCCCTTTGTCATCGGTATGTTACTTGCCCGAGATTCGATCGTCGGTATCTTCATACCTAGTTCAATCTCGTTACCGGCAGGTCTCTTTACTCGTTCCGTAATACATCATCCCGCAACTAACTCATTAGTCACTTTGCTTGCAAGGCTTCTTATGATGTGCATTACCGAGAGGGCCCAGAGATACCTCTCCGATACTCGGAGTGACAAATCCTAATCTTGATCTATGCCAACCCAACAAATACCTTCGGAGATACCTGTAGAGCATCTTTATAATCACCCAGTTACGTTGTGACGTTTGATAGCACACAAGGTATTCCTCCGGTATCCGGGAGTTACATAATCTCATAGTTAAAGGAATATGTATAAGTCATGAAGAAAGCAATAGCAATAAAACTTAATGATCATTATGCTAAGCTAACGGATGGGTCTCGTCCATCACATCATTCTCCAAATGATGTGATCCCGTTATTCAAATGACAACACATGTCTATGGTTAGGAAACTTAACCATCTTTGATTAACGAGCTAGTCTAGTAGAGGCATACTAGGGACACAATGTTTTGTCTATGTATTCACACATGTATCAAGTTTCCGGTTAATACAATTCTAGCATGAATAATAAACATTTATCATGATATAAGGAAATATAAAATAACAACTTTATTATTGCCTCTAGGGCATATTTCCTTCAGTCTCCCACTTGCGCTAGAGTCAATAATCTAGTTCACATCGCCATGTGATTTAACACCAATAGTTCACATCCCCATGTGACCAACACCCAAAGGGTACTAAGGTGTGATCATGTTTTTCTTGTGAGAGAAGTTTAGTCAATGGGTCTGCCACATTCAGATCCGTATGTATTTTGCAAATTTCTATGTCTACAATGCTCTACATGGAGTTACTCTAGCTAATTGCTCCCACTTTCAATATGTATCCAGATTGAGACTCAGAGTCATCCAGATCGGTGTTAAAGCTTGCATCGACGTAACTCTTTACGATGAATTCTTTATCACCTCCATAACCGAGAAATATTTCCTTAGTCCTCTAAGGATAATTTTGACCACTGTCCAGTGATCTACTCCTGGATCACTATTGTACCCCTTTGCTAAACTCATGGCAAGGTACACAATAGGTCTGTTATACATCATGGCATATTTTATAGAACCTATGGCTGAGGCATAGGGAATGACTTTCATTCTCTCTCTATCTTCTGCCGTGGTCATGCTTTGAGTCTTACTCAACTTTATACCTTGAATATAGGCAAGAACTCTTTCTTTGACTGATCCTTTTTGAACTCCTTCAAAACTTTGTCAAGGTATGTGCTTTGTGAAAGTCCTACTAAGCGTCTCGATCTATGCCTATAGATCTTGATGCTCAATACTTAAGCAGCTTCACTGAGGTCTTTTTATTGAAAAATTCTTATTCAAGTATCCTTTTATGCTATCCAGAAATTCTATATCATTTCCAATCAGCAATATGTCATCCACATATAATATCAGAAATGCTACAGAGCTCCCACTCACATTTTGTAAATACAGGCTTCACCGTAAGTCTGTATAAAACCATATGCTTTGATCACCTTATCAAAGCGTATATTCCAACTCCGAGATGCTTGCACCAGTCCATAAATGGATCGCTAGAGCTTGCACACTTTGTTAGCACCTTTAGGATCGACAAAACCTTCTGGTTGCATCATATACAACTCTTCTTTGAGAAATCCATTAAGGAACACAGTTTTGACATCCATTTGCCAGATTTCATAATCATAAAACGCGGCAATTGCTAACATGATTCGGACAGACTTAAGCATTGCTATGGGTGAGAAGGTCTCATCGTAGTCAACTCCTTGAACTTGTCGAAAACCTTTCGCAACAAGTCGAGCTTTGTAGACAGTAACATTACCGTCAGCGTCAGTCTTCTTCTTGAAGATCCATTTATTCTCTATGGCTTGCCGATCATCGGGGAAGTCAACCAAAGTCCACACTTTGTTCTCATACATGGATCCCATCTCAGATTTCATGGCCTCAAGCCATTTCGCGGAATCTGGGCTCATCATCGCTTCCTCATAGTTCGTAGGTTCATCATGGTCTAGTAACATGACTTCCAGAACAGGATTACCGTACCACTCTGGTGCGGAACGTACTCTGGTTGACCTACGAGGTTCTGTAGTAACTTGATCTGAAGTTTCATGATCATCATCATTAACTTCCTTACTAATTGGCGTAGGCATCACTGGAACTGATTTCTGCGATGAACTACTTTCCAATTCAAGAGAAGGTACCACTACCTCATCAAGTTCTACTTTCCTCCCACTCACTTCTTTTGAGAGAAACTCCTTCTCTAGAAAGGATCCATTCTTAGCAACAAATATCTTGCCTTCGGATCTGTGATAGAAGGTGTACCCAATAGTTTCTTTTGGGTATCCTATGAAGACGCACTTCTCCGATTTGGGTTCGAGCTTATCAGGCTGAAGCTTTTTCACATAAGCATCGCAACCCCAAACTTTAAGAAACGACAGCTTAGGTTTCTTGCCAAACCACAGTTCATACGGTGTCGTCTCAACGGATTTAGACGGTGCCCTATTTAACGTGAATGCAACTATATCTAATGCATAACCCCAAAATGATAGTGGTAAATCGATAAGAGACATCATAGATCGCACCATATCTAATAAAGTACGGTTACGGTGTTCGGACACACCATTACGCTGTGGTGTTCCAGATGGCGTGAGTTGTGAAACTATTCCACATTGTTTTAAATGAAGACAAAACTCGTAACTCAAATATTCGCCTCCGCGATCAAATCGTAGAAACTTTATTTTCTTGTTATGATGATTTTCCACTTAACTCTAAAATTCTTTGAACTTTTCAAATGTTTTAGACTTATGTTTCATTAAGTATATATACCCATATCTGCTCAAATCATCTGTGAAGGTCAGAAAATAACGATACCCGCCGTGAGCCTCAACACTCATCGGACCGCATACATCGGTATGTATTATTTCCAATAAGTCATTAGCTCGCTCCATTGTTCCGGAGAACGGAGTCTTAGTCATCTTGCCCATGAGGCATGGTTCGCAAGCATCAAATGATTCATAATCAAGTGATTCCAAAAGTCCATCCGAATGGAGTTTCTTCATGCGCTTTACACCAATATGACCTAAACGGCAGTGCCACAAATATGTTGCATTATCATTATCAACTTTGCATCTGTTGGCATCAATATTATGAATATGTGTATCACTACAATCGAGATTCAATAAACCATTTATATTGAGTGTATGACCATAGAAGGTTTTATTCATGTAAACAGAACAACAATTATTCTCTGACTTAAATGAATAACCGTATCGCAATAAACATGATCCAATCATATTCATGCTCAACGCAAACACCAAATAACATTTATTTAGGTCCAACACTAATCCCGAAGGTAGAGGTAGTGTGCGATGGTGATCTTATCAACCTTGGAATCACTTCCAACACACATCGTCACCTTGTCATTAACTAGTCTCTGTTCATTTTGCAACTCATGTTTCGAGTTACTAATGTTAGCAACTGAACCAGTATCAAATACCCAGGGGCTACTATGAACACTAGTAAAATACACATCAATAACATGTATATCAAATATACCTTTGTTCACTTTGCCATCCTTCTTATCCACCAAGTATTTGGGGCAGTTCCGCTTCCAGTGACCATTTCCTTTGCAGTAGAAGCACTCCGTTTCAGGCTTAGGTCCATCTTTGGGCTTCTTCACGGGAGTGACAACTTGCTTGCCATTCTTCTTGAAGTTCCCTTTCTTCTCCTCGCCCTTTTTTTTGAAACTAGTGGTCTTGTCAACCATCAACACTTGATGCTATTTCTTGATTTCTACCTTCGCCGATTTCAGCATCGCGAAGAGCTTGGGAATCGTTTTCGTCATCCCTTGCATATTATAGTTCATCATGAAGTTCTAGTAACTTGGTGATAGTGACTAGAGAACTCTGTCAATCACTATCTTATCTGGAAGATTAACTCCCACTTGATTCAAGCGATTGTAGTACCCAGACATTCTGAGCACATGCTCACTAGCTGAGCTATTCTCCTCCATCTTGTAGGCAAAGTACTTGTCAGAGGTCTCATACCTCTCGACACGGGCATGAGTCTGAAATACCAATTTCATCTCTTTGGAACATCTCATATGTTCCGTGGTGTTCAAAACATTTTTGAAGTCCCGGTTCTAAGCCGTAAAGCATGGTGCACTAAACTATCAAGTAGTCATCGAGCTTGCCAAACGTTCATAACGTCTGCATCTGCTCCTGCAACAGGTCTGTCACCTAGCGGTGCATCAAGGACATAATTCTTCTGTGCAGCAACAAGGATATTCCTCAGATCATGGACCCAGTCCGCATCATTGCTACTGTCATCTTTCAACTTAGTTTTCTCTAGGAACATATCAAAAATAAAACAGGGGAGCTATACACGAGCTATTGATCTACAACATAATTTGCAAATACTACCAGGACTAAGTTCATGATAAATTAAAGTTCAATTAATCATATTACTTAAGAACTCCCACTTAGATAGACATCCCTCTAGTCATCTAAATGATCACGTGATCCATATCAACTAAACCATGTCCGATCATCACGTGAGATGGAGTAGTTTTCAATGGTGAACATCTCTATGTTGATCATATCTACTATATGATTCACGTTCGACCTTTCGATCTCAGTGTTCCGAGGCCATATCTGCATATGCTAGGCTCGTCAAGTTTAACCCGAGTATTCCACATGTGCAAAACTGTCTTGCACCCGTTGTATTTGAACGTAGAGCCTATCACACCCGATCATCACGTGGTGTCTCAGCACGAAGAACTTTCGCAACAGTGCATACTCAGGGAGAACACTTATACCTTGAAATTTAGTGAGGGATCATCTTATAATGCTACCGTCGTACTAAGCAAAATAAGATGCATAAAAGATAAACATCACATGCAATAAAAATATGTGACATGATAAGGCCATCATCATCTTGTGCCTTTTATGTCCATCTCCAAAGCACCGTCATGATCTCCATCGTCACCGGCTTGACACCTTGATCTCCATCATAGCGTCATTGTCGTCTCGCCAACTATTGCTTCTACGACTATCGCTACCACATAGTGATAAAGTAAAGCAATTACATGGCGATTGCATTTCATACAATAAAGCGACAACCATAAGGCTCCTGCCAGTTGCCGATAACTTTTACAAAACATGATCATCTCATACAATAACGTATATCACATCATGTCTTGACCATATCACATCACAGCATGCCTTGCAAAAACAAGTTAGATGTCCTCTACTTTGTTGTTGCAAGTTTTACGTGGCTGCTATGGGCTTCTAGCAAGAACCGTTCTTACCTACGCATCAAAACCAAAACGATTTTTTGTCAAGTGTGGTGTTTTAACCTTCAACAAGGACCGGCCGTAGTCAAACTCGATTCAACTAAAGTTGGAGAAACAGACACCCGCCAGCCACCTGTGTGCAAAGCACGTCGGTAGAACCAGTCTCATGAACGCGGTCATGTAATGTCGGTCCGGGCCGCTTCATCCAACAATACCGCCGAATCAAAGTAAGACGTTGGTGGTAAGCAGTATGACTGTTATCGCCCACAACTCTTTGTGTTCTACTCGTGCATATCATCTACGCATAGACCTGGCTCGGATGCCACTATTGGGGAACATAGCATGCAATTTCAAAAAAATTCCTACGCTCATGCAAGATCTATCTAGGAGATGCATAGCAACGAGAGGGGGAGAGTGTGTCTACGTACCCTCGTAGATCGAAAGCGGAAGCGTTTGACAACGCGGTTGATGTAGTCATACACCTTCACGATCCGTCCCGATCAAGTACCGAACGTACGGCACCTCCGCGTTCAGCACACGTTTAGCTCGATGACGTCCTCGCCTTCCTGATCCAGCAAAACGGGCGAAGTAGTAGATGAGTTCCAGCAGCACGACGACGTGGTGACGGTGTTGGTGAAGAACAATCTCCGCAGGGCTTCGCCAAGCACAACGGAAACTATGACGGAGGATAAACTAGAGGGGACGGGGTTGCCGACACACGGCTTGGTGTTTCTTGATGTGTCTTGGGTGCTAGCCTTGCCCTTCTATTTATATGTTGAGCCCTGGGGTCAAAACTTGGAGTAAAAGCCTCCTCAAAGTCGGTTTTGCCCGAAAGGCAAGAGTCCTATGACTCCAGGGCCAAACGCCAAGGTCTCCGGCGTTTGGCCCCCTGGCCTCCGCAAAACTCCTTTTGCTCCGACTTATCGCCCCGTGGGCCTGACCCCTTGGCCTAACCATATCATCCAAGATATGAATCTTTACCTCCGGACCATTCCGGAGCTCCTCGTCATGTCCGTGATCTCATCCGGAACTCCGAACAACATTTGGTCACAAACATACGTAACTCATATAGTACTATATCGTCAACAAACGTTAAGCGTGCGGACCCTACGGGTTCGAGAACTATGTAGACATGACTGAGACACCTCTGTAGTCAATAACCAATAGCGGAACCTGGATGCCCATATTGGCTCCTACATATTCTACGAAGATCTTTATCGGTCGAACCGTTATGACAACATACGTTATTCCCTTTGTCATCGGTATGTTACTTGCCCGAGATTCGATCGTCGGTATCTTCATACCTAGTTCAATCTCGTTACCGGCAAGTCTCTTTACTCGTTCCATAATACATCATCCCGCAACTAACTGTTGGGGAACGTAGTAGTAAATCAAAAATTTTCCTACGTATCACCAAGATCAATCTAGGAGAAGCTTGCAACGAGAGAGAGAGAGTGCATCTTCATACCCTTGAAGATCGCTAAGCGGAAGCGTTACAAGGAATGCGGATGATGGAGTCGTACTCGCGGCGATTCAAATCGCGGAAGATCCGATCTAGCGCCGAACGGACGGCGCCTCCGTGTTCAACACACGTACAGCCCGGGGACGTCTCCTCCTTCTTGATCCAGCAAGGGAAGAGGAGAAGTTGAGGAAGAGCTCCGGCAGCACGACGGCGTGGTGGTGGATCTTGTGGTTCTCCGACAGGGCTTCGCCAAGCACCACGGAGGAGGAGGAGGTGTTGGAGAGGGGGAGGGCTGCGCCAGGGAAGGGGTGCTGCTGCCCTCCCACCCCCCCTCTATTTATAGGGAGAAGGGGAGAGGGGCCCGGCCCCCTTAGATCCCATCTAAGGGGAGGGGCGGCGGCCAGGGGGGGGGGAAACTTACCCCCCAAGCAAGGTGGGAGTCGCCCCCAGCCCCTAGGGTTTCCAACCCTAGGTGCCTTGGGCCCCTTGGAGGGGCGCACCAGCCCACCAGGGGCTGGTTCCCTCCCTTGCTCAGTCCACTTGGCCCACCGGGGCAGGTGGCCCCACCCGGTGGACCCCCGGACACCTTCCGGTGGTCCCGGTACAATACCGATAACCCCCGAAACCATTCCGGTGACTGAAATTGGACTTCCCATATATAATTCTTCACCTCCGGACCATTCTGGAACTCCTCGTGACGTCCGGGATCTCATCCGAGACTCTGAACAACCTTCGGTAACCACATAGAATTTCCCATAACAACTCTAGCGTCACCGAACCTTAAGTGTGTAGACCCTACGGGTTCGGGAACCATGCAGACATGACCGAGACATCTCTCCGGCCAATAACCAACAGCGGGATCTGGATACCCATGTTGGCTCCCACATGTTCCACGATGATCTTATCGGATGAACCACGATGTCGAGGATTCAATCAATCTCGTACGCAATTCCCTTTGTCCATCGGTATGTTACTTGCCCGAGATTCGATCGTCGGTATCCTTATACCTTGTTCAATCTCGTTACCGGCAAGTCTCTTTACTCGTTCCGTAACGCATGATCCCGTGACTAACTCCTTAGTCACATTGAGCTCAATACGATGATGCATTACCGAGTGGGCCCAGAGATACCTCTCCGTCATACGGAGTGACAAATCCCAGTCTCGATTCGTGCCAACCCAACAGACACTTTCGGAGATACCTGTAGTGCACCTTTATAGTCACCCAGTTACGTTGTGACGTTTGATACACCCAAAGCATTCCTACGGTATTCGGGAGTTGCACAATCTCATGGTCCAAGGAAATGATACTTGACATTAGAAAAGCTCTAGCAAACGAACTACACGATCTTGTGCTATGCTTAGGATTGGGTCTTGTCCATCACATCATTCTCCTAATGATGTGATCCCGTTATCAACGACATCCAATGTCCATGGTCAGGAAACCACAACCATCTATTGATCAACGAGCTAGTCAACTAGAGGCTCACTAGGGACATGCTGTGGTCTATGTATTCACACATGTATTACGGTTTCCGGTTAATACAATTATAGCATGAACAATAGACAATTATCATGAACAAGGAAATATAATAATAACCATTTTATTATTGCCTCTAGGGCATATTTCCAACAGTCTCCCACTTGCACTAGAGTCAATAATCTAGTTCACATCACCATGTGATTTACATTGTTATGAATCTAACACCTAGTGAGTTCTGGGGTTCGATCATGCTTTGCATGTGAGAGAGGTCTTTAGTCAACGGGTCTGCGACATTCAGATCCGTGTGTACTTTGCAAATCTCTATGTCATACTGTAGACACTGCTACCACACTCCACTTGGAGCTATTCCAAATGGCTGCTCCACTATACGTATCCGGATTGCTACTCAGAGTCATCCGGATTGGTGTTAAAGCTTGCATCGACGTAACTCTTTACGACGAACTCTTTATCACCTCCATAACCGAGAAATATTTCCTTAGTCCTCTAGTTACTAAGGATAATCTTGACCGCTGTCCAGTGATCCATTCCTGGATCACTCTCGTACCCCTTGACAGACTCATGGCAAGGCACACACATGTGCGGTACACAGCATGGCATATTATACAGAGCCTATGGATAAAGCATAGGGGACGACCTTCATCCTATCTCTTTGATCCACTGCAGTCGAGCTTTGAGTCTCACTCAACTCCACACCTTACAAATCAGGTAAGAACTCCTTCTTTGACTGATCAATATTGAACTCTTTCAAAATCTTGTCTAGGTATGTAATCATTGAAAGTCTCATCAAGCATCTTGATCTATCTCTATAGATCTTGATGCCCAACAATTAGGTAGCTTTATCCAGGTCTTCCTTTGAAAAACTCTTTTCAAACAACCGTTTATGCTTTCCAGAAATTCTACATCATTTCCGATCAACAATATGTCATCCACATATACTCATCAGAAATTCTATAGTGCTCCCACTCACTTTCTTGTAAATACGAGTTTCTCATAAACTTTGTACAAACTCAAAAACTTTGATCACCTCATCAAAGCGTATATTCCAACTCCGAGACGCTTGCTCCTGTCCATCGAAGGATTGCTGGAGCTTGCATACTTTTTAGCATCCTTAGGATCGACAAAACCTTCTGGTTGTATCACATACAACCTTTCCTCAAGGGAACGATGTTTTGAAATCCATCTGCCAGATTTCATAATCGAAAAATGCAGCAACTGCTAACATAATTCCAACAGACTTTAGCATCGCTACGGGTGAGAATGTCTCATCGTAGTCAACTCCTTGAACTTGTCAGAAACTTGTTTGCGGCAAGTCGAGCTTTATAAATGGTAAAATTTACCATCAGTGTCTGTCTTCTTCTTAAAGGTCCATTTGTACTCAACGACCTGCCATTTAACAGGCAAGTCTACCAAAGTCCATACTTGGTTTTCATACATGGATCCTTTCTCGGATTTCATGGCCTCTAACCATTTGTTGGAATCCGGGCCCATCATCGCTTCTCCATAGTTTGTAGGTTCATTGTTGTCCAACAACATGACCTCCAAGACAGGGTTGCCGTACCACTCAGGAGCAGTACGCGTCTTTGTCGACCTACAAAGTTCGATAGTAACTTGATCCGAAGCTTCATGATCATCACCATTAACTTCCTCTTCAACTGACGTAGGCTCCACAGAAACATCTTTCTATGATGCGCTACTCTTTAGTTGAAACAAAGGTTCAACAACCTCATCAAGTTCTATCTTCCTCCCACTCAATTCTTTCGAGAGAAACCTTTTCTTGAGAAAGGACCCGTTTTTAGCAACAAATACTTTGCCCTCGGATCTGAGATAGAAGGCATACCCAAATGTTTCCTTAGGGTATTCTATGAAGATGCATATTTCCGCTTTGGGTTCGAGCTTATCAGACATAAGCGTCGTATTCCCAAACTCTGAGAAATGACAGCTTAGGTTTCTGGCAAACCATATGTTGTCATCTCAACGGAATTAGATGGTGCCCTATTTAAAGTGAATGTTGTTGTCTCTAATGCTTAACCCCAAAACGATAGTGGCAAATCGATAAGAGACATCATAGTACGCACCATATCCAATAGAGTACGACTATGACGTTCAGACACACCATCACACTATGGTGTTCCAGGTGGCGTGAGTTGTGAAACAACTTTCACATTGTCTTAAGTTGTATACAAAACTTATAACTCAGATATTCACCTCCATGATCATATCGTAGACATTTTTATCTTCTTGTCACGATGATCTTAGACTTCACTCTGAATTTGTTTGAACTTTTCAAACATTTTAGACTTGTGTTTCATTAAGTAAATATACTCATATCCACTCAAACCATCAGTGAAGGTAAGAAAATAACGATATCCACTGCATGCTACAACACTCATTGGACCGCATACATCAACATGTATTTTCTCCAATAAGTTACTAGCCCGCTCCATCATACCGGAAACGGGGTCTCAGTCATTTTGCCTAAGAGGCATGGTACGCATGTCGCAACCGATTCGAAATCGAGTGAGTCCAAAGATCCATCAGCATGGAGTTTCTTCATGCGCTTTACACCAATATGACCTTTAGCGGCAGTGCCACAAGTATGTGGTACTATCATTATTAATTTTGCATCTTTTATGAACATGTGTATTACTACGATCGAGATTCAATAAACCATTCACATTGGGTGCATGACCATTGAAGGTATTATTCATGTAAACAGAATAACCATTATTCTCTAACTTAAATGAATAACCGTATTGCAATAAACACGATCTAATCACGTTCATGCTCAACACAAACACCAAATAACATTTATTTAGGTTCATCCCTAATCCCGAGAGAGTGTGCGATGGTGATCACATCAACCTTGGAAACACTTCCAACACACATTGTCACCTCACCCTTAGCTAGCCTCCGTTTATTCCATAGCTTTTATTTCGAGTTACTAACATTTAGCAACCGAACCGGTATCCAATACCCAGGTGCTACTAGGAGTACTAGCAAGGTACACATCAATAACACGTATATCAAATATACTTCTGTCGACGTTGCCAGCTTTCTTATCTACCAAGTATCTAGGGTTGTTCCACTTCAGCGACCGTTCTCCTCATAACAGAAGCACCTAGTCTCAGGTATGGGTTTAACCTTGGGTTTCTTTACTGGAGCAGCAACTGACTTGCCATCCATGAAGTTTCCCTTCTTGCCCTTGCCCTTTGTGAAACTAGTGGTTTTACTAACCATCAACACTTGATGCTCCTTCTTGATTTCTACCTTCGCGGTGTTAAACATCGCGAAAAGCTCAGGGATCATCTTATCCATCCCTGGCATGTTATAGTTCATCACGAAGCTCTAGTAGCTAGGTGGCAGTGACTTGGAGAACTATATTAATCACTATCTTATCTGGAAGATAAACTCCCACTCGATTCAAGTGATCGTAGTACCCAGACAATCTGAGCACATGCTCACTGATTGAGCTATTCTCCTTCATCTTGCAGGTAAAGAATCTTGTTGGAGGTCTCATACCTCTCAACGCGGGCATGAGCCTGAAATCCCAATTTCAGCTCTTAGAACATCTCATATGTTCCGTGACATTCAAAACGTTTTGGAGCCTCAATTCTAAGCCGTAATGCATGACGCACTGAACTATCAAGTAGTCATCAGAACGTGCCTGTCAGATGTTCAAAACATCTATAGACGACGCTTGAGGGGGTGGCGCATCGAGCGGTGCATTAAGGACATAAGCCTTCTATGCAGTAATGAGGACAATCCTCAGACCACGGACCCAGTCTGCATTATTGCTACCATCATCTTTCAACTTACTTTTTTCTAGGAACGTATCAATAAAACAGGGGAGCTACAGCGCGAGCTATCTACAACATAATTTGCAAAGACACTTTGACTATGTTCATGATAATGAAGTTCATCTGATGAACTCCCACTCAGATAGACATCCCTCTAGTCATCTAAGTGATACATGATCCGAATCGACTAGGCCGTGTCCGATCATCACGTGAGACGGAATAGTCATCAACGGTGAACATCTCCATGTTGATCGCATCTACTATACAACTCATGTTCGACCTTTCGGTCTCTCGTGTTCCGAGGCCATGTCTGTACATGCTAGGCTCGTCAAGTCAACCTAAGTGTTTTGCATGTGTAAATCTGGCTTACACCCGTTGTATGCGAACGTTAGAATCTATCACACCCGATCATCACGTGGTGCTTCAAAACAACGAACCTTCGCAACGGTGCACAGTTAGGGGGAACACATTTCTTGAAATTTTGGTGAGGGATCATCTTATTTATGCTACCGTCGTTCTAAGCAAATGAGATGTAAACATGACAAACATCACATGCAAATCATAAAGTGACATGATATGGCCAATATCATCTTGCGCCTTTGATCTCCATCTTCGAGGCGCGGCATGGTCACCATCGTCACCGGCATGACACCATGATCTCCATCATCATGATCTCCATCATTGTGTCTTCATGAAGTTGTCTCGCCAACTATTACTTATACTACTATGGCTACCGGTTAGCAATAAAGTAAAGTAATTACATGGCGTTTTCATTGACACGCAGGTCATAGAATAAATTAAGACAACTCCTATGGCTCCTGCCGGTTGTCATACTCATCGACATGCAAGTCGTGATTCCTATTACAAGAACATGATCAATCTCATACATCACATATATAATTCATCACATCCTTTTTGGCCATATCACATCACATAGCATACCTTGCAAAAACAAGTTAGACG
The DNA here is from genome assembly GCA_011799875.1 of Thinopyrum elongatum. Taxonomy (NCBI): domain Eukaryota; kingdom Viridiplantae; phylum Streptophyta; class Magnoliopsida; order Poales; family Poaceae; genus Thinopyrum; species Thinopyrum elongatum. The sequence goes on along the minus strand of CM022303.1, from coordinate 288,737,440 downwards.
TCCTCTAATTGTTGTTGCATGTTTTACGTGGCTGCTATGGGTTTCCAGCAAGAACGTTTCTTACCTACGCAAAAGCCACAACGGTGATATGCCAATTGCTATTTACCCTTCATAAGAACCCTTTTCATCGAATCCGATCCGACTAAAGTGGGAGAGACAGACACCCGCTAGCCACCTTATGCATCAAGTGCATGTCAGTCGGTGGAACCTGTCTCACGTAAGCGTACATGTAAGGTCGGTCTGGGCCGCTTCATCCCACAATGCCGCCGAATCAAGATAGGACTAGTAATGGTAAGCAAATTGAACAAATCATCGCCCACAACTACTTGTGTTCTACTCGTGCAAAGAATCTACGCATAGACCTAGCTCATGATGCCACTGTTGGGGAACGTAGTAGTAAATCAAAATTTTTCCTACGTATCACCAAGATCAATCTAGGAGAAGCTTGCAACGAGAGAGAGGGACTGCATCTTCATACCCTTGAAGATCGCTAAGCGGAAGCGTTACAAGGAACACGGATGATGGAGTCGTACTCGCGGCGATTCAAATCGCGGAAGATCCGATTTAGCGCCGAACGGACGGCGCCTCCGCGTTCAACACACGTACAGCCCGGGGACGTCTCCTCCTTCTTGATCTAGCAAGGGAAGAGGAGAAGTTGAGGAAGAGCTCCGGCAGCACGACGGCGTGGTGGTGGAGCTTGTGGTTCTCCGACAGGGCTTCGCCAAGCACCACGGAGGAGGAGGAGGTGTTGGAGAGCGGGAGGGCTGCACCAGGGAAGGGGTGCTGCTGCCCTCCCACCCCCCTCTATTTATAGGGAGAAGGGGAGAGGGGGCCGGCCCCCTTAGATCCCATCTAAGGGGAGGGGCAGCGGCCAGGGGGGGGGGGGAAACTTACCCCCCAAGCAAGGTGGGAGGCGCCCCCACCCCCTAGGGTTTCCAACCCTAGGCGCCTTGGGCCCCTTGGAGGGGCGCACCAGCCCACCAGGGGCTGGTTCCCTCCCTTGCTCAGTCCACTTGGCCCACCGGGGCAGGTGGCCCCACCCGATGGACCCCCGGACACCTTCCGGTGGTCCCGGTACAATACCGATAACCCCCGAAACCATTCCGGTGACTGAAACTGGACTTCCCATATATAATTCTTCACCTCCGGACCATTCCGGAACTCCTCGTGACGTCCGGGATCTCATCCGGGACTTTGAACAACCTTCGGTAACCACATACAATTTCCCATAACAACTCTAGCATCACCGAACCTTAAGTGTGTAGACCCTACGGGTTCGGGAACCATGCAGACATGACCGAGACATCTCTCCGGCCAATAACCAACAGCGGGATCTGGATACCCATGTTGGCTCCCACATGTTCCACGATGATCTTATCGGATGAACCACGATGTCGAGGATTCAATCAATCCCGTACGCAATTCCCTTTGTCCATCGGTATGTTACTTGCCCGAGATTCGATCGTCGGTATCCTTATACCTTGTTCAATCTCGTTACCGGCAAGTCTCTTTACTCGTTCCATAACGCATGATACCGTGACTAACTCCTTAGTCACATTGAGCTCAATACGATGATGCATTACCGAGTGGGCCCAGAGATACCTCTCCGTCATACGGAGTGACAAATCCCAGTCTCGATTCGTGCCAACCCAACAGACACTTTCGGAGATACCTGTAGTGCACCTTTATAGTCACCCAGTTACGTTGTGACATTTGATACACCCAAAGCATTCCTATGGTATCCGGGAGTTGCACAATCTCATGGTCCAAGGAAATGATACTTGACATTAGAAAAGCTCTAGCAAACGAACTACACGATCTTGTGCTATGCTTAGGATTGGGTCTTGTCCATCACATCATTCTCCTAATGATGTGATCCCGTTATCAACGACATCCAATGTCCATGGTCAGGAAACCACAATCATCTATTGATCAACGAGCTAGTCAACTAGAGGCTCACTAGGGACATGCTGTGGTCTATGTATTCACACATGTATTACAGTTTCCGGTTAATACAATTGTAGCATGAACAATAGAAAATTATCATGAACAAGGAAATATAATAATAACCATTTTATTATTGCCTCTAGGGCATATTTCCAATAGTAACTCATTAGTCACTTTGCTTGCAAGGCTTCTTATGATGTGCATTACCGAGAGGGCCCAGAGATACCTCTCCGATACTCGGAGTGACAAATCCTAATCTTGATCTATGCCAACCCAACAAACACATTCGGAGATACCTGTAGAGCATCTTTATAATCACCCAGTTACATTGTGACGTTTGATAGCACACAAGGTATTCCTCCGGTATCCGGGAGTTGCATAATCTCATAGTCAAAGGAATATGTATAAGTCATGAAGAAAGCAATAGCAATAAAACTTAACAATCATTATGCTAAGCTAACGGATGGGTATCGTCCATCACATCATTCTCCTAATGATGTGATCCCGTTAATCAAATGACAACACATGTCTATGGTTAGGAAACTTAACCATCTTTGATTAACGAGCTAGTCTAGTAGAGGCATACTAGGGACACAATGTTTTGTCTATGTATTCACACATGTATCAAGTTTCCGGTTAATACAATTCTAGCATGAATAATAAACATTTATCAATAAGGAAATATAAAATAACAACTTTATTATTGCCTCTAGGGCATATTTCCTTCATTGTGTGCATGTGTGCACGATATCAAGCGGCCCCTAAAGAATGTCATCTTAAGGCCGTGAAAAGGATAGTGAGATACTTAATTCATACACCAAATTTTGGCATTTGGTATCCTAAATGGTCTTCTTTTGATCTTGTTGGCTACTCCGATTCGGACTATGCCGGTGACAAGGTTGATAGAAAGTCCACTTCGGTACTTGTCAATTTCTTGGTAGATCTCTTGTGTCTTGGTCCTCCAAGAAACAAAACTCGGTATCCTTATCCACCGCCGAAGCGGAATACATTGCCGCCGGATCATGTTGTGCTCAATTACTTTGGATGACCCAAACCCTTAAGGACTATGGGATACATGTGAAACATGTTCCATTGCTTTGTGATAATGAGAGTGCTATTAAGATTGCTCATAATCCCGTGCAACATTCTCGAACTAAGCATATTGAAGTTCGTCATCATTTCATTCGAGATCATGTTGCTAAAGGTGACATCAATCTTAAGCATCTTCGTACCGATAAGCAATTGGCGGATATATTCACCAAACCGCTTGATGAGAAAGTATTTTGTCGTTTGAGAGGTGAATTGAACATCATTGATGCCTCAAACTTGGAGTAGAAACTCCATTTGGACACATGCAAGGCATGAGTCTTTTACTTACTAATCCTTGATATTTCTCTTATGATCATATGTCTTGGATCTATACTTGTACCCTTGCATGTTAGCTAGCCCTTCACTACTGGAAACAGAGAATTTGCCATCAGTCTAGTGGACGGCAAAGAAGGCCTTTGCCGTCTTCTTATAAAAAACAGACGGCAAAGACTTGGCTGACGGCAAAGAGCCTAGTTGCCATCAGCCAGTTCTTTGCCGTCCGCCACCTGACGGGAAAGAATCTTTGCCGTCCGCTAGCAGACGGCAAAGAGGTGGGTGGGGTCCAGTGGAGGCCTAAACCCTAACGGCCCACCAGCCCCACCTCATTGCCGTCCGCCAGCAGATGGCAAAGAATTGACTATCTAACGGCCGTCCCGCCCCCTTCTCTCTCTCTCTCCTCTCTCTCCCTCCCCTCCCCGACCCCCCATACCCGACCCCAATTAACCGCCACTGCACCCCCGACCCCCACCGCGCCCCCGCCGTCCCGCGGCCGTCCAGCCGCTCCGCCACCCTCCCCTGCGGCGGCCGTCCTGCCGCCCATGGCCCCCCGCCGCCCCGGCCATGTCGTTTTGCCGCTCCGGCCACGTCGCCCCGCCGTCCCGCCGCCCTGCCCAGGCCGCCCCGCCCCCCTCCCTTGCGGCGGCCGCCCGAGCGCCGCCGTGAGGCAGGCCGCGGTGCCACCCCCTCCTCCACCGGTCGCCCCCTCCCCTGCGGTGAGCTCCTCACCCCTTTTATTTCTGTTTTTTAGGTTTATGTTTACTTTAGTTTAATTTAGTTTAGGATTAGTTTAGTTTATGTTTAGTTTAGTTTAGTTTAGTTTTAGTTTTAATTTAGTTTAGTTTAGTTTTAAGAAAAGAAGAAGAAGAAGAAGAAGAAGAAGAAGAAGAAGAAGAAGAAGAAGAAGAGGAGGAGGAGGAGGAGGAGGGAGGAGGAGGGAGGAGGAGGGAGGAGAAGAAGAAGAAGATGATGAAGAAAGAAGGAAGAAGAAGAAAAGAAGGACGAAGAAGATGAAAAAAAGAAGAAAAGAGGGAGGAGGAGATGTTTAGTTTAGGTTTATGTTCAGTTTTAGGATTAGTTTAGTTTATGTTTAGTTTAGTTTATTTTAGTTTAGTTTTAGTTTAGTTTAGTTTTAAGAAAAGAAGAAGAAGTAGAAGAAGAAGAAGAAGAAGAAGAAGAGGAGTGATAACCCACAAGTGTAGGGGATCGTTTGTAGCCTTCTTCGATAAATAAGAGTGTCGAAACCAACGAGGAGCTAAAGGTAGAACAAATATTCCCTCAAGTTCTATCGACCACCGATACAACTCTACGCACACTTGACGTTTGCTTTACCTAAAACAAGTATGAAACTATTTTGCAAGAATAAAACTACGAGTACTTTGCGAGAATAAAACTGCGAGTAAAATGCAAGGTAATAAAAGTGGATAGCTTTTGTCAACAAGAAAGTCATTTCTCCCTAGGCAATCGATAACAAGTACCGGTAATCATTCTTGCAATTTTATATGAGGGAGAGGCATGAGCTAAGATACTTTCTCTACTTGGATCATATGCACTTATGATTGGACCCCTAGCAAGCATCTACAAATACTAAATATCATTAAGGTCGTGAAACCCAACCATAGCATTAAGTATCAAGTCCTCTTTACTCCCATACGCCATAACCCACTTATCCGCGTTTAGGCTGTTGTCACCCCCGCAACACCGACAATAAGCAAACCATGAACATATTGCAACACCCTACAGCGGGGGCCCCTCACGTTTGTGCGAGACGGAGGGCACCGTAGGACAGCACCATAAATAAAATATACAATCATACCAACCAAGATCATGATTAACCCATAGGACAAAACGGATCTACTCAAACATCATAGGATAACCATAGATCATTGGGAAATAATATATGGAGTTGAGCACCTTGTTTAAATAGAGATTATAGCGGGGAAAGGGGTGTTACACCGCTACATAGAGGGGAAGAGAGTTGGTGTTGACGGTAGCAAGATTGTTGATGTAGATCGCCATCACGATCCTAGCCCCGGCGGCACTCCGGCGCCACCGGGAGAGAGGGGGAGAGAGCCCCCTCCTTCTTCTTCCTTGGCCTCCCCCCTAGATGGGAGGAGAGTTCCCCCTATGGTCCATGGCCTCCATGGCGGCGGAGGGGCCGGAGCCCCTCCGAGATTGGATCTCCCTCTCTGTTCTCTTCTGTTTCGCGTTCCCCAGATCTGTCCCTTCACCGTTTCTTAAATTCCCGGAGATCCGTAACTCTGATTGCGCTGAAGTTTTTACACGATTTTTTCCCCATAAATTATCTTTCTTGCGCCAGAAGAAGGGCCCCAACTGACTTTCGAGGAGGGCACAAGATACCTAGGCACGCCAGGGGGTGCCTGGCACGCCCTGGTGGGTTGTGGTCACTGTGGGCCTCCGTTTGCATTGATTCCACCTCCCAAAAATCATAAATATTCCAAAATAATTCTCCGTAAATTTTTATCGTGTTTGGACTTCATTTGAAATGGATTTTCTGCGAAACAAAAAACATGCAACAAACAGGAACTGGCACTGGGCACTGGATCAATAGGTTAGTCCAATAAATCATATAAAAAGTTGCCAAAAATATGTGAAAGTTGTATAATATTGGCATGAAACAATAAAAAATTATAGATACGACGGAGACGTATCAGCATCCCCAAGCTTAATTCCTGCTCGTCCTCGAGTAGTTAAATGATAAAAAAGATAATTTTTGATGTGGAATGCTACCTAGCATAAACTTGATCATATATCTAATCATGGCATGAATATTAAGACATAAGTGATTCAAAGCAATAGTCTATAATTTGACATAAAGACATCAATACTTAGGCATCCCAACAAACAATCGTGTCTTTCATAATATCAACGCTAAAAAAAGCTATCCGTACAAAATCATATAGTCTTGTCATGCTCTGTCTTCTTAACACAAAGTATTTATCATGCACAACCCTGATGACAAGCCGAGTAATTGGTTCATACTTTTTAATGCGCTTCAGCTGTTTCAACCCTCACGCAATACATGAGCGCAAGCCATGGATATAGCACTATGGGTGGAATAGAGTATGATGATAGGGGTAAATATAGAGAAGACAAAAAAGTAAGAAAGTCTCACATCGACGCGGCTAACCAACGGGCTATGGAGATGCCCATCAATTGATATCAACGTGAGGAATAGGGATTGCCATGCAACGGATGCACTAAGAGCTATAAGTATATGAAAGCTCAATATGAAAACTAAGTGGGTGTGCATCCAACTTGCTTGCTCATGAAGACCTCGGGCATTTGAGGAAGCCCATCATCGAAATATACAAGCCAAGTTCTATAATGAAAAATTCCCACTAGTATATGAAAGTGACAACATAGGAGACTTTCCATATGAAAAACATGGTGCTACTTTGAAGCACAAGTGTGGAACTAGCATGCCCCTTCTCTTTTTTTCTTTTTTCTTTTTCTTTTGTTTTTTTGTTTTTTTTTCTCTCATTGTCCGGAGCCTCATCCCGACTTGTAGGGGAATCATAGTCTCCATCATTTTTCCTCACTGGGGCAATGCTCTAAAAATGAATAATGATGATCATCACACTTCTATTTACTTATAACTCAAAAGAAATTACAACTCGATACCTAGAACAAAATATGACTCTACATGAATGCCTCTGGCAGTGTACCAGGATGTGCAATGATCTAGCATAACAACGATATGAAAAAATGGACAAGCCATGGAAATATCATCCTAGCTATCTTATGATCATGCAAAGAAATATGGCAATGAATGCTCAAGTCATCAAAACGGAATCGGTGGAAGTTGCATAGCAATATATCTCGGAATGGCTATGGAAAGGCCATAATAGGTAGGTATGGTGGCTGTTTTGAGGAAGATATAATAAGGCTTATGTGTGATAGAGCGTATCAAATCACGGGGTTTGGATGCATCAGCGAAGTTTGCACCGACTCTCGAGGTGAGAAAGGGCAATGCACGGTACCGAAGAGTCTAGCAAATTGTGGAAACGTAAGAGTGCGTATAATCCATGGACTCACATTAGTCATAAAGAACTCATATACTTATTGCAAAAGTTTATTAGCCCTCAAAGCAAAGTACTACTACGCATGCCCCTAGGGGGATAGATTGGTAGGAAAAGACCATCGCTCGTCCCCGACCGCCACTCATAAGGAAGACAATCAATAATAAATCATTCTCCAACTTCATAGTATAACGAGAGACTATACGTGCATGCTTCGGGAATCACAAACCTTAACACCAGTATTCTTACTAACTACAACCATTTACTAGTACCTCCCACATATTCCATCTCTATATTGAAAAATTATTGCAAGGAATCAAACATATCATATTCAGTGATCCACAAGTTTTATGTAGGATTTTATGACTAACCATGCAAATGACCAATTCCTGTTGACTCTCTAAATAGATATAACTGAAGCAAGAGAGTTTAATTCTTTCTACAAAATACCATGCTCTAATAAATATAAGTGAAGCAAAAGAGCATTCTACAAATAACGGTTTTCCATGTGAAGAGAAACAGGCAATCCAAACTTCAAATGATATAAGTGAAGCACATGAAGCATTCTATAAAGCCATACTCAAAAGAAATAAGTGAAGTGCAATGAGTAATCTATAAATAAACCATGGAGTATATCATACCAGCATGGTGCATAAAATAAAAATAAAAACTAAATGCAAAAGACGCTCCAAGATTTACACATATCACATGAACGAAACGAAGACGAAAACATATCGATACTTGTTGAAGAAAGATGGGATGCCTTCCAGGGCATCCCCAAGCTTAGACGCTTGAGTCTCCTTGAATATTTACTTGGGGTGCCTTGGGCATCCCCAATCTTGAGCTCTTGCCTCTCCTCCTTCTTCTCATATCGAGACCTCCTCGATCTTTGATCACTTCATCCACACAAAACTTAACCGAACTTTTAGTGGCGGGGTTAGTAAATATGGCAGTCAAATCCCATCATGTACTGCTATAAAATTATTGTATAATTATAATAAAACATTACCCACTGTATTCTATCACAATTCTATGGCCCCAAGTCAAAGGGGGCTCAACAAGATTTCAAACATACGCAAATAATGAAGCTATAACAGCAATCTGTGAAAACAGGACAGTCTGTAAAGATCTGAACATTCACCATACTTCTGTAACTATAAAAATTCTGAAAAATTAGTAAAAAATAAAAAATTTGTATAGCAATACTTTGCGAAAAATTTCAGAAGCTTTTGACATTCCAGTAAAAAAATGTAAAATCACGCACTACAGCCAAAGTTTCTGTTTCTGCACCGCACATACCAACAAGCAATCTAATCATCCTAAAGGCAAATCTTGGCACATTATTTTTATAATACAATGGATTTTTACAAGGGGATAATTATTTTTGTGAGAATATTCATGAAAAATTCTACATTGTTTCCATGAGCATGAACACAAGTGTTCAAGGTCGACCCTCACTTCTCCAATGCATAACTTCCAATCGCTTCTCTTTTTGAAAAAAAAAATTTAAGTTCCCCTCTATTTTTTTTGTTTTTAAACTTCATAAAAGCACTCAACAGAAATAAATGACTCTCTAAAACTTCCGGGTTGTCTCCCTCGCAACGCTTTCTTTAAAGCCATTAAGCTAGGCATAAAGTGCTCAAGTAATGGATCCACCCGGATCCCAAGGTATATCAAAGCCAATTTTTATTAACAATGAGTTGGCATTTAGTAGTGAGCACAAAGCAACATATATCATGCAATGAAGAAGTCTAACTCTTTTCCTATGCATCGGCATGTCATACAAGAACAATTCATGCACATCAAGTAAAGGCCAATACATAGCATTAGCAGTTTCTTGCAATTTTATCGTGTTGGAAACATAGAGAGGTGGAGATATAGTTCCTCTCTCATAATAATTGCAAGTAGGAGCAGCAAGCACATGCATATTATATTCATCAAAATCATCATGTGTAACGGTAAAAGGCAACCCATCAATATAATCCTTAATAAGAGCAAACTTCTCCAATATAGTGTAGTTGGGAGAATTCAAAAAGATAATAGGACTATCATGTGTGGGTGCAATAGCAACAATTTCATTTTTAACATAAGGAACTATAGCAAGTTCATATCCATAAGCATCATTCATATTGGCATCATGGCCACAAGCATAGCAAGCATCAAGTTCATCAAAAAGGGATATTTCAAACGAATCAATGGGATCATAGCAATTATCATAGCATTCTTCCTTCGGTAAGCACGAAGGGACATTAAACAATGTATGAGTTGAAGAGTTACTCTCATTAGAAGGTGGGCACGGGTAGCTAATCCGCTCTTCCTCCTTTTGTTCTTCACTCTCCTCATCATCTTTTTCATCCAATGAGCTCACAATTTCATCAATTCCTTCTTCCATAGACTCCTGCAAAATATTAGTCTCTTCTTGGACAGCGGAGACTTTCTCAATAAATACATCAATATCAAAATTGAATTTATAATTATCGTAGCAATATTTAAGGATGGCAAAATTTTTAGGTCTATAAACATCATCATCAAAAGCTTCATACTTTAAAAACAAAGATTCAATTTCATAAGCACCCTTAAAAGCAACAAGTTCTTCTATTCGTTCCACATCATAGTAATCATATCTACCATTAGCAGAAGAAGCCAAGGTTTCATTATCATTAAATTTGCATGAAAAGGGAAGGTGTGGAGTATTCATCCTCGAGCAACAAGTAAAATCATATCTCTGGCATAAATTCCAAGCATACCAATGCAACATATCAATTTGATCCCATAAAAGTTTCCCTTTTTGTGTCAAGCGATAATCCCTAAAGTATTCACGTTGATCCAACGTGTCTCCCATTATCATGTTGAATGGGGTTTTCTCAGGATTATCAAAGTAGTGCATAATATTTTTAACATAACGAGCATCAAGGGTTTTAGGAGGTTCCCCATCTCCATGAGTAGCAAGTACCACTAATTTTTTGGTGTTTCGTGTTCCATATCCATAACTAAAGATAGAGAACAACTTAAAGCAGGAAATAAAAACTACTTAGTGATAAAGTAAACAAGAACACACGAGAATATTCGCCCCACGCTATTGCTCCTCGGCAACGGTGCCAGAAAAAGGTCTTGATAACCCACAAGTGTAGGGGATCGTTTATAGCTTTCTTCGATAAATAAGAGTGTCGAACCCAATGAGGAGCTAAAGGTAGAACAAATATTCCCTCAAGTTCTATCGACCACCGATACAACTCTACGCACACTTGATGTTTGCTTTACCTAAAACAAGTATGAAACTATTTTGCAAGAATAAAACTATGAGTACTTTGAGAGAATAAAACTATGAGTAAAATGCAAGTTAATAAAAGAGGATAGCTTTTGTCAACAAGAAAGTCATTTGTCCCTAGGCAATCGATAACAAGTACCGGTAATCATTCTTGCAATTTTATATGAGGGAGAGGCATGAGCTAACATACTTTCCCTACTTGGATCATATGCACTTATGATTGGACCCCTAGCAAGCATCCGCAACTACTAAAGATCATTAAGGTCGTCAAACCCAACCATAGCATTATGTATCAAGTCCTCTTTACTCCCATACGCCATAACCCACTTATCCGCGTTTAGGCTGCTGTCACCCCCGCAACACCGACAATAAGCAAACCATGAACGTATTGCAACACCCTACAACGGGGGCCCCTCACGTTTGCGCGAGATGGAGGGCACCGTAGGACAGCACCATAAATAAAATATAGAATCATACCAACCAAGATCACGATTAACCCATAGGACAAAACGGATCTACTCAAACATCATAGGATAACCATAGATCATTGGGAAATAATATATGGAGTTGAGCACCATGTTTAAGTAGAGATTATAGCGGGGAAAAGGGGTGTTACACTGCTGCATAGAGGGGTAGAGAGTTGGTATTGACGGTAGCAAGATTGTTGATGTAGATCGCCGTCACGATCCTAGCCCCGGCGGCACTCCGGCGCCACCGGGAGAGAGGGGGAGAGAGCCCCCCCTCCTTTTTCTTCTTCCTTGGCCTCCCCCCTAGATGGGAGGAGAGTTACCCCTCTGGTCCATGGCCTCCATGGCGGTGAAGGGGCAGGAGCCCCTCCGAGATTGGATCTCCCTCTCTGTTCTCTTCTGTTTCGCGTTCCCCAGATCTGGCCCTTCACCGTTTCTTAAATTCCTGGAGATCCGTAACTCCGATTGCGCTGAAATTTTTACACGATTTTTTCCCATAAATTATCTTTATTGCGCCAGAAGAAGGTCCCCAACCGACATTCAAGGAGGCCTCAAGATACCTGGGCGCACCAGGGGGTGCCCGGCGCGCCCTGGTGGGTTGTGGCCACCGTGGGCCCCCGTTTGCGTTGATTCCACCTCCCAAAAATCATAAATATTCCAAAATAATTCTCTGTAAATTTTTATCATGTTTGGACTTTGTTTGATAAGGATTTTCTGTGAAACAAAAAACTTGCAACAAATAGGAACTGGCACTGGGCACTGGATCAATAGGTTAGTCCAATAAATCATATAAAAAGTTGCCAAAAATATGTGAAAGTTGTATAATATTGGCATGAAACAATCAAAAATTATAGATACGATGGAGATGTATCAAGGAGGAGGAGGAGGAGGAGGAAGAAGAAGAAGAAGAAGAAGAAGAAGAAGAAGAAGAAGAAGAAGAAGAAGAAGAAGAAGAAGAAGAAGAAGAAAAGAAGGAAGAAGAAGATGAAAAAAAAGAATAGAAGAAGTAGAAGAAGAAGAAGAAGTAGAAGAAGAAGAATAGAAGGAAGAAGAAGAAGATGAAACAAAAGAAGAAGATGAAAAAGAAGGAAGAAGAAGATGAAAAAAAGAAGTAGGAAACGTAGAAAAAGAAAGAAAAGAAGGAAAAGAAGGTCGAGGGTCGAGGGGTCGATGGTCGCCGAGGGGTCGAGGGTCGCCGAGGGGTTGAGGGTCGAGTGGTCGAGGGGTCGATGATCGTCGAGGATTAAAAGCCAAGTGTTGAAACTTGAAACACCCAAACTGACTCATGACAAAAAATCAAAGCGTAGAAAGAGAAACCAAAGACGAAACAATACATAGTGAGAGGTTGTGCAACTAGGATGATATTCTGTAACAGCTTTTTTAACGAATTTGAGAGGATGATGGTGAAGAATTCGAAAGCCATTGGTGTCTTTCGACTTCTTCACCATCATCCTCTCCAATTCATTAAAAAAGCTGGTACAGAAAATCATCCTAGTTGCACAACCTCTCACTATGTACTATTTCATCTTTCGTTTCTCTTTCTACGCCCTGATTTTTTGTCAGTTTGGTTGTTTGAAGTTTCAAAACTTGGCTTTTAATCCTCATCGCCGAGTGGTCGAGGGGCGAGGGGTCGAGGGGTCGATGGTCGAGGATCTTTCGGTCCGAGTGCTGACCGACTGGTGTCGTAGCTTAAGATGAGGACGTCCCCGAGCTGAAGGTCATGAGCGTGGGTGAACTGCTTCCATTCGTGCGCGAAGAACGGATGGAAGCAGTTCACCGCGCTAATGACCTTCAGCTCGGGCAAGTCTGCATCTTAAGCTACGACAACAACCGCACCATGCTCACAGTGAAGGTATTCGACAGGCCCGCCGAGGGATCGAGGGTCGAGGGTCGAGGGGTCGACGGTCGCCGAGGGGTTCCTAAATTATGTTGTACTTGATAATGATACACTAGTGCTAGTTAATTATATGCATATTATTATTCATGTCGGTATTAATTTTTTTTATGTTGTACTAATTTTGTTTACTCTATGTCATGGCAGGTGTTGAAAGATGGTGGGCGCGGGTAAGGAGCACTCCGAGGCTCATTATTCATCGGCGCGTGGTGGGAGGGGTACTTCCATTCCACCCCAGACTCTCCGGAGAGCGTTGGTCTACAGTATGAAGACACCGGTGGGCGCTTCTTCATCGGTGTCGTTGCCCACCGGGGGAGGAGGTCGGGGATGGAAGAAGAGAGGAGGTCGGGGAGGACGTGGCCATGGGAAAGCTAGGCAGGCTCCTACGCCTTCCTCACCGCCACCCCTAGCTGATTCACCCGAGCACAGGACTGCTAGGGTGGACACGTCTGAGGAGGAGGCTACGCGGACTCCGGTCCACGAGCCTCGGGTCGACAGGCCTTCGGCCCACGAGATTTGGCCCCATGAGACTACTACAAAACTTACGGCACGAGGCTCGGGTGCAGGCTGTTCAAGACTACTACGCCTCACGTGGTATTAAGAAGCCCAAGCCGGCGTGCCGCGATAAGTTTCTATAGAAGGAGCAGTACATGATGGTAATTACCTATTCTTAAGGCCTTGTACTTAGTTTCCTTGATTTGATTCGTAGGCGTAGCGCTCAAGTACGTTTCTCTTTACTAAATTAGGTGCCCTCGAGATGGTGTGTGGATCAGATGGATTGTTGGGAGGTGTTGGTCGATGAGTGGTGCTCAAACGAATGGCGTGCCCAGCACAACAATGCCAAGGACAAGCGTTCCCAAATGGTAGGTGTGCCACACCATCAAGGCAGCGCCAACTTATTTGAGTTCGGGCGGAATTGGGTATGTGGTTTCCTTCATGATTCATGCAATTCATTCTTCATGCTAGCTTGAGACCTTTAATTACTAATTTACTCGGTTCCTCTCTTTCAGGCAAAACACAATAAGGCGGAGGTGCCAGAGGTGTTCGACCTCTATGCCATGGCCCATACTGGGTCGTACAAGAAGGTCAAGGTATTCGAGCCATCTGACCTCGATAATCCAAAGAACTTCACCAACATCTCCTCCCACAACAAACTCATGAAGCACAGAGATGAGGGGAAGGCAAGGAAAGGGGAGGACTTTAACCCGAGCCAGCAGTTTGATCCAGAGCTGGTGATGATATCTGGTGGTGGGAGGTCCCATGGCTCGATAGCCATTGGAGATGGAATTATCCGTTGTCCTCGCACTCTCCCGGAGATCAAGGCACACCAGTCGAGCTCCGCTCTTGATATGAGGCCTCGTCAACGGCCAGTCGAGCTCGCCTTCGAGGTTAGTTATACGGACTCAGCTAGCTTTTCTCCATTACATTGTGTGTGCGGCCATTGATGATTACAATGCTAATGAGGAGTGGTGTTGCAGGCTGCTCTTCAGAGTGAGAGAGATAGAACCCAGGCACTTCTGGCGGAGAGGGACCGGTAGGCGAAGGAGAAGCAGCGGGAGTTGGAGGAGAAGATGGCAAGGATGTTGGAGGAGGAGAGGGCACGGAATGACATGCAGAACCGGGCCATGTACGAGCTCCTCATGGTAATTTTTTTTTGCATATTAGCCAAATCATTCACGTAATGTTCGTTTCATTACTAACTAGTATGACTGACCCGTCAAAACCAAATGTGCAGTCTGTGTGCCAGAAGGCCAGTCAGACCCCTCCGCCGATGCCAGAGATTGCTCCGGGGACCACGGTGAGTTTAATTTGAATGGTCATTAGTTACTAGTATTAACATTTGAGTGTCGGCATGCTAACGAGACATTGCAAATGATCTTTGGTGAAGCGTACCTCCAAACAAGCATCACACGATCCTTCTCCAGGTGGTTGTACCGGCACGAGCCACGCCGGTGCTTCACCTCCGTGATGACGGTAAGTTTTCTCTAGTGTTTTGCTTAACAAATGCATAATGACCTAGACTTAGCTTTATTTCCTCCAAAATGCTTACCATAATGACCTAGACTTAGCTTATTTTCCTCCAAAATGACATAATTAGCTTACTTATCTCCAAAATGATCCATTTTACCTTAGTTAGCTCTAAAATGATCTATACTTAGCTTTGTTTCCTCCAAAATGACCTAAGTTAGCTCTAATATGCTAAGTTATCTCTAATATGCTTAGTTACCTAGGTTTGCTCAATAATGACATACACTTAGCTTACTTATGTAAAAAATGGCATAATTAGCTTACTTAGGTTTGAAATGGCATAACAACCTTGGTAACCTCATATATGTCATATACTTAGCTTATTTTCCTCAAAAATGACATAATAAGCTTAATTAGCTCCAAAATGATCAATTTTACCTAAGTTAGCTCCAAAATGACCTAAGTTAGCCTCTATATGTGCATCATTACCTAGGTTAGCTCAATAAAACCTATAGTTAGCTTATGTCAAAAATGGCATAATTTGCTTAGTTAACTCAAAAATGGCATAATTACTAGGTTAGCTCAATAATGATCCATTTTACCTAAGTTAGCTCCAAATGATCCATTTTCCTAGGTTAGCTCCAAATGATTCATTTTAACCTTTATTAGCTCCAAAATGATCCATTTTACCTAAGTTAGTTACAAAATGATCCATTTTAGCTTGGTTAGCTCCAAAATGATCCATTTTGCTAGGTTAGCTCATAAATGATCCATTTTACTTAGTTAGCTCCAAAATGATCCATTTTACCTAGGTTAGCTCCAAAATGATCCATTTTAGCTAAGTTAGCTCTAAATGATCCATTTTAACCTAGGTTAGCCCAAAATGATCCATTATACCTAGGTTAGCTCCAAAATGATCCATTTTACCTAGGTTAGTTCCAAATGACCCATTTTAGCTAAGTTAGCTCATAAATGTCTTTTTTACCTAAGTTAAGCTCATAAATGTCATTTTTTAACCTAAGTTAGCTCTAAATGTCATATACTTTTCTTCTTCTTCTTCTTCATTTCTTCTTCTTCTTCTTCTTCTTCTTCTTCTTCTTCTTTCTTCTTCTTCTCTTCTTTCTTCTTCTTCTCTCTCTTCTTCTTCTCTTCTTCTTCTTCTTCTCTTCTTCTTCATTTTCTTCTTCTTCTTCTTCTTCTTCTCTTCTTCTTCTCTTCTCTTCTAATCTTCTTCTTCTAACTTTCTTATTTCCCATTTTCCAGATTTCATTCACTTCACGGAAGATTGCATTGATGTAGTGCTTGTTATCCCTTTCTCTGTTTCTTTTGTATCGATGAACTATGCATGTATGGTTGGATGAAACTATTGTAATATGTATGGTTGGATGCCTGTATGTGGAACTTGCTATGTATGGTTGGATGGAACTATGCATGTATGATGAAATTATATGTGTTGGATATCTCATATGTTTGCTCTGAAATTGCCCTGTGAATAATAATATACATATATATATATCATCTATTTGCTGTGAAAATGCTTGGATATAAGAAAAAACAGAAAAAAGAGCCAATGCAGCCTCTTTGCCGTCTGCCACAGATGGCAAATAGGCCACGTGGCAGCAACCTATGCAATATGGGAGCTATACCATTTGGTTACTTTGCCGTCTGTGGCAGACGACAAAGGATGTGGGCGTTTGCCGTCCGCTGGCAGACGGCAAAGGCTGCCGTTAGCCACCTAACATGGCTAACACCTGTTATTTACTGTCCACATTCTTTGCCGTCTGCAACAGACGGCAAAGGTTCTTTGCCGTCTGCTTTGAGGAAGCAGACGGCAAAGAACCTGTTTACTGTAGCTTTCTTTGCCGGGCAGCTTTGCCGTCGTTGGCCGACGACAAAGAGGTTTGCCATCCGCTTTTGGTTCCTTTGCCGTCTTCCATGGCAGACGGCAAAGAAGCTGATTCCTGTAGTGCTTGTAGGTACTTGGATGAGCACAAATCTATGAGATTGCAAGCCACTCACATTTTGAGCATTCTCTACATCACCAAGTTCCTACTATATGGATGTTAAATACAGGGAAGCATGAGCTCACTCAACATATCCTTTGACAATTTCTACGTATCAAATTTCATTTGGTATTAAGTCTCATTCTTGTCATTTTGGATACACAAGTGCTTTTCCTTGCAAAACTAACCCTTGTAGGAAGATGAACTCAAACCATAAGTGGTGCTCCCAACTCTTGATGGACTACATGAACCTTGAGCATCCAACACAAGTTCGACTACATGATCAAAATCAACACCACCCAAGGTATGTCATTCCATCTTAGAGAAGCTTTGCTCCAAGTCATGGGACAAAGCAACTCAACAAGATGAGAATACATCAAAATGCTTAAATGAAAAATGGTAACCCCATTCTGAGCTTAAACGATGAGTATGACCTATGATCAAGTGATCTCACTTGACTCCTAAGTCAATATACTCTAACATAGGTGACTTTGTGCCGACCCCTTCTAGATGAAGTTCTCTGGTGTTTCTTTGTTCACTTACTTTGTGTTCTTGCATATATTTCTTGCTATCATGTTCCCCTTATCAAAAAAAACTTCATCTAGATCTCTTTTATGTTTTTCTTTCTGTATCAAATTCCTTGCAAATCTTTCAGTTAATTCATTGCAAATCCTGGTGAGATTTAATTTGCCTAGCGAGCTGAGTTGATAAATTTTTTCCTCTGCCTTGAACTTGGACACACCGATCCAAGCCTATTGGCTAGACCGAACTACAAGAATATCTTGTAGATAGTTCATCGGTACAACCGACGAGGACTAACCTGGTCTGACTGAGATGCATCATCCATGACACTGCCAAACTCGGTGTCACCGATGGAAACAGGTCGGCGTTGCTGATTTCACTGCTGAGAAAACTTTTTGCCATTGCATATTTCATTTCTTCTCCAGCTCCACTCGACGATTCTTATCCTCTACCAGCATATTAATCTACATGCTACTTTATAGTGTGTCTCGAGGACCAAACCTATTTGACTCATGCTCCAGAAGTTCCCCTTCTTGGAAATTGATGTCAAAGGGGGAGAGAGAGCACATCAAAGCTTATCACATGGGTGAGAGAGCACATCGCATCTAAGCTCTTCCAGATGCTTGTTTACAAAAGAGGAGAGAAGTTACATGTCTTTAAGAGGGGAAAGACATGTCAATATATGGTTGATTACACCATTTCCTACTCTGATTTTTCTTGCTTTGATTTTCTCTTACCCTATCTTCTCCCGTTATCCAATATCAGATTCAGGGGGAGAAAGAGTCCACATCTAGGGAAGAAAATCTTTGGAATTCATTGCACATCTTTAATCTTTGGGGACATGTCTATATCCAAATGAAGTACTAAGTACTCGCCCATTACATGTCATCCCAATCTTGGTACTCTCGTGGTTTCCTGAAATTGCTTTGTTTAGAGTGTTCTTGTGTTATCTAACCCTGTTTTCTCAGGTTCACCTATTCCAAAGTCAGCTCAAGACTACAAGGTAAGTATATGCATCACACTCATGTGCATGATGATCTCTTGCTGATGTACATATTGTTTGCAAGAAGGATTCATGAACATGAAGGTACACTTCTCTTTATCTACATCATTTGCTCTGATGCATATGGCCAAGATACATGTAACTCATTACTTGCTCTGACATGCTTATGCATTCACGTGTTATTATATTCCATTCTTACATGATTGCATACATGTAGGGGGAGCCTATGCATGTTACATGTCTTTCCAAACCTTTCTTGTTGCTCTTCATATCTTTTATCTAAAGCTTTGATGTATGTTGTCATCAATTACCGAAAAAGGGGGAGATTGAAAACACAAGTGCTCCCTGGGTGATTTTGGTAATTAATGTCAACATATCTCTTGTTGGACTAACACCTTTACCCAGTGTATTTCAGATCAGTTCAACAATGGCATGGCAAGGACAAGAGGATGTGGAACCCCTTCAGAATGCTAAGGACAAAGATTGGCAAAAGCTCAAGACTCTTCATTTCTATTTTAGTGATCCAAGATCACATTGAGTCCATAGGAAAGCCAATACTATTATAAGGGGATGAGGTGTTGCTTAATGGTCTACTTGCTCAAAATGCTTAGTGATATTGCTCCAAAACCCTCAGCCACTTTCTAATTTCCACATATGTCCAAAACCCAAAGTCAAACTCGGCCCCACCGATTTGATCTATCCGGCACCACCGAGTTCAGTTGACATAGCCACTGCCAGAAACCCTAGACAATTTGGTCACACCGATACGGATCTCGGTCTCATCGAGATGGCCCTGCAAACTCTCTGTTTCCCTTAGTAACATTTCGGTCTCACTGAAATGAGCAATCGGTCCCACCGAGTTTGCTTGACCAACTCTCTGTTTGCTCATTGCTGAAATTGGTCCCACCGAGTTCTAGCAATCGGTCACACCGAGATGAGGTTTTGCCCTAGCCCTTGCACATCGGTTCCACCGAGTTGTTCAAGTCGGTCCCACCGAGATTCCCAACGTTCACATCTTGAACTAAATCGGTCTCACCGAGTTCCTCTATTCGGTCTGACCGAGTTGGGTCAAATGTGTGTAATGGTTGGATTTTGTGTGGAGGCTATATATACCCCTCCACCCCCATCTCCATTCAAGAGAGAGCCATCAGAACGTGCCTACACTTCCACTACTCATTTTCTGAGAGAGAACCACCTACTCATGTGTTGAGACCAAGATATTCCAATCTACCACAAGAATCTTGATCTCTAGCCTTCCCCAAGTTGCTTTCCACTCAAATCATCTTTCCACCATAGCCAAATATGTGAGAGAGAGTTGAGTGTTGGGGAGACTATCATTTGAAGCGCAAGAGCAAGGAGTTCATCATCAACACACCGTCTATTACCTTTTGGAGAGTGGTGTCTCCTAGATTTGTTAGGTGTCGCTTGGGAGCCTCCGACAAGATTGTGGAATTGAACCAAGAAGTTTGTAAGGGCAAGGAGATCGCCTACTTCGTGAAGATCTACCCGAGTGAGGCAAGTCCTTCAAGGGCGATGGCCATGGTGGGATAGACAAGGTTGCTTCTTCGTGGACCCTTCGTGGGTGGAGCCCTCCGTGGACTCGCGCAACCGTTATCCTTCATGGGTTGAAGTCTCCATCAACCTGGACGTACGATAGCCCCACCTATCGGAACCATGCCAAAATCTCCGTGTCTACATTGCGTTTGCACACTCCAATCCCATCCCTTTACTTTCTTGCAATTAGCATGCTTTACTCTTTCCGCTGCTTATACTCTTGCCATGCTTGCTTGAAATGTATTGTGAATGCTTAATATTGTGCTAAAACTCCACCTCAACTTGAAGAACTTAAAAATTACAACTTTTGCTTGTTGAGGGTCTAATTACCCCCCTCTAGACACCTCTTCTCGATCCTTTCAATTGGTATCAGAGCATTGGTCTCCATTGCTTTGGTTTAATCACCATTGGAGGAAGATGGATGAGTCTATGATTGGGAGTATTAGACGTAGAGTGCCTATGCTTGACAGAGAGTTCTATAGTGCTTGGAAAAATAAGATGCTTGAGATTTTCAATGAATATAATTTGAACAAGTATATTACTAGCCCTTGTGCGCCTCCTATTGATCCCTTGCATCCTACCCCCAATGAGTATCTAGACATGACCCGCCTACAAATTTGCTTGTATGCTTGCCTACATTTGAATGTGCTTATACTATATGGAGATATCTTGAGAAACGCTTTCCAAACTATTCCTTGAAAAATCTAGATGAGATTCTTCAAAAGTCCATTGCTTTTCATAAAATGCATCCTAGTGATCCTAAATTTGATGATTGTCTATTTGAGCTTCGTGACCTTATGCGTGCCAAAGGAGATGTTGGAGTCATTAGTAGCATCATCTCTCAAGTCATTAGAATTCATAAAGATGCACATTGTCATGATCATAAATCTAATGAATCACTCTCTCTAGGTAATGATCAATCACTTGATGATGTTGAACATGGATATTATGATGAGGATGGTGATAGTGACTTTGATCTTGATGAGTCAATGAGACACTTTGGTCTTAAGGCTAACCTTCGCGGTTACATGGCCGGAGGAAAGGAATGGGTTCTTGATAGTGGATGTACCGATCACATGACCGGAGACAAGGACATGTTTCGAGAGCTCGCTGAAAATGACGGTCCCCGAAAGTATGTCACTTTTGGTGATAACTCAAAGGGTAAGGTGGTTGGCCTTGGTAAGGTGGCCATCTCACATGATAGCTCTATCCAAAATGTTATGCTCGTTGAATCTCTTGGTTACAATTTACTTTCCGTATCTAGACTAGCCGATTTCGGCTTCAATGTTCTATTCACTGAAGTAGATTGCCAAGTGTTTCGAAGAGATAATCATAAAATGGTCTTTACCGGTATACGTAGAGGTGATCTATACATTGTTGATTTCACTAAAAGAGCTCAACCTAGAACTTGCTTGATTGCTAAATCTTCTAAAGGTTGGTTGTGGCATAGAAGGTTAGGTCACGTGGGCATGCGAAATCTTGATAAGCTTATTAAGGGTGATCATATCCTTGGTGTTAAAGATGTCATATTTGACAAGGATAGACTTTGCAATGCTTGTCAAGCAGGAAAACAGGTTGGAGGAAGTCACCTCGTAAAGAACATCATGACCACAAGGTGACCGCTTGAGCTACTCCATATGAATCTTTTTGGTCCCAATGCCTACAAGAGTCTCGGTGGTAACTCGTTCGGTCTGGTCATTGTTGATGACTTTTTAAGATTTACATGGGTGTTCTTTCTTGATGATAAATCGCAGGTCCAAAAGATCTTCAAGAACTTCACTAGGAAGGCCCAAAATCAATTTGAAGTGAAGATCAAGAAGGTTCGAAGCGACAACGGAATGGAGTTCAAGAACACCAATGTGGATACCTTTGTTGATGAAGAAGGGATTTCACATGAGTTCTCGGCGACGTACACACCTCAACAAAATGGAGTTGTTGAGAGGAAGAAGCGGACACTTATTGAGATGGCAAGAATGATGCTTGACGAATACAAGATGCCAAGACACTTTTGGGCGGAAGCGGTTGAGACAGCTTGTCATGCTACAAATCGACTATATCTTCACAAGCTTCTCGGCAAGATGGCATACGAACTTCGCACCGGTAACAAACCCCAAGTTGGATACTTTCGAGTATTTGGCTCAAAGTGTTACATTCTTGATAAGCATCGTTGTTCGAAATTTGCCCCTAAATCTCATGAAGGTTTCCTACTCGGTTATGGCTCAAACTCTCGCACTTACCGTGTCTACAACAATTTCACCCGAAAGGTTGAAGAGACGGTAGATGTGAAGTTTGATGAATCTAACGGCTCGCAAGTAGAGCAATTGCCAATTGATGTAGGAGACAAAGATCCTTCGGAAGCAATTCAAGACTTGTCTATTGGCAAGATTCGCCCAACGGAGGTGAAGGAGAGTACTTCATCCATTCAAGTGGTAGTCTCAACTTCACGACAAGGTGAACCACAAGTTGACTTGGAGGCATTCACAAGTGGAACACGCCAAGATGAAGGAAACGAGGAAGTGCAACAAGATGATCCACCTCAACCTCCTTCTCCACCTCGGCAAGAGAACGACAACGCCAACAACAATGAAGAAGGACAAGAAGAAGAGGAAGACAATGAAGAGGATGTTCAACCCCTACCCAAACAACAGCTCTCACGAGTTAGAGCAAGAGTCTCAAGAGATCATCCCGTCGAACAAATCTTCGATGATATTCAAACCGGGAGAATCACTCGCTCTAAAACTCGTTTGGCTAACTTTTGTGAACACTATTCATTCATTTCTAGTATTGAACCTATGAAAGTTGAAGAAGCTCTTGATGATCCGGATTGGGTGAATGCTATGCATGAAGAGCTAAACAACATCGAGAGGAATCAAGTATGGACGTTGGTTGAAAAGCCCGATGAGAAGCACAATGTCATTGGAACCAAATGGGTGTTTCGGAATAAGCAAGATGAGGATGGACAAGTTGTACGCAACAAGGCCTGTCTCGTCGCTCAAGGCTGCACTCAAGTCGAAGGTATGGACTATGGTGAGACTTATGCCCCCGTTGCTAGACTTGAGTCCATACGCATCTTACTTGCTTATGCCAATCACCATGATATCACTTTATATCAAATGGACATTAAGAGTGCTTTTCTAAACGGTGAAATTGAGGAGGAAGTCTATGTTAAACAACCTCCCGGCATTGTTAATCCTAAGAAACCCGATCATATTTACAAACTTCACAAAGCTCTTTATGGTCTTAAACAAGCTCCTAGAGCATGGTATAAATGCTTGACCAAGTTTCTTATTGAAAAAAGATTTGAAATTGGGAAGATTGATTCTACACTTTTTACTAAAAGGGTTAATGGTGAATTATTTGTGTGCCAAATTTATGTGGATGATATCATATTTGGTTCGACTAACCCTCATTTTAGTGAAAAGTTTGGAAGGCTAATGTCGGAGAAGTTTGAGATGTCTATGATGAGTTAACTCAAATTCTTTCTTGGTTTGCAAATCAAGCAAACTAAGGAAGGTACCTTTGTTTCTCAAACAAAGTATACCAAGGACTTATTCAAGAAGTTCAACATGCAAGAAAGCAAAGGTATGAAAACACCCATGCCTACTAGTGGACATCTTGACTTGACTAAGGATGGCAAACCGGTTGACCAAAAGGTTTACCGCTCTATGATTGGTTCATTGTTATATCTATGTGCCTCCTGTCCCGATATTATGCTAAGTGTGTGCATGTGTGCACGATATCAAGCGGCCCCTAAAGAATGTCATCTTAAGGCCGTGAAAAGGATAGTGAGATACTTAATTCATACACCAAATTTTGTTGGTATCCTAAGAGGTCTTCTTTTGATCTTGTTGGCTACTCCGATTCGGACTATGCCGGTGACAAGGTTAATAGAAAGTCCACTTCGGGTACTTGTCAATTTCTTGGTAGATCTCTTGTGTCTTGGTCCTCCAAGAAACAAAACTCGGTATCCTTATCCACCGCCGAAGCGGAATACATTGCCGCCGGATCATGTTGTGCTCAATTACTTTGGATGACCCAAACCCTTAAGGACTATGGGATACATGTGAAACATGTTCCATTGCTTTGTGATAATGAGAGTGCTATTAAGATTGCTCATAATCCCGTGCAACATTCTCGAACTAAGCATATTGAAGTTCATCATCATTTCATTCGAGATCATGTTGCTAAAGGTGAAATCAATCTTAAGCATGTTCGTACCGATAAGCAATTAGCGGATATATTCACCAAACCACTTGATTAGAAAGTATTTTGTCGTTTGAGAGGTGAATTGAACATCATTGATGCCTCAAACTTGGAGTAGAAACTTCATTTGGACACATGCAAGGCATGAGTCTTTTACTTACTAATCCTTGATATTTCTCTTATGATCATATGTCTTGGATCTATACTTGTACCCTTGCATGTTAGCTAACCCTTCACTACAGGAAACAGAGAATTTGCCATCAGTCAGCTCTTTGCCGTCCGCTAGCGGACGGCAAAGAAGGCCTTTGACGTCTGCTTATAAAAAACGGACGGCAAAGACTTGGCTGACGGCAAAGAGCCTAGTTGCCATCAGCCAGTTCTTTGCCGTCCGCCACCTGACGGCAAAGAATCTTTGCCGTCAACTAGCAGACGGCAAGGAGTTGGGTGGGGTCCAGTGGAGGCCTAAACCCTAACGGCCCACCAGCTCCACCTCATTGCCGTCCGCTAGGAGACGACAAAGAATTGACTATCTAACGGCCGTCCCGCCCCCTCCTCTCTCTCTCTTCTCTCTCTCCCTCCCCGACCCGACCCCAATTAACCGCCGCCGGCCACCGCGCCCCCGCCGCCCCGCCACCCTCCCCTGCGGCGGCTGTCCCGCCGCCCCTGGCCCCCCGCCGCCCGGCCACGTCGCTTCGCCGCCCCGGCCATGTCGCCCCGCCGCCCCGAGGCCATCTCGTCGCCCTGCCCAGGCCGCCCCACACCCGTCCCCCGTGGCGGCCACCCGAGCGCCACCATGAGGCAGGCCGCAGCGTCGCCCCCCTGCCCTGCGGCGAACCTACTCCACCGGGACACCCACTTCCTCCATCGACTGCCCCCCTCCCCTGCGGTGAGCTCCTCACCCCTTTTTTTCCTGTTTTTTTACTTTTACTTTTAGGTTTATGTTTACTTTAGTTTAGTTTTAGGTTTATGTTTAGTTTTGGTTAGTTTAGGATTAGTTTAGTTTATGTTTAGTTTAGTTTATTTTAGTTTAGTTTTAGTTTTAGTTTAGTTTACTTTAGTTTTAAGAAAAGAAGAAGAAGAAGAAGAAGAAGAAGAAGAAGAAGAAGAAGAAGATGAGGAGGAGGAGGAGGAGGGAGGAGGAGAAGAAGAAGAAGAAGAAGAAGAAAGAAGGAAGAAGAAGAAAAGAAGGAAGAAGAAGATGAAAAAAAGAAGAAGAAGAAGAAAAGAGGGAGGAGTAGATGTTTAGTTTAGGTTTATGTTTAGTTTAGTTTTAGGATTAGTTTAGTTTATGTTTAGTTTAGTTTATTTTAGTTTAGTTCATTTTAATTTAGTTTAGTTTTTTTTAGTTTTAGTTTAGTTTAGTTTAGTTTTACGAAAAGAAGAAGAAGAAGAAGAAGAAGAGTAGGAGGAGGAGGAGGAGGAGGGAGGAGGAGGGAGGAGGAGGAGGAGGAGAAGAAGAAGAAGATGAAAAAAAAAGAATAGAAGAAGAAGAAGAAGAAGAAGAAGAAGAAGAAGGAAGAAGAAGATGAAAAAAAAGAAGAAGTAGAAGAAGAAGATGAAAAAGAAGGAAGAAGAAGATGAAAAAAAGAAGTAGGAAAAGTAGAAAAAGAAAGAAAAGAAGGAAAAGAAGGTTGAGGTGTCGATGCTCGCCGAGGGGTCGAGGGTCGCCGAGGGATCGAGGGTCGCCAAGGGGTCGAGGGGTTGAGAGTCGAGTGGTTGAGGGGCGAGGTGTCGAGGGTCGAGGGGTCGATGATCGCCGAGGATTAAAAGCCAAGTGTTGAAACTTGAAACACCCAAACTAACTCATGACAAAAAATCAAAGCATAGAAAGAGAAACCAAAGACGAAACAATACGTAGTGAGAGGTTGTGCAACTAGGATGATATTCTGTAATAGCTTTTTTAACGAATTTGAGAGGATGATGGTGAAAAACTCGAAAGCCATTGGTGTCTTTCGACTTCTTCGCCATCATTCTCTCCAATTCATTAAAAAAGATGGTATAGAAAATCATCCTAGTTGCACAACCTCTCACTATGTACTATTTCATCTTTCGTTTCTCTTTGTACGCCCTGATTTTTTGTCACTTTGGTTGTTTGAAGTTTCAAAACTTGGCTTTTAATCCTCATCGCCGAGGGGTCGAGTGTTGCCGAGGGGTCGAGGTTCGCCGAGGGGTCGAGGGGTCGATGGTCGAGGATCTTCCGGTCCGAGTGCTGACCGACTGGTGTCATAGCTTAAGATCAGGACGTCCCCGAGCTGAAGGTCATGAGTGTGGGTGAACTGCTTCCATCCGTGAGCGAAGAACGAATGGAAGCAGTTCGCCCGCGCTGATGACCTTCAGCTCGGGCACGTCCGCATCCTAAGCTACGATAACAACCGCACCATGCTCACAGTGAAGGTGTTCGACAGGACCGCCGAGGGATCGAGGGTCGAGGGGTTGACGGTCACAGAGGGGTTCCTAAGTTATGTTGTACTTGATGATGATACACTAGTACTAGTTAATTATATGCATATTATTATTCATGTCAGTATTAAATTTTTTATGTTGTACTAATTTCGTTTACTCTATGTCATGGCATGTGTTGAAAGATGGTGGGCGTGGGTAAGGAGCGCTCCGAGGCTCCTTCTTCATCAGCGCGTGGTGGGAGGGGTACTTCCATTCCACCCCAGACTCTCCGGAGAGCGTTGGTCGACAGTATGAAGACACCAGTGGGCGCTTCTTCGTCGGTGTCGTTGCCCATTGGGGGAGGAGTTCGGGGAGGGAAGAAGAGAGGAGGTCGGGGAGGACGTGGCCGTGATAGAGCTAGGCAGGCTCCTACGCCTTCCTTGCCGCCACCCCTAGCTGATTCACCCGAGCACAGGACTGCTAGGGTGGACACGTCTGAGGAGGAGGCTACGCGGACTTCGGTCCATGAGCCTCGGGTCGACGGGCCTTCGGCCCATGTGACTTGGCCCCACGAGACTACGTCCCAGGAGACGTCCGGATGGGGTACCTGGACGGGTCCGCCTGAGGGGCCGAGTGGCCATGCTGATGGTGGCGGGGATCCGGCTGATAGCGAGGGCGAGGTGGTTGAGGGGGCCACCGTCTACCAGCGTGGTTGTACACGGCTCCCGCCTGTGCCGGCGACTCGCAAGCAAAGGTGGTTGATTTTCCTTGATGGGGAGAGGTAAGTGCATTTACTCTTTTTGTACCATTTGCCTCCACGTTTCTTCAAATATCTAATGCGTTGGCCTTGTCATACTGCAGGGGTTGGCACAACACTAATGATGTGCGCATGCCCAACACCGTCCTTGGTGTGATTTGCCGGCAAAACTTCCCGGGGTTTGTCACGTTGCCCGGTGAGGGTGGTTCCAGAGCTAGGATTGAGCTGGGAGCACTACTTGGCTGCGCCGGTGATACGTCTCCATCGTATCTACTTTTCCAAACTCTTTTGCCCTTGTTTTGGACTCTAATTTGCATGATTTGAATGGAACTAACCCGGACTGACGCTTTTTTCAGCAGAATTGCCTTGGTGTTATTTTTGTGCAGAAATAAAATTTCTCGGAATGACCTGAAACTTCACGGAGAATATTTTTGGAATAAATAAAAAATATTGGCAAAAGAATCAACCGGAGGGGACCCACCGGCTGTCCACAAGGGTGGAGGGCGCACCCCCCTAGGCCGCGCCCCCTGCCTTGTGGGTCCCCTGGACCTCCACTGACCTCAACTCCAACTCTATATATTCATGTTCGGGGAGAAAAAAATTAGAGAGAAGGATCATCGCGTTTTACGATACGGAGCCGCCGCCACCTCCTGTTCTTCATCGGGAGGGCAGATCTGGAGTCCGTTTGGGGCTCCGGAGAGGGGAAATCGTTGCCATCATCATCATCAACCATCCTCCATCACCAATTTCATGATGCTCACCGCCATGCGTGAGTAATTCCATCGTAGGCTTGCTGGGCGGTGATGGGTTGGATGAGATTTATCATGTAATCGAGTTAGTTTTGTTAGGGTTTGATCCCTAGTATCCACTATGTTCAAAGATTGATGTTGCTATGACTTTGCTATGCTTAATGCTTTTCACTAGGGCTCGAGTGCCATGATTTCAGATCTGAACCTATTATGTTTTCATGAATATATATGTGTTCTTGATCCTATCTTGCAAGTTGTAGACACCTATTACGTGTTATGATCCGCATACCCCAAGGTGACAATAATTGGGATTCTTTCCGGTGATTACCGTAGTTTGAGGAGTTCATGTATTCACTAAGTGCTAATGCTTTGGTCCGGTACTCTATTAAAAGAAGGCCTTAATATCCCTTAGTTTCCATTAGGACCCCGCTGCCACGGGAGGGTAGGACAAAAGATGTCATGCAAGTTCTTTTCCATAAGCACGTATGACTATATTCGGAATACATGCCTACATTACATTGATGAATTGGAGCTAGTTCTGTGTCACCCTAGGTTATAACTGTTGCATGATGAATGCCATCCAACATAATTATCCATCATTGATCCATTGCCTACGAGCTTTTCACATATTGATCTTTGATACGTTACTTTGCCGTTGCCACTGTTACAATTGCTACAAAACTGCTACTGTTACTTTTGCTACTGTTACCGTTACTTCCATACTACTTTGCTACTAAATACTTTGCTGTAGATATTAAGTCTTTCAGGTGTGGTTGAATTGATAACTCAGCTGCTAATACTTGAGAATATTCTTTGGCTCCCCTTGTGTCAAATCAATAAATTTGGGTTGAATACTCTACCCTCGAAAACTGTTGTGATCCCCTATACTTGTGGGTTATCAAGACCTTTTTCTGGCGCCGTTGCCGGGGAGCATAGCTCTATTCTCTGAGTCACTTGGGGTTTATATCTGTTGATCACTATGAAGAATTTGAAAGACACCAAAACTAAGATCTATCCCTATACTACGAGGGGAGGTAAGGAACTGCCATCTAGCTCTGCACTTGATTCACCTTCTGTTTTGAGTAAACTTGTGACGCCTAAACCTGCTATTGATTCTGATATATCGCATATTATTGATGATGCTTCTTCGACTATGAATGATGCTTATGATGATACTACTGTTTTGCTTGATAAAACTGTGCCATTGGGTGAATTACTTGATGAACATCTTGCTAGAGTTAGAACTATTGATTATGCTGAAGATGATGATATTTCTGAAACTGATGAAATTATTGAAACTGAACACTTTGAGACACCTGCTAGACCTAGATCTCCTAGATATGAATTGCCTGTTATACCTGAGGGTTATGTTATGGATGGAGAGGTAGCTAGGGACTTTCTTGCTTGTAAGGATAGAGATGATCTTAAGAAATTATTATGCAAGTGGAAAGAAAAATCTTTGAATGTGAGAATGCAATATGATCCTAAGTTTGCTACTTCACCTATCTTTGTTACTGATAAGGATTATGAATTCTCTGTCGATCCTGAGTTAATTACTTTGGTTGAATCTAATCCTTTTCATGGTTATGAATCTGAAACTGTTGTGGCACATCTTACTAAGTTGAATGATATAGCCACCCTATTTTCTCATGAGAAAAAAATTCACTATTATTATATTCTTAAGTTGTTTCCTTTCTCATTAAAGGGTGATTCTAAGTTATGGTTCAATTCTCCTGCTCCTAGTTATGTGCGTAGTCCCCAGGATATGATTTACTACTTCTCTGAAAAATATTTCCCTGCTCATAAGAAACAAGCTGCTTTAAAGGAAATATTTAACTTTGTGCAATCTGAAGAAGAGAGTCTCCCACAAGCTTGGGGGAGGCTTCTCCAATTACTTAATGCTTTGCCTGATCATCCTCTCAAGAAAAATGAAATACTTGATATCTTTTATAATGGACTAACCGATGCTTCTAGGGACCACCTAGATAGTTGTGATGGTTGTGTTTTCAGGGAACGAACTGTTGAGCAAGCTGAATTACTATTGAATAATATATTGAGTAATGATAATGATTGGACACTTCCCGAACCAACTCCTAAGCCAACTCCGAAGAAAAGAGGTATTCTATTCCTCAGTCCTGAAGATATGCAAGAGGCAAAGAAATCTATGAAAGAAAAAGGTATTAAAGCTGAAGATGTTGAGAATTTACCACCTATTGAAGAAATACATGGTCTCGAGAAACCGACGCAGGTAGTATTGGTAAATTCTCTCTATAGATTTGATGAAGGTGATATCCCTTATAATAAGTCTGCTAGTCAATGCTTGGATGAGTTTGATAATTTTATTGTTAAACAAGAGAACTTCAATGCTTATGTTAGTAGACAATTGAAACGTAATGCTTACATGCTTGATTGCTTGGGTGATTATATGAGTAGAACTGTTAGTGATCTGAATTTTTTTGGTAAACATGCTTCCATGATTAAAACTCAAGTAGAACAAGTACTTAAGGCACAGGATGATTTGCTCAATGAGTTGAATAGTAAGAATAATGATAATGCTGTTAGGGTTGTGACTAGAGGTGGTAAAATGACTCAGGAACCTTTGTATCCTGAGGGCCATCCTAAGAGAGCTGAGCAAGATTCTCAGAGAATTAATACTGATGCACCTAGTCCTAGTAATAAAAATAAAAAGAAAACTGATAGGACTTTGCATGCTTCTAGTGAATCTGTTATAGATACACCTGACAACCCAAATGATATTTCTATTTCTGATGCTGAGACACAATCTGGTGATGAACATGAACCTAGTGATAATGTTAATGATGATGTTCATGTTGATGCTCAACCTAGTGATGATAATGATGTGGAGATTGAACCTGCTGTTGATCTTGATAACCCACAATCTAAGATTAAACGTTATGATAAGAGAGACTTTGTTGCTAGGAAGCACGATAAAGAAAGAGAACCATGAGTACAGAAACCCATGCCCTTTCCTCCTAAACCATCGAAGAAAAAGGATGATGAGGATTTTGAGCGCTTTGTTGAAATGCTTAGACCTGTCTTTTTGCGTATGCGTTTGACTAATATTCTGAAAATGTACCCTTATGCCAAGTATATGAAAGATATTGTTACAAATAAAAGAAAGATACCGGAAGCTGAATTTTCCACCATGCTTGCTAATTACACTTTTAAGGGTGGAATACCAAAGAAACTAGGAGATCCAGGAGTACCAACTATACCATGCTCCATTAAAAGAAACTATGTTAAAACTGCTTTATGTGATCTGGGAGCCGGTGTTAGTGTTATGCCTTTCTCTTTATATCATAGACTTGATTTGAATAAGTTGACACCTACTGAAATCTCTTTGCAAATGGCTGATAAATCAACTGCTATACCCATCGGTATTTGTGAGGATGTGCCAGTTGTGGTTGCAAACGTTACTATCTTAACGGACTTTGTTATTCTTGATATTCCTGAGGACGACAGTATGTTGATCATCCTTGGTAGACCCTTTTTGAATACTGCAGGGGCCGTTATTGACTGCAACAAGAGCAATGTCACTTTTCATGTTAATGGTAATGAGCATATGGTACACTTTCCGAAGAAGCAACCTCAAGTTCATAGTATCAATTCTATTGGAAAAATTTCAACTATTACTATTGGAGGTTTTGAATTCCCTCTCCCTACTGCCAAAAAGAAATATGATATTCTTATTGTTGGGGACATGCATATCCCCGTTGAGGTAACCTAGTGTCATTCGAAAATTCTCCGGTTCCATGTTATTCGAAAGAAGTTTGTTAATAAGACTTGATCAACCTTGTTAATGGATTCCTTTTGATGAGCATGAGATGGATGAATTTAGAAAGCACAACTTTCTGTACCCACCTTTTACTTTCTGTTATTTAGAATAAATAAAGCAAAAATAGTATTATCCATCTGTTTTCTGAATTATCCGTGCAATAAAAAATGTCCCAAAAATAAAAGTTCTCCAAATGCCCTGAAAATTTAGTAAGATTTTTTTATACAATATTTTAGAATTTCTGGCACTGAGATTGCACCAGGGGGCTGCACCAGTGGACCACAAGGGTGGAGGGCGCGCCCTACCCCTGGGAGCGCCCCCTGCCTTGTGGGTCCCACGTAGGCCCCCTCACTTATTCCAGCACCCATCCACTTCGTCTTCCTCTAGAAAAAATCATCCTGTTGCTCAAACCCGTGTTCTAGCTCAATTTGCTGCCATTTTTGATCTCCTTGTGTAAAGCTCAATTTGCAAAACTGCTTTGGGGGATTGTTCTTCGGTATGTGACTCCTCCAATGATCCAATTAGTTTTTGTTCTAGTGCTTTATATGTTGCAAATTTTGCTGTTATGGTGACCTTGTTCTTAAGCTTGCATGTCAAATTTATATGGTCCAAAGTAGTTTTGATGCATGATAGAGCCTCTAGGCACTTGTAGGAGTAGTTGATATCAGTTTTGTTGAGTTTGATTCACTTTTATTTTAAGTCACTAAAAATGTCAGAAATTTTCAGGAAAGAAACGATGAATAGATGGTTGAGAGGCTCTTTGAGTCGGGGTTCTAAAGAAAATAAGAATGAGGAGAAGAAGAAGCCCAAGTACAACCTACCCCGCACCGCGGAGGTTCGGCCGTGTGAATGGCCATGTGATGCATTCTTGAGGGCTGCCGGAATTTATGATGATTTCTATTATTTGGCGGAGAATGCAGGCATCGCCGACTTCCTCCACGATAAGTGTGATCAATACCTCCTACTCACTAATAATTTCGTGCAAAATTTTCACTTTCATGCTAGGAAATCACCACCCACGGTCAAATTTATTTATACGATGAGTATAAGGAGATGATGCTTTATGATTTTTGTGAGGTTTGGAAATTACCTTTTGAGGGCAGCGTCGATGAACCATGTCCTAGAGATGTGGAAGATTTTATTGATGAAGTTACCGTAGGGGAAGAGAGAAAGGTGTCGGAAACGAGAGTGGCTAGTTTACATTTTCCTGTTTTGCGCTAGTATTCATTATTTGCTGGGAGATGTTTAATTGGTCGCGGGGAGAGTGGAGGCCTTAGTGCTCCAGACCTTGCTATTTTGCGCCATGCTTTACTTCATGATAGAACTTTTAGTTTGGGAGCTATGGTTGCTCGACGGTTGAGCTTAAACCGTTCGAGGGGTCCTATATTTGGAGGTATCTATGCCTCCCACCTTGGTAAGTGCTTCGAGATTCCCATTAGTCACGATGATAAAGAGGAGATGCTACTACCCACTTTATATTTAGACTATAAAAGTAAGGTAGCACATGATTTTATTAGCACTAATAAGGAAAAGAGACTCATCTATAACCTGGTATTCAGCCGGAAAACTTGTCAGATTATTACTTTGCCTGCACCTTCTTTGATCCCAACGCCTACAAGAGTCTCGGTGGTAACTCGTTCGGTCTGGTCATTGTTGACTAATTTTCAAGATTTACGTGGGTGTTCTTTCTTGATGATAAATCGCAGGTCCAAAAGATCTTCAAGAACTTCGCTAGGAAGGCCCAAAATCAATTTGAAGTGAAGATCAAGAAGGTTCGAAGCGACAACGGAACGGAGTTCAAGAACGCAAATGTGGATACCTTTCTTGAAGAAGAAGGGATTTCACATGAGTTCTCGGCTATGTACACACCTCAACAAAATGGAGTTGTTGAGAGGAAGAACTAGACACTTATTGAGATGGCAAGAACGATGCTTGACGAATACAAGACGCCAAGACACTTTTGGGCGGAAGCGGTTGAGACAGCTTGTCATGCTACAAATCGACTATATCTTCACAAGCTTCTCGGCAAGACGGCATACGAACTTATCACCTGTAACAAACCCCAAGTTGGATACTTTCGAGTATTTGTCTCACATTCTTGATAAGCATCGTCGATCGAAATTTGCCCCTAAATCTCATGAAGGTTTCCTACTCGGTTATGGCAAAAACTCTCACACTTACCGTGTCTACAACAATTTCACCCGAAAGGTTGAAGAGACGGTAGATGTGAAGTTTGATGAATCTAACGGCTCGCAAGTAGAGCAATTGCCAATTGATGTAGGAGACAAAGATCCTTCGGAAGCAATTCAAGACTTGTCTATTGGCAAGATTCGCCCAACGGATGTGAAGGAGAGTACTTCATCCATTCAAGTGGAAGCCTCAACTTCACGACAAGGTGAACCACAAGTTGACTTGGAGGCATCCACAAGTGGAACACACCAAGATGAAGGAAACGAGGAAGTGCAACAAGATGATCCACCTCAACCTCCTTCTCCACCATGGCAAGAGAACGACAACACCAACAACAATGAACAAGGACAAGAAGAAGAGGAAGACAATGAAGAGGATGTTCAACCCCGACCCAAACAAAAGCTCTCACGAGTTAGAGCAAGAGTCTCAAGAGATCATCCCATCGAACAAATATTCGATGATATTCAAACCGGGAGAATCACTCGCTCTAAAACTCATTTGGCTAACTTTTGTGAACACTATTCATTCATTTCTAGTATTGAACCTATGAAGGTTGAAGAAGCTCTTGATGATCCGGATTGGGTGAACGCTATGCATGAAGAGCTACACAACTTCAAGAGGAATCAAGTATGGATGTTGGTTGAAAAGCCCGATGAGAAGCACAATGTCATTGGAACCAAATGGGTGTTTCGGAATAAGCAAGATGAGGATGGACAAGTTGTATGCAACAAGGCCCGTCTCGTCGCTCAAGGCTACACTCAAATTGAAGGTATGGACTATGATGAGACTTATGCCCCCGTTGCTAGACTTGAGTCCATACGCATCTTACTTGCTTATGCCAATCACCATGATATCACTTTATATCAAATGGACATTAAGAGTGCTCTTCTAAACGGTGAAATTGAGGAGGAAGTCTATGTTAAACAACCTCCTGGCTTTGTTAATCCTAAGAAACCCGATCATGTTTACAAACTTTACAAAGCTCTTCATGGTCTTAAACAAGCTCCTAGAGCATGGCATAAATGCTTGACCAAGTTTCTTATTGAAAAAGGCTTTGGAATTGGGAAGATTGATTCTACACTTTTTACTAAAAGGGTTAATGGTGAATTATTTGTGTGCCAAATTTATGTGGATGATATCATATTTGGTTTGACTAACCCTCATTTTAGTGAAAAGTTTGGAAGGCTAATGTCAGAGAAGTTTGAGATGTCTATGATGAGTGAACTCAAATTCTTTCTTGGTTTGCAAATCAAGCAAACTAAGGAAGGTACCTTTGTTTCTCAAACAAAGTATACCAAGGACGTATTCAAGAAGTTCAACATGCAAGAAAGCAAAGGTATGAAAACACCCATGCCTACTAGTGGACATCTTGACTTGACTAAGGATGGCAAACCGGTTGACCAAAAGGTTATTGGTTCATTGTTATATCTATGTGCCTCCCGTCCCGATATTATGCTAAGTGTGTGCATGTGTGCACGATATCAAGCGGACCCTAAAGAATGTCATCTTAAGGCTGTGAAAAGGATAGTGAGATAGTTAATTCATACACCAATTTTTGGCATTTGGTATCCTAAGTGGTCTTCTTTTGATCTTGTTGGCTACTCCGATTCGGACTATGCCGGTGACAAGGTTGATAGAAAGTCCACTTCGGTACTTGTCAATTTCTTGGTAGATCTCTTGTGTCTTGGTCCTCTAAGAAACAAAACTCGGTATCCTTATCCACCGCCGAAGCGGAATACATTGCCGCCGGATCATGTTGTGCTCAATTACTTTGGATGACCCAAACCCTTAAGGACTATGGGATACATGTGAAACATGTGCCATTGCTTTGTGATAATGAGAGTGCTATTAAGATTGCTCATAATCCCGTGCAACATTCTCGAACTAAGCATATTGAAGTTCGTCATCATTTCATTCGAGATCATGTTGCTAAAGGTGACATCAATCTTAAGCATGTTCGTACCGATAAGCAATTGGCGGATATATTCACCAAACCGCTTGATGAGAAAGTATTTTGTCGTTTGAGAGGTGAATTGAACATCATTGATGCCTCAAACTTGCAGTAGAAACTCCATTTTGACACATGCAAGGCATGAGTCTTTTACTTACTAATCCTTGATATTTCTTTTATGATCATATGTCTTGGATCTATACTTGTACCCTTGCATGTTAGCTAACCCTTCACTACTGGAAACAGAGAATTTTCCATCAGTCTAGCGGACGGCAAAGAAGGCCTTTGCCGTCTGCTTATAAAAAACGGACGGCAAAGACTTGGCTGACGGCAAAGAGCCTAGTTGCCATCAGCCAGTTCTTTGCCGTCCGCCACCTGACGGCAAAGAATCTTTGCCGTCCACTAGCAGACGGAAAGAGGTGGGTGGGGTCCAGTGGAGTCCTAAACCCTAATGGCCCACCAGCCCCACCTCATTGCCGTCCGCCAGCAGACGGCCAGGAATTGACTATCTAATGGTCGTCCCGCCCCCTCCTCTCTCTCCCTCCCCGACCCGACCCCCCTCACCCAACCCCAATTAACCGCTGCCGGCCACCGCGCCCCCGCCGCCCCGTCCACGTCACCCCGCCGCCCCGCGGCCGTCCAGCTGCCCCGTCCCCCACCCCTGCGGCGACCGTCCTGCCGCCCCTGGCCCCTCGCCGCCCCGGCCACGTCGCTTCGCCGCTTCGCCGCTCCGGCCACGTCGCCCAGCCGTCCCGCGGCCGTCCCGCCGCCCTGCCCAGGCCGCCCCGCCTCCTCCCTTGCGGCGGCCGCCCGAGCGCCGCCGTGAGGCAGGCCGCGGCGCCGCCCCCCTCCTCCATCGGCCGCCCCATCCCCTGCGGTGAGCTCCTCACCCCTTTTTTTTCTTTTTTTTCTATTTTTTTAGGTTTATGTTTACTTTAGTTTAATTTTAGGTTTATGTTTAGTTTAGTTTAGTTTAGTTTAGGATTAGTTTAGTTTAGTTTATTTTAGTTTAGTTTTAGTTTTAGTTTTAGTTTAGTTTAGTTTAGTTTTAAGAAAAGAAGAAGAAGAAGAGAAGAAGAAGAAGAAGAAGAGGAGGAGGAGGAGGAGGAGGAGGAGGAGGAGGGAGGAGGAGGGAGGAGAAGAAGAAGAAGATGAAGAAAGAAGGAAGAAGAAGATGAAAAAAAGAAGAAAAGAGGGAGGAGGAGATGTTTAGTTTAGGTTTATGTTTAGTTTTACGATTATTTTAGTTTATGTTTAGTTTAGTTTATTTTAGTTTAGTTTTAGTTTTAGTTTAGTTTAGTTTTAAGAAAAGAAGAAGAAGAAGAAGAAGAAGAAGAGTGATAACCCACAAGTGTAGGCGATCGTTTATAGCCTTCTTCGATAAATAAGAGTGTCAAACCAAACGAGGAGCTAAAGGTAGAACAAATATTCCCTCAAGTTCTATCGACCACCGATACAACTCTACGCACGCTTGACGTTTGCTTTACCTAAAACAAGTATGAAACTATTTTGCAAGAATAAAACTACGAGTACTTTGCGAGAATAAAACTATGAGTAAAATGCAAGGTAATAAAAGTGGATAGCTTTTGTCAACAAGAAAGTCATTTGTCCCTAGGCAATCGATAACAAGTACCGGTAATCATTCTTGCAATTTTATATGAGGGAGAGGCATGAGCTAACATACTTTCTCTACTTGGATCATATGCACTTATGATTGGACCCCTAGAAAGCATCTACAACTACAAAAGATCATTAAGGTCGTGAAACCCAACCATAGCATTAAGTATCAAGTCCTCATTACTCCCATACGCCATAACCCACTTATCCGCGTTTAGGCTGTTGTCACCCCCGCAACATCGACAATAAGCAAACCATGAATGTATTGCAACACCCTACAGCGGGGGGCCCTCACGTTTGCGTGAGACGGAGGGCACCGTAGGACAGCACCATAAATAAAATATACAATCATACCAACCAAGATCACGATTAACCCATAGGACAAAACGGATCTACTCAAACATCATAGGATAACCATAGATTATTGGAAAATAATTTAAGGAGTTGAGCACCATGTTTAAGTAGAGATTACAGCGGGGAAAAGGGGTGTTACACCGTAGAGTTGGTGTTGATGGTAGCAATGTTGTTGATGTAGATCGCCGTCACGATCCTAGCCCCGGCGGCACTCCGGCGCCACCAGGAGAGAGGGGGAGAGAGCCCCCTCCTTCTTATTCTTCCTTGGCCTCCCCCCTATATGGGAGGAGAGTTCCCCCTCTTTTCCATGGCCTCCATGGTGGCGGAGGGGCAGGAGCCCCTCCGAGATTGGATCTCCCTCTCTGTTCTCTTCTGTTTCGCGTTCCCCAGATCTGGCCCTTCACCTTTCTTAAATTCCCGGAGATCCATAACTCTGATTGCGCTGAAATTTTTACACGATTTTTCCCCATAAATTATCTTTCTTGCGCCCGAAGAAGGGCCCCAACTGACTTTCGTGGAGGGCACAAGATACCTGGGCGCGCCAGGGGGTGCCCGGCAAGCCCTGGTGGGTTGTGGTCACTGTGGGCCCCCGTTTGCGTTGATTCCCCTCCCAAAAATCATAAATATTCCAAAATAATTCTCCGTAAATTTTTATCGTGGTTGGACTTCATTTGATATGGATTTTCTGTGAAACAAAAAACATGCAACAAACAGGAACTGCCACCGGGCACTGGATCAATAG
Organism: Thinopyrum elongatum; assembly: GCA_011799875.1. Lineage (NCBI taxonomy): Eukaryota > Viridiplantae > Streptophyta > Magnoliopsida > Poales > Poaceae > Thinopyrum > Thinopyrum elongatum. Next base: position 288,698,665 of record CM022303.1, on the reverse strand, counting down.
GTTAGTCCAATAAATCATATAAAAAGTTGCCAAAAATATGTGAAAGTTGTATAATATTGGCATGAAACAATAAAAAATTATAGATATGACGGAGACGTATCAGCATCCCCAAGCTTAATTCCTACTCGTCCTCGAGTAGTTAAATGATAAAAAAGATAATTTTTGATGTGGAATGCTACCTAGCATAAACTTGATCATATATCTAATCATGGCATGAATATTAAGACATAAGTGATTCAAAGCAATAGTCTATAATTTGACATAAAGACATCAATACTTAGGCATCCCAACAAACAATCGTGTCTTTCATAATATCAACGCTAAAAAAAGCTATCCCTACAAAATCATATAGTCTTGTCATGCTCTGTCTTCTTAACACAAAGTATTTATCATGCACAACCCCGATGACAAGCCGAGTAATTGGTTCATACTTTTTAACGCGCTTCAGTTGTTTCAACCCTCACGCAATACATGAGCGCAAGCCATGGATATAGCACTATGGGTGGAATAGAGTATGATGATAGGGGTAAATATAGAGAAGAAAAAAAAGTAAGAAAGTCTCACATCGACGCGGCTAACCAATGGGCTATGGAGATGCCCATCAATTGATATCAACGTGAGGAATAGGGATTGCCATGCAAAGGATGCACTAAGAGCTATAAGTGTATGAAAGCTCAATATGAAAACTAAGTGGGTGTGCATCCAACTTGCTTGCTCATGAAGACCTCGGGCATTTGAGGAAGCCCATCATCGGAATATACAAGCCAAGTTCTATAATGAAAAATTCCCACTAGTATATGAAAGTGACAACATAGGAGACTTTCCATATGAAAAACATGGTGATACTTTGAAGCACAAGTGTGGAACTAGCATGCCCCTTCTCTCTTTTTCTTTTTGCTTTTTCTTTTCTTTTTGTTTTTTTTCTCTCATTGTCCGGAGCCTCATCCCGACTTGTGGGGGAATCATAGTCTCCATCATCCTTTCCTCACTGGGGCAATGCTCTAAAAATGAATAATGATGATCATCACACTTCTATTTACTTATAACACAAAAGAAATTACAACTCGATACCTAGAACAAAATATGACTCTACATGAATGCCTCTGGCAGTGTACCAGGATGTGCAATGATCTAGCATAACAACGATATGAAAAAATAGACAAGCCATGGAAATATCATGCTAGCTATCTTACGATCATGCAAAGCAATATGGCAATGAATGCTCATGTCATCAAAACGGAATCGGTGGAAGTTGCATAGCAATATATCTCAGAATGGCTATGGAAAGGCCATAATAGGTAGGTATGATGGCTATTTTGAGGAAGATATAATAAGGCTTATGTGTGATAGAGCGTATCATATCATGGGGTTTGGATGCATCGGCGAAGTTTGCACCGACTCTCGAGGTGAGAAAGGGCAATGCACGGTACGGAAGAGGATAGCAAATTGTGGAAAGGTAAGAGTGCGTATAATCCATGGACTCACATTAGTCATAAAGAACTCATATACTTATTGCAAAAGTTTATTAGCCCTTGAAGCAAAGTACTACTACGCATGCCCCTAGGGGGATAGATTGGTAGGAAAAGACCATCGCTCGTCCCCGACCGCCACTCATAAGGAAGACAATCAATAATAAATCATGCTCCAACTTCATAGCATAACGAGAGACTATACGTGCATGCTTCGGGAATCACAAACCTTAACACCAATATTCTTACTAACTACAACCATTTACTAGTACCTCCCACATATTCCATCTCTATATTGAAAAACTATTGCAAGGAATCAAACATATCATATTCAGTGATCCACAAGTTTTATGTAGGATTTTATGACTAACCATGCAAATGACCAATTCCTGTTGACTCTCTAAATAGATATAACTGAAGCAAGAGAGTTTAGTTCTTTCTACAAAATACCATGCTCTAATAAATATAAGTGAAGCAAAATAGCATTCTACAAATAACGGTTTTCCATGTAAAGAGAAACAGGCAATCCAAACTTCAAATGATATAAGTGAAGCACATGAAGCATTCTATAAAGCCATACTCAAAAGAAATAAGTGAAGTGCAATGAGTATTCTATAAACCAACCATGGACTATCTCATACCAGCATGGTGCATAAAAGAAAAATAAAAACTAAATGCAAAAGACGCTCCAAGATTTACACATATCACATGAACGAAATGAAGACGAAAACATACCGATACTTGTTGAAGAAAGATGGGATGCCTTCCGGGGCATCCCCAAGCTTAGACACTTGAGTCTCCTTGAATATTTACTTGGGGTGCCTTGGGCATCCCCAATCTTGAGCTCTTGCCTCTCCTCCTTCTTCTCATATCGAGACCTCCTCGATCTTTGATCACTTCATCCACACAAAACTTAACCGAACTTTTAGTGGCGGGGTTAGTAAATATGGCAGTCAAATCCCTTCATGTACTGCTATAACATTATTGTATAATTATAATAAAACATTACCCACTGTATGCTATCACAATTCTATGGCCCCCAGTCAAAGGGGGCTCAACAAGATTTCAAACATACGCAAATAATGAAGCTATAATAGCAATCTGTGAAAACAGGACAGTCTATAAAGATCTAAACATTCACCATACTTCTGTAACTAAAAAAATTCTGAAAAATTAGGACAATATAAACAATTTGTATAGCAAGACTTTGCGAAAAAAAATTCAGAAGCTTTTGAAGTTCCAGTAAAAAATGTAAAATCACACACTACAGCCAAAGTTTCTGTTTCTGCACCGCACATACCAACAAGCAATCTAATCATCCTAAAGGCAAATCTTGGCACATTATTTTTATAATACAATGGATTTTTACAAGGGGATAATTATTTTTGTGAGAATATTCATGAAAAATTCTACATTGTTTCCATGAGCATGAACACAAGTGTTCAAGGTCGACCCTCACTTCTCCAATGCATAACTTCCAATCGCTTCTCTTTTTGAAAAAAAAAATTAAGGTCCCCTCTATTTTTTTTAAACTTCATAAAAGTACTCAACAGAAACAAATGACTCTCTAAAACTTCCGGGTTGTCTCCCTGTCAGTGCTTTCTTTAAAGCCATTAAGCTAGGCATAAAGTGCTCAAGTAATGGATCCACCCGGATCCCAAGGTATATCAAAGCCAATTTTTATTAACAATGAGTTGGCATTTAGTAGTGAGCACAAAGCAACATATATCATGCAATGACGAAGTCTAACTCTCTTCCTAATCATATCTACCATTAGCATAAGAAGCCAAGGTTTCATTATCATTAAATTTGCATGAAAAGGGAAGGTGTAGAGCATTCATCTTCGAGCAACAAGTAAAATCATATCTCTGGCATAAATTCCAAGCATACCAATGCAACATATCAATTTGATCCCATAAAAGTTTCCCTTTTTGTGTCAAGCGATAATCCCTAAAGTATTCACGTTGATCCAACGTGTCTCCCATTATCATGTTGAATGGGGTTTTCTCAGGATTATCAAAGTAGTGCATAATATTTTTCAAATAACGAGCATCGAGGGTTTTAGGAGGTTCCCCATCTCCATGAGTAGCAAGTACCACTAGTTTTTTTGGTGTTTCGTGCTCCATATCCATAACTAAAGATAGAGAACAACTTAAAACAGGAAATAAAAACTACTTAGTGATAAAGTAAACAAGCACACACGAGAATATTCGCCCCACGCTATTGCTCCCCGGCAACAGCGCCAGAAAAAGGTCTTGATAACCCACAAGTGTAGGGGATCATTTATAGCCTTCTTCGATAAATAAGAGTGTCGAACCCAACGAGGAGCTAAAGGTAGAACAAATATTCCCTCAAGTTCTATCGACCACCGAGACAACTCTACGCACACTTGACGTTTGCTTTACCTGAAACAAGTATGAAACTATTTTGCAAGAATAAAACTACGAGTACTTTGAGAGAATAAAACTGCGAGTAAAATGCAAGGTAATAAAACTGGATAGCTTTTGTCAACAAGAAAGTCATTTGTCCCTAGGCAATCGATAACAAGTACCGGTAATCATTCTTTCCCTACTTGGATCATATGCACTTATGATTGGACCCCTAGCAAGCATGCGCAACTACTAAAGATCATTAAGGTCGTGAAACCCAACCATAGCATTAAGTATCAAGTCCTCTTTACTCCCATACGCCATAACCCACTTATCCGTGTTTAGGCTGCTGTCACCCCCGCAACACCGACAATAAGCAAACCATGAACGTATTGCAACACCCTACAACGGGGGCCCCTCACATTTGCACGAGACGGAGGGCACCGTAGGACAGCACCATAAATAAAATATACAATTATACCAACCAAGATCACGATTAACCCATAGGACAAAACGGATCTACTCAAGCATCATAGGATAACCATAGATCATTGGGAAATAATATATGGAGTTGAGCACCATGTTTAAGTAGAGATTACAGCGGGGAAAAGGGGTTTACACCGCTGCATAGAGGGCTAGAGAGTTGGTGTTGACGGTAGCAAGATTGTCGATGTATATCACCGTCACGATCCTAGCCCCGGCGGCACTCCGGTGCCACCGGGAGAGAGCCCCCCTCCTTCTTCTTCTTCCTTGGCCTCCCCCCTAGATGGGAGGAGAGTTATACCTCTGGTCCATGGCCTCCATGGCGGCGGAGGTGCAGGAGCCCCTCCGAGATTGGATCTCCCTCTCTGTTCTCTTCTGTTTCGCGTTCCCCAGATCTGGCCCTTCACCGTTTCTTAAATTCCCGGAGATCCATAACTCCGATTGTGCTGCAATTTTTACACGATTTTTTCCCATAAATTATCTTTATTGCCGTAGAAGAAGGGCCCCAAGAGACATTCGAGGAGGTCACAAGATACTTGGGCGCTCCAGGGGGTGCCCGGCGCGCCCTGGTAGGTTGTGGTCACTGTGGGCCCCCGTTTGCGTTGATTCCACCTCCCAAAAATCATAAATATTCCAAAATAATTCTCCGTAAATTTTTATCGCATTTGGACTTTGTTTGATAAGGATTTTCCGCAAAACAAAAAAAATGCAACAAACAGGAACTGGCACTGGGCACTGGATCAATAGGTTAGTCCAATAAATCATATAAAAAGTTGCCAAAAATATGTGAAAATTGTATAATATTGGCATGAAACAATCAAAAATTATAGATACGATGGAGACGTATCAAGGAGGAGGAGGAGGAGGAGGAGGGAGGAGGAGGGAGGATAAGAAGAAGAAGAAGAAGAAGAAGAAGAAGAAGAAAAGAAGGAAGAAGAAGATGAAAAAAAAGAATAGAAGAAGTAGAAGAAGAAGAAGAAGAAGAAAAGGAGGAAGAAGATGAAAAAAAGAAGAAGAAGTAGAAGAAGAAGATGAAAAAGAAGGAAGAAGAATATGAAAAAAAGAAGTAGGAAAAGTAGAAAAATAAAGAAAAGAAGGAAAAGAAGGTCGAGGGGTCGATGGTCGCCGAGGGGTCGAGGGTCGCCGAGGGGTTGAGGGTCGAATGGTCGAGGGGCGAGGGGTCGATGATCGACGAGGATTAAAAGCCAAGTGTTGAAACTTGAAACACCCAAACTGACTCATGACAAAAATCAAAGCGTAGAAAGAGAAGCCAAAGACGAAACAATACGTAGTGAGAGGTTGTGCAACTAGGATGATATTCTGTAACAGCTTTTTTAATGAATTTGAGAGGATGATGGTGAAGAATTTGAAAGCCATTGGTGTCTTTCGACTTCTTCGCCATCATCCTCTCCAATTCATTAAAAAAGCTGGTACAGAAAATCATCCTAGTTGCACAACCTCTCACTATGTACTATTTCGTCTTTCGTTTCTCTTTCTACGCCCTGATTTTTTGTCAGTTTGGTTGTTTGAAGTTTCAAAACTTGGCTTTTAATCCTCATCGCCGAGGGGTCGAGGGTTGCCGAGGGGTCGAGGGGCGAGGGGTCGAGGGTCAAGGGGTCGATGGTCGAGGATCTTGCGGTCCGAGTGCTGACCGATTGGTGTCGTAGCTTAAGATGAGGACGTCCCCGTGCTGAAGGTCATGAGCGTGGGTGAACTGCTTCCATCCGTGCGTGAAGAACGGATGGAAGCAGTTCGCCCTCGGTAATGACCTTTAGCTCGGGCACGTCCGCATCTTAAGCTACGACAACAACCGCACCATGCTCACAGTGAAGGTATTCGACAGGACCGCCGAGGGATCTAGGGTCGAGGGTCGAGGGGTCGACGGTCGCCGAGGGGTTCCTAAGTTATGTTGTACTTGATAATGGTACACTAGTACTAGTTAATTATATGCATATTATTATTCATGTCGGTATTAGTTTTTTTTATGTTGTACTAATTTCGTTTACTCTATGTCATGGCAGGTGTTGAAATATGGTGGGCGTGGGTAAGGAACGCTCCGAGGCTCCTTACTCGTCGGCGCGTGGTGGGAGGGGTACTTCCATTCCACCCCAGACTCTCCGGAGAGCGTTGGTCGACAGTATGAAGACACCGGTGGGCGCTTCTTCGTCGGTGTCGTTGCCCACCGGGGGAGGAGGTCCGGGAGGGAAGAAGAGAGGAGGACGGGGAGGACGTGGCCTTGGGAGAGCTAGGCAGGCTCATACGCCTTCCTCGCCGCCACCCCTAGCTGATTCACCCAAGCACAGGACTGCTAGGGTGGACACGTCTGAGGAGGAGGCTACGCGGACTTCGGTCCACGAGCCTCGGGTTGATGGGCCTTCGGCCCACGAGACTTGGCCCCATGAGACTCCGTCCTAGGAGACGTCCGGAGGGGGTACCTGGACGGGTCCGCCTGAGGGGCCGAGTGGCCATGCTGACGGTGGCAGGGATCCGGCTGATAGCGAGGGCGAGGTGGTTGAGGGGGCCACCATCTACCAGCGTGTTGTACACGGCTCCCGCCCGTGCCGGTGACCCGCGAGCAGAGGTGGTTGATTTCCCCTGATGGGGAGAGGTAAGTGCATTTACTCTTTTTGTACCATTTGCCTCCATGTTTTTTCAAATATCTAATGCGTTGGCCTTGTCATACTGCAGGGGTTGGCACCACGCTAATGATGTGCGCAGGCCCAACATCGTCCTTGTGTGATTTGCCGGAAAAACTTCCCGGGGTTTGTCACGTTGCCCGGTGAGGGTCAGGTTCCAGAGCTAGGATTGAGCTGGGAGCACTACTTGGCTGCCCCGGCCCCACCGGAGGAGATGTCCGACGGTGTCTTGTGCCACACGAGGGCAGAGATGGTGATCAGAAAGTTTTAGGTAATTTCTCCTTTACACAATTAAAAATCTTCAAATAGCTAGTTATTGTACTAATCAATGTTGTCTCATTTGATTGCGGACCTTCTACAGGTGTGAGGAGGGATACGAGGAGGCCGCGGCCAAGGTTATCGATGCCGAGTGCAGGCGCCTACTACAAAACTTACGGCACGAGGCTCGGGTGTAGGCTGTTCAAGACTACTACGCCTCGCGTGGTATTAAGAAGCCCAAGCTGGCGTGCTGCGATAAGTTTCTGCAGAAGGAGCAGTATATGATGGTAATTACCTATTCTTAAGGCCTTGTACTTAGTTTCCTTGATTTGATTCGTAGGCGTAGCGCTCAAGTACGTTTCTCTTTACTAAATTAGGTGCCCTCGAGATGGTGTGTGGATCAGATGGATTGTTGGGAGGTGTTGGTCGATGAGTGGTGCTCAAACGAATGGCGTGCCTAGCACAACAATGCCAAGGACAAGCGTTCCCAAATGGTAGGTGTGCCACACCATCAAGGCAGCGCCAACTTATTTGAGTTCGGGCGGAATTGGGTATGTGGTTTCCTTCATGATTCATGCAATTCATTCTTCATGCTAGCTTGAGACCTTTAATTACTAATTTACTTTGTTCCTCTCTTTCAGGCAAAACACAATAAGGCGGAGGTGCCAGAGGTGTTCGACCTCTATGCCATGGCCCATACTGGGCCGTACAAGAAGGTCAAGGCATTCAAGCCATCTGACCTCGATAATCCAAAGAACTTCACCAACATCTCCTCCCACAACAAACTCATGAAGCACAGAGATGAGGGGAAGGCAAGGAAAGGGGAGGACTTTAACCCGAGCCAGCAGTTTGATCCAGAGCTGGTGATGATATCTGGTGGTGGGAGGTCCAATGGCTCGATAGCCATTGGAGATGGAATTATCCGTTGTCCTCGCACTCTCCCGGAGATCAAGGCGCGCCAGTCGAGCTCTGCTCCTGATATGAGGCCTCGTCAACGGCCAGTCGAGCTCGCCTTCGAGGTTAGTTATACGGACTCAACTATCTTTCCTCCATTACATTGTGTGTGCGGCCATCGATGATTATAATGCTAATGAGGAGTGGTGTTGTAGGCTGCTCTTCAGAGTGAGAGAGATAGAACCCAGGCGCTTCTGGCGGAGAGGGACCGGCAGGCGGAGGAGAAGCAGCGGGAGTTGGAGGAGAAGACGGCAAGGATGTTGGAGGAGGAGAGGGCACGGAATGACATGCAGAACCGGGCCATGTACGAGCTCCTCGTGGTAAGTTTCTTCTGCATATTAGCCAAATCATTCATGTAATGTTCGTTTCATTACTAACTAGTATGACTGACCCGTCAAAACCAAATGTGCAGTCTATGTGCCAGAAGGCCGGTCAGACCCCTCCGCCGATGCCAGAGATTGCTTCGGGGACCACGGTGAGTTTAATTTGAATGGTCATTAGTTACTAGTATTAACATTTGAGTGTCGGCATGCTAACGAGACATTGCAAATGATCTTTGGTGCAGCGTACCTCCAGACAAGCATCACACGATCCTTCTCCAGGTGGTTGTACCGGCGCGAGCCACGCTGGTGCTTCACCTCCGTGATGACGGTAAGTTTTCTCTAGTGTTTTTCTTAACAAATGCATAATGACCTAGACTTAGCTTTATTTCCTCCAAAATACTTACCATAATGACCTAGACTTAGCTTATTTTCCTCCAAAATGACATAATTAGCTTACTTAGCTCCAAAATGATCCATTTTACCTTAGTTAGCTCTAAAACGATCTATACTTAGCTTTGTTTCCTCCAAAATGACCTAAGTTAGCTCTAATATGCTAAGTTATCTCTAATATGCTTAGTTACCTTAGTTTTCTCAATAATGACATACACTTAGCTTACTTATGTAAAAAATGGCATAATTAGCTTACTTAGGTTTGAAATGGCATAACAACCTTGGTAACCGCATATATGTCGTATACTTAGCTTATTTTCCTCCTAAACTGACATAATAAGCTTAATTAGCTCCAAAATGATCAATTTTTACCTAAGTTAGCTCCAAAATGACCTAAGTTAGCTCTAATATGCATAGTTACCTAGGTTAGCTCAATAAATACCTATAGTTAGCTTACTTATGTCAAAAATGGCATAATATGCTTAGTTAACTCAAAAATGGCATAATTACCTAGGTTAGCTCAATAATGATCCATTTTACCTAAGTTAGCTCCAAAATGATCCATTTTACCTAGGTTAGCTCCAAAATGATTCATTTTACCTACGTTAGCTCCAAAATGATCCATTTTACCTAAGTTAGTTACAAAATGATCCATTTTAGCTTGGTTAGCTCCAAAATGATCCATTTTAGCTAGGTTAGCTCATAAATGATCCATTTTACTTAGGATAGCTCCAAAATGATCCATTTTACCTAGGTTAGCTCCAAAATGATCCATTTTAGCTAAGTTAGCTCATAAATGATCCATTTTACCTAGGTTAGCTCCAAAATGATCCATTATACCTAGGTTAGCTCCAAAATGATCCATTTTACCTAGGTTAGTTCCAAAATGACCCATTTTAGCTAAGTTAGCTCATAAATGTCTTTTTTTACCTAAGTTAGCTCATAACTGTCATTTTTACCTAAGTTAGCTCATAAATGTCATATACTTCTTCTTCTTCTTCTTCATTTTCTTCTTCTTCTTCTAATCTTCTTCTTTTAACTTTCTTATTTCCCATTTTGCAGATTTCATTCACTTCACGGAAGATTGCATTGATGGAGTGCTTGTTATCCCTTTCTCTGTTTCTTTTGTATCGATGAACTATGCATGTATGGTTGGATGAAGCTATTGTAATATGTATGGTTGGATGCCTGTATGTGGAACTTGCTATGTATGGTTGGATGGAACTATGCATGTATGATGAAATTATATGTGTTGGATATCTCATTTGTTTGCTCTGAAATTGCCCTGTGAAAAAAAAAATATATCATCTATTTGCTGTGAAAATGCTTGGATATAAGAAAAAACAGAAAAAAGAGCCAATGCAGCCTCTTTGCCGTCTGCCACCGACGACAAAGGGGCCTTTGCCGTCTGCCGCAGATGGCAAATAGGCCACATGGCAGCAACCTATGCAATCTGGGAGCTATACCATTTGGTTACTTTGCCGTCTGTGGCAGACGACAAAGGATGTGGGCGTTTGCCGTCCGCTGGCAGACGGCAAAGGCTGCCGTTAGCCACCTAACATGGCTAACGCCTATTATTTACTGTCCACATTCTTTGCCGTCTGCCACAGATGGCAAAGGTTCTATACCGTCCGCTTTGAGGAAGCAGACAGCAAAGAACCTGTTTACCATAGCTTTCTTTGCCGGGCAGCTTTGCCGTTGGTGGCCGACGGCAAAGAGGTTTGCCGTCTGCTTTTGGTTCCTTTGCCGTCAAAGAAGCTGATTCCTGTAGTGCTTGTAGGTACTTGGATGAGCACAAATCTATGAGATTGCAAGCCACTCACATTTTGAGCATTCTCTACATCACCAAGTTCCTACTATATGGATGTTGAATACAGGGAAGCATGAGCTCACTCAACATATCCTTTGACAATTTCTACGTATCAAATTTCATTTGGTATTAAGTCTCATGATTGTCATTTTGGATACACAAGTGCTTTTCCTTGCAAAACTAACCCATGTAGGAAGATGAACTCAAACCACAAGTGGTGCTCCCAACTCTTGATGGACTACAAGAACCTTGAGCATCCAACACAAGTTCGACTACATGATCAAAATCAACACCACCCATGGTATGTCATTCCATCTTAGAGAAGCTTTGCTCCAAGTCATGGGACAAAGCAACTCAACAAGATGAGAATACATCAAAATGCTTAAACGAAAAATGGTAACCCCATTCTGAGCTTAAACGATGAGTATGACCTATGATCAAGTGATCTCACTTGACTCCTAAGTCAATATACTCTAACATAGGTGACTTTGTGTCGACCCCTTCTAGATGAAGTTCTCTGGTGTTTCTTTGTTCACTTACTTTGTGTTCTTGCATATATTTCTTGCTATCATGTTCCCCTTATCAAAAAAAAACTTCATCTAGATCTCTTTTCTGTTTTTCTTTCTATATCAAATTCCTTGCAAATCTTTCAGTTAATTCATTGCAAATCCTTGTGAGATTTAATTTGCCTAGCGAGCTGAGTTGATAAATTTTTTCCTCTGCCTTGAACTTGGACACACCGATCCAAGCCTATTGGCTAGACCGAACTACAAGAATATCTTGTAGATAGTTCATCGGTACAACCGACGAGGACTAACCCGGTCTGACTGAGATGCATCATCCATGACACTGCCAAACTCGGTGTCACCGATGGAAACAGGTCGGCGTTGCTAATTTCACTGCTGAGAAAACTTTTTGCAATTACATATTACATTTCGTCTCCAGCTCCACTCGATGATTCTTATCCTCTACCAGCATCTTAATCTACATGCTGCTTTATAGTGTGTCTCGAGGTCCAAACCTTTTTGACTCATGCTCCAGAAGTTCCCCTTCTTGGAAATTGATGTCAAAGGGGGAGAGAGAGCACATCAAAGCTTATCACATGGGTGAGAGAGCACATCACATCTAAGCTCTTCCAGATGCTTATTTACAAAAGAGGAGAGAAGTTACATGTCTTTAAGAGGGGAAAGACATGTCAATATATGGTTGATTGCACCATTTCCTGCTCTGATTTTTCTTGCTTTGATTTTCTCTTACCCTATCTTCTCCCATTATCCAATATCAGATTCAGGGGGAGAAAGAGTCCACATCTAGGGAATAAAATCTTTGGAATTCATTGCACATCTTTAATCTTTGGGGACATGTCTATATCCAAATGAAGTACTAAGTACTCACCCATTACATGTCATCCCAATCTTAGTACTCTTGTGGTTTCCTGAAATTGCTTTGTTTAGAGTATTCTTGTGTTATCTAACCCTGTTTTCTCAGGTTCACCTATTCCAAAGTCTGCTCAAGACTACAAGGTAAGTATATGCATCACACTCATGTGCATGATGATCTCTTGCTGATGTACATATTGTTTGCAAGAAGGATTCATGAACATGAAGGTACACTTCTCTTTATCTACATCATTTGCTCTGATGCATATGGCCAAGATACATGTAACTCATTACTTGCTCTGACATGCTTATGCATTCACGTGTTATTATATTCCATTCTTACATGATTGCATACGTGTAGGGGGAGCCTATGCATGTTACATGTCTTTCCAAAGCTTTACTTGTTTCTCTTCATATCTTTTATCTAAAGCTTTGATGTATGTTGTCATCAATTACCAAAAATGGGGAGATTGAAAGCACAAGTGCTCCTTGGGTGATTTTGGTAATTAATGTCAACATATCTCTTGTTGTACTAACACCTTTACCTAGTGTATTTCAGATCAGTTCAACAATGGCATGGCAAGGACAAGAGGATGTGGAACCCCTTCAGAATGCTAAGGACAAAGATTGGCAAAAGCTCAAGATTCTTCATTTCTATTTTAGTGATCCAAGATCACATTGAGTCCATAGGAAAGCCAATACTATTAAAAGGGGATGAGGTGTTGCTTAATGGTCTACTTGCTCAAAATGCTTAGTGATATTGCTCCAAAACCCTCAGCCACTTTCTCATTTCCACATATGTCCAAAACCCAAAGTCATACTCGGCCCCACCGATTTGATCTATCCGGCGCCACCGAGTTCAGTTGACATAGCCACTGCCAGAAACCCTAGACAATTCGGTCACACTGATATGGATCTCGGTCTCACCGAGATGGCCCTGCAAACTCTCTGTTTCCCTTAGTAACATTTCGGTCTCACTGAAATGAGCAATCGGTCCCACCGAGTTTGCTTGACCAACTCTCTGTTTGCTCATTGCTGAAATCGGTCCCACCGAGTTCAAGCAATTGGTCACACCGAGATGAGGTTTTGCCCTAGCCCTTGCACATCGGTCCCACCGAGTTGTTCATGTCGGTCCCACCGAGATTCCCAACGTTCACATCTTGAACTAAATCGGTCTCACCGAGTTCCTCTATTCGGTCTGACCGAGTTGGGTCAAATGTGTGTAACGGTTGGATTTTGTGTGGAGGCTATATATACCCCTCCACCCCCATCTCCATTCAAGAGAGAGCCATCAGAACGTGCCTACACTTCCACTACTCATTTTCTGAGAGAGAACCACCTACTCATGTGTTGAGACTAAGACATTCCAATCCTACCATAAGAATCTTGATCTCTAGCCTTCCCCAAGTTGCTTTCCACTCAAATCATCTTTCCACCATAGCCAAATATGTGAGAGAGAGTTGAGTGTTGGGGAGACTATCATTTGAAGCACAAGAGCAAGGAGTTCATCATCAACACACCGTCTATTACCTTTTGGAGAGTGGTGTCTCCTAGATTGGTTAGGTGTCGCTTGGGAGCCTCCGACAAGATTGTGGAGTTGAACCAAGAAGTTTGTAAGGGCAAGGAGATCGCCTACTTCGTGAAGATCTACCCAAGTGAGGCAAGTCCTTCGTGGGCGATGGCCATGGTGGGATAGACAAGGTTGCTTCTTTGTGGACCCTTCGTGGGTGGAGCCCTCCGTGGACTCGCGCAACCGTTACCCTTCATGGGTCGAAGTCTCCATCAACCTAGACGTACGATAGCACCACCTATCGGAACCATGCCAAAATCTCCGTGTCTACATTGCGTTCGCACACTCCAATCCCATCCCTTTACTTTCTTGCAATTAGCATGCTTTACTCTTTCCGTTGCTTATACTCTTGCCATGCTTTCTTGAAATGTATTGTGAATGCTTAATCTTGTGCTCAAACTCCACCTCAACTTGAACAACTTAAAAATTGCCACTTTTGCTAGTTAAGGGTCTAATTACCCCCCTGTAGACACCTCTTATCGATCCTTTCAATTGGTATCAGAGCATTGGTCTCCATTGCTTTGGTTTAATCACCATTGGAGGAAGATGGATGAGTCTATGATTGGGAGTATTAGATGTAGAGTGCCTATGCTTGACGGAGAGTTCTATAGTGCTTGGAAAAATAAGATGCTTGAGATTTTCAATGAATATAATTTGAACAAGTATATTACTAGCCCTTGTGCGCCTCCTATTGATCCCTTGCATCCTACCCCCGATGAGTATCTAGACATGACCCGCCTACAAATTTGCTTGTATGCTTGCCTACATTTGAATGTGCTTATACTATATGGAGATATCTTGAGAAACGCTTTCCAAACTATTCCTTGAAAAATCTAGATGAGATTTTTCAAAAGTCCATTGCTTTTCATAAAATGCATCCTAGTGATCCTAATTTGATGATTGTCTATTTGAGCTTCGTGACCTTATGCGTGCCAAAGGAGATGTTGGAGTCATTAGTAGCATCATCTCTCAAGTCATTAGAATTCATAAAGATGCACATTGTCATGATCATAAATCTAATGAATCACTCTCTCTAGGTAATGATCAATCACTTGATGATGTTGAACATGGATATTATGATGAGGATGGTGATAGTGACTTTGATCTTGACGAGTCAATGAGACACTTTGGTCTTATGGCTAACCTTCGCGGTTACATGGCCGGAGGAAAGGAATGGGTTCTTGATAGTGGATGTACCGATCACATGACCGGAGACAAGGACATGTTTCGAGAGCTCGCTGAAAATGACGGTCCCCGAAAGTATGTCACTTTTGGTGATAACTCAAAGGGTAAGGTGGTTGGCCTTGGTAAGGTGGCCATCTCACATGATAGCTCTATCCAAAATGTTATGCTCGTTGAATCTCTTGTTACAATTTACTTTCCGTATCTAGACTAGCCGATTTCGGCTTCAATGTTCTATTCACTGAAGTAGATTGCCAAGTGTTTCGAAGAGATAATCATAAAATGGTCTTTACCGGTATACGTAGAGGTGATCTATACATTGTTGATTTCACTAAAAGAGCTCAACCTATAACTTGCTTGATTGCTAAATCTTCTAAAGGTTGGTTGTGGCATAGAAGGTTAGGTCACGTGGGCATGCGAAATCTTGATAAGCTTATTAAAGGTGATCATATCCTTGGTGTTAAAGATGTCATATTTGACAAGGATAGACTTTGCAGTGCTTGTCAAGCAGGAAAACAGGTTGGAGGAAGTCACCCCGTAAAGAACATCATGACCACAAGGAGACCCCTTGAGCAACTCCATATGGATCTTTTTGGTCCCAATGCCTACAAGAGTCTCGGTGGTAACTCGTTCGGTCTGGTCATTGTTGACGACTTTTCAAGATTTACGTGGGTGTTCTTTCTTGATGATAAATCGCAGGTCCAAAAGATCTTCAAGAACTTCGCTAGGAAGGCCCAAAATCAATTTGAAGGAAGATCAAGAAGGTTCGAAGCGACAACGGAATGGAGTTCAAGAACACCAATGTGGATACCTTTCTTGACGAAGAAGGGATTTCACATGAGTTCTCGGCTACGTACACACGTCAACAAAATGGAGTTGTTGAGAGGAAGAAGCGGACACTTATTGAGATGGCAAGAATGATGCTTGAGGAATACAAGACACCAAGACACTTTTGGTCGGAAGCGGTTGAGACAGCTTGTGATGCTACAAATCGACTATATCTTCACAAGCTTCTCGGCAAGATGGCATACGAACTTCTCACCGGTAACAAACCCCAAGTTGGATACTTTCGAGTATTTGGCTCAAAGTGTTACATTCTTGATATGCATCGTCATTCGAAATTTGCCCCTAAATCTCATGAAGGTTTCCTACTCGGTTATGGCTCAAACTCTCACACTTACCGTGTCTACAACAATTTCACCCGAAAGGTTGAAGAGACGGTAGATGTGAAGTTTGATGAATCTAACGGCTCGCAAGTAGAGCAATTGCCAATTGATGTAGGAGACAAAGATCCTTCGGAAGCAATTCAAGACTTGTCTATTAGCAAGATTCGCCCAACGGAGGTGAAGGAGAGTACTTCATCCATTCAAGTGGAAGCCTCAACTTCATGACAAGGTGAACCACAAGTTGACTTGGAGGCATTCACAAGTAGAACACGCCAAGATGAAGGAAACGAGGAAGTGCAACAAGATGATCCACCTCAACCTCCTTCTCCACCTCGGCAAGAGAACGACAAGGCCAACAACAATGAAGAAGGACAAGAAGAAGAGGAAGACAATGAAGAGGATATTCAACCCCGACTCAAACAAAAGCTCTCACGAGTTAGAGAAAGAGTCTCAAGAGATCATCCCGTCGAACAAATCTTCGATGATATTCAAACCAGAAGAATCACTCGCTCTAAAACTTGTTTGGCTAACTTTTGTGAACACTATTCATTCATTTCTAGTATTGAACCTATGAAAGTTGAAGAAGCTCTTGATGATCCGGATTGGGTGAATGCTATGCATGAAGAGCTACACATCATCGAGAGGAATCAAGTATGGACGTTGGATGAAAATCCCGATGAGAAGCACAATGTCATTGGAACCAAATGGGTGTTTCGGAATAAGCAAGATGAGGATGGACAAGTACGCAACAAGGCCCGTCTCGTCGCTCAAGGCTACACTCAAGTCGAAGGTATGGACTATGGTGAGACTTATGCCCCCGTTGCTAGACTTGAGTCCATACGCATCTTACTTGCTTATGCCAATCACCATGATATCACTTTATATCAAATGGACATTAAGAGTGCTTTTCTAAACGGTGAAATTGAGGAGGAAGTCTATGTTAAACAACCTCCCGGCTTTGTTAATCCTAAGAAACCCGATCATGTTTACAAACTTCACAAAGCACTTTATGGTCTTAAACAAGCTCCTAGAGCATGGCATAAATGCTTGACCAAGTTTCTTATTGAAAAAGGCTTTGAAATTGGGAAGATTGATTCTACACTTTTTACTAAAAGGGTTAATGGTGAATTATTTGTATGCCAAATTTATGTGGATGATATCATATTTGGTTTGACTAACCCTCATTTTAGTGAAAAGTTTGGAAGGCTAATGTCAAAGAAGTTTGAGATGTCTATGATGAGTGAACTCAAATTCTTTCTTGGTTTGCAAATCAAGCAAACTAAGGAAGGTACCTTTGTTTCTCAAACAAAGTATACCAAGGACTTATTCAAGAAGTTCAACATGTAAGAAAGCAAAGGTATGAAAACACCCATGCCTACTAGTGGACATCTTGACTTGACTAAGGATGGCAAACCGGTTGACCAAAAGGTTTACCGCTCTATGATTGGTTCATTGTTATATCTATGTGCCTCCCGTCCCGATATTATGCTAAGTGTGTGCATGTGTGCATGATATCAAGCGACCCCTAAAGAATGTCATCTTAAGGCCGTGAAAAGGATAGTGAGATACTTAATTCATACACCAAATTTTGGCATTTGGTATCCTAAGAGGACTTCTTTTGATCTTGTTGGCTACTCCGATTCGGACTATGCCGGTGACAAGGTTGATAGAAAGTCCACTTCGGGTACTTGTCAATTTCTTGGTAGATCTCTTGTGTCTTGGTCCTCCAAGAAACAAAACTCGGTATCCTTATCCACCGCTGAAGCGGAATACATTGCCGCCGAATCATGTTGTGCTCAATTACTTTGGATGACCCAAACCCTTAAGGACTATTGGATACATGTGAAACATGTTCCATTGCTTTGTGATAATGAGAGTGCTATTAAGATTGCTCATAATCCCGTGCAACATTCTCGAACTAAGCATATTGAAGTTCGTCATCATTTCATTCGAGATCATGTTGCTAAAGGTGACATCAATCTTAAGCATGTTCGTACCGATAAGCAATTAGCGGATATATTCACCAAACCGCTTGATGAGAAAGTATTTTGTCGTTTGAGAGGTGAATTGAACATCATTGATGCGTCAAACTTGGAGTAGAAACTCCATTTGGACACATACAAGGCATGAGTCTTTTACTTACTAATCCTTGATATTTCTCTTATGATCATATGTCTTGGATCTATACTTGTACCCTTGCATGTTAGCTAACCCTTCACGACTGGAAACAGAGAATTTGCCATCAGTCTGCTCTTAGCCGTCCGCTAGTGGACGGTAGAAGGCCTTTGCCGTCTGCTTATAAAAAACGGACGGCAAAGACTTGGCTGACGGCAAAGAGCCTAGTTGCCATCAGCCAGTTCTTTGGCATCCGCCACATAATGGCAAAGAATCTTTTCCGTCCGCTAGCAGACGGCAAAGAGGTGGGTGGGGTCCAGTGGAGGCCTAAACCCTAACGGCCCACCAGCCCCACCTCATTGCCGTCCGCTAGCAGACGACAAAGAATTGACTATCTAACGGCCGTCCCGCCCCCTCCTCTCTCTCTCTTCTCTCTCTCCCTCCCCGACCCGACCCCCGCACCTGACCAGAATTAACCGCCACCGGCCACCGCGCCCCCACCGCCCTGCCCGCCTCAACTGCGGCGGTCGTCCCGCCGCCCCTGGCCCCCCGCCGCCCCGGCCACGTCGCCCCGCCACCCCGCGGCCGTCCCGCCGCCCTGCCCAGGCCGCCCCACACCCCTCCCCCGCGGCGGCCACCCAAGCACCACCGTGAGGCAGGCCGCAGCGCCACCCCCTCCTCTGCGGCGGACCTACTCCACCGGGACACCCCCCCTCCTCCACCGACTGCCCCCCTCCCCTGCGGTGAGCTCCTCACCCCTTTTTTTCCTGTTTTTTTACTTTTACTTTTAGGTTTATGTTTAGTTTAGGTTAGTTTAGTTTATTGTATTTTATTTTAGTTTTAGTTTTAGTTTAGTTTTAAGAAAAGAAGAAGAAGGAAGAAGAAAAAAGAAGAAGAAGACAGAAGAAGAACCACGAGGAGGGGGAACGAAGAAGAAGAAGAAGAAGAAGAAGAAGAAGAAGAAGAAGAAGAAGAATAGAAGAAGTAGAAGAAGAAGAAGAAGGAAGAAGAAGAAGATGAAAAAAGAAGAAGAAGAAGTAGAAGAAGAAGATGAAAAAGAAGGAAGAAGAAGATGAAAAAAAGAAGTAGGAAAAGTAGAAAAAGAAAGAAAAGAAGGAAAAGAAGGTCGAGGGTCGAGGTGTCGATGGTCGCCGAGGGGTCGAGGGTCGCCGAGGGATCGAGGGTTAACAAGGGGTCGAGGGGTTGAGGGTCGAGTGGTCGAGGGGCGAGGTGTCGAGGGTCGAGGGGTCGATGATCGCCGAGGATTAAAAGCCAAGTGTTGAAACTTGAAACACCCAAACTGACTCATGACAAAAAATCAAAGCGTAGAAAGTGAAACCAAAGACGAAACAATACGTAGTGAGAGGTTGTGCAACTACGATGATATTCTGTAATAGCTTTTTTAACGAATTTGAGAGGATGATGGTGAAGAACTCAAAAGCCATTGGTGTCTTTTGACTTCTTCGCCATCATCCTCTCCAATTCATTAAAAAAGCTGGTATAGAAAATCATCCTAGTTGCACAACCTCTCACTATGTACTATTTTGTCTTTCGTTTCTCTTTCTACGCCCTAATTTTTTGTCAGTTTGGTTGTTTGAAGTTTCAAAACTTGGCTTTTAATCCTCACCGCCGAGGGGTCGAGGGTCGCCGAGGGGTCAAGGGGTCGAGGGTCGAGGGGTCGATGGTCGAGGATCTTCTGGTCCGAGTGCTGACCGACTAGTGTCGTAGCTTAAGATGAGGACGTCCCCGAGCTGAAGGTCATGAGCGTGGGTGAACTGCTTCCATCCGTGCGCGAAGAATGAATGGAAGCAGTTCGCCCGCGCTGATGACCTTCAGCTCGGCATGTCCGCATCTTAAGCTACGACAACAACCGCACCATGCTCACAGTGAAGGTGTTCGATAGGACCGCCGAGGGATCGAGGGTTGAGGGTCAAGGGGTCGACGGTCGTAGAGGGGTTCCTAAGTTATGTTGTACTTGATGATGATACACTAGTACTAGTTAATTATATGCATATTATTATTCATGTCAGTATTAATTTTTTTATGTTGTACTAATTTCGTTTACTCTATGTCATGCCAGGTGTTGAAAGATGGTGGGCGCGGGTAAGGAGCGCTCCGAGGCTCCTTCTTTATCGGCGCGTGGTGGGAGGGGTACTTCCATTCCACCCCAGACTCTCTGGAGAGCGTTGGTCGACAGTATGAAGACACCGGTGGGCGCTTCTTCGTCGGTGTCGTTGCCCACCGGGGGAGGAGGTCGGGGAGGGAAGAAGAGAGGAGGTCGGGGAGGACGTGGCCGTGGGAGAGCTAGGCAGGCTCCTACGCCTTCCTTGCCGCCACCCCTAGCTGATTCACCCGAGCACAGGACTGCTTGGGTGGACACGTCTGAGGAGGAGGCTACACGGACTCCGGTCCACGAGCCTTGGGTCGACGGGCCTTCGGCCCACATGACTTGGCCCCACGAGACTCCGTCCCAGGAGACGTCCGGATGGGGTACCTGGATGGGTCCGCCTGAGGGGCCGAGTGGCCATGCTGATGGTGGCTGGGATCCGGCTGATAGCGAGGGCGAGGTGGTTGAGGGGGCCATCGTCTACCAGCATGGTTGTACACGGCTCCCGCCCATGCCGGCGACCCGCAAGTAGAGGTGGTTGATTTTCCCTGATGGGGAGAGGTAAGTGCATTTACTCTTTTTGTACCATTTGCCTCCACGTTTCTTCAAATATCTAATGCGTTGGCCTTGTCATACTTCAGGGGTTGGCACCACACTAATGATGTGCGCAGGCCCAACACCGTCTTTGGTGTGATTTGCCGGCAAAACTTCCCGGGGTTTGTCACGTTGCCCGGTGAGGGTGGTTCCAGAGCTAGGATTGAGCTGGGAGCACTACTTGGCTGCGCCGGTGATACGTCTCCATCGTATCTACTTTTCCAAACTCTTTTGCCCTTGTTTTGGACTCTAATTTGCATGATTTGAATGGAACTAACCCGGACTGACGTTTTTTCAGCAGAATTACCTTGGTGTTATTTTTGTGCAAAAATAAAATTTCTCGGAATGACCTAAAACTTCACGGAGAATATTTTTGGAATAAGTAAAAAATATTGGCAAAAGAATCAACCGGAGGGGACCCACCGGCTGTCCACAAGGGTGGAGGGCGCACCCCCCCTAGGGCGCGCCCCCCTGCCTTGTGGGTCCCCTGGACCTCCACCGACCTCAACTCCAACTCTATATATTCACGTTCGGGGAGAAAAAATTAGAGAGAAGGATTCATCGCGTTTTACGATACGGAGCCGCCGCCACCTCCTGTTCTTCATCGGGAGGGCAGATCTGGAGTTCGTTCGGGGCTCAGGAGAGGGGAAATAGTTGCCATCATCATCATCAACCATCCTCCATCACCAATTTCATGATGCTCACCGCCGTGTGTGAGTAATTCCATCGTAGGCTTGCTGGGCGGTGACGGTTGGAGGAGATTTATCATGTAATCGAGTTAGTTTTGTTAGGGTTTGATCGCTAGTATCCACTATGTTCTAAGATTGATGTTGCTATGACTTTGCTATGCTTAATGCTTGTCACTAGGGCCCGAGTGCCATGATTTCAGATCTGAACCTATTATGTTTTCATGAATATATATGTGTTCTTGATCCTGTCTTGCAAGTTGTAGACACCTATTACGTGTTATGATCCGCATACCCCAAGGTGACAATAATTGGGATTCTTTCCGGTGATTACCGTAGTTTGAGGAGTTCATGTATTCACTAAGTGCTAATGCTTTGGTCCGGTACTCTATTAAAAGAAGGCCTTAATATCCCTTAGTTTCCATTAGGACCCCGCTGCCATGGGAGGGTAGGACAAAAGATGTCATGCAAGTTCTTTTCCATAAGCACGTATGACTATATTCGGAATACATGCCTACATTACATTGATGAATTGGAGCTAGTTCTGTGTCACCCTAGGATATAACTGTTGCATGATGAATGCCATCCGACATAATTATCCATCATTGATCCATTGCCTACGAGCTTTTCACATATTGATGTTTGATACGTTACTTTGCCGTTGCCACTGTTACAATTGCTACAAAGCTGCTACTGTTACTTTTGCTACTGTTACCGTTACTTCCATACTACTTTGCTACTAAATACTTTGCTGCAGATATTAAGTCTTTTAGGTGTGGTTGAATTGACAACTCAGCTGCTAATACTTGAGAATATTCTTTGGCTCCCCTTGTGTCAAATCAATAAATTTGGATTGAATACTCTACCCTCGAAAACTGTTGCGATCCCCTATACTTGTGGGTTATCAAGACCTTTTTCTGGCACCGTTGCCGGGGAGCATAGCTCTATTCTCTGAGTCACTTGGGATTTATATCTGTTGATCACTATGAAGAATTTGAAAGACACAAAAACTAAGATCTATCCCTCTACTACGAGGGGAGGTAAGGAACTGCCATCTAGCTCTGCACTTGATTCACCTTCTGTTTTGAGTAAACTTGCGACGCCTACACCTGCTATTGATTCTGATATATCGCATATTATTGATGATGCTGCTTTGACTATGAATGATGCTTATGATGATACTACTGTTTTGCTTGATAAAACTGTGCCATTGGGTGAATTACTTGATGAACATCTTGCTAGAGTTAGAACTATTGATTATGCTGAAGATGATGATATTTCTGAAACTGAACACTTTGAGACTCCTGCTAGACCTAGATCTCCTAGATATGAATTGCCTGTTATACCTGAGGGTTATGTTATGGATGGAGAGGTAGCTAGGGACTTTCTTGCTTGTAAGGATAGAGATGATCTTAAGAAATTATTATGCAAGTGGAAAGAAAAATCTTTGAATGCCAGAATGCAATATGATCCTAAGTTTGCTACTTCACCTATCTTTGTTACTGATAAGGATTATGAATTCTCTGTCGATCCTGAGTTAATTACTTTGGTTGAATCTGATCCTTTTCATGGTTATGAATCTGAAACTGTTGTGGCACATCTTACTAAGTTGAATGATATAGACACCCTATTTTCTCATGAGAAAAAAATTCGCTATTATAATATTCTTAAGTTGTTTCCTTTCTCATTAAAGGGTGATGCTAAGTTATGGTTCAATTCTCTTGCTCCTAGTTGTGTGCGTAGTCTCCAGAATATGATTTACTACTTCTCTGAAAAATATTTCCCTGCTCATAAGAAACAAGCTGCTTTAAAGGAAATATTTAACTTTATGCAATCTGAAGAAGAGAGTCTCCCACAAGCTTGGGGGAGGCTTCTCCAATTACTTAATGCTTTGCCTGATCATCCTCACAAGAAAAATGAAATACTTGATATCTTTTATAATGGACTAACCGATGCTTCTAGGGACCACCTAGATAGTTGTGATGGTTGTGTTTTCAGGGAACGAACTGTTGAGCAAGCTGAATTACTATTGAATAATATATTGAGTAATGATAATGATTGGACACTTCCCGAACCAACTCCTAAGCCAACTCCGAAGAAAAGAGGTATTCTATTCTTCAGTCCTGAAGATATGCAAGAGGCAAAGAAATCTATGAAAGAAAAAGGTATTAAAGCTGAAGATGTTGAAAATTTACCACCTATTGAAGAAATACGTGGTCTCGATAAACCGACACAGGTAGTAGAGGTAAATTCTCTCTATAGATTTGATGAAGGTGATATCCCTTATAATAAGTCTGCTAGTCAATGCTTGGATGAGTTTGATAATTTTATTGTTAAACAAGAGAACTTCAATGCTTATGTTAGTAGACAATTGAAACATAATGCTTACATGCTTGATTGCTTGGGTGATTATATGAGTAGAACTGTTAGTGATCTGAAAATTATTAGTAAACATGCTTCCATGATTAAAACTCAAGTAGAACAAGTACTTAAGGCACATGATGATTTGCTCAATGAGTTGAATAGTAAGAATAATGATAATGCTGTTAGGGTTGTGACTAGAGGTGGTAAAATGACTCATGAACCTTTGTATCTTGAGGGCCATCCTAAGAGAGCTGAGCAAGATTCTCAGAGAATTAATACTGATGCACCTAGTCCTAGTAATAAAAATAAAAAGAAAACTGATAGGACTTTGCATGCTTCTAGTGAATCTGTTATAGATACACCTGAGAACCCAAATGATATTTCTATTTCTGATGCTGAGACACAATCTGGTGATGAACATGAACCTAGTGATAATGTTAATGATGATGTTCATGTTGATGCTCAACCTAGTGATGATAATGATGTGGAGATTGAACCTGCGGTTGATCTTGATAACCCACAATCTAAGATTAAACGTTATGATAAGAGAGACTTTGTTGCTAGGAAGCACGGTAAAGAAAGAGAACCATGGGTACAGAAACCCATGCCCTTTCCTCCTAAACCATCCAAGAAAAAGGATGATGAGGATTTTGAGCGCTTTGTTGAAATGCTTAGACCTGTCTTTTTGCGTATGCGTTTGACTAATATTCTGAAAATGTCCCCTTATGCCAAGTATATGGAAGATATTGTTACAAATAAAAGAAAGATACTGGAAGCTGAAATTTCCACCATGCTTGCTAATTACACTTTTAAGGGTGGAATACCAAAGAAACTAGGAGATCTAGGAGTACCAACTATACCATGCTCCATTAAAAGAAACTATGTTAAAACTGCTTTATGTGATCTGGGAGCCGGTGTTAGTGTTATGCCTTTCTCTTTATATCGTAGACTTGATTTGAATAAGTTGGCACCTACTGAAATCTCTTTGCAAATGGCTGATAAATCAACTGCTATACCCATCGGTATTTGTGAGGATGTGCCTGTTGCGGTTGCAAACGTTACTATCTGAACGGACTTTGTTATTCTTGATATTCCCGAGGACGACAGTATGTCGATCATCCTTGGTAGACCCTTTTTGAATACTGCAGGGGCTGTTATTTTACTCCCGCCTAGTAAAATTTTTGGTAGCCCCGCCATTTTACTCCCGCCTAGTAAAATTTTCAGTACCTGCGGCATTTCCACAAACACCACCTTGGACCCCCTCCACACACACACCCCAAATCCTTCACTCACCCCAAATCCCCCGCTCACACACATACACACCACCCCTCCCTCATTCGAAACCTAGCTAGGTCATCGCCGCCGCCGCCGCTGCCTCCATCGTAAACCTCTACTGGTCTGCCCGTGCAGTTTAACCACCGATATACATACCCTCGCCGCCCTGAGTTTCTTAGATGACGCCTGCGAAATGCCCCCTTTCCCACATATCCCCATCCCCACCCCCTCTCCAGAGCATCGCAGCCTAAGCCCGGCTGTGCTTCCCGGGGAGCTCGAGGAGCGAATGGCCCAAAAGAGCTTTACCGCGGCCTCTTCGCCTGACGTCGGCGAGGTGGCCACCGAGGAAGCTGACGACAATGACTGGACCTGGATGGAGCCTTTCAATCAACGGGCTAAAGTATTCTGGCATGTCGCGGTCACCGGCTATGACATCGAGGTCATCGACACCGACGGCTTGACGCGGGTTATGTCACAGGTTAAGTTGCCCACCCCCAACCCTTTGGGTTCGACAGTCGTCGATCTCATCGATGGCCCTACCGCTGATCTCCTGCGGCTCGTTATGAACAATTTGCCATCCTTCATCGCCATGGAGCCCCTTTTGTCATTTCTGAAGGACACGTTCTGCGACGCTGGCTTGGGATCCTCAGATGGCAAGACAGACCTCATCGACGGCGACCACGAGGAGGAGCCAATCTGTGACAAGTGAGGAAACCCATGATTTGTTTCTCGAACCCCTTTTGTAGTGAGAACTTGTCCAGTATTTATTGCTATATTTGGTTGTTTGCATTACGCCTTGCTTATTTCTATGGTTTATGGTTGTTCGGTTGTTTGTAGTTAGCATATGTCCAGTTTCAATTGCCATCTTTGTTTATTCGCAGTATGCCTTGTTTATTTCAGCTATTAACAGCGTGATGTTCTATATGTGGAAGTATGAACTGTGCTGTTCAATTTCATCAATACCAAATTTAACAATAGCTCTATGAATGACTATATTTGGTTGCTGTTAAGCATGTTGTACTCCCTCTGAATCTTTTTAGTTCGCATATAAGATTTGTCTAAAGTCAAGCCTTGTAAAGTTTGACCAACTTTATAGAACAAAATACCAACATTCACATTATGAAATAAATATCAGTACATGTGTCATGACTTAAATTTTCATATTGTATAACTTTAGCATGGTAGATGTTGATATTTTTTCATATAAATAAGGTCAAACTTTATGAAGTTTGACTTTAGACAATTCTTATATGCAGAGTAAAAAGGACCGGAGGGAGTATTTAACACGCCTTTCCATTTGATTTAACAATGGCACTGTTTGGATACCCTAACTTAGTTAGAGGTTAGAGTTAGTTTCTAGCTCATGACAGTTAAAAGGGAGAGAGAGAGATTGGTGGAATAGTTGATTGTATTGCTTGAGCCTCGTGGGCATATATATAGGAGTACATGGTCATCTTGGAGTACAAGTCAAGGTAGAATAAATCCTACGCTATCCTACGTTTCCTAAATAGCAATGATACTCAACAATGACTAACCCTGAACTAACTCTAGCCAAAGAGGTGTTTGGATGACAGTGTTAGATTGACAATAAATGCACTAGGAGAACTAGCCCCAATCAGCACCTCTTGGGTGGGATAGTTGTTTTGGGTGGGTTTGACGCAACTAGCTCAAACTAGCCCTCATGTTTGGATACTTTAGGGCTATTTGAGCCCAAACTAGCTCAAACTAACTCTAACCCATGGATCCAAACAGGGCCAATAAATAGTGTACTTAGACCTGCACAATACAAGTTTGAATGACTATGTTTGCTTGTTTTTAAATATTAGGCATGTTGCAGTTCATAACACACCTTTCCACTTCTTGTTTTTAAATATTAGGTTTTTAACAATTTTGTAACACCCCCAGTGGTTAACTACAGTGATCCCCTTTTGATTATGCCATGTCATCATGATTATCAGTGCCTAATCATCATTTGCATTCAGCTCCTAACTCAAGATTCAAATTAAAACTAAAGTGGAAAATAAAAGTTGTCCAAACCAGAAAACTAAAATGTGCATCATGTTGCAAATATTCCCAAAGCATTTATAAAAATGATTGCAACATTTAATGGATTTGGAAAAGGACTCAAACATCAAGGAACAGTAGCAAAACAGCACTATTTAATCCTTTTCAAGTTAAATAAAATCCAAATAAAAAGATATGGACACCAAACCAATTTCTAGCAGTGACTAATGTTGCACTGTGATTTATGGACCAGTTCTTATATTTTACAAAAGTCCATAAGTGGCCTAACAATTAGCAAAATAGAAAAGAAATAGAAAAAATGGAAAAACAGAACCCCCCCACTGGGCCGTGGCCCAGCTGGACCACCAGGCCGGCCCACCCCGCTCTCCCCTTATTCCCCCCGCCCGAACCCTAGCCCACCCCCACTCACCCCTCGCTCTCCTCTCCTCCCGCTCCCCCGATCTAGGAGGGATCGGGCGCGGCCCCGCCTCCCCGACGCCGCAACGCCGCCGCCCGTCTTCGCCGTCGCCGGACCCCGCCACCGCCGTCGCCGAACGCCTCCCCGTCCTCCTCCCCGTCGGCTCCACCGAGCCTCGCCACCCCTGCCTCGCCTCCCTCCTCGTGAGCACCCCCCGGCCTCCGCTACCGCCCTCCCCTGTCCCTTCGATGCCGTTCGCCGGGGCCGCGCGGTGGAGCCGCACTCCGGGCCACGCTCACCGCGCCCCTCTCCCTGTCGCTTGCGCCGGAGCCCGCCTCGCCGCTGCTTCACCCCGCCCCGCCTCGCCTGTGGCCCACGCCGCCGCTCGCCGTTCGACGGGCCCCGCGCCCGGCCGCCCCTGCCCCGCCCGCGCTCGCCTCCCGCCCGCGCGCGGCCCCGCGCACGCCGGCGCTCATCGCCGCCTCGCCCGCTCGCCGCTCCCGTGCGCCCGTATGCGCACCGGACATGTCTGGTGCCCGAACGGGCACAGCCCGGACATGTCCGGCTGTGCCACTGACCAGTGGGCCAGCCCTTGTTAAAACAAAAATAAAAAATAGATTTAATAAAATCAATAATTAGTAATTAATTAATTAGTTAATTAATTAATTTAATTAACTCTGATTAAGTTAACCTAAATAATTAGTTAGTTTAATTAAATAGTAATTAAATTAACTAAACCCTAATTAAACTAAACTGACACTGACAGGTGGGACCCACACATCAGTTTGACTAGGTCAACTCCACTGTTGATTGCTGACGTCATGCTGATGTCATGCTGACGTCAGCATACACTGTTTCAGATAATGTTGAATTTAAATAAATAATTAAATTCCAGAAAATCAATAAAACTTTGAAATATCATATAAAATAATCCGTAGCTCAGATCGAAAAACTTTGTACATGAAAGTTGCTCAGAATTTCGAGACAAATCCAAATGCGTGGTCCGTTCGTCTATCACACGTCCCTAGCTATCCGAACATAGAACCATTCCCCTCCGGTCATCTGTGTGACAAATGTCCGGAACCGGGAAAATATTCCCGGATGGATTCCCCCTTCCTCGGTGACGTGCAACCATACGTTAGGACACACCCGGCACTGCATATTGTCGTGCCGTACTTTGTGTTGCTCATGTTTGCTCTATATTTATACTGTTTCCTCCCCCTCTTCTCTCTCGTTAGACCCCGACACAGTTCCCGGTACCGACGTAGCTCCGGAGCCCGACGCCACCATTGTCGACCTTGCCCTTGCCGCCGAGCAACCAGGCAAGCACCCCCCTTTTGAGCATACCGATATCGCCCATTCTTTCTCTCTCGTGCTTGCATTAGATTTGCTGCTGCTACTGCTTTACCTATTCTGATGCATAGCCTGTTTATTGTAACCTGCTATTGAAACCTTACCTGCTTAACCTAAACTGTTTAGTCTAGGCTGGGTAGAGACCTATCAGTGACCCCCACTTGTCCCGACTGCCCCGCTGGATTATCAGAAGACCCGATCAACGGGATTGAAGACCAGACCCCGGCACCGCACATCACCCCCTTAGTTGTAACGACACTGCAGCATTGCTATCAAGTGCCGAGGGTGAAACCTCTTGTAGCACTTTTGATGTTAACTCTGTAGAGTAGCTATTCGGTCGTGGTCATCGAGGGTGATTCCTCCTTCACCGCTTCCGATAACGACGCCGTCGTACAACACCTCATGTGTGAACCCAGCGAGGGTGATTCCTCCGAGTTCACCTTGACGGATATATCGGGTAGGAATCCAACGAGGGTGATACCTCGGATCCCCCCCTGATGTTATGGACACACGGATACTTGGACTGTACCATTGTTACTTGGAAAGGCGGGTCGACCCTGAGGGGTACCCATGTGCGATGTGAAGACGGGTTGCCTGTATGGTGCCCGAGGATGAATACGAGGCGTGGCCGGGCATTCTTGGCCCTTGCCGCAAGTCCTCGAGACGGGGCGACGGGGTCACATCGATCGTGAGTCTCTGCTCGTTACCGCACCCCCAAGGTACTAACGGTTTGGATATGTGATCTGAGTGGGCCTCTGGCCCGATAGCACTAACCACCACATGGGCATAGTATGGGCGTTCTGCATCGTATGCATCAGCCGAAAGCTCTGTCAGACATCCAGTTTAGCATGGCGGCACGGACGGACCGGCACCTTCCTGTAGTGTTGGTCCCTGGCTTCACCGTGTGCGCAATGACCCGGAGTGCACATGGTGATGGCCAAGACCCCTGAGCGCTTAAGATGTAGACCGGCGGGGACCTATCTGCTGAGCTGTAGGTAGGGTTGCGGTGTGTCGTTTGGCCGAGGCCGGGCATGACCCGTAAAAGTGTGTCCGGCCGGAGTTAAGCGAGCGTGGTGGGTAAGTTGGTGCACCCCTGCAGGGAAGAACTAATCTATGCATAGCCGGATCCTCGGTAACGGACACTCGGAGTTGTATCCCGATTGATACAATTAGAATTTGATACTATGGCTCTGGGATTGCTTCTCACAGGGAGTCGAGAAGGGATCTCAGGATGAGGTTGATGACTGTATGGCTCTGGGATTGCTTTCTCGCAGGGAGTCGAGAAAGGATCTCTGGGTGAGGTTTAGACTTACCGATACTATTGCTTTATACGGTACTAATCTACACTCTTCTAATGCTGCAAGACCGCTGAAGATGCTAGTCTTCGATAGGACTAGGCCTTCTCTCTATTCTGGCATTTCTGCAGCCCAGTCCACATATACAGCCTCCCCTTGATAATGTTGCATATGTAGTGTAGATCCTTGCTTGCTGAGTACTTCGGATGAGTACTCACGGTTGCTTTGCTTTCTTTTCCCCCCATATCCTTTTTGATGCAACCAGTTGACGGAGCCCCTGAGACAGCTGCTCCAGCCGACGATCGCTACTACTACCCCGAGGGTGGATATTACTACGAGCTGGCCGACGACCAGGAGTAGGATCGGAGGGTCCCAAGCAGGAGGTCTACGCCTTTCGATCGTAGTGTTTTTCTTTTGCCCCGCCTTCTAAGGCCCTTTCTGTGTTTTCTTTTATATCTGTACTCAGATATCTGATGCATCCGCTGATGCTTGTACACAAGCTTATGTATTCGAGCCCTCGAGGCCCCTGGCTTGTAATATAAAGCTTGTATGACTTTATTTATGTTTTAGAGTTGTGTTGTGATATCTTCCCGTGAGTCCTTAGGCTTGATCGTGTGCATTTGCGTGTATGATTAGTGCACGATTAAGCCGGGGGCGTCACAAGTTGGTATCAGAGCCGACTGACTGTAGGAACCCCCTTCCAACTCCTTGGCCGAAGTTGAGTCTAGTGGTCCAAAAACTAATTTACTAACTTGGCTGTGTGGCTTACGGGCCCACGTCGCCACTTAGGTGGTATTAGGATCTTTTACTCCTCGACCTTTACTCTGGGGTTCTGATCTCTCTTCCTTTCGGGTTAAAACTTTACTAACTCCAACATTAGGTTCTCGTGATCACATCCACCCGGTGTTCTGAAATTTCCCCCCTTCCTTCAAGATTGCGGGCCAGGTTCTGCTTGCAGGATCCTTTTATCGAGGGCACCCTGTGTTGTCACTTGCAGATTCCTCGCCCCAGCAGTTTCTCCGACGTGGATGTAGCCTTTGCTATGTCACGTTGTTGTAATCCTCACCGCGTGCCTGCGCGTCGCCTAGTTTGTCTAGCTGCGAGCGTTCCCGTGCGCATACTATCCGTTTGAATCCGACTCTATGCATGGATTGGTATGTCTTTAACGACTACTATCATATATCTAATGCCCTTCTTGTTCATTACTCATCTTACATCGTGAATGGCCTCATACACATGCAGTTTTCCTTGCTAAACTGCCCCTGTTGATTTGGCAGGATGGCTGACGATCCTCCACCTCCACCCTGTATTGCCGAAATGATGCAGCAGTTTAAATTGAACCGTCAGGTTATGACCGGGATATTGGCTCAGTTCCCAAACCAGAATGCTCATCAACAGCCTACCCCAATAACTCTGCCGGAATTCGTGCGCCTCAATCCCTCCACTTTTCGCAGCTCGACTGATCTAATGGATGCTGATGATTGGCTCCGTGACATTGCCTTCCAGATGAAGTCGGCCAATGTTATCCCTGACAGCTATGTCACCTATGCGGCGTATCACCTGAGGGGATCAGCTGCTCAATGGTGGGAAAGCCACAAGGGTATGTTGCCTGCAGAGACTGTAACCACTTGGCAGGAATTTCAGTCAGCCTTTCGTGCACGGTACATTCCTCAAGGTCTGATGGACCAGGAAAAGCAGGAGTTCCGCAAACTCTCTTAGGGCAAAATGACTGTGGATGAATATCAGAGGAAATTTCTTGAATTATCCCGCTATGCTGAAGATGACGTCTGCACTGACGCACGCAAGCAGGAGAAATTCCGTGAAGGACTGCGTACTGATATAAACCTTGCACTTGCTGTCCATGATTGCACAGACTTCGCAACGCTTGTCAGCCGATCTTTCCAAGTTGAAACTGCTCTGACTAAGTACCAGGAGTCGCTCATGCGTACTCGTGATGTTGGTTCGTCTTCGGGTCAGCCTGTTCAGAAATGTCGAGTCTGGATCCCACATAATGTTCATCACCGACCTGCTCCAACACCAAGGCCGTCTTATGTTGCACCTCGTCTGCCTCCGCCGCCAAGACAACTAACGATTCAGGGTGGACAATCCAATGTTGAAGCTCCTCCCCATAATGATGGTTTATGCCGCAAGTGTGGACAGCCAGGGCACCGTGCTTTGAACTGTCATCAGGGTCAGCCTCATAATGCATCACGTCATCCTGTTGTTCGTAGGAAGGGCCATCGGACCCATCATTCCAGAAATCGTAATGCCAGACTACCTGCTAATCAGCTTGTTCATGTCAACCAAGTCAACATGGAAGAAGCCCGATAGGACCCCAAAATTGTGATGGGCACCCTTCTAGTAAATTCAATCCCAGCTTCAGTCCTCTTTGATTCTGGAGCATCGCACTCCTTCATGTCCGAAAGTTTTGCATGAAGCCATGATATACCTTTCGAGGAGATGTCCACTCCATTAGTAATCTAGTCACCTGGGGCTAGTTGGCAAACTACCATGGTAAGCCACGGTAACCACATTGTGATTGGAGAATTGATGTTACCCGTTTCTCTCATTGCTCTCAAGACCTCCAACATAGACATTATTCTGGGTATGGACTAGTTGAAGCCTCATAAAGCTTTGATTGACTGTGCCACTGAAACAGTCCGCATCACACACCATTCTGGCCAGACAGTCAAATACTCAGCCCGAATAGCTCAGGATGCTGAGACTCAAATATATGTTCTGAATGCATTGAATGCTTCACCTCTTTAAGGCATCGAGAACGTTCCAGTTGTTCGTGATTTTGAAGACGTCTTTCCAGAGGAACTTCCAGGAATACCCCCTGCTAGAGCTGTTGAGTTCATCATTGACTTGAAACCAGGCATTACTCCTATTACGACGCGACCTTATAAGATGCCTCCGCACCACCTTCTCAAACTTAAGGAAGAAATTGACACGTCACTTAAGAAGGGTTTCATCCGCCCCAGTTCCTCTGCTTGGGGAGCGCCTTCACTCTTCGTCAAGAAGAAGGATGGAACTAACCGATTGGTTCAGGATTACCGGCCCATTAACCAAGCCACAATTCAGAATAAATATCCGCTTCCTCGGATCAATGATTTGTATGATCAACTTGCTGGATCATCGGTGTTTTCTAAACTCGACTTGAGGTTGGGTTATCATCAGATCCATGTTCGTGAAGAGGATATTCCCAAGACTGCATTTGTTACTCGCTATGGCTCTTATGAGTACACTGTCATGTCATTTGTCTTAACAAATGCTCCAGCTACGTTTTCCCGCCTGTTGAATTATATCTTCATGGATTATCTCGACAAATTTGTCGTGGTTTATCTAGACGATATTCTGGTCTATTCTAAGAATAAAGAAGACCATGCTGAACACCTCCGTCTTGTACTGGAAAGGCTCCGAGAACACCAGTTGTATGCCAAATACTCCAAATGTGAATTCTGGCTTTCTGAAGTAACTTACCTTGGTCATGTGATTTCCAAGGATGGCATTGCTGTTAACCCAGAACGAGTTCAGGCTATTCTTGACTGGACTCCTCCGAAGAACGTCAAGCAAGTGAGAAGTTTTCTCGGCCTTGCAAGCTATTGCCGTCGATTTGTTGAGAACTTTTCCAAGATTGCTAAGCCCCTGACTGATCTTCTTCACAAGGGCGTTAAGTTTGAATGGACAGACAAATGTCAGGGAAGCTTTCAAACACTCAAGGACAAGCTAACGTCTGCCCCAGTACTTGCTCCTCCAGATTCTCGCAAAGACTTCATGATTTATTGTGACGCATCCCGTAGGATTAGGCTGTGTCCTAATGCAAGAGCGTAAAGTGATTGCTTATGGCTCTCGTCAGTTGCGCCCACATGAAGAGAATTATCCGGTACATGATCTAGAGCTAGCTGCTGTGATCTATGCATTGCAGTTGTGGCGACATTACCTTCTCGGTAATCGTTGCGAGATCTACACGGATCATAAAAGTCTGAAGTACTTGTTCATCCAGCCATCTCTAAACCTCCGTCAACAAAGATGGATGGAGGCCATTGCGGACTATGATTTAGGTATTTCTTATACCCTTGGCAAGGCTAACGTGATGGCTGATGCCTGAAGCCGCAAGTCCTATTGCGACAACCCCATGGTTAGGCGAGCTCAACCTCGTCTTTTTGAAGAACTGCGCGAGCTGAATCTGCTTATTGTTCCACAGGGTTCTCTTAATAACCTTGTGATACAACCAGATCTTGAGAAAGCTGTTAAGAATGCGCAAGCTAAAGATGCTGAAGTTGATCTGATGAAGAAAAATCTCCACCTTGAAAAGTACAGGGATTTCTCGCTGTTTGAAGATGGAACCTTGTATTTCAGAAACCGCATTGTGGTACCTCGCTTCAAGCTTATGACTGCTAAAGTTATGAAGGAGGCACATGATACCCCGCTGTCTATTCATCCGGGTAGCACCAAGATGTATCGTGATCTCCGTCAAAGGTACTGGTGGTCTAAAATGAAGCAGGACATTGCTCGATATGTTGCTGAATGTGATGTGTGTCGTCGCGTTAAAGCAGAACATCAGAAACCAGCTGGAATTCTGCAACCACTTCCTATTCCTTTATGGAAATGTTATAAGGTTCAGATGGATTTCATTACAGGACTTCCCAGGTCACAGAAGGGTCACGATGCTATTCTTGTCGTCGTCGACCAACTCTCCAAAGTTGCACACTTTCTGCCTGTCAAGGAGACGATCACTGCTAGTCAGTTAGCAGAGTTATATATCTCCAGAATTGTTTCACTACACGGCATTCCGAAAGAGATTAGTTCGGACCGTTGCGGTCTTTTCACCTCAAAGTTCTGGGAAAGTTTCCAGGAAGCCATGGGAACTCATATTACCTGGAGTTCAGCATATCACCCCCAATCCCAAGGCCAAGTCGAACGAGTAAATCAAGTGCTTGAAGACATGTTGTGAGCTTGTGTTATTTCTTTCGGCAAGAAGTGGGAAGAATCTCTTCCATATGCTGAGTTCTCTTATAACAACAGCTATCAAGCCAGCTTGAAGATGGCCCCCTTCGAAGTTCTATATGGACGTAAGTGTCGAACCCCTCTGAATTGGTCAGAAACTGGGGAACGACCGCTCGTGGGTCCGGATATTATTCAACACACCGAAGAACAAGTCTGTATCGTCTGTGAAAACCTCAAAGCGGCTCAGGACCTCCAGAAGAGCAACTATGATCGCAAACGATGGGGTTTCACTTATCAATCTGGTGATCAAGCTTATCTTCGTGTCACTCCTATGAAGGGCACTCACCGTTTTGGAATCAAGGGCAAGTTAGCTCCACGCTACATTGGTCCCTTCCCCATTGTTGCAAGACGTGGTCAGGTGGCATATAAATTGGAATTGCCGCCGCAATTCTCTCATATCCACGATGTCTTCCATGTGTCGCAACTTCGTAAATGCTTCAAGGAATCTCCGCACCGAGCAGTGGATCATGAGATGCTCGAATTGCATGCTGATCTTTCTTATAAGGAGCATCCGATCTGCATTCTCGATGAAGCTGAACGTCGGACCCGTCAAAAGGTTACCAAGTTCCTCAAAGTGCAGTGGTCAAATCATAATGAAGATGAAGCCACTTGGGAACGCGAGGATAATCTTCGTGCGGAATACCCCAAACTTTTTCCTTCTACCTCTTAATTCTCGAGACGAGAATTCTTGTTAGTGGAGGAGACTTGTAACACCCCCAGTGGTTAACTACAATAATCCCCTTTTGATTATGCCATGTCATCATGATTATCAGTGCCTAATCATCATTTGCATTCAGCTCCTAACTCAAGATTCAAATTAAAACTAAAGTGGAAAATAAAAGTTGTCCAAACCTGAAAACTAAAATGTGCATCATGTTGCAAATATTCCCAAAGCATTTATAAAAATGATTGCAACATTTAATGGAGTTGGAAAAGGACTCAAACATCAAGGAACAGCAGCAAAACAACACTATTTAATCCTTTTCAAGTTAAATAAAATCCAAATAAAAAGATATGGACACCAAACCAATTTCTAGCAGTGACTAATGTTGCACTGTGATTTATGGACCAGTTCTTATATTTTACAAAAGTCCATAAGTGGCCTAACAATTAGCAAAACGGAAAAAAAAGGAAAAACAGAACCCCCCCCCACCGGGCCGTGGCCCAGCTGGACCACCAGGCCGACCCACCCCGCTCTCCCCTTATTCCCCCCAAACCCTAGCCCACCCCCACTCACCCCCCTCGCTCTCCTCTCCTCCCTCTCACCCGATCCAGGAGGGATCGGGCGCGGCTTCGCCTCCCCGACGCCGCAACGCCGCCGCCCGTCTTCGCCGTCACCGGACCCCGCCACTGTCGTCGCCGAACGCCTCCCCGTCGTCCTCCCGGTCGGCTCCACCGAGCCTCGCCACCCCTGCCTCGCCTCCCCCCTCGTGAGCACCCCCCGGCCTCCGCTGCTGCCCTCCCCTCTCCCTTCGACGCCGTTCGTCGGGGCCGCGTGCCGGAGCCGCGCTCCGGGCCGCGCTCACCGCGCCTCTCTCCCTGTCGCTCGTGCTCGAGCCCGCCTCGCCGCTGCTTCACCCCGCCCCGCCTCGCCTGTGGCCCGCGTCGTCGCTCGCCGTTCGACGGGCCATCGCGCCCGGCCGCCCCTGCCCCGCTCGCGCTTGCCTACCGCCTGCGCGTGGCCCCGCGCACGCCGGCGCTCGTCGTCGCCTCGCCTGCTCGCCGCGCCCATGCACCCGTATGCGCACCGGACATGTCCGGCTGTGCCACTGACCAGTGGGCTAGCCCCTGTTAAAACGAAAAATAAAAAAATAGATTTAATAAAATCAATAATTAGTAATTAATTAATTAATTAGTTAATTAATTAAGTTAATTAACTCTGATTAAGTTAATCTAAATAATTAGTTAGTTTAATTAAACAGTAATTAAATTAACTAAACCCTAATTAAACTAAACTGACACTGACAGGTGGGACCCACACGTTAGTTTGACTTGGTCAACTCCACTGTTGACTGCTGACATCATACTGACGTCATGCTGACGTCAGCATACACTGTTTCGGATAATGTTGAATTTAAATAAATAATTAAATTCCAGAAAATCAATAAAACTTTGAAAAATCATATAAAATAATCCGTAGCTCAGATCGAAAAACTTTGTACATGAAAGTTGCTCAGAATTTTGAGACTAATCCGAATACGCTCTCCGTTCGTCCATCACACATCCCTAGCTATCCGAACATGGAACCGTTCCCCTCCGGTCATCTGTCTGACGAATGTCCGGAACTGGGAAAACATTCCCGGATGGATTCCCCCTTCCTCGGTGACGTGCAACCATACGTTAGGACACACCCGGCACTGCATATTGTCGTGCTGTACTTTGCGTTGCTCATGTTTGCTCCATATTTATACTGTTTCCTCACCCTCTTCTCTCTCGTTAGACCCCGACACAGTTCCTGGTACCGACGCAGCTCCGGAGCCCGACGCCACCATTGACGACCTTGCCCTTGCCGCCGAGCTACCAGGCAAGCACCCCCCTTTTGAGCATACCGATATCGCCCATTCTTTCTCTCTCATGCTTGCATTAGAATTGCTGCTGCTACTGCTTTACCTATTCTGATGCATAGCCTGTTTATTGTAACCTGCTATTGAAACCTTACCTGCTTAACCTAAACTGTTTAGTCTAGGCTGGGTAGAGACCTATCAGTGACCCCCACTTGTCCCGACTGCCCCGCTGGATTATCAGAAGACCCGATCAACGGGATTGAAGACCAGACCCCGGCACCGCACATCACCCCCTTAGTTGTAACGACACTTCAGCGTTGCTATCAAGTGCCGAGGGTGAAACCTCTTGTAGCACTTTTGATGTTAACTCTGTAGAGTAGCTATTCGGTCGTGGTCATCGAGGGTGATTCCTCCTTCATCGCTTCCGGTAACGACGCCGTCGTACAACACCTCATGTGTGAACCTAGAGAGGGTGATTCCTCCGAGTTCACCTTGACGGATATATCGGGTAGGAATCCAACGAGGGTGATACCTCGGATTCCCCCCTGATGTTATGGACACACGGATACTTGGACTGTACCATTGTTACTTGGAAAGGCGGGTCGACCCTGAGGGGTACCCGCGTGTGATGTGAAGACGGGTTGCCTTTATGGTGCCTGAGGATGAATATGAGGCGTGGCCGGGCATTCTTGGCCCTTGCCGCAAGTCCTCGAGATGGGGTGACGGGGTCACATCGATCGTGAGTCTCTGCTCGTTACCGCACCCCCAAGGTACTAACGGTTTGCATATGTGATCTGAGTGGGCCTCTGGCCCGATAGCACTAACCACCACGCGGGCATAGTATGGGCGTTCTGCATCATATGCATCAGCCGAAAGCTCTGTCAGACGTCCAGTTCAGCATGGCGGCATGGACGGACCGGCGCCTTCCTGTAGTGTTGGTGCCTGGCTTCACCGTGTGCGCAATGACCCGGAGTGCACAGGGCGATGGCCAAGACCCCTGAGCGCTTAGGATGTAGACCGGCGGGGACCTTCTGAGCTGTAGGTAGGGTTGCGGTGTGTCGTTTGGCCGAGGCCGGGCATGACCCGTAAAAGTGTGTCCGGCTGGAATTAAGCGAGCGTGGTGGGTAAGTTGGTGCACCCCTGCAGGGAAGAACTAATCTATGCATAGCCGGATCCTCGGTAACGGACACTCGGAGTTGTATCCTGATTGATACAATTAGAATTTGATACTATGGCTCTGGGATTGCTTCTCGCAGGGTGTCGAGAAGGGATCTCAGGATGAGGTTGATGACTGTATGGCTCTGGGATTGCTTTCTCGCAGGGAGTCGAGAAAGGATCTCTGGGTGAGGTTGAGACTTACCGATTCTATTGCTTTATACGGTACTAATCTACACTCTTCTAATGCTGCAAGACCGCTGAAGATGCTAGTCTTCGATAGGACTAGGCCTTCTCTCTATTCTGGCATTTCTGCAGCCCAGTCCACATATACAGCCTCCCCTTGATAATGTTGCATATGTAGTGTAGATCCTTGCTTGCTGAGTACTTCGGATGAGTACTCATGGTTGCTTTGCTTTCTTTTCCCCCATATCCCTTTTGATGCAACCAGTTGACGGAGCCCCTGAGACAGCTGCTCCAGCCGACGATCGCTACTACTACCCCGAGGGTGGATATTACTACGAGCTGGCCGACGACCAGGAGTAGGATCGGAGGGTCCCAGGCAGGGGGCCTACGCCTTTCGATCGTAGTGTTTTTCTTTTGCCCCGCCTTCTAAGGGCCTTAATGTGTTTTCTTTTATATCTGTACTAAGATATTTGATGCTTCCGCTGACGCTTGTACACAAGCTTATGTATTCGTGCCCTCGAGGCCCCTGGCTTGTAATATAAAGCTTGTATGACTTTATTTATGTTTTAGAGTTGTGTTGTGATATCTTCCCGTGAGTCCTTAGGCTTGATCGTGTGCATTTGCGTGTATGATTAGTGCACGATTAAGCCGGGGGCATCACAAATTTGGTCTTGCACATGTAGGTCCTGCTGTCAGAGGTTTTGACCCACTGTTTGACCCTTTTTGCCTATGTGGAAATGAGTTGTCCATGAATATCAGTCAAGTCAAGAAACTCAGAAAGATTGTTATGATAAAGACATTAGCGACAAAAAACAACAAGATCTTTGTCTGCACAATGAAGAAGACATCAGTTCACTACAGGATGGTACTAACTGCTATACCTTGTCTTTTTAATTCCTTTTGCCATTTCAAATCTAGAGAAGATATTTATGCATATCCTTGTTTTCAGGCCTTTCCAAAGCAGTTCACTGATGATTACCTCTCAAACCACCTGTATGGCCAGGAGACGAGGAAGTATTCATACAACACCCACGGTTCAATATTGAAGTGTTCCTAAAGAGGACAAAGGATGGACGGTCAATCATCCACATGCACTGGCCTAAAGTTGCAAAGACCTTCAACATCAATGAAGGCTCAATATTCGCCTTCCGCTTCAGAAGTTTTCCAGATGAGATTCATATGTCTATGTACCGTCTATGATGCTAATTTCCAGAGGTTATAGATGTTGCATGTGAAACTTGGTGCTAGTGCAGTTGTGT
Organism: Thinopyrum elongatum; assembly: GCA_011799875.1. Classification (NCBI taxonomy): domain Eukaryota; kingdom Viridiplantae; phylum Streptophyta; class Magnoliopsida; order Poales; family Poaceae; genus Thinopyrum; species Thinopyrum elongatum. Next base: position 288,658,351 of record CM022303.1, on the reverse strand, counting down.
AATGGGGTAGCTGAGTGCTGAAGCTATATGATGTTGTACTCTGATGTATTTCAATTATGAAATCCTGCTTCCTTAATATGAAAATGAAATATATTGTGTGCTTAATATAAAATGTCAATTATATTAATAAATGGATTATTAATAATAGGGCAATTAGCCTGCTAATGGCCAATTAGCCTGCTAATTGGATTTTCTATTGCAAACGGCTATTGAGAAAACATTGTGGGCGATGACCTCAGGCAATGCACACAGTTTCTAGGAATAAACCTTGTTGGATCAATGAACAATCACAGATGACATCCTCTTGAAAACTGTTTGCGTTAGGCCACCTTACGCAAACATTTACCACATAAAAAGTGTGTGTGATGGACAGCCTTTGCCACACAGTTTCTTCTACGCACCGTGTGTGATGCATTCAATAACGCAAACGATAAAATTGTTAATATCATGTACAATGGCAACGCTATCACAAACGATTTAATGAGGAAAATTGTGTGTGATGCACCTGCGAACAGAAACATTTTCCTTGGAGTGACTGTGTGGGATGTATATACGAACGGAAACGTACTTCTTGGATTAACTGTGTGGGATGTACATACTAACGGAAACGTATTCCTTGGATTGACTGTGTGGAATGTATATACAAACGGAAACGTTTAGCCGGGACTGACTATGTGGGATGTACTTACGACCAGAAACAATTTGGCCTGTATAATTGTATTTTTTTAGCACAACTGTACGTATTATCGTATTTGATTCTCGCCCGTCGCACACGACCTCATTTTGCCGAGCGTGTGTACCAGGAGGGCCTATCTCCGACGGTATCTGGGTCGTGTGGGAAGGACCCCCCTATCGCAGTCACTCACTAGGCGACGGTTCAAAACACCGTCCCAGAAAGGGGTTAAAAACTGTTTGTATAGCACCTCGCTGTACCAGTGGTTGTGCTTATAATATGCAAAACCCTAAGCTTGGGGATGCTAATTTTGATATGTCCACTACATATTGCAATGATCATGATTGGGGTGATTTTTCTTATGATCTTGAAAATTTATTTTAAGCCTCATGATGAATATGTTTGCAATAATGTTGAAAGTAGGTTTGGAAGAGTGTCAACTCTAGGTAATAATGATCCCACTACTTTGGAGAATGATCAATCTTATGAAATTTTTGATAAAAGTGGGCTTGGAGAGGTCATGACTTTATTTGGTGATAATCCCACTATTTTGGAAGAGTGTCAACTTTGCATGCATGAGCATCATGTAGAGAAAATTTTATGGGATAGCTATATTGTTGAATTTGATTATTAACATGTAATTATTATGAGATAGGAAAATATGGTTGTAGAAATTTTCATGTTACTAAATTACCTCTCGTTATGTTGAGATTGCTATTGTTTCTTTCTTCTTCCTCGCATATGCTAGTTATTGCTTGTCTTGATAATTTGTTTTCCTATAAAATGCCTATGCATAGGAAGTATGTTAGACTTAGATGTGATTTTCACATGCTACATGATGCTCTCTTCGTGTTCCAATTGATATCTTTCATGTGAGCATCATTAAAATTATCAACGCCTAGCTAAAAGGCTTTAAAGAAAAGCGCTTGTTGGGAGACGACCCAATATTTTTCTTTTCTGTTTTTATGAAATTACACATTACTACCTCTGTAGTAATTGTGTTTTGGTGTTTTAATTAGTGTTTGATCCAAGTAAGACCTTTGGGATGGCTTACGGTGATAGTTGATTTGATCTTGCTAAAAAACAAAAACTTTTGTGTCTAGTAACAGAATTGTTTAAATTCACTGGAGCGTGGAAAAACCATGAATGTTTTACACAAGATTGATATAAAAATTTCCTATGTTTTCCTAATTTTTAAGAATTTTTGGAGTTGCAGAAATATTAGAACAATTCAGATCTTCTAAGACTGTTCTGTTTTTGACAGATTCTGTCTTCTATGTGTTGTTTGCTTATTTTGATGAATCTATGGGTAGTATCGGGGGGTATGAACCATGGAGAAGTTGGAATATAGTAGATATTACACCAATATAAATAAAAAATGAGTTTACAATAGTACCAAAAAGTGGTAATTTATTTTCTTATACTAACGGATCTCATGAGTTTTTCGTTGAGTTTTGTGTTGTGAAGTTTTCAAGTTTTGGGTAAAGATTTGATGGACTATGGAATAAGGAGTGGCAAGAGCCTAAGCTTGGGGATGCCCAAGGCACCCCAAGGTAATATTCAAGGACAACCAAGCATCTAAGCTTGGGGATGCCCCGGATGGCATCCCCTCTTTCGTCTTCGTCTATTGGTAAATTTACTTAAGGCTATTTTTTATTCACCACATGATATGTGTTTTGCTTGGAGCGTCTTGTATGATATGAGTCTTTTCTTTTTAGTTTGCCACAATCATCCTTGCTGTACACACCTTTTCAGAGGGACACACACGAATCATGAATTTATTAGAATACTCGATGTGCTTCACTTATATCTTTTGAGCTAGGCAATTTTGCTCTAGTGCTTCACTTATATCTTTTTAGAGCACGGCGGTGGCTTTATTTTATAGAAATTGTTGAACTCTCATGCTTCACTTATATTATTTTGAGAGTCTCTCTAAACAGCATGGTAATTTACATAGGTTATGAATTTAGTCCTAAAATGATGGGCATCCAAGAGGGATATAATAAAAACTTTCATATAAAGAGCATTGAATACTATGAGAAGTTTGATTCCTTATGATTTTTTTGAGATATAAAGATGGTGATATTAGAGTCATGCTAGTGAGTAATTGTGGATTGGTAGAAATACTTGTGTCAAAGTTTGTGATTCCCGTAGCATGCACATATGGTGAACCGTTATGTGATGAAGTCGGAGCATGATTTATTTATAGATTGTCTTCCTTATGAGTGGCAGTCGGGGATGAGCGATGGTCTTTTCCTACCAATCTATCCCCCTAGGAGCATGCGTGTAGTACTTTGTTTCGATAGCTAATAGACTTTTGCAATAAGTATGTGAGTTCTTTATGACTAATGTTGAGTCCATGGATTATACGCACTCTCACCCTTCCACCATTGCTAGCCTCTCTAGTACCGCGCAACTTTCGCCGATGCACTACACCCACTATATACCCTTCCTCAAAACAGCCACCATACCTACCTATTATGGCATTTCCATAGCCAATCTGAGATATATTGCCATGCAACTTCCACCGTTTCGTTCATTATGACACGCATCATCATTGTCATATTGCTTTGCATGATCATAAGATAGCTAGCATGATGTTTTCATGGTTTGTTCCTTTTTTTGATGTCATTGCTATGCTAGGTCGTTGCACATCCCAGTACACCACCGGAGGCATTCATATAGTGTCATATTTTTGTTCTAAGTATCGAGTTGTAATTCTTGAGTTGTAAGTAAATAAAAGTGTGATGATCATCATTATTAGAGCATTGTCCCATGTGAGGAAAGGATGATGGAAGCTATGATTCCCTCACAAGTTGGGATGAGTCTCTAGAATTTACAAAAATAAAAGAGGCCAAAAGAAGCCCAAATAAAAAAAATGAGAGAAAAGAGAGAAGGGGCAATGCTACTATCCTTTTACCACACTTATGCTTCAAAGTAGCACCATGATCTTCATGATAGAGAGTCTCCTATGTTGTCACATTCATATACTAGTGGGAATTTTTCATTATAGATGGCTTGTATATTCCAATGATGGGTTTCGTCAAATTGCCCTAGGTCTTCGTGAGCAAGCAAGTTGGATGCACACCCACTTAGTTTCTTTTTGAGCTTTCATAAACCTATAGCTCTAGTGCATCCGTTGCATGGCAATCCCTACTCACTCACATTAATATCTATTGATGGGCATCTCCATAGCCCGTTGATATGCCTAGTTGATGTGAGACTATCTCCTTCTTTTTGTCTTCTCCACAACCACCATATTCTATTCCACCTATAGTGTTATATCCATGGCTCACGCTCATGTATTGCGTGAAAGTTGAAAAAGTTTGAGAACATTAAAAGTATGAAACAATTGCTTGGCTTGTCATCGGGGTTGTGCATGATTTGATACTTTGTGTGATGAAGATGGAGCATAGCCAGACTATATGATTTTGTAGGGATAACTTTCTTTGGCCATGTTATTTTGAGAAGACATGATTGCTTTATTAGTATGCTTGAAGTATTATTGTTTTTATGTCAATATTAGACTTTTGTTTTTAATCTTATGGATCTGAATATTCATGCCACAATAAAGAAAATTACATGGATAAATATGTTAGGTAGCATTCCACATCAAAATTCTGTTTTTATCATTTACCTACTCGAGGATGAGCAGGAATTAAGCTTGGGGATGCTTGATACGTCTCCAACGTATCTATAATTTTTTGATTGTTCCATGCTATTATATTATCTATTTTGGATGTTTTATATGCATTAATATGCTATTTTATATTATTTTAGGGACTAAATTATTAACCTAGAGCCCAGTGCCAGTTTCTGTTTTTCCTTGTTTTTGAGTTTTACAGAAAAGGAATATCAAATGGGGTCCAAACAGAATAAAACTTTCGCGATGATTTTTCTTGGACCAGAAGACAGCCAGCAGACTTGGAGATGAAGTCAGAGGAGTCCCGAGGAGGCCACAAGCTAGGGGGCGCGCCCTGAGGGCTTGTGGGCCCCTCGGAGCTCCCCTAACCCTAATTCTTCCTCTATATATTCCCAAATATTCCCAAACGACCAGAAGTGTACACCAAAAAACTTTTCCGCCGCCGTAACCTTCTGTACCCGTGAGATCCCATCTTGGGGCCTTTTCCGGCATCCTGCCGGAGGGGGATTCGATCATGGAGGGTTTCTACATCAACTCTATTTCCCTTCCGATGAAGCGTGAGTAGTTTACCTCAGACCTACGGGTCCATAGCTAGTAGCTAGATGGCTTCTTTTCTCTCTTTGATTCTCAATACCATGTTCTCCTCGATGTTCTTGGAGATCTATTCGATGTAATATTCTTTTGCGGTGTGTTTGTCGAGATCAGATGAATTTTTGATTTATGATCAGTTTATCTATGAATATTATTTGAATCTTCTCTGAATACTTATATGCATGATTTGATATCTTTGTATTTCTCTTCGAATTATCGGTTTGGTTTGGCCACTAGATTGGTTCTTCTTGCAATGGGAGAGGTGCTTAGTTTTGGGTTCAATCTTGCGGTGTCCTCACCCAGTGACAAAGTAGGGGTAGCGAGGCACGTATTTGTATTGTTGCCATCAAGGGTAAAAAGATGGGGTTTTCATCATATTGCTTGAGTTTATCCCTCTACATCATGTCATCTTACTTAAGGCGTTACTCCGTTTTTATGAACTTAATACTCTAGATGCATCCTAGATAGTGGTCGATGTGTGGAGTAATAGTAGTAGATGCAGAATAGTTTAGGTCTACTTGACACGGACGTGATGCCTATATGCATAATCATTGCCTTGGATATCATCATAACTTTGTGCTTTTCTCTCAATTGCTCGACAGTAATTTGTTCACCCATCGTATTATTTGCCTTCAAGAGAGAAGCCTCTAGTGAAACCTATGGCCCCCGGGTCTATTTTCCATCATATATTTTTAGATCTATAAACCAAAAAACCCAAAAATACCTTGCTACAATTTATTTACTTTTATTTTATTTTACGTTTGAGTAAGCTTTTATATCTATCTCTATCAGATCTCACCTTTACAAGTGACCGTGAAGGGATTGACAACCCCTTTATCGTGTTGGGTGCAAGTGTTTGATTGTTTGTGCAGGTGCATAAATTGGAGACTTGCGTGTATCTCCTACTGGATTGATACCTTGGTTCTTAACTGAGGGAAATAGTTATCTCTACTTTGCTGCATCACCCTTTCCTCTTCAAGGGAAAAACCAACGCAAGCTCAAGAAGTAGCAGGGGGCACATGCATGAAGACTACTCGATTGTCATCTAGGTCAAGCCGGCTATGTTCATTAGGACACCTAATGATTGACCCCTTTTCTACAAGTTTGTCTTTAATTTGAGCTTTGATCCTCGTCTAGTTTGTCCATCGGGACATAGTCCACGGAGCTCCAGCGTAGATTCATGTTGTCTCCTTGGGGCAGTGAGGTTATGGTTTCTTGTCATGTCACATTTTTTGTGTTATGTTAATCCGGTGCTTCAGATCAAAATGACGACAACTACACCTCCAGGGCACGTGCATGAAGACTTCTCGACAGTCATTGACGAGGTCAAGCCGGCTCCGGTAGAATAGCATCGATAGCAACGCGTCGATGACTCATTCTGACTGCAGTTGGTTGTTTGGTGGTCTTCGAATATCGATGTATTTTTCATCAAAGGTGCTTTGTACCACCGGCGAACACTCATAATAGACCCGGTCATTAAAAAAGGGCTGCATATAGTTTATGTCCAAAAGCAGAACAAAGATTGATGTCCCTTTACATTTTTTGCAAATGCCAAGATCATGAATTTTCAAAATTTTGATTTCACTTTCTATTGAAAACAAATACATTTCAAGCTGTAGCTAGCTATTTGAAATGTAAATTATGCATGTTTTATATGTATAACGTGGTAATCAAACAAAATGAGTTCGGGCTTGTTCATTCTATATTTTTACCCATGATAATTTGGCCCGTGTGATTGTTCAATTAATCGAGGGCCGGTGACCAGAAGTGAACAATACAAAGTACGACCTGACACGTATGCCATTTGAAACGATTGTTTTTATGGAGAGAACAAAGAAAACTACTCCACTATATAGCCAGGAGCCTCCGCGCTTGCTTGCTAGTGTTGCTCTCTTCACACACTCTCGTCCTCTCCAGATCTAAACACGACGTTGGCCACTCTCTCTCTGCTCACCGCTGGTCACAGATCCGGCCGGATCCCCTCCGTCGTGGAAGGTGAGAAGGTGCAATGGTCACATGGTCGTCCTTGGCGATGGCTCTGACCCACTGCTGGCGCATCCCGATCAGTGTGCCTTGTCGTTCTCTCCCACGTAGTGCCGGCTAGGGAGGGCCTCCGACCCCTTCTTCCTCGCTGCCGTAGTGCGGGCAGATCCGGCCTCCTGCTGCCCACCTAGCGACATCCCGGCGACCCTTAGGTATAACTTCCTTCGAAATCGGCCTTGCTCTATTGCTCCAGCTCCTAACATCGCTGCATTTGTATCTTTACTACTTCTCAGGCCCCTCATAGATAGGATCGATCGGCAGTTCGAAAGCCACCTAAATTTTTACTGTTAAGAGGTAAAACTACTTCATGCAGTCGAATCTAGTAGTACTACTTCATGCAGTCGAATCTAGTACTACTTGGTTCAAACAGGGAAGAAAGGGGGTGGGGGTGGGGGAGATTTGTTACCTGAATCTGGGACTTGGTCGAAAGAGGAAATAATGGGGGTGAAAAGTAGCAGAGACTGGCTATCCAACTGGTCCCTTGGTCTAATAGGGAAATAAAGGGAAACACAGTACAAACTCAATATCAACCGACCTATTGGTTGAAAAGGGAAAGAAAGTGGGGACTGGGGGACAAGTCAATAGAGTATGTCCAGCACTAGATTTGCTGGCCTCACACAGTAAAAGGTGGCTATACCGAACAAAAATGGGACCAACCCAGATATCCTGTTTGGATGTTTGTTGCCCCGAGCCCCTCTTATGTAATGCCACTGGTAAAATGTAGCAGTCCCACTATTAAAGTAAGGACACATTAAAACATTGTTGTTTTAAATGTAATGCCTCCAGTAATATGAATCATGGCACTGTTTTTCATGTCCTGCTAAATTTCCCATTAAGATAAGTTGCTTATTTTCGTTAGAAATGCAACTGTCCTGGTCTGCCTAGTCTCCCGTGCCCAAATACCAACCCTTTAGCAGCTGTTAATGTAATGTTGCTGGTAAAATGAAGCAATGACACCATTAAACTAATGTCGTATTTAACGTTTGTCATAGTTAATCCTAATGCCCACACTAATATCTAGCAATGCTGCTTCTTTAGAAATTGCTTCTGTCCTTGTAGGATCGCCATTCAGATAAGGAACATGTTTATTTTCATTTGATGTTTGTTTCATCACTTGTTAGTCACCCTTCTTTCCACCTTTTTGTGCAAACAGAGATATACATTTCATGCTTGATCTTAGTTGAACTGCACAAAATGATATCTAAATTATAGTTGAAGATTCCACGAGCTTCAGGACCAACCTTGATGTTGTTCAATTTTATTGCAACTAATGAAGAAGAAGTTGCTAGCTCATGGGTCCAAGTACTTGATAACTGCATGATGCAAACATTGCTTCATTTTAGGTGAACTGCACAAAAAGGTCCAATGAATTGAATCATCCATGTTGGTGATTGGCAGCATCCCTTCTACGATGGCGTTGACTGCAAATATGGTTCCCATCACGAGGTATGTTCCTTTTTGGTCCGACCGTTTGCCAAAGATCCTGCATGTTGACTCTGCTCTTGTGCTACTGTTTTGGCACTGCCATGATAAAGTAGTAATGTTATTATTTTGCACCTTAATCTAGTGGCACTATTAATTTGAGGCAATGTTTTGGCACTGCTAGTGCCACTGATTTTTTTTTATCAAAAGAGGGGGTTTCCTCCGATTTCATTAAAGAAACCCAACCATAGAGAACCATTATCTGACAACATCTCAGTCTAAACGGGCAATTATGCAACTACTACTAGAACAAACTGACTACTAGCAGGAGACAAGTTCGCCACATAAGCTAGGCAGGTAGGGGGACGCAGCCCCAGCTCAACCAAGTTTGGATTACAACCCAAAAGCTACCACGGAAACATCAGGGGGAATATAGGGACTGAAAGAGCCAACTTCAGCATCCCAGTCTAAGCACCCCTGGCTTCCATCCTTGCGACGCACGGTACACCTCACTTGCCACCTGCTCGACCCTAGTGCCACTAATAAAATGAAGTAATAATACAGTTAAAATAGAGCTACTGTCCTCTCTATCATTTCATTTCCAATGTAGATAAAGAAAGTGCTTCCCTTTGTTAGTATATGTTTCATCAACTAGTCCCATTGTTAATGTTTAAGTGTTTCTGCAAACTAGGGTGCTTAATTTTTGTTGAACTGCACAAAAATAGAGATTGGAATGTCTCAAGGACCCTCCTTGTACTACCGCTATACACTGATGTTCATCACTTACAGAAGGTGTATCGGGGAGAATTGGGTCGATTTCCAATATGAGGCCTACCGTATGAGGCGTTGCAGTGCCCATCTCGCCCTCGCAGCATGGCATACTATGGTACTATTGTATTTTTTTATTAAATGTATTGTATCGCAATCTTTTCCCATTAAGAAAATGAAGTTTCTTCTATTTATTAGTTTATGTTTCATTAACTAGTGCCACTATAATGTAATCACGCTTTTTCATTATCTGCGCAAACATGGTTATTCAGCTATATTTTGGTGCAATTGCACAAATGTACGGATGGAACCAGCTATGCAGAGTGCGAGGTGCCAATATCTAACATAAACATGGCTTGGAAAAGCACATATGCTTGGATGGTTCCTCAAGTTCTTGCCGACCTGCTGCAGAATATTTTAATCTGCCGGTGTTTGGCTTACACCTTACATGTTTTTTTTGAGGGGACACTTTACTTGTTTCAGTGTTGCAGCAAATCCTCTAATCAAATAGGAGTAGCTTATATTGGCACTTTTCTAGGGAGTACTCTTTTCTGAAAGAAGCACCAATCGATTTTTGTTTATTTGTACACATTCTCACAACTTTGTTTTAGTTCCAGAGCTATTTTAGGGTGATTGGCGTAGTACTCGGAGACTTGGAGTACTACCCAGTACTTACCCGTATGATTTTCATTAGCCATCAAACTGATTGTAAGCATGAGCAGATGGAAGATTAGGTTAGTGGAAGCTTACCTTAAACCCTATCGCCACCGTTGAAATGAGGCGAGCGGTGAGGGAACCATGGAGAACGGCGGGGAAGCGACGTCGCACCATCCGACCTCCTCTTGTGGTGGGAGAACGAATACTCCTGTGGCTCCAGCTGGCACTGCACCCTCAAAAATGGCACACCATACTCGATAATGGATTCGCTATCCTCTGGATGCTCAACCTTTGATCTGTACGCCCACCACCTCCGCCTAACTTTCACCTTGGGCAAATCTGTCTGCTCCATCGCCCAAAGGAGATACTCGATGAACTCGAAGGACTGCGGCATGACTGCCGCCAGGGATTACATCACCACCGCCTCACTCTTTCTCATACATTGCCACATGGTTTTCACCATCCTAGAAATCTCCCACTCATTGTCAAACCAAGAAGGATCTCCTTCAACCTGGCTAACTTCGCCTGGTCGCCGCCGGCGATCTGGCCGATTCGCTGCTGCATCCTCTCCATAGATGTGCTTCTGAGAGGTCTGGTGCTGGCTTTGGAAGATGAGAGGAGAGACGGTGGTCTTGCAATGGAGAAGAGGGAGAGGCGAGACTGTGGTCTTGCAATGGAGAAGATGGAGAGGAGAGGGGGTGATTTTGCAATGGAGAAGAGGGAGAGGAGCGTGCGGCAGCGATTTAGGATTGGATGAGAGGCCCGGCGCACTGTGACTGGATCAAAATCAAAATCAATTTACCCTTCAATTAAGAACCGACCCCACATTAACTAGTCCACCTTGTATTCTGGGTCATATTTTGACCATGATTTTAACAAATAAAATATATGTTGTACATTGCAAAAATAATATAATTTGAAAGTACATTCAGATACGAACCAAACGATATAGTTTTTGATGACATGCATTCACATTTTGCTTGTCAAATATAGTACGTGGTCAAACTTTGACCCAAAATACGCAAAACAAAAAAATACTTCCAAGACCACCGCTGCTCCTCTCCTCTTCCATTTCAAAACCACCACCACTCCTCTCCTGTTCCAATCCAAAACCACCGCCGCTCCTCTGCTCTTTCATTTCAAAGCCACCGCCGCTCCTCTCTTGTTCCAATCCAAAACCAGCGCCGCTCCTCTTCCATTCAAAAACCACCGCCGGTGAGTGAAGGTGCTGTAGAGAAGTAGATTAATGGAGGAGTACAACCAATACATGAGGATCGCAGACAGCGACCCTGTGAAGCTAGCCAGGATGTTGGAGATACAGTCTTGGTTTAACAACCCAGGGCAAGTAGCGACGACATCGACAATAATGTCCAAATATCTGGAACAGAGCGAAATGGCGGCAATACTCCCGGAGGGAGTCGCGCGAGAGTACGTAGAGCTACTTGATACGTCTCCATCGTATCTACTTTTCCTAACGCTTTTGCTCTTGTTTTGGACTCTAATTTGCATGATTTGAATGAAACTAACCCGGACTGACGTTGTTTTCAGGAGAACTACCATGGTGTTGTTTTTGTGCAGAAATAAAAGTTCTTGGAATGGAACGGAACTTTTTGGAGAATTATTTTACAATAAAATAAAAATAATGGAGCCAAGAACCACCGGAGGGGGGGGGGCCCTGGTTGGGCACAAGACACCAGGGCGCCCCCCCTCTGGTGCGCCCTGGTGGGTTCTCCCCACCTCGTGCCCCCGTAGACCCTAATTCCGACGCTATAAGATCCTATTTTCAGAGAAAAAAATCAGGGAGATAGTTTCATCGTGTTTCACGATATGGAGCCACCGCCACCTCTTCTTCTTCATCGGGATGCCAGATCTAGATCCCGTTCGGGGCTCCAGAGAGGGGAATCTTCGGTCTTCGTCATCACCAACCCTTCTTCATCACCAATTCCATGATGCTCCCCACCAAGAGTGAGTAATTCCTTCATAGGCTCGCTGGTCGGTGAGGAGTTGGATGAGATTCATCATGTAATCGAGTTAGTTTTGTTAGGGCTTGATCCCTAGTATCCACTATGTTCTGAGATTGATGTTGTTATGACTTTGCCATGCTTAATGCTTGTCACTAGGGCCTGAGTGCCATGATTTCAGATCTGAACCATTTATGTTTTCACCATTATATCTATGTTCTAGATCCGATCTTGCAAGTCATATTCACCTATTACGTGTCATGATCCGTAAACCCCAATGTGACAGTAATTGGGATACTTTCCGGTGATGACCGTAGTTTGAGGAGTTCATGTATTCACTATGTGTTAATGCTTTGTTCTGGTTCTCTATTAAAAGGAGGCCTTAATATCCCTTAGTTTCCTTATGGATCCCGCTGCCATGGGAGGGTACGACAAAAGATGTCATGCAAGTTCTTTTCATAAGCACGTATGACTATTTATGGAATACATGCCTACATTATATTTCTGAAGTGGAGCTAGTTTTGTATCGCCCTAGGTTATGACTATTATATGATGAATATCATCCAACGAATTCACCGATCCAATGCCTACGAATTTTCCCCATATTGTTCTTGCTAAGTTACTACTGCTGCTGCTACTGTTACATTTGCTACAAAATCATTGCTACCACTGTTACCGTTACTGCTACTATTACCACTGCTATCAAAACTATCATACTATTGTGCTACTGATCACTTTGATGCAGATATTTAATCTCCAGGTGTGGTTGAATTGACAATTCAGCTGCTAATACTTACAAATATTCTTTGGCTCCCCTTGTGTAAAATTTATAAATTTGGGTTGAATACTCTAACCTCGAAAACTGTTGCGATCCCCTATACTTGTGGGTTATCAAGACCTTTTTCTGGCGCCGTTGCCGGGGAGCATAGCTATATTTGTTGAGTCACTTGGGATTATTATCTATTTATCATTATGAAGAATCTGAAGGATACAAAAACCAAGATCGTTCCCTCTAGGATGAGGGGAGGTAAGGAACTGCCATCATACTCTGCACTTGATTCACCTTCTGTTTTGAGTAGATTTGCAACACCACCACATGCTATTAATCCTGATATGTCACAAGTTATTGATGATGCTAGTACCTTGCTTGATGATAATAGCCACTAGGTGAATTTCTTGATGAACAACTTGCTAGAGCTAAAGATATCGAGAATGCTGAAACTGATGAAATTATTGAAACTGATGAAGTACTTGAAACTGAAAATCTTGAAACACCTATTAGACCTAGCTCTCCTAGATATGAATTGCCTAGGATACCTGAAGGTTATGTTATAGATGAGGAGGTAGCTAGAGATTTTCTTGCCTGCAATGATAGAGATGATCTTAAGAAATTGCTAGGCAAACTGAAAGAAAAATCTTTGAATGCTAGAATGAAATGTGATCCTAAGTTTGCTACTTCACGTATCTTTGTTACCGATAAGGATTATGAATTCTCTATCGACCCAGAGTTAATTACTTTGGTTGAATCTAATCCTTTTCATGGCTATGAAACTGAAACTGTTGTGGCACATCTTACCAAATTAAATGATATAGCCACCCTATTTGCTCATGATGAGAAGATTCGCTACTATTATATTCTCAAATTATTTCTGTTCTCATTAAAGGGTGATGCTAAGATATGGTGCAATACTCTTGCTGCTGGTTGTGTGCATAGTCCCCAGGATATGATTTATTACTTCTCTGAAAAGTATTTTCTTGCTCATAAGAAACAAGCTGCTTTACAGGAAATATTTAATTTTGTGCAAATTGAAGAAGAGAGTCTCCCATAAGCTTGGGGGAGGCTTCTCCAATTGCCTAATGCATTGCCTGATCACCCTCTTAAGAAAAATGAAATACTTGATATCTTCTATAATGGACTAACTGATGCTTATAGGGACTTCCTAGATAGTTGTGCTAGTTGTGTTGTCAGGGAACGAACTGTTGAACAAGCTGAGGAATTGTTGAATAATATATTGAAAAATTATGATGATTGGACTCTTCCTGAATCACCGCCTAAGCCCACTCCGAAGAAGAGGGGTATCTTATACCTAAGTCCTGAAGATATGCAAGAGGCAAAGAAAAGTATGAAGGAAAAAGGTATTAAAGCAGAGGATGTTAAAAATTTACCTCATATTGAAGAAATACATGGACTTGACACACCACCACCAAAGCTGGTAGAGGTAAACTCTTTAATGAAATTTAATGAAAGTGACATCCCTTACAATAAACATCCTAGTCAATGCCTTTATGAGTTTGATAACTTCATTAGAAAACAAGACCACTTTAATGAAAATGTTATGAAACAATTGAAATATAACTCTAATATGATTGCTCGCTTGAGTGACTAGTTATTTAGAATTACTAATGATGTAAGAGGTGTAGGAAAACATGCTTCTATGGTTCAAACTCAACTAGAACAAGTTGCTAAATCTCAAAGAGAGTTGCTTAGTGAAATGAATAATAATATGAATGACTTTGCTGTTAGAGTAGCAACTAGAGGAGGTAAAATGACTCAGGAACCACTTCATCCTTAGGGACACCCTAAAATAATTGAACAAGACTCTCAAAGAATTAACACTGATGCACCTAGTCCTTCTAAAAAGAAGAAAAATAAAAATGATAGGACTTTGCATACCTCTAGTGAACCTGAAGTAGAAAAACCTCCTGATAATAATAATGATGTTTCTATTTCTGATGCTGAAACTCAATCTGGTAATGAACTTTCATCTAGTGATAATGAAAAAGATAATGATGATGTTCATGAAGAGACTCAACCAGACAATGATAAACAACCAGATAATGATGTTGAAATAGAACCAGCTGTTGATCTTGATAACCCACAACCTAAAAATAAAAGATATGATAAAAGTGACTTTGTTGCTAGAAAACATGGAAGAGAAAGAGAACCATGGGTTAAAAAACCCATGCCCTTTCCACCTAAATCAACTAAGAAAAAGATGATGAAGAATTTGAACGCTTTGCTGAAATGCTTAGGCCAGTCTTTTTGCGCACTCGCTTGACTGATATTTTAAAGATGCCCCCTTATGCAAAATACATGAAAGACATCATCACTAATAAGATAAAGATACCAGAAACTGAAATCTCCACCATGCTTGCTAATTATTCTTTTAAGGATGGAGTACCTAAAAAACTTGGAGATCCAGGAATACCAACTATACCTTGCTCCATCAAAAGAAATTATGTTAAAACCGCTTTGTGTGATTTAGGAGCTGGTGTTAGTGTTATGCCTTTCTCCTATATAAAACACTTGATTTGAATAAACTCACACCTACTAAAATATCTTTGCAAATGGCTGACAAATCAACTGCCATACCTATCGGTATTTGTGAGGATGTGCCCGTTGTTGTTGCAAATGCTACTATCTTAACTTACTTTGTTATACTTGAGATACCCGAGGACGACAACATGCCGATTATCCTTGGTAGACCCTTTTTGAATAATGCAGGGGCTGTTATTGATTGCAATAAAAGCAAGGTCACTTTTCATATCAATGGTAATGAACATACGGTGCACTTTCTGAAGAAACAATTCCAAGTGAATGGTATTAATGTTATTGAAAAATCTCCGACACTCACTACTGGAAGTTTTCAACTACCTCTACCTACTGCCAAAAAGAAATATGAAATGCTTATTGTTGGCGACATGCATATCCCCGTTGAGGTAACTTAGTGTTTTACGAAAGTTCTTCGGTTTCATGCTAATCGAAGGTGGTTGTTAATAAGACTTGATCAACCTTATTAATGGATCATTTTTTAGAGGTATGAAGTTGATGAATTTAGTAAGCACAACCTTCTGCTCCCAACTTTTGTTTTATGTTTTTCTTAGTTAAATAAAATAAAATGCCATGTTTTGTCTGTTTTCTGAATTTCCCGTGCAATAAAAAATGACCCAAAAATAGAAGTTCTCAGAAAGCCTTGAAAATTTAATACGATTTTTTCTGAATATTTCTGAATTTTTGGTGCAAATAACATCAGAGGGGGGGGGGGGGTGCACCTTGTGACCACAAGACACCAGGGCGTGCCAGCAGCCCCAGGCGCGCCCTGGTGGGTTGTGGTCCCCACGTGGGTCCACTCACTTACTTCTTTAGCCCATGTCATTTGCTACCTCCAAAAAATATCACCATAGCTCTCTCTCTCTCTCTCTCTCTCTCGTGTTCTTGCTCTCAAACCCGTGAATTTCGATCTCTTTGCTCGAAGCTCCGTTTCCAAAACTGTTTTGGGGGATTGCTACTTGGTATGTGACTCCTCCATTTCTCCAATTAGTTTTTTGCTTCAGTGGATTATATTTTGAATAATTAGCTACTCTTGGTGCTGCTGTAGATGAGCTTGCATGTTGAATTCTTAGAGTTCTAAGTAGTTTGAATGCTTAATATAGCCTCTATGCGCCCTTATGAGTAGTTGCTATCAATCTTGTGAAGTTTTGTTGACAAAAAATTTTGTGGACTAAAATTTTCATAATTTTATCTATAGGAATAAGATGAGTTTCTTTAGGAAGTTTGCCTCCAAGAAAAATGCTAAAGGAGTCATTGGGGAATCCTCGGGCACTAACCTCAACACTCCGAGAAGGGCGAAGGTGTGAATGTGTGAATGGCCGCATAATGCCTTCATGGAGGGGGCCGGGATCCGTCAGGAGTTCGCCCAATTCATTGCTAATGCTGGGCTGACCGACTTCATCGCAGCTGAGTGTGATCAATACCACCTCCTTACAAATTCCTTTGTGCAAAATTTCCATTTTGTGAGTAGGAATAATCCTCCTGAAGTGCAGTTTAATTTATACTCTGAAACCCGTCAGATACCACTTACTGATTTTTGTGAGATATGCTTGATCCCTTTTGACGGGGAAATAAGAGAGCCTAGACCTGCAGAGTTTGAGAACTATTATCTTACTTTGTCAGTGGGAGATGAGAGAGGCGTGTCGAGTCTCATCGCCACCAGTTTGTCGTTTCCTTTTGTGCATTACTTTGCTCTATTCATTGCTAGGTGTTTAATTGCTAGAGAGAAGGTCGGTGCACTCGCGCTCCTGACTTCGCCATTTTACGCCGTGCACTACACAATGATCACACTTATAGCCTAGGGCTATTATTGAACGCTGTCTGCGCCTTAACAGAAACAAGGGCAAAATTCATGGTGGTATTTATGCTACTCGCTTAGCGAGTCACTTTAACGTTCAAATACGCCAACATGATTATCCTTTGACCTGAGTCTATCTATATCACCAGGCGATGGTGGCTCACCAGTTTACTGATGAGGCCGACCCTCTTCATAATATTCGTTACAACCTAGTTTTCAGTGAGAATTCCCTTGATATTATTCCGTTGCCTGCACCTGCTTTGTTTGATTCTATTGCCAGGGGCGGATACAGGATCATGCCAGGGAACATTGTCGCATACCGGAACGCCTAGGCGGCAGCAGAGTAGGAGCCTCAGGAGTGGGACGCTCAGGTGCCACCACCACAACACTTCGAAATGGGACCGGATGGCTACTACGAGTGGTGATTACCAAGCTAGGCCAAAAGCCTAAGCTTGGGGGAGTACGTATTTCCACCGACATTACATTCATGTCCACACATTTCATTCCAGTTGTCGGTGTTCACACTTTTTCATTGTATTATCCATGCTAGATTTATTTTCTCGCTTTCTTCTTGTGTGTTTGAAAAACTTTGAGAAAATCCAAAAAAAAATGTTTCTTGATTCTTTTCGGTTTTTCTTTCTACTTTAGTTAGTTGTAGTATTTAAAAGAAAACCCAAAAAGATTTCGTTTTTCTTCTTTTGCTTGTTGGGAGCTTTCCCGTGTAAATAATTTTTCTCGTTTTTGTTTTTCTTTAATTTGCTTTCTTCAAGAAAAATTAAAAACTCCAAAAATATTTCAGTGTGTTTCTCTGAAATTCTTTTCTTTTTATTGAGTCATACCAAGGAGAAGACCACGATGAAAATGTTGAGTGGCTCTCATATGCATTGCTATTGATCTAACAAAGAGCCCATATTACCTTGTCTTCTTCTTTTGAATAAAATGTTTGCAGATTCCAGCTTAGTCCACGGCACTCTTGCACTATTATTATTTTCATATCATTCGGTCATGCAAGTGAAAGGCAATAATGAAGATATTTGATGAACTGGCTGTGGCAGAGAGAAACGGGTATGAACTCAACTTGTTCTATTTTTGTAAATATGTTTAACCTAGTATCCATGATTCAGCATATTATGATCAAACATGTTTGCAATGACAATTAGAGATTATAGTTTCTCATGCCATGCTTAAGTAGCTAGGAGTGGATAATGATTTATCTTGGCTGTCAACATGCATTAAAATGATTGTGATGTAGTATGATGATATGGTATCCTCCTCAGAATGTTTCAAGTGGCTTGACTTGGCACATGTTCATGCATGTAGTTGAATCAAAACCAACATAGCCTCTACGATATTTATGTTCATGGTGTTCATACCCTACTCATGCTAGTATTCAATGTTAATTATGCATAACGCATGTTCATGACCGTTTTTGCTCTCTAGCTGGCCGCTTCTCAACCTATTTGCTAGCCTTCACCTGTACTAAGCGGGAATACTGCTTGTGCATCAAAATCCTAAAACCCAAGTATTCTAGATGAGTCCACCATATCTACCTATATGCGGTACTACCCTGCCGTTCCAAGTAAATTTGCATGTGCCACCTCTAAAAATTTCAAATGAACATCTGTTTTGTGTGCCTGGACCGCTCATGGAGCGACAGGGGGCGGTCAGTATATTTCATGCTAAGCGGCTTAATCTCATGATGAGTGTTTATTCACTCGTCCTTGCACGAGAGGGGTAGTAATAGGGATTCCCAGTCCCAAAATCACAAAATGCAAATAATTAAACAAAACTCTCCCAGGATAGATGTTGGTATGGACGGTACCCGTGGATTCGGCTAGCCGTGGAGTGTGTTTGTTGGTGGAGGGGGAGTAAACCTTTACTTTTATCGCTTGGGAACCGCCACTAATGTGTTTAGCATGGAAGATATTGATAACTCTTGGTCGTAACGTTGACAGGAAGGGTGTACCTCCCAAAATTACATTTATCTCTGTTTTAAAGCTTTGAGCTCTGGCACCGCTGCAAATCCCTGCTTCCCTCTGCGAAGGGACTATCTATTTAATTTTATGTTGAGTCATCACCTTCTCAAATAAGCACCAGATCTGAGAGCACTATTGTCATCCTCATGCATTGTGTATAGTTAATGTTGGATGCATCATGACTGGATCTTTTCTACCATGAATTACAATGTTTAGTCGCTGCTTGAACTTTGGAGGTGCTCTACATTTATGTTTTGCGATCTCAGAAAGGGCTAGCGAGATACCACTGTTGTCATATTATATCATGGTTGTTTTGACAAAGTGTTGTCATTTGAGATATTATTGCTCTCTAGTTGCTTATGCTATTGCTATGAGTTAATATAATTTTTAAGAGTTATTGTTGACATGGTTAGTCATGATCTTTGCTGAAAACTTGGGTGCTACTTAAGCTTATTTATGTAAACAAGAACAAAAGAGTTTGTAAAAGTTTTTCTTTTTCACTTTCAGTTTGTCAACTGAATTGCTTGAGGACAAGCAAAGGTTTAAGCTTGGGGGAGTTGATACGTCTCCGTCATATCTACTTTTCCTAACGCTTTGCTCTTGTTTTGGATTCTAATTTGCATGATTTGAATGAAACTAACCCGGACTGACGCTGTTTTCAGCAGAACTAACATAGTGTTGTTTTTGTGCAGAAATAAAAGTTCTCAGAATGGAACGAAACTTTTTGGAGAATTATTTTACAATAAAAGAAAAATACAATAGCCAAGAACCACCGGAGGGGGCCCCTGGTTGGGCACAAGATACCAGGGTGCGCCCCCCTCAGGCGCGCCCTGGTGGGTTGTCCCCACCTCATGGCCCCGTAGACCCTAACTCCGACGCTATAAAATCCTATTTTCGGAGAAAAAAATCAAGGAGAAAGTTTCATCGCGTTTCACGATATGGAGCCGCCGCCACCTCCTATTCTTCATCGGGAGGCTAGATCTGGAGCCCGTTCGGGCTCCGGAGAGGGGAATCTTCGGTCTTCGTCGTCACCAACCCTCCTTCAACACCAATTCCATGATGCTCCCCACCGAGAGTGAGTAATTCCTTCGTTGGCTCGCTGGTCGGGGAGGAGTTGGATGAGATTCATCATGCAATTGAGTTAGTTTTGTTAGGGCTTGATCCCTAGTATCCACTATGTTCTGAGATTGATGTTGTTATGACTTTGCCATGCTTAATGCTTGTCACTAGGGCCCGAGTGCCATGATTTCAGATCTGAACCATTTATGTTTTCACCATTATATCTATGTTCTAGATCCGATCTTGCAAGTCATATTCACCTATTACGTGTTATGATCCGTAAACCCCAATGTGAGAGTAATTGGGATACTTTTCGGTGATGACCGTAGTTTGAGGAGTTCATGTATTCACTATGTGTTAATGCTTTGTTCCGGTTCTCTATTAAAAGGAGGCCTTAATATCCCTTAGTTTCCTTATGGACTCCGCTGCCACGGGAGGGTAGAACAAAAGATGTCATGCAAGTTCTTTTCATAAGCACGTATGACTATTTACGGAATACATGCCTACATTATATTTATGAACTGGAGCTAGTTTTGTATCGCCCTAGGTTATGACTGTTATATGATGAATATCATCCAATGAATTCACCGATCCAATGCCTACGAATTTTCCCCATATTGTTCTTGCTAAGTTACTACTGCTGCTGCTACTGTTACATTTCATACCACTGTTACCGTTACTGCTACTGTTACCACTGCTATCGAAACTATCATACTACTGTGCTACTGATCACTTTGCTGCAGATATTTAATCTCCAGGTGTGGTTGAATTGACAACTGAGCTGCTAATACTTACAACTATTCTTTGGCTCCCTTTGTCGAATCTATAAATTTGGGTTGAATACTCTACCCTCAAAAACTGTTGCGATCCCCTATACTTGTGGGTTATCACTGCTCCTCTGGGCCATGGAGCAAATAGATTCACCAAATCCGATCGTGAGGTAGCAGTGGTGGCAGTATCGATCCAAGATGGAGCATCCACCAGAGATTGAAGGATCGAGCATCCACACGGTGCCGTTTGTGATGGTGCCATGGCAGGGCGAGCCGGTGGAGTCTTCGTCGACCATACCCAACTTCAAGAGGAGAAAAGCAGTTGGTGTGACGACGCTTCCTTGCTATCCTCTCCATCGCTGTTCACTGACGTGGCTTGAGACTGCGTCGGTATTTCCCGAAAGAGGAGGGATGATGTAGCACAACTACGTTAAGTATTTTCCTCAGTTATGAAACCAAGGTATCAATCCAGTAGGAGAACCAAGCAACACTATGTAAACGGTACGTGCACACAAAAAACAAATACTTGCAACCCGACACGTAAGAGGGGTTGTCAATCCCTCCTCGGTAAAAAGATAGATTAAATTGTATGAGATTGGATAAATAGATCTAATAAGAATGCAAAATAAAATAAGTAAAGAAAAAGTTCAGCAAGGTATTTTTGGGTTTTTGGAATAATAGATCTGAAAACAATATGATAAAAGATAGACTCGGGGGCCATAGATTTCACTAGTGGCTTCTCTCGAGAAAATAGCATATGATGGGTAAACAAATTACTGTTGGGCAATTGATAGAAGAGCAAATAATTATGATGATATCCAAGGCAGTGATCATGTACATAGGCATCACGTCCAAGATTAGTAGACCGACTCCTGCCTGCATCTACTACTATTACTCCACACATCGACCGCTATCCAGCATGCATCTAGTGTATTAAGTTAATGGAGAAATGGAGTAATGCAATAAGAACGATGACATGCATGATGTAGACAAGATCTATTCATGTAGGAATAGACCCCATCTTTTTATCCTTAATAGCAACATGACAATCGTACCTTGCTACCCCTTCTATCACTGGGTCAGGACACCGCAAGATCGAACCCATCACAAAGCACCTCTTCCCATTGCAAGAAAATTCAATCTAGTTGGCCTAACTAAACCAAAGATTCAGAGAAGAAATACGAGGCTATAACAATCATGCATACAAAAGATCAAGGAAAACTCAAATAATTTTCATAGATAGATCTGATCATAAACTCGCACTTCATCGGATCCCAACAAACGCACCGCAAAAAGTCATTAAATCAAATAGATCTCCAAGAACATCAAGGAGAACATTGTATTGAGAATCGAAAAGAGAGAAGAAGTCATCTAGCTACCTCCTACGGACCCGTAGGTCTATGGTGAACTGCTCACGCATCATCGGAGGAGCACCAATGAGGATGATGAACCCCTCCGTGACCGTGTTCTCCTCCGGCAGAGTGCCGGAATAGGGCTCTAGATTGGATCTCATGGTTCTGGAACTTGCGGTGGCTGGAATTATGTTTTGATCGCTCCCCTAGGGTTTCTGGAATATCTGAGAATTTATAGAGCTGAGAGGTGGTGGAGGAGACCCTCATGGGCCCCACCACCCACCTGGGCGCGCTAGGGGCCTCTGGCACGCCCTGGTGGGTTTTGGGCCCCATGGGCCTCCTCTCTGATGCTTCCTTGGCTCCTAAGTTGTCTTCTGGTCCAAAAAAGTCTCCAAAAAGTTTCACTTCATCTTGGTCTTCTTGGTCCGCCCTTCGATTCCTCAAAGAGCTATCTCTCTGGCTTGGTCTCGTCTTGGGAGCTTGGTGCTGTTGTATCTTTGTTATCGCGCCTGTGTACAGTCTAGTCAATAGACTGAAGGTTTGTTGCATCGACAGGAGCCCCCGGGCCTTGCCCGAACATGTTGACGAGCACCATTGGGGTAGGCCCTATTAGGTACACAGGCGGGGCACTTGCGGTGGCTCTCTTCTTGATATTTTCCTTGCTTCTTCATTAACATGTGCTTGAGTCAGTTTCTGGTTTTCCCGTGCGTTGTGCAAGACGTCGTGGGGGAGATTTATGCCACGATCCATGGGCCGCCCACGTCCCACGTTCATGGGGTAGTAACTGCCATCCCACTAGTTCCCCTGCCCCTGCCGTTTCCGCCACGTACGCCGCATGCATTGCACAGGGCTAGTGGCGGACACGGAGGGCACGGGAATGGGTGTCATGGCAGAAAGCCAGGCGCCGCGGATAGGCGCAAGAGGTTGGTCTTGATTCTGACCGCCTTTGGTGACGCAGAGGAGTCGGATTGGTGGAGTGGGGCGGTTGCCTCCTGGGTGAGGAGCCAGCCCCCGGCCCCGCTTGCTTATAAAAGGGGGCGTGGGCGAGGTGCTCGCTCACACCCAACTCCTCCTCCTTTCTTCTGACATCTTCTCTCCACCATGGTAAGGAGGAGACGGCGTGGTGGTACTCCAACAGTGGCGATGAGGGTTTCCGCTCGACAACGCCTCCCTCCTCCCGTTGGGGACGCCGGGGCGGAGCCCATCGTGAGAGGGGGTGGCAGAGGATGCGGGCGCGGCCATCGTGGCGCCCGGGGTCAAGGAGGATAGGGCGGTGTTTTGATTGCCCCTCCTCCAGTTGCTCCGGTCCTGAACAAAGGCCACGTTGGCGACCAGCCACTGGAATTCATCGTAAAGCTGCGCAGGCCTCTGCGTAGCCGTCTTCGGCTTCAACTCCATTCGCAAGGGTGATGGAGGTTGAACAGCCACCAGGGTTGAGGCTGCACATGAGGGGCTGCTGTAATGGCAGTATGCGAGCGAACGTAGAGTTCCCCACACCTCATGTCATGCTCCTCCGGCGCGGCTGAAAAACCTTTGCTCGTTCCCACAGCTTGGCAGCACGGCACTTCCTTCACTTCAAGTTAATGGACGCCACCCTGCTCTCCGTCAAGGTCTTCGGGCGTTCGGGTGCTCGCTTAGGGTGCTGCGCGGAGAGCTCAACCGACGACGAAAGCTCCTGCTCGAGCGGCAGCGATGAGGAGGACAGTGACGGCGATGACGGCGGCACCGATGGGGAGGACGACGGCCCCGACTCCGGCTGAACACCAGCCATACCATCACCGTCAACGGGAGGCCGGTGGCACCACCATCTGCACCTGCATATTCTCCCCGACAAGGCGATTTGCCGGGGTGTTGGGTGTGGATGGTGTCTCCGCCTCCTCCAGCTGTCTTCCAGCTGGACCCCGGCAGGCTTCCTCGTGGACTCTGGCTTCGTCTTTCCTGCCGGTGTCCACGCTGCCATGCCCTGCTGGCCCTGGTGGCCGTGACCAGGGCATAGCCTAGCCACTCTCCCCGCCCATCTCCTTCGTCCACGCCCTCTCGACCTTGTCAGGCTGTGTTCTACAGGCCCTGACGGGGTCAGGCTGGGCTTCTGCCTAGGCACTCCTTTTGCCCTCTTCGCCTCCCACCGTAGTTCCTAGGAGGAGAGGGACAAGAAAGGGATTACGGGGCACTTATCTTTTTTTAGTCTAAAACATGTAGGCATTTCCCAAATTTTAGTCTTAAATATGTAATCTCTTTTATCCATGTTTGTGCTCTGTAAGGTCTGTACTTGTTTATCCGCATATTAATGAAAAAGACAAGCCTTGCCAGGTACTTGTGCATGTATCCTATCCATGCAGAGGAGGAGCGCCTCTATACTTTTAAGTAAACAAGTTTCTCCGGCAAGCTATCTTGCCGGCGCCCTTCGTTGTTGCCCCGGGGCTTGGCCTGCCGGGCTTTAAACTACAGAAGGGAACCGGCTCCTTGTCGATCCTTCTCTGCCAAATGCCACTACAACCATCTTGACCGAAGCAATGTTCGGATCGAAGGATGGGAGCATAAATGTTTTGAAGGTGACAAGGTTTCTCTATGCACAAGTTTTTTTTACAGAGACATGTATGGATAAAAGGAAACTTATCTGTTTGGCTTGTCGGGGGTCGATATGTAAGCTTGTTTTCCGTCTCTTCTTCCCAGGATCAAGTTTGCGGCAAGAGTCCTGTAGTTAGTGCAGGGGAAAACATAGCAGCATATGACCTCATCTACATGATCATGGCAAGTTTATGCTAAGCTAATCATGCATGCATGTTTTTAGGGCGCCAGCACTTCGTTTTATTATCTGTGCTCAGGGTCTGCGCCTGGCTTTGTACAAAGGGTTACATGCACATCGGCAAGGCTTGTACAAAAGGGTGGCTGCCAGGGCAGGGCCTGACAGCCGCGCCTTACGGGTAGAACTTGTGAAGATGCTGAATATTCCATGAGTTTTGCATTTTGATGCCATCTTCGGCCTCTAGATGGACTGCGCCAGGTCTGGTGACTCGTACTACCCGGTAAGGGCCTTCCCACTTTGGCGTCAACTTGTTGGAACCCTTGGCGGACTGAACACGTCTAAAGACAAGGTCGCCTTCCTCAAGACTCCGGGCATGGACCCTACGGCTGTGATATCGGTGCAGGGCTTGCTGGTAGCGTGCAGCACGCACAGCAGCCCGGAGATGGTACTCCTCAAGGAGCACAACATCGTCATGTCGGTGCCGCTCTTGCTCTACTTCATCGTAGGCAAATACTCGAGGTGACCCGTATATGAGTTCCGTGGGGAGCACTGCTCCCCCCATAAACTAGGTAGAAGGGAGTCTAGCCGGTAGCTCGATTTGGTGTCGTACGGAGGGACCAAAGAACCACCGGCAGCTCGTCGATCCAGCGTCTGCCGCATTTTTGCAACTTATAAAAATTCCTCATCTTGAGCCCATGCAGCACTTCAGCGTTCATCCTCTCTGATTGTCCATTGCTCCTGGGATGAGCAACAGAGGTGAATGAAACCTTGCTTCCGAGTGTTTGAGCATATTGCATGAAGGCACGGCTTGTGAATTGGGTGTCGTTGTCAGTGATGACTCTGGCGGGTACTCCGAAATGGCACATCAATCCTTTCAAGAACTTGATAGCTGATTGTGCTGTCACATTCCTCACAGGCTCCACTTTCGGGCACTTTGTAAACTTGTCGATTGCAACGAACAAGAATTCAAAGCCCCTGGTAGCACGGGGGAAGGGGCCCAAGATGTCGAGCCGCTAGACCGAAAATGACCATGACAAAGGGATCGTCTAGAGAGCTTGAGCAGGTTGATGGATATTCTTGGAGTGGAACTGGCAGGCTTCACATCTGGTGACTAGCTCAATTGCATCTTGGAGGGCCGTGGGCTAGTAGAAACCTTGCCGGAAAGCTTTTCCAACCAAGGCTCTTGATCCAATATGGGAGCCGCACATGCCTTTGTGTATCTCTGCCAACAGTTCCTTCTCCTCTTCCCGGCAAATGCACTTCAATTTCACACCGTTGGACCTCCTTCTGTATAATGTGTCATCGACAAACTGATACATACTGGCCCTCCGGGCTACTCTTTCAGCTTCCTCTTGCTCTTCGGGAAGTTCTCCAGTTTGGAGGTAGTGGACTATGTGCCGTGCCCAAGTTGGAGCTTGAGGCTCGACAACAAGCACAAATGGCACCTCCTCACTTGTGGGAGCACCTACCTCGACCGCAAGGACCTGTGGTCCTGCGGAAGAGTGCAGCTCACCAAGTGAAGTGGATTTGTTCCCAGCAGCTTTTCTATCGGGGACCTCTGGAGGTCCTGCCGGTAAAGGCTTGCCGGAGTCCAGCTTTCTCCTTTTTCTGGCCATCGTTGTCGGGGATACGAAAGGTTGAGTCAAGTGGAGAACAAAAGTCCCTGGTCCCACAGGAAGCTTTTGCAAAGCGCATTTTGACAGATGATCAGCGATGCTGTTTTTCGCACGTGGCACGTGCTCTGTTTGCAATCCATCAAAATGCTCCTCCAACTTTCTCACTTCTTCAATGTATACCTCCATCAGTGGACTCTGAAAATCCTTGTTCACTTGTCTCATTACAAGCTGCGAATCTCCTCGGATGATCAACTTCTTGATCCCCAACTCTATTGCAATCCTGAGCCCAGCAAGGAGCCCTTCATATTCTACAGTGTTGTTGGTAGCTTTCCCCTGGGGAAAATGCATTTGGACCACATACTTGAGGTGCTCTCCGGTGGGTGCGACGAAGAGCACGCCAGCCCCCGCACCTTGCAGAGAGAAAGCACCATCAAAGTACATGATCCACTCTTGGGGTGCCTCCCTGCCGGTGATAGCTGTTTCCGGTGTTTCTTCATCTGGAGTGGGTGTCCATTCTGCAATAAACTCTGCCAGTGCTCTGCTCTGAATGGTTGAGGTACTTTCATACTTCAGACCAAAACTTGACAACTCTAATGCCCATTCAACTATTCTGCTGGTGGCCTCAGGGTTCCTAAGTATGCATTGTAAAGGGAAACGGGTGACCACTGTGATCTCGTGGGCTTGGAAGTAGTGGCGCAGTTTCCTTGAGGCCATGATAAGGCCGAATATCAATTTATGCACTCCAGAGTACCTTGACCTAGCCCCCTGCAACTAGGAGCTAACAAAGTAAACTGGTCACTGCACCACTTTCTTCTTTGCCGTGGGCCTGGAATTGCCTTCACCACTCTGCTCTTCTTTCTCTTGATCTGCATCCAACCTTGCCGCGACTGGTTTGCTTCCTTCTCCGGGGAGGACAGTAGCTGCGGCTACTCTTTCATCTACTTCCCGCTGTGCCACCAGCGCTGCACTAACCACTTGATTGGTTGCCGCCAAATATAGCAGCAACGACTCTTGTGGTTTAGGAGCGACCAAGGTGGGAGTAGAGGAAAGATAGGCTTTCAAGTCCCGCAGCGCTGCTTCTGCCTCTGGGGTCCACTTCATGGGCCCTACCTTCTTCAGAATTTTGAAGAATGGCAGGGCATGCTCGACAGACTTGGAAATGAACCTACTCAGTGCGGCAACACATCCAGTTAAACGCCTCACGTCCTTGACTGTCTTGGTTGCTTGAATTTGCTCGATCGCTCTGATCTTGTCGGGGTTGGCCTCTATCCCCCGGTGAGACACAAAGAAGCCAAGCAGCTTGCCGGAGGGAATGCCAAACACACACTTCTCAGGGTTCAACTTCAAGTTGATCTTGCGCAGGTTTTCAAAGGTCTCTTCCAGGTCCTGAATGAGCGTTGATCTATCCTTGGTTTCAACCACTATATCATCCATGTAAGCCTCAACATTCCTGTGCAACTGAGGTTCGAATCCAATTTGCACTGCTCTTGCAAAAGTGGATCCAGCACTCTTTAACCCGAAGGGCATCCGCACAAAGTAGTATGTGCCACATGGGGTTATGAACGCGGTCTTCTCCTTGTCTTCCTTGGACATGAATATCTGATGGTATCCGGAGTATGCATCCATGAAGGAAAGCAAATCGCACCCAGAAGTGGAATCCACAATCTGGTCGATGCGCGACAAGGGGAAAGGGTCCTTCGGGCATGCCTTGTTCAGATCTGTGAATCTATGCAAAGCCTCTATTTCCCATTCGCCTTGCTCACCACCACCTGGTTCGCCAACCATGTTGGATACAACACTCCCCTGACCAAACCAGCTACTTCAAGTTTCTTGATCTCTTCGGCAATAAATTGTTGCCGCTCCAAAGCTTGTTTTCTGACCTTCTGCTTGACGGGCCGAGAATGAGGGCAGACAACAAGGTGGTGCTCGATTACCTCCTTGGGAACGCTGGGGATGTCAGATGGTTGCCAGGCAAACACATCGACATTCGCCTGCACGAAGGCAACGAGCTGATGGTGATGATCGACATTTTCCTATTTGTCATCGAGGGTGGAGCTGATGGTGAACGTACCATCAGCGCCACCCAGCCCTGCTGGGACCTTCTTCACAGCAGGCGAGGCAACTTTGGATCTCTTGCTAGTGGAACTCTCCGGCAAATCATCGACGGGTGCAGCGCACTCTGGAGAGGCGCGCATCCCGGACTCTTTGCCGGTATCCTTGCTAGCTTTCTTTCCTCCTTTGCTTTCCTTGGCGGGAACTGCAGCTTCTGCGGCCTCGGCGGCGACCGCATCCCGGTACATCTTATCCACGCATATGATTGCGTATTTCTTGTCCGACGGGATGGAGATGACGCCCATCGGCCCTGGCATCTTCAGAGTATTAGAGGCATAGTTAGATGCCGCCAAGAATTTTGCCAGAGCTGGACGACCAAGAATCCCATTTTACAGCAAAGGAAGCTCGACCACATCGAACACAACCTTCTCGGTCCGGTAGTTCAATTCTCCTTCTAATGCCACCGACAGCGTAATCTTTCCCTTAGGACGACTCCTGCCAGGGTTGATTCCTTGAAAAGTGCCAGTATCCTTGAGCTCTTCATCTAATATTTGCAGCTTGCTGAGTACTTTGGGGGAAATCAGATTCAACCCTGCCCCGCCATCAACCAACATCTTTGTGACCTTGAGATTGCGGATTATTGGTGAAACCAACAACGGCAAGCACCCTACTGCGGTGGTGTGGTCGGGGTGGTCCTCTTCGTCAAATATGATAGGCGTGCGGGACCATTTGAGCGGTTTCTGGGAATCTGCCGCCGGCTCTACGGCATTGACCTCACATGCCCACTGTTTCAGCTGGCGGTGAAAGGAGTGCAAAGATGCGCCTCCATCAATGCACAGGGCCTCAGTGGCTTTCTAGAACTCTTGATCACTGGTTTCCTCCTCATCCCCTTCATCACTTTCGTCATCACTTTCGTCATCACCTTCCTTCTTCTCATGACCTCTAGCAGGTTTTTCTTGATGCTGGGTAATCTTGCCACGGCGGCCTCCTCTACCGCCTCGGCCCTTCCCGCTAGCACCTTCTTGGTCTCTTTCCTTGTCACGCTTCTCGTATTCAGCTCTCTGCTTCTTGACAAGTTGTTCAACTTGGTGACACTCTTGGAGGTCATGGCCCTTGGTCCGGTGGATCTTGCAGTACGGTCCATCAGCCTTCCCAGCCTTTTCGGCCGTCGCAGCCTCCCGACAATTAGTGCACGCGGCAACTTTCTTGCCGGGGGCTTTGGTCTTGGCCTTCTTGCCGGTACTAGGAGTGCCAGAACCCTCAACAGCCAGTATTGCCTTTTCCTCGCGCTTCTGGTTGCACTTTTTGTTCTTCCTCTTCGGGTTAGTGGCATCGTCGTCATCTTCTGAGTCAACTTCGATGCCATCCTCTTCTCCGGGGAGCTGCCTCCCCTCCTCCATACGGGCACACTTATCTGGCAAGGTGTACAGCTCATTCACAGTCTTGGGCAACTGGACGTTCATCTTGGAACGTATCCTCCTCTTGTGCATGTTGGACTGGAACGCAGCAATCACAGCTACCGGGTGGATATCTGGAATGTTCTTGTGCACCCGGCTAAACCTCTGCATATACTTCCGCAAAATCTCCCCTTCCTTTTGTGGAAGGAGCTGCAAATCGCTGGGCCGTCCTGGTTCTTGATGGCCGCCCCTTGAGGCACCAACAAACTCATTGCACAGGTCAGCCCAGGATGAAATGGAAATCTCCAGCAGGTGCATCAGCCATGACCTCACGTTTGGCTTCAGTGCCAAAGGGAAGTAGTTGGCGAACACCTTCTCATCTCTTTCTCCGGCGGCTTGAACAACGATGGTGTAGATGCTCAAGAACTCTGCCGGGTTCAGCCTTCCATCATACTTTTCTGGTATCTCTGGCTTGAAAACATGGGTAGATGGCTAACGGACTTGCCGCAGCTCACGAGTGAAGGCAGGGCACCCAACCTCGAAAGGCAAGTACCCGCCTTCACTGGGCGCGGGTACGTCGACGTCCGGGCCATTGCGTCTATTAGATTGGCGGCCGGCAGGTTTCGCGACGTCGTTCTATGGTGACGCGCGCGTCTTCCCTTTGCTGATCTTCGAGGACCTGCTGCTGATCTCGACGGGCCCAAGGATCAGATAAAGCCCTTGACACCTCGTCGGGCTCCTGGTCGCATGGTTTGGGCTGCGGCCTCTGCGTTGGCTGTCGTGGAGGGGATTGCATCGTTGGGGTGGCCCCCTCGACACGGTCAGCAGCTCGGGTCGTGGTTGTCGCTTGCGGGCACCATGGCGGGCCTGCCTGCTGTGATCCCTCCGCTTCAGCAAAACCAATCAAACTCTGGATGGTGGCTCTCCACTCATCCATTTGATCGGCCGCTGGCGGGAATCTCAGTAGGAGCTGGGCTCGCGCCATGGCTTCCGAAGCAGTGCTCGGCATAGATGACGACGCAGATCGTGACATCGCTTGACTCCCGATGGTACCAGCAGTGGCGGCGTAGGGGTCTTGTCGCCGCGAGCCAGCCGCCACTGTAGACGGTGGCGAGAAGCGTACGCCTGGGGGTTGACGACCCCGTTCGGTGCCGCGTCTTGGTTGCCCTGCTCTGGGGAAGGTGCGTGCCCCGTAGTTGTGCCTGTAGCAGGGACAGCTAGTGGGTCGCGACTCGCACCAGAGCGGGCGTTGTCGCTGCGGCTGCACCCTCCAGCATGGTGGGGAGGTGGAGACTGAGCGTTCTCATCGACCGCGCCTTGTGGAACACGGCCGTCGGGATGCTGTTGATGCCGCCCTCCCCGGCGTTTTCCGCTCTCGCTTCGGCCGCAGGGGGAACGATGACAGCGCCGCCTATGCCGGTCACGTTCCCCATGGCGTCCGCGTCCCCCAATGCCGCCGCATCACCCACAGTATCGGTGGCTGCATGCGAGGGGGCCTTCGAGGTGGAAGGGTGAGCTGTTGCGCCGGGCTTTTTCTTGGACGCCATGGATGACAAAGCTGATGATAAAGAAGATGATGACGAAGATCGACACACTGTTCACGACCTCGGGTTCGCGCAAGTGCCTCCCCTACCTGGCGCACCAAAGATGTCGTGGTGGAACATGATCACCTATGGGGCCGTCGGCCCCTTGTGGTTCGGCAGGGGGGAGATCGCATAGCACAAAGAGCGGAGACCATGGGGCAGCACTGCAGTGGTGACGCTGGTGGTTTTTACCCAGGTTCCGGCCGCTGAGAAGTGTAAAACCCTACTCCTGCTTTGGTGGATTGAAGGGAGGACCATGGTGGCCACGCAGCACTCAAGCCCGGCAAGGTTGCCTCGGGGAGAGCAGCTACGCACGTATGAGTGTACAAGGGTCCGAATCCTTTTTTAGGTTGCCATGGCCCTCCTTTTATAGGCTTAGGGGTTACCACAATGGCAAAACAGTCATTATCTACTGATTAGATAGCCAACAGTGCTATCATACCTAACTCTAGCAGTTAAGACAAAGTGCATTAAATGCACTGCTAGGTGTCACGCTGAGGATGCAGCCCGGCAAGCCTGTCGCGCCGCTTAACCATCTTCCACCTGTCTGCATGACACGCCTCTGGACGGGTGTCATATAGGGGGAATCTCCCTTCCAAATGGCTGCCACGTGCCAAATGACAGCCACTTAATCAATTGGGGGCTTGACACCACACTGATAAGTGACTTGCGTCGCTGTGCCGTGGAGCGATGGAGTCTTGGCGGGGATATTTGCCCTTGGCGACCCCGGCAAGCCTACCGGGGGAATCTTGGGGCTTGTTCTTGGTGAGGCCTTGACCTGACCAGGCTCGCCTGCCCGAGAAGGGAGGTCTTTTCTCAGAGGCTTCTTGTTTCCTTGGCTTGTCTTGGTCTTCTTGATCCGCCCATCGATTCCTCAAAGAGCTATCTCTCTGGCTTGGTCTCGTCTTGGGAGCTTGGTGCTGTTGCATCTTCATTATCGCGCCTGTGTATAGTCTGGTCAACATACGTGTAGGTTTTTTGCACCGACACCCAGCATGTTGATGCCATTCCATGATAGCATGCCAAGGTTCATGAATTTCAGATGAGTTTTGGATTTACTAGAATTACAAAAGCAAGTACCTCAAAGTTTGCTGGAGAGCCACGGTGCCGTGGTGTTTGAAATTCATCTCCATTTCTTGCATGAGACATAAGCATCAACCCATGGACACATATATGATTTTACAACCCATTTTGGTGCATCGGAGCATGTGCATGTAGTTTAATTTTGAATTATGCACCTGGAATGCCTAGAAAACCAAGTTAATGTATAAAAATTTCCAAACGAACCCTGAATAATTCCATTCTTTTACGACACACCTATAGTTGCATGTTCACTGCAGATAAAAGTTATAGCAATTCAAACACCCTCCTTTGCCGCTGTGACCCCATTATGTAATTCAAATCAAGACGAAAAATCAAGTAGATCAGACACAGTTTATTATCACCAACCGTGTGAGATGCAGTACAAAATATCTTGGAGCACCGTCGGAGTATAGTACGCCTATGGCTTACACGAGAAGGTGCGTCGGCTACAGTCCACAACTGGCATGTCAAGCACACTAGCTCGCTCCCGAAATATCATTTCACTGGTCAATCATTGTCGGTGAAAGATGGGGACGTGGACCCGCGTCGTGAGGGCAACTTCAACGGTCCACTCTAGCGAGAGCACGGCCGCAACCGCCATGCGCGTGCTAACAAGCTGCATGAGCACGGCCGCAATCTGCGACCGGTGGCCAAGGCAGCCCAAACGGCCGCTGTTGCTTCTCAGGTGGTGGCAGCAACATCTGCCTCGGGGATAGCAACTGGCGAGCATAGCACATCAGCTATCCATTCCGCAGCGGCGGCCTTAGCCCTGATGGAGGCCGCCCACGACCAGCTCGTGGTGGTCACCGCACAAATCGAATGAAGCTTCTCCGACAACGGTTGGCAACCCATGACCGAAGAGTTGGCAATCACCGAGAGCGTTCGAGTAGCCGTCTGTTCCTCTATGACATACCTTGCCACGATGAAGCCCATCCAAGCCTATATCACGGCTGCCCACGCCCAGTTCGTGGTGGCCTTTTCCAAAGAGATGGCAGACGCAGATGGCGAGATGCTTGCCGAGTATGGTGCGATGGATGCCATGGAGCCCCTTCCTCAGGAGATCGTCGGGCGCGAGCTGGACATGGAGGAGGCGGCGGAGATCGACGAGCACCAGCCGTAGTAGTACTCTTTGTTTTGTTTAATTAAGAGCACCGGTCTTTAATTTTTTAGAGTAATGTTTAGGTCAGCTAGCTCTGTTTAATTTGCTGAACTTGCTCGATTAAGAAGTGTGGGTGTGCTTTGTGTACCCAAATTATGCAATGACGTGGATGACCACTGTAACCAGGGAAATTCGAACCAAAATTTGCACGTTCAAACTCATCACACACGGGTTAAGCTATATGAATCGTTTGTGATGTTCGCATATCGTACACAGTGTTGAATAAGGGACCGTGTCTGATGACACTTTGCGCGCCAGTTTTTTCGCTGCATCGATCAAAATTTTTTGGCTTCCGCGGAAATATCTACCTCCCCGCCCCCTTCCCTTACCAAAAGCCACATTTCCCCTGTTTCTGCCTTCCTTTCCAAGTTGAAACCTTCACTCCTTGCTTGCAGCGACGCCTCCTCGCCAGCGACCCTCCTTCACGCTGCTCGGCCTCGTCGATCCAGGCAGGTAATCCACACCCGACCCCCATCCTCCTCCTCCTCCTTCCACATCCCGCATGCCTTGATCACCGGCGCGAAACCTTCCACCGAAATCATCGACCCCTCCCCCAATTAAGCACCGCCCTAAGCCATGGTGCACACAGTATAGCCAGGAGCTCAAGGAGCATTTGGCAGCGGAGAAGCAAATCGCGGCCGCATGCATGGATGAGATCGCGATGGCTACCATTCATGCCGACCCCCAGATCTTGGAGGAGCACCTCACCGTTGAGGCCATCGTCGACGCCCTGCGCGCTGACGCCGCGACACGGTTGGTTGCTTTAAACGACTGTTCATGGTGCTTTCTCGAGGCCACCGTTGGTGCCTTCGACGAAGACTACGAGGTGTTTTCTCAGCGTGCCTGTGCTTACCTCAACTCGAGAGCCAGCAGGTTGGTGCCCGGAGCGGCTCAGGCAACTCACCACTACGACGAGGGCACCCACGATGTGGAGGCCTCGCCCTCTTCCATGTCCAAGGAGCCAATCATCATCGATATCTTCGACGATGAGGAGTAGCTTGTCTTATTAGCTCACTATAAGGACCTATGTTCAGTTTGCTAGCTATGCCGGTTAAGCATGCTTGGTTTTCCCATTGCATGTGCTGCTCCTGCCTTTCCTTAACAAATTCTAGTGAATTGTCCTATCTACTTTTACCATGCAATCTGTTGCTCTAGTGTATATGTTCTATATGTCGTACAATGTGGTGCTCACTTATTATCTGTTTGGTTAATTAGTTCTCATGTTCAGTTAACTGTTTGGTTCAATTATGCAAATGTGATGTTCAATTCTTCAAGGTGCAATTTTGTATTGTCTTCGATGTGAGAAATAAATTGAATTTATCTTTACAAAATACATGAGAAACAAATACAATTGCTATATTTCCAAGTTGTCAAGCATGCTTGGTTAGGTTAACTGTCTGATCTTCTAGTATGTTATATATTGTGCAATGTGGTGCTCAGTTAACGTTTGGTTCATTTGTTGTAGTGTTTAGTTAACTGTTTGGTTCAATTCTGCAATGCGATGTTCTATTGTTATGGGTGCATTCCGTTATTGTATACCATGTGAGAAATAAATCAAATTTGGCTGTACTAAATACATGAGAAACAAATATAATTGCTATATTTCCAAGTTGTTAAGCATGCTTGGTTTGGTTAACTGTCTGATCTTCTATTAGGAGTATGTTATATTGTGCAATGTGGTGCTCAGTTAATGTTTGGTTCATTTGTTGTGGTGTTTAGTTAACTGCTTGGTTCAATTCGGCAATGCGATGTCCAATTGTCGTGGGTAGAATTTTGTATTGTTGTGCATGTGAAGAATAAATCGAATTTGGCTGCACTTAATACATGAGAAACGTATACAATTGCTATATTTCCTATTTCTTAATCATGCTTGATTTGGATAAATGGGTTTTCCATGTGGCTTGAATTAATCTGATGAATCTGCAATGTGCTTATTTTTCATCAACATATTTTACTGATAGCATGCGAACCCTCACTTAACCTGATCACTAACTACCTTATATGTGTTGCAGGGAAACAATGGGAAGCACCGAGGTTTACAATCGAGGTTTGCACATGCATGGTCCTTTGTCTAATAGCACATTATTGTGCAATTGCAGGAACCATTCTAATATTTAGGTTTTTAACAATTTGGTCTTGCACATGTAGGTCCTGCTGTCAGAGGTTTTGACCCACTGTTCGACCCTTTTTGCATATGGGGAAATGAGTTGTCCATGAATATCAGTCAAGTCAAGAAACTCAGAAAGATTGTTAGGATAAAGAAATTAGCGACAAAAAATAACAAGATCTTTGTCTGCACAATGAAGAAGACACCAGTTCACTACAAGATGGTACTAACTATAATACCTTGGCTTTTTTATTCCTTTACCCCATTTCCAATATAGAGAAGATATTTATGCACATCCTTGTTTTCAGGCCTTTCCAAAGCAGTTCACTGATGATTACCTCTCAAACCACCTATATGGTCAGGAGGCGAGGAAGGTATTCATATAACACCCACGGTTCAATATTGAAGTGTTCCTAAAGAGGACGAAGGATGGATGGTCAATCATCCATAGGCACTGGCCTAAAGTTGCAAAGACCTTCAACATCAATGAAGGCTCAATCTTTGCCTTCCACTTCAGAAGTTTTCCAGATGAGATTCATCTGTCTATGTACCGTCTATGATGCTAATTTCCAAAGGTTATAGATGTTGCATGTGAAACTTGGTGCTGCTGTAGTTGTGTAATGGGGTAGCTGAGTGCTGAAGCTATACGATGTTGTACTCTGATGTATTTCAATTATGAAATCCTGCTTCCTTAGTATGAAAATGAAATATATTGTGTGCTTAATATGAAATGTTAATTATATTAATAAATGAATTTGTAATAATAGGACAATTAGCCTGCTAATGGCCAATTAGCCTGCTAATGGCCAATTAGCCTGCTAATTGGGTTTTTCTATTGCAAACGGTTATTGAGAAAACACCGTGGGCGATGACCTCAGACAATGCACACAGTTTGTAGGAATAAAATGTGTTGGATCAATGAACAATCACACATGACATCCTCTTGAAAACTGTTTGCGTTAGGCCACCTTGTGCAAACGTTTACCACATAAAAAGTGTGTGTGATGGACAGCCTATGCCACACAGTTTCTTCTACGCACCGTGTGTGATTCATTCAATAATGCAAACGATAAAATTGTTAATATCGTCTGCAATGGCAATGCTATCACAAACGATTTAATGGGGAAAATTGTGTGTGATGTGCCTGCGAACGAAACATTTTCCTTGGAGTGACTGTGTGGGATGTATATACGAACGGAAACGTACTTCTTGGATGAACTGTGTGGGATGTACATACTAACGGAAACGTATTCCTTGGATTGACTGTGTGGAATGTACATACGAACGGAAACGTTTAGCCGGGACTGACTGTGTGGGATGTACTTACGACCGGAAACGATTTGGCCTGTATAATTGTATTTTTTAGCACAACTGTACGTATAACCGTATTTGATCGCTCGCCCGTCGCACACGACCTCATTTTGCCGAGCGTGTGTGCCAAGAGGGCCTATCCCCGACGGTTTCTGGGTCGTGTGGGAAGGACCCCCTATCACCCACACTCACTTGGCGATGGTTCCAAATGCCGTCGCGGAAAGGGGTTAAAAATCATTTGTATAGCACCTCGCTGTACCAGTGATCCAATGTACAAGTATGATCATAGTGCTCCCTAGTTGGTGCTTTATAAGAGAAGATGGAGACTCAAATAAAAATAAAAATTTCATCAAAGTAAATAGACATGCCCTTCGCAGAGGGAAGCAGAGATTTGTAGAGGTGCTAGAGCTCAAAGCTTAAATTGAGAGATAAAATATTTTGAGAGGCATGCTTTTCCCGTCAACGAAAATGACCGAGTAGTTCCCAATAATTTCCATGCTAGATACATCATAGGCGGTTCCCAAACATAAAATAAAGTTTATTCCTTTTTCCACCATTCTTTCAATATCCATGGCTAGCCGTATCCACGGGTGCCTTCCATACCAACACTTTCCAAGGAATTTATTATTTGACAACATAAAGTAAATTTCTTTTTCATTTCGGGACTGGGCATCCCTATTACCTCCACACTCTCATGCAGTGACAAGTGAATAAACACTCATCTTGAGAATAACACATCTAGCATGGAAAAATATTGGCCACCCCCTGCCGCTTCATGAGTGGTACGGGCACAAAAAAAGAAAATTCATTTTGAAAATTAGAGTTGGCACATACAAATTTACTTAGAACGACACGGAAATACCGCATATAAGTAGGTATGGTGGACTCATATGGCATAACTGGGTTTAAGGATTTTGGATGCACAAGTTGTATTCCCACTTAGTACAAGGAAAGTCTAGCAAATAGATTGAGAAGCAACCAACCAAGAAAGAAAAATTCAGATAAACAAGCATTAAGCATAACTAACACCGAATAATGCACCACAAGTAGGATGTAATTTCATTGCATAACTATTGACTTTCGTGCTTGCATAGGGAATCACAAACCTTAACACCAATATTCTTACTAAAGCATAATTACTCACCAACATGACTCACATATTACTATCATCATATCTCAAAACTATTACTAAGAATCAAGTTTATTTTGTCCAATAATCTTCATGAAAGTTTTTATTATATCCCTCTTGAATATCTATCACTTTGGGACTAATTTCATATATTGCAATTGCTTTTGACAAGCTCAAATAAATTTTAAGTGAAGAACATGAGCATAAAGATTTTATCTCTCAAAATAATATAAGTGAAGCATGAGAGGATTTCTTCAAAAAAATTACTAACTCTCAAATTAATATAAGTGAAGCATGAGAGTATTTCTTCAAAAATTAAGGCACATCATGCTCAAAAAGATATAAGTAAAGCACTAGAGCAATTCCATAGCTCAATTTTTTTTAAGTGAAGCTCATAGAGCAATTCTAACAAATCATAGCATAATTATGGATCTCTCAAATAGGTGTGTCCAGCGAGGATGATTGCGACAGACTGAAAAGCAAAACAAATAAAGACTCATATAATACAAGACGCTCCAAGTAAAACTCATGATATGTGACGAATAAAAATATAGCTCCAAGTAAAATTACCGATGGTTGTTAGAAGAAAGAGGGGATGCCTTCCGGGGCATCCCCAAGCTTAGTTGCTTGGTTCTCCTTGAATATTATCTTGGGGTACCATGGGCATCCCCAAGCTTAGGCTCTTTTCACTCCTTATTCCTTCATCCATCGAGATCTCACCCGAAAATTGAAAACTTCAGTCACACAAAACTTAGCAAAATCTTCGTGAGATCCGTTAGTATAAGAAAACCAATCTTTGCTCTAAGTACTGTTGAAAACCCATTCATATTTTGTTATTACATTATACCTACTGTATTCTAACTTTACCATGGTTTATACATTCGATACAATCCATAGATTCATCAAAATAAGCACACAACGCAAAGAAAACAGAATCTGTCAAAAAATAGAACAGACTGTGAAGACACGAATTTTACTCATGCTTCTGAAACTCCAAAACTTCAAAACAATTAGAAAAACATAGGCAGTTTGTATATCAATCTTGTGTAAAAAATTGAGAATTTTTTGTCGCTTCTGTGAATTTTAACAATTCTGTTGCTGGACGCAAAAGTTTCTGTTTTTCAACAGGATCAAATCAACTATCACCCAAAGCTACCCCAAAGGCTTTACTTGGCAAAAACACTAATTAAAACATAAAAATCACAATCATAACAGAGGCATAATTGTTCAAACACTCAAGAACATAATGAAAAAGGTAAAAATAAATTTTATTCATTGGGTTCCCTCCCAACAAGCGATTTTCTTTATAGCCTCTTAGCTAGGCATTAATAATTTTGATGATGCTCGCATGAAAGACAAGAATTGAAGCACAAAGAGAGCATCATAATACATGTAAATAACGCATTTATGTCGAACATACTTCTGATGCATAGGGATTTGATAAGCAACCAAATTGTCAAGACAAGAAATATATAG
Organism: Thinopyrum elongatum; assembly: GCA_011799875.1. Lineage (NCBI taxonomy): Eukaryota > Viridiplantae > Streptophyta > Magnoliopsida > Poales > Poaceae > Thinopyrum > Thinopyrum elongatum. The sequence goes on along the minus strand of CM022303.1, from coordinate 288,618,648 downwards.
CATATGCAAGGAAGAAGAAAGAAACAATAGCAATCTCAACATAACGGGAGGTAAATTAGTAACATGAAGATGTCTACAACCATATTTTCCTCTCTCATAATAATTACATGTAGGATCATAATCAAATTAAACAATATAGCTATCATATAAAATTTTCTCTTTGTGATCCACATGCACAAAAGTTTTATAATCTTCCAAGATAGTGGGATTAACATCAACTAAAGTCATGACCTCTCCAAACCCACTTTCATCAAAAATTTCGTAAGATTGAACACTCTCCGAATATGTGGGATTATTTTTACCTAAAGTTGACACTCTTCCAAACCCACTTTCAATATTATTGCAAACATTATTATCAATATCATATTCATCATGAGGCTTAAATAAATTTTCAAGATCATAAGAAGCATCATCACCCCAATCATGATCATTGCAATAAGTAGTGGACATAGCAAAATTAGCATCCCCAAGCTTGGGGTTTTGCATATTATTAGCACAATTGACATTAATAGAATTTATAGTAAAATCATTGCAATCATGCTTTTCATTCAAGGATCTATCATGATTCATTTCATAAATTTCTTCATCACAATTTTTAGATTCATGAATCTCAAGCAAAACTTCATAAAGATAACCTGGTGCACTCAACTCACTAGCAATTGGTTCATCATGATTGGATCTTTTAAAAAGATTAGCAAGTGGATGTGGATCCATATCAATAGATTTTTAGCAAGCGAAGATGCAAGCAAAAAAAAGGCACATGGCAACACAAGCAAACAAAAGATCAAACGAGAAAAAAGCAAATGAAAAGAAGGCAATTTTTTTGTGAAGTGGGGGAGATGAAAACGAGAGGTAAATGGCAAATAATGTAAATCGCAAGGAGATGAAATTTGTGATTAGGAACCTGATAGATGTTGATGATGTCTCCCCGGCAACGGCGCCAGAAATTCCTTTGATGTGGCTTGAGACTGCGTCGGTATTTCCCCAAAGAGGAAGGGATGATGCAGCACAACTACGGTAAGTATTTCCATCAGTTATGAAACCAGGTTATCAGTCTAGTAGGAGAACCAAGCAACACTATGTAAACAGTACCTGCACACAAAGAACAAATACTTGCGATACAACGCGTAAGAGGGGTTGTCAATCCCTCCTCGATAAAAAGATAGATTAAATTGTATGAGATTGGATAAATAGATCTAACAAGAACGCAAAATAAAATAAGTAAAGAAAAAGTTCAGCAAGGTATTTTTGGGTTTTTGGAATAATAGATCTGAAAACAATATGATAAAAGATAGACCTGGGGGCAGTAGATTTCACTAGTGGCTTCTCTCGAGAAACTAACATACGGTGGGTAAACAAATTACTGTTGGGCAATTGATAGAAGAGCAAATAATTATGACGATATCCAAGGCAATGATCATGTATATAGGCATCACGTCCAAGATTAGTAGACCGACTCCTGCCTGCATCTACTACTATTACTCCACACATCGACCGCTATGCAGCATGCATCTAGTATATTAAGTTCATGGAGAAACGGAGTAATGCAATAAGAATGATGAAATGCATGATGTAGACAAGATCTATTCATGTAGGAATAGACCCCATCTTTTTATCCTTAATAGCAACGATACATGCGTGCCTCGCTACCCCTTCTGTCACTGGGTGAGGACACCGCAAGATCAAACCCATCACAAAGCACCTCTTCCCATTGCAAGAAAAATCAATCTAGTCGGCCTAACTAAACCAAAGATTCGGAGAAGAAATACGAGCCGATAACAATCATGCATATAAGAGATCAAGGAGAACTTAAATAATTTTCATAGATAGATCTAATCATAAACTCGCACTTCATCAGACCCCAACAAACACACCTCAAAAAGTCATTACATGAAATAGATCTCCAAGAACATCGAGGAGAACATTGTATTGAGAATCAAAAAGAGAGAAGAAGCCATCTAGCTACTGCCTACGGACCCGTAGGTCTATGATGAACTACTCATGCATCATCGGAGGAGCACCAATGAGGATGATGAACCCCTCCATGATCGTGTACCCCTCCGGCAGAGTGCCGGAATAGGGATCTAGATTGGATCTCGTGGTTCTGGAACTTGCGGTGGCTGGAATTGTGTTTCGATCGGTCCCCTAGGGTTTCTGGAATATCTGAGAATTTATAGAGCTGAGAGGCGGTGGAGAAGACCCCCATGGGCCCCACCACCCACCTAGGCGCACCAGGGGCCTCTGACACGCCCTGGTGGGTTGTGGGCCCCATGGGCCTCCCCTCTGGTGCTTCGTTGGCTCCAAGTTGTCTTCTGGTCCAAAAAAATCTCCAAAAACTTTCGCTGCATTTGGAGTCCGTTTGATAGGGATATTCTACGAAGTAAAAAACAAGCAAAAAAACAGCAACTGGTACTGGGCACTATGTCAATAGTTGCTATAAAATGAAGGTAAACATCCAAGAATGATAATATAACAGCATGGAACAATAAAAAATTATTGATACGTTGGAGACGTATCATTCACCTCGTCTCACAGGGTGGCTATCTGCCGCCGAGGAATAGAAGGGGAGTGCCCCCCCCCCCCCCAAATAATCTGAGGAGGAACTTAGGGTTGTCATTATTTGCAGGTTGTGAATTGTGTTTTGTGTTGTGTATTTTGAGAGTACTTTCAGATATGAATGTCTTTTGAATTTCAGATTGCAGTATTGAGCATATGAAATATTTTTTGAAGTCTAGAGATCTATTGTTAGCACTTTAAAAATGTAGTTTCATATAAAAGTGCAGACAATGTGATTCTCAGAGAAGAAATTGCAAGCTTCAGTTTCAGATAAGAAACTGCAAGTTTTCGAGGCAGAGCATTTATATTAACACGCCCTTTTCAAACAGGGATAACATCATGTTGGAAGTTTTATTCATGGTCGAAAATGGAACCACCAGCCAGTTAACATCATGCTGGTCAACATTCATGCATAGCACATCTTCATATGATGCACAGTCAAAAAGATATGCTATTTTCAAAATGCCTACACAATGTTGAGTGTGCGAAAAATAGAGAAAACGAGGGATGAAGTTTTGGCAAGTGTTGGAGGTGGTGTGCATAGATGACAATGGGGACCCACATGTCAGTAATGGCAGAGGCAAAAATTTGGGGATATTTTCACTACATCAGGTGGAATCGAACCCGGGCGGAGGAGCGGTTGGGAAGTGGAACTTGGCCACTGGGCTACTTCAGTACTTTTGCTAGAAATTAGGCACAACTTCTTCCACTACTATAGCACGTCTTCCCTGGCTCCGGTGCGTTCTCGTCCGGGGCCTGGACGTCATCCTCCACCATTGTGCACTCGCCGCGGCGCCGCTGTCTGCCGTTGTAAACATGCTCAACAAACGAGAGGAATCTGGAGAGGAATGTACATGGAGAGGCGGACATTCAGGACCCACTAGGTCCATGGCCGTACGCAAGCAAGTGCCTCATTGATAAAATGCTTTCTCCTAATGCTATACTGGCGTTGGGGCCCACGGCTTTGTCAACGTATAGTTACTAAAGGAGATAAATTTACAACGAAGCCAGTCATCGGGGAGCTGGCAGGTATTATTTATTATCAGTGGGCCAGCAAGTATCAGCTGAGTTGTGGGCTGCCTAGTCTAGGCTTTCTTTTTTAAGATGCGCAGCCCACGACATGCCGGTTTGTACTTTTTTAGGGTCTTCATGTATCGACCGGCCTATGGGCCTCCCATCCTAGGTTTTATTTTTTCTTAAATATCCGCAGCCTAACTTATGTATTTTTTTGAAGAAAACGCAGAGGTCTGTTCTATTTTTCTATATAAGAATAGGAACACCAGGTCCAACTTATGTTTCCCTTCTAACTATATTATATATATTTATATTATTTTATGTTATTATATATTATTGTTATTGTCATCATATATTTAACAGATACTTACATATATAAGAAAAAATATCCAACATCTTATTAACTTATAAAAAAATTAACAATAAAATCCTGGTTTTTTTACTTTAAGGCAACAAAAATCCTGGTGATTGTGTACAAAAGCTTGGTAAGATTTAAGGACCAATGTAATAATAAATCACCTATTATTTAAATATATTTATAACAAAATGCTCAGCCCCTACTTCCGTCTTCAATCTTATCGTATTTAATGCAAGGCATTGTCAACGCAAGCCGTTTTTACATCCAACGGCTGGCATCGATCTTCAATATCTCGTCTACTTCCTCCAGAGGCGCCAGTACCACCTGCTCCTGCCTCCGGCTGCTAGCAGTTCTGCTTAGCACGCTTCGCTGCAAAGCGCTACCCCACCATCGTCCAGGCCATCCCTCACCCCTCCACACCTCCAGTTATTCTCCGTCGACTACAGAACCATGCCGCACCAGAGCCAGTTAACCCTCGTACACCTCTCCGTCTGCGACTCCACTGCCGCGTCTTCCCATCTTCGGCTCGTTGCCATCCGAGGCCTCGCCATCGTCCACCGCCTTGGTGCGCTCGGCGCGGCGTGGTCAACATGGTCAACAAACGAGAGTCATCGGAAGAGGACTGTACATGGAGACGCTGACAGTGGAGATGCACCAGGTCCATGGATGCACACATGCAACCGCCTCCTTATTACGCGAAAATAAAATTATTCCTCCCCCTGAAAGCTGGGTCCCACCACGTATATCTTCGCACGAAAGGAAATGCCTCCTTATTACTGCCCCTGACACCTGGGACCCACCAACAACATCTTTGCATGCGGAAGTGCCTCCTTATTATGGGGAAATAAAAATGATTCTGCCCCTGATAGCTCGGACCCGCCAGCTATATATTCGCACGCAAGGAAGTGCCTCCTTGTCCTCCCTGACTGCTAGGCCCACTTGGTCGAAGCATACGTAGCGTTATCTGTCTGGTCGCGAATGTGTACGTACATAGCGGTCGATCGGTCTCTCTGCAGCGATGAACTGTGGCCGAGTAAGGAGCGGCACGTGTCGTAGTAGAAGCGCCGACGTAGCATGTCACGTTGTCCCGTCTATATCGTGTACACGTACGTACAACCACACTACAAGAAAGTAAATACGGTTACATACGTACATACGGGCGGTGTCTTGAATGCGTACTTGCGCATACGTACCGCCAGGGCTCGTGTACATGGAGAGGCAACGGACGACAGCAACGATGTCCTGTTCATCGGCAGCCAACCGGCTGGGTCGGAACGGAGGAAACAATGTCGTGTTCACCGAGAGCCAAGCGACTGGGTCGGAACGCGTCCTGTTCATCGGGAGCCAACCGACTTGGATGGAACAGCCGAAATGGGGTCTGGCATACCGCAAAACGGAGGAAAATGGGCTTCTGTTCGATAGCGTATGGTCGAAACAGGGTCCTGTTCATCGGGAAGGGTCTGGCATACCGCAAAACGGAGGAAACGGACTTTTGTTCGAGTGCCTACGGTCGAAACAGGGTCCTGTTGATCGGGAGGGGTGTGGCGTACTGCAAAATGGAGGAAACAGACTTCGTTGGAGTGCCTACGGCCGAAACAGGGTCCTGTTCATCGGGAGGGGTGTGGCGTACCGCAAAATGGGACTCCACGGGCTACTGTTCATCCATCGTCAACTGCCTCGCTCCAGCCTCCATGGGCTACTGTTCATTCACCGTCGACTTCCTCCAGCCTCCACCTCCTACTGTTCATCCACCGCGGCTTCCTCATGCGTCGAACAGCTACTGTTCATCCACGGGCCACTGTTCATCCAGCCTCCATTGGCTACTGTTCAACCAGCCCTCCACGAGGTCCTATTCATCCACCCCCAACCGACTTGGGTGTGGCGGCCTCCTCGGGGTCCTGTTCATCCAGCGGCAATGGCCTACTACCACGGGGTCCTGTTCATTCAACCCCCACCGGGAACTGTTCATCCAACCGCAACCAACCGGCTAGACTCACCACGTCTCAACTCATTCAACCAACCCCAACGGTCAGTGTTCATCAAGAGGCAGGTTCAATTGGCTTCAGTAAGCAGTAGCATCGATCGATCGCTCGAGTTCAGTTAGCAGGAGTAGCGAAGGAATCGCTCGGGTTCAGTCAGTAGCGAAGGAATCACTCGGGTTTAGTTAACAGCGAGGAATCGACCGCTCAAGTTCAGTAACATAGCTAGTGCAATCCCTCAGGTTCAGGAAGCGAACGCCTTGCTCGGGTTCAGTTAGAACCCAACGCCTTGCACACACGCGCGTACGTATACGAGAGAAATGCGCAAACCACTGTGCATCGCTCGGCCCGGACCACCCACCGTAACCAGGAACTCCCCGAAATTTTCCTCGCCCTCGCTTCTACCATGATTTTTTTCCATCATGGACAGCCCAAAGAATGTCATGCACGTGCGTCCCCGGCCCGCCCAGGACGAAAAGCCCATTTTCTATCATGATTTTTTGTCATAGAAGTAGGAGCCCACCACATCTATGATGATACGTGTTTTTGTCACAATTATCATCATAGAAGTGTCATAAGCATGATAGAAAAAGTTTTCATTCTGGCCAAAATGTCACAGATGTGTCTTTTTTTTGTAGTGACACAAATCTAGTACTGAACAATATTACTTACTACAGACAAGCAAAGTTGCACTAATTAAACTCTGCAAACTATTTCTTGCCACCGACCTACGGGATGTGCCCCACATAACTGACTAGACCATGGACTTCGTGAGAGATGTGTACCGGCACCTTCACCATCTCGTCAACCTTGGATAACCTAACAGAGTTGTCTTTCCACTGATAAACATGACGATGAAGACAGTCCGCATCACATTTGTCGGGAAGCTTTACAAGAACCACACCCTTCGTAATCGAAGGCACAACTACGAAATTCTTGTGGTGAAGTACACCCTCTAGAACATGCGTGACAACAATGCTACAGGAAAACACTTGTTCACGACATGTGGCTATAAGGACATGGCAGCTGGATAGTTTAGTAGTGCACATCCTCATGTCTTCAAGTTCACATGGCATGAATTTGAGAACTTTGATACGTCTCCAACATATCTATAATTTATGAAGTATTCATGCCATGTTTACAACAATTTTATATGGTTTGGGTGCAATTTTATATGATTTAAATGAAACTAACCTGGACTGATGTTGTTTTCAATAGAACTACCGTGGTGTTTTTTTGTGCAGAAATCAAAGTTCTCCAAATGCAACGAAACTTTTTGATGTTTTTTTTGGAAGAAAAGAGGCACTAGAAGCTTCGTGGGAGGGCCAAAAGAGCCACGAGGTGGCCACTACCCACCAGGGCGTGCCAGCCCCTTCCTTCATGTGCTGGTGGGTAGTGGACCCCTCGAAGCCCATCTCAGCGTGACACCGACGCCAAAAAATCTTATAAATATGGAAACCCACAGAAATAACCCTAGATTGGAAGTTCCACCGCCGCAAGCCTTTGTATCCACGAAAACTCAATCGAGAGCCCATTCCAGTACCCTGACGAAGGGGGAAATCATCACCGGAGGCCATCTTCATCATTCTGGCGGCCACCATGATAAGGAGGGAGTAGTCCACCCTCAGGGCTGAGGGTTTGTACTAGTAGTTATGTGTTTGATCTCTCTCTCTCTCGTGTTCTTGATTTGAAATGATCTTGATGTATCGCGAGCTTTGTTAATATAGTTGGATCATATGGTGTTTTCCCCTATCTATGTTGTTGTGATGAATTGAGTTTTACCTTTGAGATTTCACTTTTATTAGATTGAATACTTTGTTGGATTTGAGAACACTTGATGTATGTCTTGCTATGAATACCCGTGGTGACAATGGGGTATCATATTGATTCACTTGATGTATGTTCTGGCACTCAACTCGTGGATTTTTGAGGTGACATTGGGGTAATCTATGCATAGGGGTTGATACACGTTTTCGTCTTTGTTTGTCCAGTAGAAATCTTGGGGCACTGTTTAAAGTTCTTTGTATTGGATTGGGCATTATGAATCTAAAGTTGTTTGATGCATATCGTATAACCAACTCACGGATACTCGTGGTGACATTGGAGTATCCAGGTGACATTAGAGTTGGTTGATGTGTATCATATGGTGTTATTTTAGTATGAACTCTTGGGCTGTTTGTGACACTTATAGGAATAGCTCGATAGATCGATCAGAAAGGATAACTTTGAGGTGGTTTCGTACCCTACAAATAATTTTGTCTTATGTTCTCCGCTAGATAAGAACTTTCGAGTGATTCTTTATCGCACATTGAGGGATTTCCATATGATCCAATTATGTTAGCATTATTGAGGGATTGCACTAGTGAAAGTATGAACCCTAGGCCTTGTTTGTAAGCATTGCAATACCGTTTGTGCTGACTTTTGTTACTTGCTACCTTGCTGTTTTTTATTGTTCCTATTACAAAAACGTATATCTACTATCCATATTACACTTGTATCACCATCTCTTCGCTGAACTAGTGCACCTATACAATTTACCATTGTATTTGGTGTGTTGGGGACACAAGAGACTCTTTGTTATTTGGTTGCAGGGTTGTTTGAGAGAGACCATCTTCATCCTACACCTCCCATGGATTGATAAACCTTAGGTCATCCACTTGAGGGAAAATGGCTACTGTCCTACAAAACTCTGTGCTTGGAGGCCCAACACGAGCTACAAGAATAAAGTTGCGTGGTAGAGATCAAACTTCATATCCACAGTGGGCCTGGTTCTAATTCAAACAGAAACCAATATTTTATTACTACCTCCATTCACAAATATAAGATGATTTTTGATATTTTACTACATATAAGATTACATATACGCACAGAAATGAGTGAACAAAGACACTAAAATATGTCTACATCAGATACACAAAAAAGTTAGAACATCTTATATTTATGAACAGAGGGATTACTTATAATATCCATAACACAAGTTACTGAGGCTACTATATTCTCTTCCAAGGCACGAGAGCAAAAATCTTGCATTTCCTACAGCTAGCATTGATGTTCATAAAGTAGTTGAAAGTAATCTATAAGAAATCAGTGTTATGTGCAAAAATCATATGCATGTCAACCTCTCACATGTTTTGGTCAAACGAGCCATTTAGAACCGTCATTTGGCACACAAAAATCACATGCAAGATTGCCCAGAAAGTTGTACTACTAGTACCGCGTGTACATTACACAAACCTCGCATATTAGCAAGCACTTTGCAAGTTAGATGAAAAAACATGATCAATATCACCAAAAAGATCGTCAAGAAGAGATATTACCTGGACTGGCTTAACGAGGGATCCCATAAAGGAGGCCTTGGACATGGCGTTGGCCTTGAGCTTGTCTGTGGTAGTATGGGTGGGGTGTTTGCGCTTCTTTGGACCCTGAGCCTCGACGGTTTTGGCCAGAGCCATAGACATCACTTTGGCTGGTGCTCCAGGGTCCATCAAGTAACTATCAAATAGAAATAAAAGGAATGAAAACCACAATCACAAACCCAAAATAAGAACAGAGAGGGAGTTAGGATCGGTCGTGGGGTTGCAAAATATGACGGGGCCTTGGCCAGAAGCAATACCATTAACACGCTCACCTTTCCTTCTTTGGGAGAGAAGAACAATGGCAGAAGCGAGTTGGGGTTTTCTTGAAGAAATTAGGAACAATATGAGGGAGAAGCGAGTTGGGGTTTTCTTCAAGAGAGGAAGATGAGGGATAAGTGTGAAGTGATGGTTGCTTTGTCCGTCCAACTTACTGCTGCAAAGGTGGGGTTTTGTGATTTGATGACTCATTGGGTATTACGGCGGAGCTTCGACCGGGGTAGTCTACCATGTAGTTGTGCACTCTAGTACGGAGTAATTTGGTGCATGTCAAGTGGACCCCGATGCTGGCTCCCACACATCGGCGAAAGTGAGTAGCAAGGTTCCCGACGACCATGGAGGAGGATCCACACGGTGGAGCGTGTCCACCATTTCTTAAAAATATTTTTTTTTGATTACAACAAGCGTTTCCACTCTTACGACGGAGGAGTGTGAAAAACGACAGCCACTTGAACTTACACTACTACTACTCCTACTACTAGGCATGTCTAGTGGTTCATACGGCAGTACTATTATCTTGTTGCTAGTGTAGTAAGATATGATGATAAAAATGATGTCTAGTAACTAATTATAAATTAATTTATGGTGAGGGATATTGTTGCGAGTGTTTCAACAAATTTTTGGTTTACATCACGGCTAGTATTTGTGAACGCGGTCCTGGGTGGGTCCCCTGCGTGTACGTGCCTCCCATCCCATGCTAACTCGGAGTACAGGAATCCTGTGGTGTGTTATTTTTAGCAGACAAGGCAACCGGAGAAGTAGAATCAAGGGATGGAGGCGACAGCCGCTCCGGAAGGGTGTCTCTAGAGGACTGACATCTGTTGACATGTTGTGCACATGTAAACTATGAAAATTAGTGTAACATGCCCCTTTTTGACTATCCGGTCGAGAATGAACTGTGACATCAATGTCAATATTACTAGGGCTATAATGTGTGGAGAGTATGCTGCTATAGTACTCCACCGAACAGGAACCATATGAAGCACACATCTATAGTCCTTTGTGCTACTATGACTAATGTGCCCATGCAGAGGACGCCTAAACACCACCGAAGTCCCTTTGCTTCTCCAGGCGCACGATGATGGTGATGCAGGGGTGCCACCGCCCGCAGAGCCCACTCCGGGTTAACGGGAGCCAGCTCGTCAAAGATGGCGTCCAATGGCAAAAATGGATTCCGGTAACGAAGCCAGGAGACGATTTGCCCGGCAATGGCGACGGCCGCCCACACCCTCTCCTTGTCGAGCTCTGCCCCCACCACCACGTGGAGATGGTTCAGATCCTCGGAGATATAGGTGAATAAGGATACCAGATCAGGAAGCCGCAACTCATTGAAGTTGATGGGGTGGTCGAATGGGTTAGGTTTAGCCCGACGACCGGCATGGTCGTGCTGGCACGACGGTAGGCATCGCGCAGCCGCAACATGTGTGTGGCAACATGGTCCAGGAAGTGGTTGAGGCAATCCTGGTCCTCGTGACGATCGGCCCGCTCGCGCTCCAGCCGGCTCGCCTGACCGCCTATCATATCTCCCATTTCTGCAACAACCCCGCTGACCTCTGAAGCATCTTTGTGGTGGACTTCTGTCGTTTTCAAGCTCTGTAAACTCCCGCTCATAACAGAGGAGCATGGCACTCTTCTCCTCCCTGAGCTCATGGAGCTCCACATCCTTGGTCGTGAGCTCTGCATCCTTGGCCTGGACCTCCTCTGTCAGGCGCCTCACCTCAGACTCCGTGATCTGGTGCGCCGCCATGAAACCAGGTACAAGCAATGGGGAATGGTAGCAAAGGGGAGAAACGGTTGAAATGCAATGCAATCTATGGGAAGCCGTAGGGAGCCAGCGGAGGAGTGGGTAAATCTTTTTGTTTTCACCATGGGAAAAGCCCAGTCGATGCCTTTTTACATTAGGGAGCAGTGGGTTTTACTGCCGGAGTCATCATGACTAATTCCTGCCGCGCCTGCTCCCGTAAAAAAAATCCTACCGCACCCAAAGACCAAAGCAACGCAGTAGTGGATATTTAAATTTACCTAGCAGCAAGGAGAGAAAAAAAAGCATGAATAAACAAATGTGGCAGCGGGCTAGCTAATCGGTCGCACTAGCCCAACTCGCTAGCCACCGTGCTTCACTGATGTACTCGGTGGGAAAGGTGGTTGAAAGTGCAAGTGTCACTTAAATTATATCTTGGTGTGATGACAATATGGTTAGTGGAACTAATATCAGTTGCTAAAGTTTATTTTAGGATATTGGTTCCAAGTTTTTCTTGATGGAGGTGTGTGACCCCCCAATTAAAAAATATCAAAGGCGAGGTCTACCGGCGATTCGAAGGTTTTCTTTTTAGTTTGATTTGAGTCCTAAGAAAGACCACACTATTAAGAGGGGTCTTTGTGGATATATGTTGTGTGGGAATGCCATTGCCAAAACTTACAAACTAGCCTTCCCACTCCTACCACCGTTTTTTATTGTGTGCTAGTTGTGGTACCTAGAAAGTTTGCAACAGAAAGTTTCTGGATACCCCATGCGCACGGGGTCTTTTGACCCCGGTGCGCACGAGGTAGTCAGGAACTCTTTGGTTACCCCATGTGTACGGGGTCTTTTGACCCCCGTGCGAAGGGGTGCTGCAGAAACTCTTTGGGTACCCAGTGCATGGGGTCTTTTGACCCCCGTGCGCATGGGATGGTGCGTAGGCCCATGCGCACGGGGTACTCAGCAGCATACGCACCACCCCATGCGCACGGGGGTCAAAAGACCCCGTGCACTGGGTACCCAAAGAGTTTCTGCAGCACCCCGTGCGCACGGGGGTCAAAAGACCCCGTACACATGGGGTACCCAAACGGGGTCCAACAGGCAGAATTCCCCACCCATCCAAGAACACTATAAAAAAAACCTTCTTCTTCCTCCATCTCAAACCCTAATGTCTTGTTGGGCTCCACCATTGCTACACCTCATTTTTCTCAATACTCTCAATCCCTCCACCCAAACTTGTTGAAACTTTGGGGATTGGGAGAGCATACCCGATCTGCACTTTGACCAAACCAAATCATGTTTCCCACAACATCTCTTCCCCATTAACTTGTTACTCTTGGAGCTTGGGCTCCTAGGAGGTTAGAGGTTCCTCCGAAAGCGTCCTTGCTTGTGGTGTGCTCCATAGAAGTTTGTAAAGGTGTGGTGGTCGCCTTCAAGACCAACCCCAAGTGATTCGAGGCTCATCCATTGGGGGTGACTCGAAAGAGATTACGGTGAGCCTTCGGTGGCGTTCCGCAAGCTTTGGCTCCGGCACCGCACTAAACGGAGAGTAGCTCTTCCCCAAGGAAGAGTGAACTTCAGGATAAAGTCCGCGTCCTCGTATCTCTTGTGGTTAATCCTTTCCCGCACTTTACTTTGCCTTGTATGCTTGTTGGCTTGCTAATTAGATTGTTGCCTAACATATTTAGCTTTAAGTTTGCTTGTCATATAGGTTCTGTTCACCTAGTTGCATATCTAGTGAACCCTATTTATCCGCTAAACCTTAAAATTGACAAGAAATATTAAAATTTGTAGTATCCTATTCATGCCCCTCTTGTCGACCGTATCTATCCTTTCAATTGGTACCAGAGCCTCGTTCTCTAATATAAGGTTTTACAACCTTAGAGGATATGGACGACCTAGGGAATGTGGGAGGTGTCGCACACCTTGCGGAGGATGGTTGTCGGTGCAACAAACCTTCACGTATGTTGCCCGAACTGTACACAGGCCCGATGGCAAGGAAGCAAACTTCACCAAGCATCCAAGTCAAAACCAAGCCAGATAAACAACTCTTTGAGGGATCAAAGGGCGGATCAAGAAGACCAAGAGAAGCCAAAGCAGCAAGATATCACTAAGGGAAAGCCTCCTTTACCAGGCAAGCGAGCCTGGTCGGGTCGAGGCCGCCCCAAGGACGAATCCAATGTTTCCCCGGCAGGCTTGCCGGGGCCGCTAAAGGCAAACCTCCCCGCCAAGACTCCACCGCTCCACCACTCCACCACACCACAACGCAAGTCATCCATCAGTGCGGTGTCAAGACCCCAGGTGATTAAGTGGCTGTCATTTGGCACGTGTCAGCAATTTGGAAGGAAGATTGCCTCTATATGACACCCGTCCAGAGGCGTGTCAAGCAGACAGGTAGAAGATGACTAAGCGGTGCGGCAGGCTTGCCGGGCTGCATCGTCAGCATGACACCTAGTAGTGCATTTAACGCACTTTGTCCTAACTGCCAGAGTTAGGTATGATAGGACTGTTGGCTATCTAATCACTAGATAATGACTGTTTTGCCACTGTGGTTACCCCTTAGCCTATAAAAGGAGGGCCATGGCAACCTAGAAAAGGATTCGGACCCTTGTATACTCATATGCACATAGCTGCTCTCCCCGAGGCGACCTTGCCGGGCTTGAGCGCTGCGTGTTCATCACGGTCCTTCCCTCAATCCACCAAAGCAGGAGTAGGGTTTTACGCTTCCCAGCGGCCCGAACCTGGGTTAAAACCACCAGCGTCACCTCTGCCATGTTGTTCCATGGCTTCTGTTCTTTGTGCAATGTGACCTTCCCCCTTTGCTGAACCACAAGGGTATGACGGCCCCATAGGTGATCGTGTTCCACCGCGACATCTTTGGCGCGCCAGGTAGGGGGTAGCGCGTGCGCGAACCCGAGGTTGTGAACAGCACGTCAATCTTCATCATTGGCTTCATCGTCCATGGCACCCAGAAAGAAGCCCGGCGCAACAACTCATCCTTCCACCTCGAAGGCCCCCTCGCATGCAGCCGTTGATACTATGGGTGCTGTGGCGGCGTTGGGGGATGTGGGTGCCGTAGGGGACGTGACCAGCGCAGGCGGCGCTGTCGTCATCACCCCTGCGGCCGAAGCGGGAGCTAAAGATGCAGGGGGAGGGCGGCATCAACAACATCTTGACGGCTGTGTTCCACAAGGCGCGGGAGGGTAGAATGTTCAGTCTCCACCTCCCCGCCGCGCTGGTGTGCGCAGCCGCAGCGACAACGCCCGCTCTGGTGCGAGTCGCGACTCCCTAGCTGTCCCTGTTACAGGCACAGCTGCGGGGCACGCGCCTTGCCCAGGGAAGGGTAACCAAGAGGAAGCGCCGAACAGGGTCGTTAACCCCCAGGCGTACCCCTCTCGCCACCGTACTGCCGTGGCGACTGGCTCGCAGCGACGGGAACGCGGCACCGCCACTACTGGTACTATCAGGAGTCGAGCGACGTCGCGGTCTGCCTCATCATCTATGCCAAGCACTATTTTGGAAGGCATGGCATGAGCCCAACTCCTGCTGAGATTCCTGCCAGCGGCCGATCAAATGGATGAGTGGAGAGCCACCATCCAGAGTTTGATCAGTTTTGCTGAAGTGGAAGGATCACAACGAGCGGGCCCACCGCAGCGCCCGCAAGCAGCAACAATGACCCGAGCTGCTGACCGTGTTGAGGGGGCCACTCCAATGGTGCAATCCCCTCCACGACAGCCAGGGCAGAGGCTGCAACTAGAACTGCGCGACCAGGAGCCCGACGAGGTGTCAATGGTTTCGTCTGATCCTCGGGCCCGTCGAGATCAGCGGCAGGTCCTAGAAGATCGGCGAAGGGAAGATGCGCGCGTCACTATAGAGCGGCGCCGCGAAACCCGCCGCCAATCTGACAGGCGCATTGGCCCATACGTAGATGAACCCACACCCAGTGAAGGCGGATACTTGCCTTTCGAGGTTGGGTGCCCTGCCTTCACTTGCGAGTTGCGGCAAGTCCGTTGGCCATCTGCCCGTGTTTTCAAACCAGAAATACCAGAAAAGTATGATGGAAGGCTGAACCCGGTAGAGTTCTTGAGCATCTACACAATTGCTGTGCAAGCCGCCGGAAGAAGAGATGAGAAGGTGTTCGCCAACTACTTCCCTTCGGCACTCAAGCCAAACGTGAGGTCATGGCTGATGCACCTGCCAGAGAATTCCATTTCGTCTTGGGCTGACGTGTGCAATCAGTTTGTTGGTGCCTTCACGGGTGGCCACCAAGAACCAGGACGACCTAGTGACTTGCAACTCCTTCCATAGAAAGAAGGGGAAAGTTTGCAGAAGTACATGCAGAGGTTTAGCCGGGTGGATAGGAACATTCCAGATATCCACCCGGCATCTGTAATTGCCGCGTTCCAGTCAAACGTGCGCAACAGGAGGATACGTTCCAAGATGAACGTCCGGTTGCCCAAGACTATGAATGAGCTATACACCTTGGCGGATAAGTGTACCCATACAAAGGAAGGGAGGCGACTCCCCGGAGAAGAGGACGGCATCAAAGTTGACTTACAGGATGACGACGATGCTACTAACCCGAAGAGGAAGAATAAAAAGCGCAACAAGAAGCGTAAAGAGAAGGCAGTACTGGCTATTGAGGGTTCTGGCACCCCCAGTACCGGCAAGAAAGCCAAGACCGAAGCCCCCGGCAAGGAAGTTACCGCGTGCGCTGATTGCCCGGAGGCTGCGGCGGCTGAAAAAGCCAGGAAGACAGATGGGCCGTACTGCAAGATCCACCGAACCAAGGGCCATGATCTCCAAGAGTGTCATCAGGTTGAGCAACTCGTCAAAAAGCAGAAAGCTGAGTATGAGAAGCGCGACAAGGAGAGAGACCAAGAAGGTGCTGGCGGGAAGGGCCGAGGCGGCAGAGGAGGCCGCCGTGGCAAGACTCCCCAGCAGCATGAAAAGCCTGCTAGAGGCCATGAAAAAAGGAAGGTGATGATGAAACCGATGAAGGGGATGATGAGGAAACCAGTGAGCAAGAGTTTCAGAAAGCAACTGAGGCCCTGTGCGTTGACGGAGGCGCATCTTTGCACTCCTCTCACTGCCAGCTCAAACAGTGGGCGCGTGAGGTCAATGTCATAGAGCCAGCAGCAGATTCCTGGAAACCGCTCAAGTGGTCCCGCATGCCTATCATCTTTGATGAAGAGGATCACCCTGACCGCACCATTGCGGTATGGAGCTTGCTGTTGTTGGTTTCGCCAACAATCCACAACCTCAAGGTCACAAAGATGTTAGTTAACGGTGGGGCAGGATTGAATCTGATCTCCCCCAAGGCGATTAGCAAACTTCAGATATCAGATGAAGAGCTCAAGATTACTGGCACGTTTCAAGGAATCAACCCTGGCAGGAGTCGTCCTAAGGGGAAGATTACGCTGCCGGTGACATTTGGTGGAGAACTAAACTATCGGACCGAGAGAGTTGTGTTTGATGTGGTCGAGCTCCCCTTGCCGTCCAATGGGATTCTTGGTCGTCTAGCTCTGGCAAAATTCATGGCGGCATCTCACTATGCCTACAACACACTGAAAATGCCAGGGCCAATGGGCGTCATTTCCATCCCGTCAGACAAGAAAGATGCAATCATATGCGTGGATAAGATGTACCGGGATGCGTTCGCTGCCGAGGCCGCAGAAGCTGTAGCTCCCGCCAAGGAAAACAAGGAAGGAAAGAAGGCTAGCAAGGACGCCGGCAAGGAATCTGGGAAGCGCGCCTCTCCGGAGTGTGCTGCACCTGTCGATGATTTGCCAGAGAGTTCCACTAGCAAGAGATCCAAAGTTGCCTCGCCTGCTGTAAAGAAGGTCCCGGCAGGGCTGAATGGCGCTGATGGTATGTTCACCATCAGCTCCACCCTTGATGACAAATAGGAAAGCACGCTCATTGCCTTCCTACAGGCGAATTTCGATGTGTTTGCTTGGCAACCATCTGACATCCCCAGCGTTTCCAGTGAGGTAATCGAGCACCACCTTGCTGTCTGCCCTCATGCTCGGCCCGTTAAGCAGAAAGTAAGGAAGCAAGCTTTAGAGCGGCAGCAATTCATTGCCGAAGAGATCAAGAAACTTGAAGCGACTGGTTTGGTCAGAGGAGTGTTGCATCCGACGTGGTTGGCGAACCCGGTGGTGGTGCGCAAGGCGAATGGGAAACGGAGGCTTTGCATAGACTTCACAGATCTGAATAAGGCATTCCCGAAGGACCTATTCCCCTTGCCGCACATCGATCAGATTGTGGATTCTACTTTCGGGTGTGATCTGCTTTCCTTCTTGGATGCATACTCCGGATACCATCAGATATTCTTGTCCAAGGAGGACGAGGAGAAGACCGCGTTCATAACCCCTTGTGGCACATACTGCTTTGTGCGAATGTCCTTCGGGTTAAAGAGCGCTGGATCCACTTTCGCAAGAGCAGTGCAAATTGGGTTTGAGCCTCAGTTGCACAGGAATATTGAGGCTTACATGGATGATACAATGGTCAAAACCAAGGATAAATCAACACTTATTCAGGACTTGGAAGAGACCTTTGCAAATCTGCGCAAGATCAACTTGAAGTTGAACCCTGAGAAATATGTGTTTGGCGTTCCCTCCGGCAAGTTACTTGGCTTCTTTGTATCTCACCGGGGGATAGAAGCCAACCCCGACAAGATGAGAGCAATCGAGCAGATTCAAGCACCCAAGACAATCAAGGATGTGGGGCGTTTAACTGGATGTGTTACCACGCTAAGTAGGTTCATTTCCAAGTCTGCCGAGCATGCTCTGCCGTTCTTCAAAATTCTGAAGAATGCAGGGCCAATGAAGTTGACCCCGAAAGCAGAAGCAGCACTACGAGACTTGAAAGCCTATCTTTCCTCTGCTCCCACCTTGGTCGCTCCTAAACCATAAGAGCCGTTGCTGCTATACTTAGCGGCAACCAATCAAGTGGTTAGTGCAGTGCTGGTGGCGCAGCGGGAAGTAGATGAAGGAGCAGCCGCAGCTACTGTCCTCCCTGGAGAAGGAAGTTAACCGGTCGCGGCAAGGTTGGGTACAGATCAGGAGAAAGAAGAGCAGGATAACGAAGGCAATCCCAAGACCCCGGCAAAGAAAAAGGTAGTGCAGCGGCCAGTATACTTTGTTAGCTCCTGTTGTAGGGGGCTAGGTCAAGGTACTCTGGAGTACAAAAGTTGATCTTCGGCCTCATCATGGCCTCAAGGAAACTGCACCACTACTTCCAAGCCCACGAGATCACAGTTGTCACTCGTTTCCCTTTGCAACGCATACTGAGGAACCCTGAGGCCAGCAACAGAATAGTTGAATCGGCATTAGAGTTGTCAAGCTTGGGTCTGAAGTATGAGAGTACCTCAACCATTCAGAATAGGGCACTAGTGGAGTTCATTGCTGAATGGACACCTACTCCAGATGAAGAGACACCAGAAATAGTTATCCCCGGCAAGGAGGCGCCCCAAGAATGGATCATGTATTTTGACGGTGCCTTCTCACTACAAGGCGCAGGGGCTGGCGTGCTCCTTGTTGCGCCCACTGGAGAACACCTCAAATATGTGATCCAAATGCACTTTCCCCGGGAGAAGGCCACCAACAACACTGCAGAATATGAAGGGCTCCTTGCCGGGCTCAGAATTGCAAAGGAATTGGGAATTAAGAAGTTGATCATTCGTGGAGACTCAAGCTCATAGTGAGACAAGTAAACAAGGATTACCAGAGTCCATTAATGGAGGCATATGTAGAGGAAGTGAGGAAGCTGGAGGAGCATTTTGATGGATTGCAAATAGAGCACGTGCCACGTGCAGAAAACAACATCGCTGATCATCTGTTAAAAATGCGCAGCACAAAAGCAACATGTGGAACCAGGGACTTTTGTTCTCCACCTGACTCAACACTTAGTATCCCCGACAACGATGGCCAGAAAAAGGAGGAAATTGGACTCCGGCAAGCATCTCCCGGCAGGGCTCTCCGAAGTCCCCGGTAGAGAGGCTGCCAGGAATAACTCCACTTCGCCTGGTGAGCAGCACCCTCCCGCCGAACTACAAGTTCTTGCGGTTGAGATAAGCGCTCCCATGAATGAGGAGGTGCCGTTTGTCCTTGTTGACGAGCCTCAACCTCCAACTTGGGCACGGCACATAGTCCACTACCTCCAAACTGGAGAACTTCCCGAGGAGCAAGAAGAAGCCGAAAGAGTAGCCCGGAGGGCCAATATGTATCAATTCGTCGATGACACATTGTACAGAAGAAGGCCCAACGGTGTAAAATTGAAGTGCATTTGCTGGGAAGAGGGGATGGAACTATTGGCAGAAATACACAAAGGCATGTGCGGCTCCCATATTGGATCAAGAGCCTTGGTTGGAAAAGCTTTTTGGCAAGGTTTCTACTGGCCCATGGCCCTCCAAGATGCGATTGAGCTAGTCACCAGATGTGAAGCCTGCCAGTTCCACTCCAAGAACATCCATCAACATGCTCAAGCTCTCTAGACGATCCCTTTGTCATGGCCATTTTCGGTCTGGGGGCTCAACATCTTGGGCCCCTTCCCCCGTGCTACCGAGGGCTTTGAATTCTTGTACGTTGCAATCGACAAGTTTACAAAGTGGCCGGAAGTGGAGCCTGTGAGGAAGTTAACCGCACAATCAGCTATCAAGTTCTTGAAAGGATTGGTGTGCCGTTTCGGAGTACCCGCCAGAATTATCACTGACAAGGGCACCCAATTCACAAGCCGCGCCTTCATGCAATACGTTCAAACCCTCAGAAGCTAGGTTTCATTCGCCTCTGTTGCTCATCGCAGGAGCAATGGACAGGCTGAGAGAATGAACGCTGAAGTGTTGCATGGGCTCAAGACAAGGACTTTTGATAAGCTGCAAAAGTGCGGCAGACACTGGATCGACGAGCTGCCGGTGGTTCTTTGGTCCCTCCGTACGACACCAAATCGAGCTACCGGCCAGACTCCCTTCTCCCTAGTCTATGGGGCAGAAGCAGTGCTCCCCACGGAACTCATATACGGGTCACCTTGAGTATTTGCCTACGATGAAGTAGAGCAAGAGCAGCACCAGCATGACGATGCCATGCTCCTTGAGGAGAACCATCTCCGGGCTGCCGTGCGTGTTGCACGCTACCAGCACGCCCTGCGCCGCTATCATAGCCGCAGGGTTCACACCCGGAGCCTTGAGGAAGGCGACCTTGTCCTTAGGTATGTTCAGTCCGCCAAGGGTACCAACAAGTTGACGCCAAAGTGGGAAGGCCCTTACCGGGTAGTATGAGACACCAGACCTGCCGCAGTTCGTCTGGAGACCGAAGATGGCATCAAAATGCAAAACTCATGGAATATTGAGCATCTTCGCAAGTTCTAGCCGTAAGGCGCGGCTGCCGGGCCCAACCCCGGCAGCCACCCTTTTGTACAAGCCTTGCCGATGCGCATGTAACCCTTTGTACAAAGCCAGGTGCAGACCCTTAGCACAGATAATAAAACGAAGCGCTGGCGCCCTAAAAACTTGCATGCATGATTAGCTTAGCTTAAATTTACCATGATCATTTTGATGAGATCATATGTTGCTATGTTTTCCTCTGCACTAACTACAGGGCTCTTGCCGCGGGCTCGATCCTGAAAAGAAGAGACGGAAACAAGCCTACATATCGATCCCCGACTGGCCAAACAGATAAGTTTCTTTCTATCCATAAACATGACTCTGAAAGAAGAAAACTTGTGCATAGAAAAACCTTGTCACCTTCGAAACATTTGTGCTCCCATCCCTTGATTCGAACATTGTTTCGGTCGAGATGGTTGTAGTGGCATTTGACAGAGAAGGTTCGACGAGGGGCTGGTTCCCTTCCATAGTTTTGAGCCCGGCAGGCCAAGCCCCGCGGCAACGACGGAAGGCACCGGCAAGATAGCTTGCCGGGAAAACTTGTTTACTTAAAAGTATAGAGGCGTTCCTCCTCTGCATGGATGTAGTACATGCACAAGTACCCGACAAGCTTGTCTTTTTTCATTAATATGCAGATAAACAAGTACAAACCTTACAGAGTACAAACATGGATAGAAGAAATTACATATTTGAGACTGAAATTTGGCAAATGCCTGCATGTTTTAGATTGAAAAAAGATAAGTGCCCCGTAATCCCTTTCTTGTCCCTCTCCTCCTAGGAACTACAGTGGGAGGCAAAGAGGGCAAAAGGAGCGCCTGGGCAGAAGCCCAGCCTGACCCCGTCAGGGCCCATGGGACACAGCCTGACAAGATCAGGAGTGCATGGGCAAAGGCGAGGGGCGGAGAGAGCGGGTAGGCGATGCCCTGGTCACCGCCACCAGGGCCAGCAGGGCACGGCAGCATGGACACCGGCAAGGAAGATGAAGCCGGAGTCCATGGTGAAGCCTACCGGGGTCTAGCTGGAAGACTGCTGGAGGAGGCGGAGACACCTTCCACACCCAACACCCCAGCAATTCGCCTTGCCGGGGAGGAGATGCAGGTGCAAATGGTGGTGCCACCGGCTGACGGTGACGGTGCGGCTGGTGTTCTGCCGGAGTCGGAGCCGTCGTCCTCCCCATCGGTGCCATCGTCATCGCCGTCACTGTCCTCTTCGTCACTATCGCTTGAGGAGGAGCTTTTGTCATCGGTCGAGCTCTCCGCGCAGCACACTAAGCGAGCACCCGAACGCCCGAAGACCTTGATGGAGAGCAGGGTGGCATCCATTAACTTGAAGTGAAGGACGTGCCCTGCCGCCAAACTGTGTGCATGAGCGAAGGTTTTCCAGGCGCGCCAGAGAAGCATGACATGAGGTGCAGGGAAGTCTACGTTTGCCTGCATGCTGCCATTCCAGCAGCCCCTCATGCGTAGCCTCAACCCCGGCAGCTGTTCAACCTCCATCACCCTTGCGAATGGAGTTGGAAGCTGAAGACGGCTGCGCGGAGGCCCGCGTAGCTTGACGATGAATTCCAGTGGCTGGTCCCTGACATGGCCTTCGTTCGGGCCCGGAGCAACTGGAGGACGGGCGATCAAAGCACCACCCCGTCCTCCTCGACCCCGGGCGCCACGACAGCCGCGTCCACGTTCTCTACCACCTCCTCTCATGACGGGCTCCGCCCCTGCGTCCCCAACAGGAGGAGGGAGGCGCTGTTGCCATGGTGGAGAAAAGATGCCGGAATACCACCACACCCTCTCCCCCTTGCCATGGTGGAGAAAAGATGCCGGAAGGAAGAAGGAGGAGAAGTGTGTTAGTAAGCACCTTGCCCGCGTCCCCTTTTATAGGCGAGCGTGGCCAGGAGCTAGCTCCTCACCCAGGGGGCAACCGCCCTGCTCCGCCAATCTGGCCCCTCTGCGTCACCAACGGTGCATGCAATCAAGACCGCCCTCCTGCACCTATCCGCAGCGCCTGGTTTTCTGCCAGGCACTCATTCCCACACCCTCCGTGTCTGCCACCAACCTTGCGCAATGCATGCAACATACGTGGCGAAAACGGCAGGAGCAGAAGAACGAGCGAAATGGCAGTTACCACGCCGTGAACGTGGGACGTGGGCAGCCCACGGATCATGGCGTAAATTTCCCCACGTCGTCTCGCATGACGCACGGGGAAACCAGAAACTAACTCAAGCATAGGTTAATGAAGAAGCAAGGAAAATATCAAGAAAGAGGAGAATATCGTCATGAGTGCCCTGCTTGTGTACCTGTTGGGGCCTACCCCAACGATGCTCGACGGCACGTTTGGGCCAGGCCCGGGGGCTCCTGTCGGTGCAACAAACCTTCACGTATGTTGCCCAGACTGTACACATACCCGATGGCAAGGAAGCAAACTTCACCAAGCATCCAAGTCAAAACCAAGCCAGATAAATAGCTCTTTGAGGGATCAAAGGGCGGATCAAGAAGACCAAGAGAAGCCAAAGCAGCAAGATATCACTAAGGGAAAGCCTCCCTTACCGGGCAGGCAAGCCTGGTCGGGTCAAGGCCTCCCCAAGGATGAATCCAATGTTTCCCCGGCAGGCTTGTCGGGGCCTCTAAAGGCAAACCTCCCTACCAAGATTCCACCGCTCCACCGCACCGCAACGCAAGTCATCCATCAGTGCGGTGTCGAGCCCCCAGGTGATTAAGTGGTTGCCATTTGGCATGTGGCAGCCATTTGTAAGGAAGATTACCTCTATATGACACCCGTTCAGAGGCGTGTCAAGCAGACAGGTAGAAGATGACTAAGCGGCGTGGCAGGCTTGCCGGGCTGCATCCTCAGCGTGACACCTAGCAGTGCATTTAATGCACTTTGTCCTAACTGCCAGAGTTAGGTATGATAGCACTGTTGGCTATCTAATCACTAGATAATGACTGTTTTGCCACTGTGGTTACCCCTTAGCCTATAAAAGGAGGGCCATGGCAACCTAGAAAAGGATTCGGACCCTTGTATACTCATACGCGCGTAGCTGCTCTCCCCGAGGCGACCTTGCCGGGCTTGAGCGCTGCGTGTTCATCACGGTCCTTCCCTCAATCCACCAAAGCAGGAGTAGGGTTTTACGCTTCCCAGCGGCCCGAACCTGGGTAAAAACCACCAGCGTCACCCCTGCCGTGTTGTTCCATGGCTTCTGTTCTTTGTGCAATGTGACCTTCCCCCTTTGCCGAACCACAAGGGGTTGACGGCCCCATAGGTGATCGTGTTCCACCACGACAATGGTGAAAACCTGCCCCCACCATGGCCGATGCACTTGTTGCTCTGGTCATTGCTCCCGCCGCCCCCATTGATCCGGGTGCCCCCTTAACCACGGCCGACATTCTTTCAATGTTTGCAGACCTCAAAACCGCCATGTTGAAAGAAGTTCGTTCCTCGGTCAAGGAGGAAATTGATGCTCGCTTAAAGCCCTTAAAATCCGCATCAAACTCATTTGATCCAAATGCCATTCATGATGCGGATGATTCGAGAGAACCCCTTGCATCTCCATCTCGCACTCAAGTTCCCAGGTACAATGCTGTGGAACCCTTTTACTCACCCCAACCTTTACAACACCCTCGTATTAATCCTGTTGGGCATCCGCCCCCTTTGAGAGCTAACGCGTTTGCTAAGTGGAAGCTAGATATGGAGTCTCACATTCGCAGTGCTTCTAGGCAACTATGGTGGATTGTTGTCAGTGGATTCAATTCCAATGACCCAATGAACCTCACTCCAAGAGAATCGGTTTATGATCAACTCAATGCAATCGCCCACAACATGTTGCGCACCGCGGTGGCCAAAGACTATAGTGACTCCATTGCTCTTCTCAAAACCACCAAGGAAATTTGGGATTGCCTTGAGGAGGCCCTCGAAGGTGATGAAGCAATCCTAATATCTCGGTTGGCTTTGCTCAAGCAAGAAGTCAATCTATTTGTAAGGAATGAGGGTGAGTCCACGGAAGAAGTGTACCGAAGGTTGATGTCTCTTGTGCTAAACTTAAGAACCTTTGGGTGCACTTGTGCAAATGATGATTTCATTAAGGACAATTTCATTGATGCTAAGGTCCTCACAGAACACACCATGGTGATGATGATACATCAATGACCGGACTATCACAAGTTGACCGCGGCTCAAGTTGTCTCCACTTTCTCAACTCATGTTCTTTTGGAGACCAAGTCCAACAAGACCTTTGCCATTGCTCAAGCAACCAAGAACACAAATCTTGCTTTGAAGGCCAAGAAAGTTGTTAGTCAACCCTCAAGGGACGAAGAAGTGGTTGAAGAGACTTGTGAGGAAGATGTTGACACCTCATGCCTGGCAAATGACTTTGCGGAAGACATGGCTCTCCTAGTCAAAAAGTACTATGTGACCATGGCAAACAAATGGAAGAATCTTCAGGGAAGATCATTTGGTCGAAGAAAATGCTACAATTGTGATATCCCAAGACACTTTGTGCATGATTGTCCGTATGAGAGACGTGAAGACAAGTCTGAGAAGCTTGTGTTCAAGAAGAAGAAGTTCACCAAGTTCACAAAGAGGAAAGATGACAAGGCTCTAGTCCATGAAGAATACATGTCCAGAGATGAAGATGACGGTGATGATGATCAAGTGGGCATGAACGCCATTGCCATGCATGCCACTACCTCCTCCTCTACCACTGGCCTCTTCGACTCTCCAAATGAGGACAAGCCTTTCACTCATCGGTGTCTTATGGCCAAAGAGGTAAAAACAAGGTCCAAATCCCAAAAACCCGCCATCTACACTCCCAATGTCTCATGTGAGATAGTGGAGGATGAGTGTGAAGAGGGCGTGTACAATGATGAGGAATCCTTGATGGCTTTCATGAAAACTCTTCATGGTGATGCTCGTGCTCGTTTTGGCAATCTCCTTAAGTCACTCGCCGCACGCGATGATTTTATTGAGAACGTTGAAAACCTCCTCATAGAGGAAAAAGAGAGAGTCAAACTCCTCGAGCACGAACTACATAAAGAGAGTGTCGTGAGAGCATCACTTGAGGAAGCCTTGTCGGCTCATCAAATTGACTTTGTTAAAACCAATGATTCTTTGCAACTTGCTCTTGAGAACAAGGATGCCCTTAATGTTAGAGTTGAGAAGCTTCTAGTTGATCACACGAGACTTGTTGAGGAACATGAGCTCATTGTGGCTAGTTGCAAGGTTATCAAAGGTGACCTCATTGCCCTCACCGAGTCTTATGATCAACTTAAAGCTACAACCATTAAGGCCCTTACTTTCATACCCCATATGGAGTTAAATGATGAATCTTGTACTGCTAACTTTGTTCATGATTGCATCTCTCTCCAAGAGAAGAATAAGAAGTTAAAGGCCCAAATTGAGAAAGGGCTTGTGTCATGCATTCAAGAAGAGAAAAACCTCAATGACCTCTTGAGCAACCAAAATGAGTGTGCTGTCAAGGAGGGAATTGGGTTTGACCCCTCATCCAAGAAAAGGAAGAACAAGAAGAAGAGCGACAAGAAGAAGATCGGTCCTACTCCTTCTCATCCCCAAAAGGTAGTATTTATGCAAGAAGGGCACAAGGAGAAGGAGAAGGAAGAAGAGGTTGATAGAATGGCAAGGTCACTAGGGACAAGGCCATTCCCAAGGATTTTGCCGGCAAGAACAATCCATCTTATGTCCTCATGAGAGGAGATGATGGTTACACATTTTCAAAATTTGTTGGCACTAACTATGATGATTATGCTTGGACTATTTAGGTTCCTAAGACCCTTGTTGCTAACTCTCTAGGATGCATTGCAAAATGGGTACCTAAAACCAAAGCTCGATTCTTGTAGGACTATATCTCCGGTGGAAAACAATGGGTGATCGATAGTGGATGCACCAATCATATGACCGGAGAGAGGGAGATGCTTGTGGAGTTTGTTGATTCACTCAAGGCCTCTTAGAACATCTCTTTTGGTGACAATAGCAAGGGCAAGTTATTGGGTTTGGGAAAAGTGGTAATATCTAATGATTCACCACTTTCAAATGTCATGTTTGTCCAATCCCTTCACTACAATTTACTTTCAACAATTCAATTGGCATGTGCCGGTTATGATTCTCATTTCTGTGAATTTCATGTGACCGTCTTTAAGAGAAGCAATCTCAAAGTGGTCTTTGTTGGGCATGTTGAAGATAACCTTTACGTGGTTGATTTCTCAAAAGAGAAAATTCATCTTGCAACATGCCTAATGGCCAAGGCCGACGTGGGGTGGCTATGGCACCGACGGCTAGCCCACGTTGGCATGAGAAATTTACAAGCTCTCTTAGAGGGAGATGATACGTCTGCAACGTATCTATAATTTTTTATTGTTCCATGTTATTATATTATTTGTTTTGGATGTTTTATATGCATTAATATGCTATTTATATTATTTTTGGGGCTAACCTATTAACCTAGAGCCCAGTGCCAGTTTCTGTTTTTTCCTTGTTTTTGAGTTTTGCAGAAAAGAAATATCAAACGGAGTCCAAACGGAATAAAACTTTACGATGATTTTTCTTGGACCAGAAGACATCCACGAAGCTTGGAGAGGGGGTCAGAAGATGGCCGAGGAGGCCACAAGCCTGCCAGGCGCACCCTGGGGGGGGGGGGCGCCCTGAGGGCTTGTGGGCCCTCGGGGGTCCTCCAACCCTAATTCTTGCGCTATAAATTCCCAAATATTCCCAAACCACCAGAAGCGTCCACCAAAATACTTTTTCGCTGCCGCAAGCCTCTGTTCCCATGAGATCCCATCTTGGGGCCTTTTCCGGCGATCTGCTGGAGGGGGATTTGATCATGGAGGGCCTCTACATCAACCTTGCTGCCGTTCCGATGATGCATGAGTAGTTTACCATAGACCTACGATCCCTAGCTAGTAGCTAGATGGCTTCTTCTCTGTCTTTGATCTTCAATACAATGTTCTCCACGATGTTCTTGGAGATATATTCGATGTAATACTTTTTTGCTGTGTGTTTGTTGAGATCCGATGAATTGTGGATTTATGATCAGATTATTTATGAATATTATTTGAGTCTTCTCTGAACTCTTTTATGCATGATTAAGATATCTTTGTATTTCTGTTCGAACTATCAGTTTGGTTTGGCCAACTAGATTGGTTTTTCTCGCAATGGGAGAGGTGCTTAGTTTTGGGTTCAATCTTGTGGTGTCCTCACCCAGTGACAGAAGGGGTAGCGAGGCACGTATTGTATTGTTGCCATCAAGGATAAAAAGATGGGGTTTTCATCATATTGCTTGAGTTTATCCCTCTACATCATGTCATCTTACTTAAAGCATTGCTCTGTTCTTATGAACTTAATACTCTAGATGCAGGCAGGAGTCGGTCGATGTGTGGAGTAATAGTAGTAGATGCAGAATTCTTTCGGTCTACTTGTCACGGACGTGATGCCTATATTCATGATCATTGCCTTAGATATCGTCATAACTTTGCACTTTTCTATCAATTGCTCAACACTTATTTGTTCACCCACCGTATGCTATCTTCAAGAGAGAAGCCTCTAGTGAAACCTATGGCCCCGGGTCTATTTTCCATCATATATTTTCAGATCTATAAACCAAAAAAACCCAAAAATACTTTGCTGCAATTTATTTGTTTTTTAGTTTGTTTTACATTTTAGTAATCTTTTATACCTATCTCTATTAGATCTCACTCTTGTTTGAGACCGTGAAGGGATTGACAACCCATTTTTCGCGTTGAGTGCAAGTGTTTGTTAGTTTGTGCAGGTGCATAGATTGGAGAATTGCTTGTACCTCCTACTGGATTGATACCTTGGTTCTTAATTGAGGGAAATACTTATCTCTACTTTGCTACATCACCCTTTCCTCTTCAAGGGAAAAATCAACGCAAGCTCAAGAAGTAGCAGGAAGAATTTCTGGCGCCGTTGCCGGGGAGGTTCTACATCAAGCCTATCAAGTACCTATCATAAACTCTCATCTCTTGCATTACATTATTTGCCATTTGCCTCTCGTTTTCCTCTCCCCTACTTCTAAAACGTTTTCAGAAAAACACAAAAAGAATTGCCTTTTTATTCGCCCTTCTTTCGTTCATCTTTTTCGTTTGCTTTTTGTTTGCCCGTGTGCTAGATTGTTTGTTTTCCCGTATGGCTCAACCCAAGAGCTTTGATCCTTACTATAGGAAGTTGGAAGACATTGAAAATAACGCTAAAAGTTTCATGTTCTTATAATTTGAGCATAATAGTTTCTTTAGAAACGAACTTAAAGAGCAAAAAACTATGATGGAGTATATTAATAAAGAGCTCGATGATGTTACTAAGGAAATATATGGCCTGAAATCTCAATTTTCTCATATTGAAAGTTTAGTAGGCCAAATTTCCGATAAGCAAACTACTTTGGTAAATAAAATGGCCGCTAAACTGGAGTCCTTTGAAAACAATGATGAAGATCTTAAAGTGATTGGTGTGACTCCTATTGAATCTTTGTTTTCTAATATAAATCTTGATAAAGATGGGACTGGAGATGAGTCAACTTTAACTAGAAGGCGTCCCAATAATTTTGAGTTTAAAGATCTTAATGAAAAAATTGATAAAAGTGGGATTGGAGAGGTCAAAACTTTAAGTAGCGATGAACCCACTCTTTTGGATTTCAAGGACTTTAATTATGATAATTTATCTTTGATAGATTGTATTTCCTTATTGCAATCCATGTTAAATTCACCTCATGCTTACAATCAAAATAAAGCTTTTACTAAACATATCGTTGATGCTATGATCAAATCTTTTGAAGAAAAACTTGAGTTGGATGTTTCTATCCCTAGAAAGCTTTATGATGAGTGGGAACCTACTATTAAGATTAAAATTAAAGATCATGAGTGCAATTCTTTGTGTGATTTGGGTGCTAGCGTTTCCACAATTCCAAAAAATTTATGTGACGTGCTAGGTTTTCGTGAATTTGATGATTGTTCTTTGAATTTGCATCTAGCAGATTCCACTATTAAGAAACCTATGGGAAGAATTAATGATTTTCTTATTGTTGCAAATAGGAATTATGTGCCCGTATATTTTATTGTGCTTGATATAGATTGCAATCCTACATGTCCTATTATTCTTGGTAGACCTTTCCTTAGAACGATTGGTGCAATTATTGATATGAAAGAAGGAAACATTAGATTTCAATTTCTGTTAAGTAAGGGCATGGAAAACTTACCAAGAAATAAAATTAAGTTGCCATATGAATCTATTATGAGGGCTACTTTACCAAAGATGACAATACCTAGATCTATGTTTTATGCCTAGCTAGGGGCGTTAAGCAATATCGCTTGTTGGGAGGCAACCCAATTTTATTTTTATGTTTTTTTATTTTGGTTATGTTTTTCAATAAATACACATTATTACCTCTGTAGTAATTGTGTTTTGGTGTTTTAATTAGTGTTTGAGCCAAGCAAGACATTTGGGATGGTCTACGGTGATAGTTGATTTGATCTTGCTGAAAAGTAGAAACTTTTGTGCTCATTGCCAGAAATTCAAAAAATAACAGAAACATGATTTTGATCTGAATTTTTTACACAAGATTTATATAAAAATTTCCCATGTTTTCCTAATTTTTCAGAATTTTTGGGGTTACAGAAGTATACGAAATTTCCAGATTACTACAGACTATTCTGTTTTTGATAGATTCTGTTTTCTATGTGTTGTTTGCTTATTTTGATGAATCTATGAGTAGTATTGGGGGGGAGGGTATGAACCATGGAGAAGTTGGAATACAGTAGATATTACACCAATATAAAGAAAGAATGAGTTCAGAACAGTACTTAAAGTGGTGATTTATTTTATTATACTAACGGATCTTATGAGTTTTTTGTTGAGTTTTCTGTTGTGAAGTTTTCAAGTTTTGGGTAAAGATTTGATGGACAACGGAATAAGGAGTGGCAAGAGCCTAATTAAGCTTGGGGATTCCCAAAGCACCCCAAGGTAATATTCAAGGACAACCAAGCATCTAACCTTGGGGATGCCCCGGATGGCATCCCCTCTTTTGTCTTCAATCCACCGGTAAATTTACTTGAGGCTATATTTTTATTCACCACAAGATATGTGTTTTGCTTGGAGCGTCTTGTATGATACGAGTCTTTGCTTTTTAGTTTTCCACAATCATCCTTTCTGTACACACCTTTTGATAGGGACACACATTAATCGTGAATTTATTAGAATACTCTATGTTCTTCACTTATATCTTTTGAGCTAGGCAGTTTGCTCTAGTGCTTCACTTATATATTTTTAGAGCACGGCGGTGGCTTTATTTTATAGAAATTGTTGAACTCTCATGCTTCACTTATATTATTTTGAGAGTCTTTGAACAGCATGGTAATTTTCTTAGGTTATGAATTAGTCCTAATATGATGGGCATCCAAGGGGGATATAATAAAATCTTTCATATAAAGAACATTGAATAAGATGAGGAGTTTGATTCCTTGCATTTGTTTTGAGATATAAAGATGGTGATATTAGAGTCATGCTAGTGAGTAATTGTGGATTGGTAGAAATACTTGTGTTAAAGTTTGTGATTCCCGTAGCATGCATGTATGGTGAACCGTTATGTGATGAAGTCGGAGCATGATTTATTTTTTTGATTGTCTTCCTTATGACTGGCGGTCGGGGACGAGCGATGGTCTTTTCCTACCAATATATCCCCCTAGGAGCATGCGTGTAGTACTTTGCTTCGATAGCTAATAAATTTTTGCAATAAGTATGTGAGTTCTTTATGACTAATGTTGAGTCCATGGATTATACGCACTCTCACCCTTCCACCATTGCTAGCCTCTCTAGTACCACGCAACTTTCGCCAGTGCATTAAACCCACCATATATTTTCCTCAAAACAGCCACCATACCTACCTATTATGGCATTTCCATAGCCATTCCGAGATATATTGCCATGAAACTTCCACCGTTCCGTTTATTATGACACGCACCATCATTGTCATATTTCTTTGCATGATCATGTAGTTGGCATAGTATCTGTGGCAAGGCCACCGTTCATATTTCTTTTTACATGTCACTATTGATCATAGCACATCCCAGTACACCGCCGGAGGCATTCATATAGAGTCATATCATGTTCTAGTATCGAGTTGTAATTTTTGAGTTGTAAGTAAAAAAAAGTGTGATGATCATCATTATTAGAGCATTGTCCCATGTGAGGAAAGGATCATGGAAGCTATGTTTCCCTCACAAGTTGGGATGAGTCTCCGGACTTTATAAAAATAAAATAGGCCAAATAAGCCCACACACAAAAAAAGAGAAAAAAATGAGAGAAAAGAGAGAAGGGACAATGTTACTATCCTTTTTCCACACTTGTGCTTCAAACTAGCACCATGTTCATCATGATAGAGAGTCTCCTATTTTATCACTTTCATATAGTAGTGGGAATTTTTCATTATAGAACTTGGCTTGTATATTCCAATAATGGGCTTCCTCAAAATTGCCCTAGATCTTCGTGAGCAAGCAAGTTGGATGCACACCCACTTAGTTTCTTTTTGAGCTTTCATACACTTATAGCTCTAGTGCATCTGTTGCATGGCAATCCCTACTCACTTGCATCGATATCAATTGATGGGCATCTCCATAGCCCATTAATTTGCTTAGTTGATGTGAGACTTTCTCCTTCTTTTTGTCTTCTCCACAACCACCATATTCTATTCCACCTATAGTGCTATATCCATGGCTCACGCTCATGTATTGCGTGAAAGTTGAAAAAGTTTGAGAACACCAAAAGTATGAAACAATTGCTTGGCTTGTCATCGGGGTTGTGCATGATGAAATATTTTGTGTGATGAAGATGGAGCATAGCCAGACTATATGATTTTGTAGGGATAACTTTCTTTGGCCATGTTATTTTGAGAAGACATGATTGCTTTATTAGTATGCTTGAAGTATTATTGTTTTTATGTCAATATTAAACTTTTGTTTTGAATCTTATGTATCTGAATATTCATGCCACAATAAAGAAGATTACATTGATAAATATGTTAGGTAGCATTCCACATCAAAAATTCTGTTTTTATCTTTTACCTACTCAAGGACGAGCAGGAATTAAGCTTGGGGAAGCTTGATACGTCTCCAATGTATCTATAATTTTTTATTGTTCCATGCTATTATATTATATGTTTTGGATGTTTTATATGCATTAATATGCTATTTTATATTATTTTTGGGACTAACCTATTAACCTAGATTCCAGTGCCAGTTTCTGTTTTTTCCTCATTTTTGAGTTTTCAGAAAAGGAATATCAAACGGAGTCCAAACATAATAAAACTTTATGATGATTTTTCTTGGACCAGAAGATATCCATGGAACTTGGAGAGGGGGTCAGAAGATGGCCGAGGAGGCCACAAGCCTGCCAGGCGCACCCCTGGGGGGGGGGCGCCCTGAGGGCTTGTGGGCCCCTCAGGGGTCCTCCAACCCTAATTCTTGCGCTATAAATTCCCAAATATTCCCAAACCACCAGAAGCGTCCACCAAAATACTTTTTCGCCGTCGCAAGCCTCTGTTCCCGTGAGATCCCATCTTGGGGCCTTTTTCGGTGATCTGCCGGAGGGGGATTCGATCACGGAGGGCCTCTACATCAACCTTGCTGCCCTTTCGATGATGCATGAGTAGTTTACCACAGACCTACGGGTCCATAGCTAGTAGCTAGATGGCTTCTTCTCTCTCTTTGTCTTCAATACAATGTTCCCCTTGATGTTCTTGTAGATCTATTCGATGTAATACTTTTTTGCGGTGTGTTTGTTGAGATCCGATGAATTGTGGATTTATGATCAGATTATTTATGAATATTATTTGAGTCTTCTCTGAACTCTTTTATGCATGATTAAGATATCTTTGTATTTCTCTTCGAACTATCGGTTTGATTTGGCCAACTAGATTGGTTTTTCTTGCAATAGGAGAGGTGCTTAGTTTTGTGTTCAATCTGGCGGTGTCCTCACCTAGTGACAGAAGGGGTAGCGAGGCACGCATTGTATTGTTGCCATCGATGATAAAAAGATGGGGTTTTCATCATATTGCTTGAGTTTATCCCTCTACATCATGTCATCTTACTTAAAGCATTGCTCTGTTCTTATGAACTTAGTACTCTAGATGCAGGCAGGAGTCGGACGATGTGTGGAGTAATAGTAGTAGATGCAGAATCGTTTCGGTCTAGTTGTCACGGACGTGATGCCTATATTCATGATCATTGCCTTAGATATCGTCATAACTTTGCGCTTTTCTATCAATTGCTCAACAGTAATTTGTTCACCCACCGTATGCTATCTTCAAGAGAGAAGCCTCTAGTGAAACCTATGGCCCCCGGGTCTATTTTCCATCATATATTTTCAGATCTATAAACCAAAAAAACCCAAAAATACTTTGCTACAATTTATTTGTTTTTACTTTTTTTTACGTTTTAGTAATCTTTTATACCTATCTCTATTAGATCTCACTCTTGTTCGAGACCGTGAAGGGATTGACAACCCCTTTTTCGCGTTGAGTGCAAGTGTTTGCTAGTTTGTGCAGGTGCATAGATTGGAGACTTGCTTGTGCCTCCTACTGAATTGATACCTTAGTTCTTAACTGAGGGAAATACTTATCTCTACTTTGCTGCATCACCCTTTCCTCTTCAAGGGAAAAATCACACAAGCGCAAGAAGTAGCAAGAGAGCTCATCCTTGGACTAATTGATGTGCCTTTTGCCAAAGATCATCCTTGTAGTGCTTGTATTGCTGGAAAACTACATGAAAAGTCTCATAAAGTGAAGACTATCATCACCACCTTTAGGCCTCTCGAGCTTATCCATTTGGATCTCTTTGGGCCTCCATCTTATGATAGTTTGGGAGGGAGGAGGTATTGCCTTGTCATTGTCTATGACTTCACAAGATATACATGGGTGTTCTTTCTCAAGACTAAAGATTAAACTCAAGTCACCTTCATCAACTTTGCCAAAGAAGCTCAAGGTCAACATAATTGTGAGATCAAGGCAATTCGAAGTGACAACAACACTGAGTTCAAGAATTACATGATGGACGAGTTCTTGAGTGATGAGGGGATCAAGCATCAATATGCTGCACCATATACTTCCCAACAAAATGGTGTTGCAGAGAGGAAGAATCGGACTCTCATTCAGATGGCTAGGACGCTTGACGAGTACAATTCTCCTTGCAAGCTTTGGGCTGAAGCCATCAACACCGCGTGTCATGCTTCAAATCGGCTTTATCTTCGCAAGCTCAAGAACAAGACACCATATGAACTCCTAAACGGGAGAAAGCCTAACGTCAAATATTTTCGAGTATTTGGTTGTGTGTGTTTCATTCTTAACAAAAAATCCCGTTTAGTTAAGTTTGAGCCTAAAACTTATGAGGGCATATTTCTTGGATATGCATCAAACTCTCATGCTTACCGAGTTCTTAATAAATCCACTGGATGCATTGAGGAAACGGTGAATGTGGAGTTTAATGAAGATAACGGTTCCCGTGTGGAGCAAATTGTTCGTAGTGTTGTAGGTGATGAGGCTCCTTCACAAGCTATAAGGACTATGGGGATAGGCCACATTCTTCCACAAGAAACACCACAAGTCCAAGTAGAAGAAGAAGGAGTAAGAGCCCCTCTTGTGGAGTCTCCACAAGGGAAGTCATCACCGCCACCACTTGTATAAGATGCTACGGGAGATCATGAACCTACCCGAGAACAAGATCAAGTCCCTCATGTTTCCGAGCAAGATCAAGATCAAACTCAAGTTCTAGATCAAGATCAAGATCAACCCCAACCACAAGTGTCTTCATCATCGTCGCTTCCCAATGAACAAGAACTTGTGGTTGTGAAGAGAAGGGTGTCTCCAAGGCTAAAACAATCTCAAGGGCAAGCTTCTTCATCAAGTTCAAAACCAAGTGAAGAAGAGCTTGCACTCAAAGAGCAAAAAGTGGCCGCCAAGTTAAAGCATCTTCAACATCTCACCGAGAACATCTATGGAAGCATGAAAAAGGGGGTAACTACTCATAGACGTTTGGCAAACTTTTGTGAACATCACTCGTTTGTCTCTTGTGTTGATCCCCTTAAGGTTGAAGATGCACTTGACGACCCGGATTGGGTAGATGCCATGCATGAAGAACTCAACAACTTCACCTGCAACAAAGTATGGACTCTTGTGGAGAGACCCAAGGATCACCATAATGTCATTGGAACAAAGTGGATCTTCAAGAACAAACAAGATGAACATGGACAAGTAACTAGAAACAAGGCAAGGTTAGTGGCACAAGGTTTCACCCAAGTTAAAGGTTTGGACTTTGGTGAAACTTTTTCTCCCGTTGCCCGTCTTGAATCGAATCGCATCTTGCTTGCATATGCCTCTCATAATGATTTCAAATTGTATCAAATGGATGTGAAGAGTGCATTTCTTAATGTTCCTCTTAAGGAGTTGGTGTATGTCAAGCAACCTCCCGATTTGGAAGACCCCGATCACCCCTCTCACGTTTATGAACTCCGTAAGGCGCTCTATGGACTTAAACAAGCACCTCGTGCTTGGTATGATCACCTTACGGCGTTCCTAAGCGAGAATGGGTTCCAGATCGGGGTAATAGATTCCACTCTCTTCACAAAGAGGGTAAAAGGAGAATTGCTTGTGTGCCAAATATATGTTGATGATATTATCTTTGGTTCCACTAACCATGCTATTAACGTTGAGTTTGAGAATCTTATGACTAAGAAATTTGCCATGAGCATGATGGGAGAGTTGAAGTTCTTCCTCGGTTTTCAAGTAAAGCAATTGAGAGGAGGAACCTTCATCAACCAATCTCTTTATATTCAAGACATGCTCAAGAGGTTCAAAATGCATGATGTCAAGCCCATGAAGACACCCATGCCCACAAATGGCCAACTTAATCTTGATCCCAATGGTAAAGTGGATCAAAAGGTATATCGCTCCATGATCGGTTCCTTGCTTTACCTTTGTGTATCTAGACCGGATATTATGTTGAGTGTGTGTATGTGTGCAAGATTTCAATCCGCTCCTAAGGAGAGACACTATTTAGACGTGAAAAGAATCCTTCGATATCTGGTTCATACCCCAAACTTGGGCCTTTGGTATCCCAAAGGATCAACTTTCAAGTTAGTGGGATACTCGGATTCGGATTGGGCCGGAGACAAGGTTGACCGCAAGTCCACTTCTGGTTCATGTCAATTCCTAGGGAGATCTTTGGTAAGTTGGTCTTTGAAGAAGCAAAATTGTATATCTCTCTCAACCGCCAAAGCCGATTACATTGCCGTCGGAAGTTGTTGTGCACAGTTATTATGGATGAGGCAAACTTTCATGGATTACGGTGTCAAATGTGATAAAGTGCCTCTTTTGTGCGACAATGAAAGTGCAATCAAGATCATCGAAAATCTAGTGCACATAGCAAGACCAAGCATATTGAGATTCGTCATCATTTTATTCGGGATCATGTGGCCAAGGGGGACATCTATTTATTCCATGTTAACACCGAGAAGCAACTTGCCGATATTTTCACCAAGCCTCTTGATGAAGCAAGATTCCGCAAGTTAAGGCATGAGCTAAATATCGTGGATATAAGTAACTTGGGTTGAGATTCTTGCCCATGCACACATACTCATATAATATCTTGTTTAGATGTAGGCACATATCTAGGGGGAGCTAGCTCAAGTCATGAGCTACCTCATCCTAGAAGTGCATAAATTGAACAAAATCTTTCACATTAGTCACTTTTAGGTGGCACTTGTGCTTCAAAGATGAGTGTTGGTCTTGGGCCCAAGGTTCATATCTCCACGGTGCCATACCAAACAAACTCAAATATGGTGGCTTCAGCTAGCGCCATCCTTTGGAGGTTGAGTCTGTTTTGTTGTGTGTGTTGCTTTTGCCTTCGTCTCTTTGCTTCCCTTTGTGTTCCGTTTTGTTGGTCTTTTCATCTTGTACAAGTGCTCCTCATATACCTTTCTAGTAGTGTTGGAATACTCATGCGACACATTCAGAAATTAGACCAAAATACTCCATCAAATCTTGGTAAGAATTCTCAATTAGCCATCCCTTCGAGGAATGTTCCTGGTCACAGTTCCTGAATACCCCGTGTCCACGGGCTTGTACCGTGCCCACGGGACCCCCGTGCCCACGGGCTCTATACCGTGCGCACGGGACCCCGTGCGCACAGGGCACTTTAGCCCGTGCGCACGGGGTGTGCGGTTCCTGGCTTTCAAGAGGTGGGGTGTGGGGGGGGGGGGGGGGGGTTCGGGTTCATTCCCAACCAGTCGCTGCTACTTCTTGAACTTGCGTTGATTTTTCCCTTGAAGAGGAAAGGGTGATGCAGCAAAGTAGAGATAAGTATTTCCCTCAGTTAAGAACCAAGGTATCAATCCAGTAGGAGGCACAAGCAAGTCCCCAATAGATGCACCTGCACAAACTAACAAACACTTGAACTCAACGCGAAAAAGGGGTTGTCAACCCCTTCACGGTCATGAAAAAGAGTGAGATCTAATAGAGATAGATATAAAAGATAAATAAAAGGCAAAATAAAGTAAATATAAATAAATTGCAGCAAGGTATTTTTGGGTTTTGATTTTATAGATCTAAAAATATATAATGAGAAATAGACTCGGCGGCCATAGTTTTCACTAGAGGCTTCTCTCTTGAAAGAACACATATGGTGGGTGAACAAATTACTGTTGAGCAATTAATAGAAAAGCGCAAAGTTATGATGATATCTAAGGCAATGATCATGAATATAGGCATCATGTCCGTGACAAGTAGACCGACTCCTGCCTGCATCTACTACTATTACTGCACACCTCGACCGCTATCCAGCATGCATCTAGTGAATTAAGTTAACAAGAACGGAGTAACGCCTTAAGCTAGATCCAATCAATATGGTAAAAACACACATCTTTTTATCCTTAATGGCAACAATACAAATACGTGCCTCGCTACCCCTACTGTCACTGGGTGAGGACGCCGCAAGATTGAACCCATCACAAAGCACCTCTCCCATTGCAAGAAAAACCAATCTAGGCCAAACCAAATCGATAGATCGGAGAGAAATACAAAGCTATCTTAATCATGCATAAAAGAGTTCAGAGAAGACTCAAATAATATTCATAAATAATCTGATCATAAATCTACAATTCATCGGATTGAAAAAAGCACCGCAAAAGAAGATTACATCGAATAGATCTCCAAGAACACCGAGGAGAACATTGTATTGAAGATCAAAGAGAGAGAAGAAGCCATCTGGCTACTAGCTAAGGACCCGTAGGTCTATGGTAAACTACTCACACATCATCGGAAGGGCAACAAGGTTGGTATAGAGGCCCTCTGTAACACCCCAAAATTTTAACCGTAATTTATTAATTAAAATTTTGCCGGGAAATTAAATTTTTATTTTCTGGATTTATCTTTTGATTTCAGAATCCCTCTTTTCTTCTGAATTGTGGAGTTTTTCCCTCCAAATGGAAACTTTTCAAAAAAAAATATTTTTGGACTTGAGTGCATACTCAAGAATATTTCTTTTATCAGTGGAATTATTTCTATAATTATTTTCCTGAGCTTTGTTTCTTTTAAAATGGTTTCTCATAAGTTTTAGAGTCCCATTTGCACTATAACCTTTTGATAAATTCAATTAAGAATTCCACCAAAATTTGGGGATGACATGTGATGTTCCTAAATCACTTTTATGCAAAAACTTCTCTTAGTCATTTGGGGATTTTGAGCCCTACCTCAAGTTTTCAAATCTGGTTCAGTTTGTAGTTTGCACTACAACCTATTTATATATTTCTTTAAAACTTCCATAAAAATTTGGAGATGTTAGTAGTAGTATATAATTCTTTTCTATGCAAA
Organism: Thinopyrum elongatum; assembly: GCA_011799875.1. Classification (NCBI taxonomy): domain Eukaryota; kingdom Viridiplantae; phylum Streptophyta; class Magnoliopsida; order Poales; family Poaceae; genus Thinopyrum; species Thinopyrum elongatum. Next base: position 288,579,121 of record CM022303.1, on the reverse strand, counting down.
AACCCATTGGTGTTCCTTGGAAGATTTGAGCAAACCATCCTCATCTTCATTCTGGTTCAGTTTGGTAGTTTGTACTGCAACCCCTCTTTATCTTGCCCTATTGCCCATGATTTTTCTCCTGCTTGTAGACCACCCTACCAAAACCTTAAGTCCAGGATTTGGGAACCTTTTGAACATTTTTGGTCCATGTAATAATGACCTTTATTTTCTGTCCAGATTTGGTTTTCTCAAAAACTTGCACTAGGGAGTTTCTGCTCTGGCCAAACTAACCTGGCCACCCTCTTTATCATCCAAAGAGACCCCAACCTGGAGATTTTGGCTACCAGGAGAGATGCCTAGATGCCCTTGGCATTTCATCAAGCAGGTTAGGAGCATGGCCAGATTTGGCATGCTTTTGGTCTGGCATTGTGCAGTTGCTCTAATGACCTAACCCGCGTGTCTATTAGCTCTCATATGCTCATTAGCCTAGTCCTGTTTAGTTTCATAAGCATCAGATAGGCCTAGAGTGCGTTGGCATTTCGTCGAGCACATGGCCTGCGTGCTCTGGGCGCGGCCAGAGCGCGCGTTTTGCACGTGCGTGCGCCCGAGTCGCCGCGTCCCGCTGCCACCTCCCTGCGCCCGTTCTGATCCATTCCCACTCGCAGCCAACGCGCTCGACCCCTCTCTCGTCGCAGAGTCACCCTGGCCACCTCCTGGAGCCCCGCAGCGCCACCGTCAGGTCGGCCATGGCAGCTAGCGGACGGCCGCAGCGGGCCCCGGCCTTGGCAGCGCCGCCCGAGCCTTCCCCGCGCGCCAGCTGCCCTCCGGAATAGCTAGAGCTCATCCGCGAGCTCATCGGTTAGCGCCGACCAGCGCCACTTCGCCCTGCTAGCAACAGAGCGGTGGTTCGCCGGCATTCTTATCCACTGCCGCCGTCGAACCGACCTTCCCCGGCTATAAATGGCCCCAGACCTCGCTCGAGCTCGTGAGCATCCTCAGGCAAGCCGTAGAGTTCTCCCCCTCGCTCAAATCCATCTGGAACCGCCGCCTTCCCCGCCTCCGGTCAGGATTCTACCACCACTGTCATGGTCAAATCCGGAGCCCCCTACTGCTCTTCCCCTTGCCTAGTGCTTTCCAACCGGGTCCCTCAGTTGCAGAAGACCCGTCGCCATTCCCTCTTTCCACCTAAAACCACCGTAGGAGGAATGCCCCAAGGCCCGAAGCTTCCCCTCCGCCATGGAGGAAGGTGCTCTCACCCTCAAGCTCCCCCGCGCTCCTAACCACCGCGGATGGATGCGGTGCCTCCTCCCGATCATCCCCATATCGAGAGCGCGTCGAATGGTGGCTTGTGTCACCGGGGATCGCCGTTGGAAACGGCCCCTGTCTCTGTCGAGGCGCGCAGGGGGTAGAAGACGAACCCGACAGGTGGGGACCACCTGTCGGTGAGCCAACCCAAGCCACCAGTGGCGCAACCCGGCTGATTTGTTTTCCCTCTGGTGGAAGCGTATTTCCTGTAAGTACGCGACCAATCTCAGAAGGCGTATTCCAGGCGAACCGTTTTCCTTGTTCTGTTTAAAAAAAAATCAGATTTTGACCAAATCTTTGACTGGCTATAACTTTTTAAATACAACTCCGTTTGACTTGATTCTTTTTCTGTTGATTCTCAAATTTTGTCTAGTTTATTTTCGTATTTATTTGAAAAAAATTCGAACAACTTTTTTGTACTGTTTTGAAACTATGTGTTGATTTGAATATTTTTCAAAATTAGGAAATGGAGAGGGAAGCAACCTTCAAACGTTTTGTGGTGCACCCTACCTCTCCACACACTAAAGGCAAGCATTCTGAACCCTAGTATAATATTTGCCGTGTGTTGTTTTGATATGGCTACAACACCGAGCTGATTGGAAACATGCATTATTTCATGTGATGTTAAGATCATGTCCCTGTGTGTATGATGGAAATTCCTTGCTGTTGGAATTGATATACTTGTGACAGTATTCACCCACGTATGCCTTTCATGCCTACCGGAAGGAATCCGGAAAAGTCTCTGTCGTGGGTAGACACGAGCTTGATACTGATATTTCGTTGAGACGAGCATATTCAGTAAGGCATGGTGAGGTATGATGAGTGGTGATTCTGTCTGTTGGTGTGGAATATATTTGTTATGCTAATCATGCAGGGAATACTTTAACCTCCTGAGTCGACCGTAGATCGAGTTTTGAGCCAGTAACCCCCATTCTGGTTTCGTGCTACCACTTGTCCCTACTACAGGTAGGGTACGGTTCAGTAAGTTGTCAACCCCTTTCTTAGCACACACCGTACAGAGAGGCCAAAGTGAAAGATACCAGTGGCCCCTGGTAGTCATGTCACTTGGTCCGGGGGCATGGGTGTTTCCGGTTGGAGCCGAGGGGGTAGCTCCCCTAGTTTGCGCGCGTTATAAATTTTGTGATCCCATGCTAGTCGAGGTTGTAGCCTCCCCACTTAGAGTTTTGCTTAACGGGTGTTATGGGTTATTCCAGACACCGGTAAGTTAAGCTGGTGTGTGCGGGTCAGGTGTGTTTTCAAGTAAAAGACCGTAAACGGAATTAATCCCGATGGACTAAAGGAATCCGTTACTCGTGGGTAAAGAGTACACCCTCTGCAGAGATTATATCTATTCGAATAGCCGTGTCCATGGTTAAGGACTACAGTCTGGGACGGGTCAAGTGTCGGTCTTAGTGTCGGTCTTCGGAGGAAAAACTGCTAAACCAGAACATTGATCATGACATGTGACATATGATGATTATGATTATTATTATTATGGACTAACCATTTGTGGTATTTGAATTATTGAGTATCGCTAGGACGGTTCTACCTCCTGGATATTCACTGTGGTTATTCTTATATAAGCCCTTTATGTGGTGTCGCTCAGACGCCCGGCTGTGGCACGTTTGTTATTTACTTCTTTATAAGCCCTTTATGTGGTGTCGCTCAGACGCCCGACTGTGGCATGTCTTATATTATTATCCTTTTGAGGCGTCGCTTCAGACACCCGATCGGTTTTTTTTATTCTTATTATCTAGATTACTTTTTCATATTTATTAACCTGTTTGCATGCGGCATGAATTTTACTTCGTGACTGGCTAAGTGATCATGAAAATATTTCAGAGCATGATTATCATCTGTTATATTATACATGTGTTCATAATGTTTGCGAGTACATTCAAAGTACTCACTGGCTTGTCCCTGGCTATTGTCTTGGCCAGATTTCTTGCTTGGAGAGGAGCGCTGCGATGACAGCCCTGGAACCTAGGCAATGATGATAGCAACCTCGCGAAGATAGGAGTTATCCAGGTCAGCTGTTCCTGTGGGAAATGGAGTCCCATAGACGCTGATGAACCGCAAACCGCTTCCGCCATCAACCACTAGAAACCATTTGTTGTACTCTTAGGCCAGAATGGTCTTGTACTACATATTTTGTATTTTGCTTGGAATTTCTGTATCAAGTTGGTGTCTCACCAGCTAACAGTAATCCTGGGGCTGGTGAGCACAAGGGCCATTTACTGGGAAATTAATATCCTGGAAAACAGGTCCCGACAACCTTGGTATCAGAGCCAGGCTGACCATTGGCTAATCCTATCTTAGCCAGGTCGATAAACCTAGGGTAACCAACCCACCAGACCTTAACCTAAACCCAGTCAAGCTTCTCATGTAAGATAGCCACACAGTGACCCCGACACCTTTTTGGCAGTCGGTGCCTAACCTATCGGCCTAGCCTGTCAATCACGCGCCAGTGACCGACACCTAAATTGTCTCATTCGCAAGCATGCGAAGGAAGACTCCGTCCTATTTTTCTATAAAAAGGGAACGCTAGCCCCAACCCAGCACCACACAGCCTCTACCCCAAAACCGAGCCAAGATGCCTGGCCCCATTGTTCACAATGAGACCACAGCAACCAACCTTGGAGGTTTTGTGACCGTGCTAGCAAACCTCACCCGCCGTGCCTTTGCATTAGAAGAGCCCCCAGAGTATGTTGTGTACCAAGGGCCCATGAGCGGTGAGAGCCGCCAATTCTGGGCCACTGTACACGTCTATGGTAGGGGTATATCGCCAGAACGCCCCTACAGGTTCACCGGAAGGACAACTTCCTTTGAGCCACAAGCCATTCAGCTAGCTGCTCGAGAGGCTATAGTTCAACTCCGGCACCTGTCGCCCGGAGTTAACTGCCGCTCGTTCTACTACTACCCCAGCCGTGATGGGTACAGTAGGCCACCCCAGGTTGCCAACGGAGACCACGAGACGGACCCTGCATAGCTGCATCTGGTGCGCTATGTAAGTGCACTAGAGGCACTATTCGATCAGATCACCCTTGATCTAATCGCCGCTCATGGAGAGCTTGTTCGCCGAGCCCCGGCAAGAGGAGAAGAGGAGCCCGACGCCGACAACCCAGTTGTGCTGTTCGGGCAACCGATCGACTCCTTGAGGTCTGCCCCGGCCACCGACCGGAATGCTTTGGTGTCCCCAGAAGTGCTTCGTCGCCTTTTGGGAACACGCTCCAACGGGATTGTGGCCAACAACCCCCGCGATGGTCATCATCGCTACCCCGACCCTGCAGCTCCACAACCCCACCCAGCAAACCACGATGGTGAAGCCCATGGAGAAGCCTCGACGTCCACAAGGCACGCCCGCTTAGATATTAACGAGGTAGACTAAGCCACTCGAGTAGTATCGAGTCTTAGTATTTCTACGCCTTGTAATAGTGTGACCTTGTACTCGCCTTGAATGGATGCAGACTGCTTGTGCGCCTTTGTTTTGTTTAGTAGCCCCGCATAAGTGTGTTGGCGTGCGGTTGCATTTTTAATTCCGGGCGTAGGTACCGAAAACCACCCCGACGACACCCACAGTAACACGTCACTTTTGTGAGATATGTGTATCTGTGGCTTTGACCCCGACCCCATAGAGCAGAACCGGCAAACTAGTTGACCCCACACCGTGATAAGTAACCCAGCCCTGATGCTATATAAAAGGCCACCTCGTGACCTTACCAAGCATCCCTCACTTTGTGCACAGCTCACACAGCCATTTCTTTGCCATGCCGAGCCCTAGTATTTATCTGAGAACTCTAGATGCAACCCCAGGTAGTTTTGTAAAAATATTGTGGGACTTTACCTGTAGTACCATGAGTTCTACCCATCCACCCCAGTTCGAGCTGCTCAAAACGAGGATCACCCCATCCACCTCAAAATATTGGGCAGTAGTGCACATCCCTCCCGCAAACCCAAACCAAGACCCAATGGAAATCTCCTTCGTGGGGAAATCTATGCCGACTCCGCAAATGGCCATAGAAGCTGCTGGGTATGAAGCACTTGCTCGCCTTCAATTCGCGGTACCCTATGCCAGCGAACAAGGGTATTATCACTTCCCGAGTCGTGCAGCACCCGGGGAAGTGGCATCTTTTCCCGGTGGAAAAATTGAGAGGAACCCAGTACTGGCCAACCTTGCCAGTATGTCATCGCTCAAGAGCGTTTGACCCAGCAAGTAATGGGTTATCTCCAGAGCCTCGCTGATTTAAATCCTCAGATCGCCATTGGTAGACCACTGAGGCCAGACCAGGAGAGGCGCGTTCTTAGACAGGTCAATCCACTTCCTCCGGTAGAAGAGGAGTGTGCCCCAGTGCCGGAGACATTTTCTCAGGACCCTGTCTATTTTCTGGTTGCATTGTAGACGCCACTGCTATATGTGTTATCCTAGCATTTATTTATGTATTACCGCTTATGCGTTGTATCCTAATTTTGTGCTATGAATAAATTGTTTGGTTTTGTTGAATGTGAGTAAATTTTTTTTCTTACTGCTGTGATTTTCGATCAACTGTTTCCGCTCTTAGTAAATCTTGCAGTTGGATTTTCTTTGAGCCATTGCAACAAATATTTCTCCATGACATGAATTTTTAATTCACGCAGCACCAGTACGTCCACTAAAGTTGCACCAATTGTTTTTCCCTCTCGCAGTAACCTCAGTGTATTGCGTGATTAGGATATTTGTTTTTTTTTGAATTAATACTTTGTGGTAGTAGGAGTAATACTTTTGAAACCGCCCTTAGCAAATCTCGAGGACGAGATTTTTATTAAGGGGGGTAATGTTGTAACACCCCAAAAATTTAACCATAATTTATTAATTAAAATTTTGCCGGGAAATTAAATTTTTATTTTCTAGATTTATCTTTTGATTTCAGAATCCCTCTTTTCTTCTGAATTGTAGAGTTTTTCCCTCCAAATGGAAACTTTTCAAAAAAAATATTTTTGGACTTGAGTGCATACTCAAGAATATTTCTTTTATCAGTGGAATTATTTCTATAATTATTTTCCTGAGCTTTGTTTCTTTTAAAATGGTTTCTCATAAGTTTTAGAGTCCCATTTGCACTATAACCTTTTGATAAATTCAATTAAGAATTCCACCAAAATTTGGGGATGACATGTGATGTTCCTAAATCACTTTTATGTAAAAACTTCTCTTAGTCATTTGGGGATTTTGAGCCCTACCTCAAGTTTTCAAATCTGGTTCAGTTTGTAGTTTGCACTACAACCTATTTTTATATTTCTTTAAAACTTCCATAAAAATTTGGAGATGTTAGTAGTAGTATATAATTCTTTTCTATGCAAAAACCCATTGGTGTTCCTTGGAAGATTTGAGCAAACCATCCTCATCTTCATTCTGGTTCAGTTTGGTAGTTTGTACTGCAACCCCTCTTTATCTTGCCCTATTGCCCATGATTTTTCTCCTGCTTATAGACCACCCTACCAAAACCTTAAGTCCAGGATTTGGGAACCTTTTGAACATTTTTGGTCCATGTAATAATGACCTTTATTTTCTGTCCAGATTTGGTTTTCTCAAAAACTTGCACTAGGGAGTTTCTGCTCTGGCCAAACTAACCTGGCCACCCTCTTTATCATCCAAAGAGACCCCAACCTGGAGATTTTGGCTAACAGGAGAGATGCCTAGATGCCCTTGGCATTTCATCAAGCAGGTTAGGAGCATGGCCAGATTTGGCATGCTTTTGGTCTGGCATTGTGCAGTTGCTCTAATGACCTAACCCGCGTGTCTATTAGCTCTCATATGCTCATTAGCCTAGTCCTGTTTAGTTTCATAAGCATCATATAGGCCTAGAGTGCGTTGGCATTTCGTCGAGCACATGGCCTGCATGCTCTGGGCGCGGCCAGAGCGCGCGTTTTGCACGTGCGTGCGCTCGAGTCGCCGCGTCCCGCTGCCACCTCCCCGCGCCCGTTCTGATACATTCCCACTCGCAGCCAACGCGCCCGACCCCTCTCTCGTCGCAGAGTCGCCCTGGCCACCTCCTGGAGCCCCGCAGCGCCACCGTCAGGTCGGCCATGGCGGCTAGCAGACGGCCGCAGCGGGCCCCAACCTTGGCAGCACCGCCCGAGCCTTCCCCGCGCGCCAGCTGCCCTCTGGAATAGCTAGAGCTCATCCGCGAGCTCGTCGGTTAGCGCCGACCAGCGCCACTTCGCCCTGCTAGCAACAGAGCGGCGGTTCGCCGGCGTTCTTATCCACTGCCGCCGTCGAACCGACCTTCCCCGGCTATAAATGGCCCCAGACCTCGCTCGAGCTCGTGAGCATCCTCAGGCAAGCCGTAGAGTTCTCCCCCTCGCTCAAATCCATCTGGAACCGCCGCCTTCCCCGCCTCCGGTCAGGATTCTACCACCACTGTCATGGTCAAATCCGGAGCCCCCTACTGCTCTTCCCCTTGCCTAGTGCTTTCCAACCGGGTCCCTCAGTTGCAGAAGACCCGTCGCCATTCCCTCTTTCCACCTAAAACCACCGTAGGAGGAATGCCCCAAGGCCCGAAGCTTCCCCTCCGCCATGGAGGAAGGTGCTCTCACCCTCAAGCTCCCCCGTGCTCCTAACCACCGCGGATGGATGGGTGCCTCCTCCCGATCATCCCCATATCGAGAGCGCATCGAATGGTGGCTTGTGTCACCGGGGATCGCCGTTGGAAACGGCCCCTGTCTCTGTCGAGGCGCGCAGGGGGTAGAAGACGAACCCGACAGGTGGGGACCACCTGTCGGTGAGCCAACCCAAGCCACCAGTGGCGCAACCCGACTGATGCGTTTTCCCTCTGGTGGAAGCGTATTTCCTGTAAGTACGCGACCAATCTCAGAAGGCGTATTCCAGGCGAACCGTTTTCCTTGTTCTGTTTTTAAAAAAAATCAGATTTTGACCAAATCTTTGACTGGCTATAACTTTTTAAATACAACTCCGTTTGACTTGATTCTTTTACTATTGATTCTCAAATTTTGTCTAGTCTATTTTCGTATTTATTTGAAAAAAATTCGAACAACTTTTTTGTACTGTTTTGAAACTATGTGTTGATTTGAATATTTTTCAAAATTAGGAAATGGAGAGGGAAGCAACCTTCAAACGTTTTGTGGTGCACCCTACCTCTCCACACACTAAAGGCAAGCATTCTGAACCCTAGTATAATATTTGCCGTGTGTTGTTTTGATATGGCTACAACACCGAGCTGATTGGAAACATGCATTATTTCATGTGATGTTAAGATCATGTCCCTGTGTGCATGATGGAAATTCCTTGCTGTTGGAATTGATATACTTGTGACAGTATTCACCCACGTATGCCTTTCATGCCTACCGGAAGGAATCCAGAAAAGTCTCTGTCGTGGGTAGACACGAGCTTGATACTGATATTTCGTTGAGACGAGCATATTCAGTAAGGCATGGTGAGGTATGATGAGTGGTGATTCTGTCTGTTGGTGTGGAATATATTTGTTATGCTAATCATGCAGGGAATACTTTAACCTCCTGAGTCGACCGTAGATCGAGTTTTGAGCCAGTAACCCCCATTCTGGTTTCGTGCTACCACTTGTCCCTACTACAGGTAGGGTACGGTTCAGTAAGTTGTCAACCCCTTTCTTAGCACACACCGTACAGAGAGGCCAAAGTGAAAGATACCAGTGGCCCCTGGTAGTCATGTCACTTGGTCCGGGGGCATGGGTGTTTCCGGTTGGAGCCGAGGGGGTAGCTCCCCTAGTTTGCGCGCGTTATAAATTTTGTGATCCCATGCTAGTCGAGGTTGTAGCCTCCCCACTTAGAGTTTTGCTTAACGGGTGTTATGGGTTATTCCAGACACCGGTAAGTTAAGCTGGTGTGTGCGGATCAGGTGTGTTTTCAAGTACAAGACCGTAAACGGAATTAGTCCCGATGGACTAAAGGAATCCGTTACTCATGGGTAAAGAGTACACCCTCTGCAGAGATTATATCTATTCGAATAGCCGTGTCCATGGTTAAGGACTACAGTCTGGGACGGGTCAAGTGTCGGTCTTAGTGTCGGTCTTCGGAGGAAAAACTGCTAAACCAGAACATTGATCATGACATGTGACATATGATGATTATGATTATTATTATTATGGACTAACCATTTGAGGTATTTGAATTATTGAGTATCCCTGGGACGGTTCTACCTCCTGGATATTCACTGTGGTTATTCTTATATAAGCCCTTTATGTGGTGTCGCTCAGACGCCCGACTGTGGCACGTTTGTTATTTACTTCTTTATAAGCCCTTTTTGTGGTGTCGCCGAGACGCCCGACTGTGGCATGCTTGTTATTTATTTTCTTTATAAGCCCTTTATGTGGTGTCGCTGAGACGCCCGACTGTGGCATGCTGATTATTTAATCTTCTTTATAAGCCCTTTATGTGGTGTCGCTCAGACGCCCGACTGTGGCATGTCTTATATTATTATCCTTTTGAGGCGTCGCTTCAGACACCCGATCGGTTTTTTTATTCTTATTATCTAGATTACTTTTTCATATTTATTAACCTGTTTGCATGCGGCATGAATTTTACTTCGTGACTGGCTAAGTGATCATGAAAATATTTCAGAGCATGATTATCATCTGTTATATTATACCTGTGTTCATAATATTTGCGAGTACATTCAAAGTACTCACTGGCTTGTCCCTGGCTATTGTCTTGGACAGATTTCTTGCTTGGAGAGGAGCGCTGCGATGACAGCCCCGGAACCTAGGCAATGATGATAGCAACCTCGCGAAGATAGGAGTTATCCAGGTCAGCTGTTCCTGTGGGAAATGGAGTCCCATAGACGCTGATGAACCGCAAACCGCTTCCGCCATCAACCACTAGAAACCATTTGTTGTACTCTTAGGCCAGAATGGTCTTGTACTACATATTTTGTATTTTACTTGGAATTTCTGTATCAAGTTGGTGTCTCACCAGCTAACAGTAATCCTGGGGCTGGTGAGCACAAGGGCCATTTACTGGGAAATTAATATCCTGGAAAACAGGTCCCGACAACCTTGGTATCAGAGCCAGGCTGACCATTGGCTAATCCTATCTTAGCCAGGTCGATAAACCTAGGTTAACCAACCCACCAGACCTTAACCTAAACCCAGTCAAGCTTCTCATGTAAGATAGCCACACAGTGACCCCGACACCTTTTTGGCAGTCGGTGCCTAACCTATCGGCCTAGCCTGTCGATCATGCGCCAGTGACCGACACCTAAATTGTCTCATTCGCAAGCGTGCGAAGGAAGACTCCGTCCTATTTTTCTATAAAAAGGGAACGCTAGCCCCAACCCAGCACCGCACAGCCTCTACCCCAAAACCGAGCCAAGATGCCTGGCCCCATTGTTCACAATGAGACCACAGCAACCAACCTTGGAGGTTTTGTGACCATGCTAGCAAACCTCACCCGCCGTGCCTTTGCATTAGAAGAGCCCCCAGAGTATGTTGTGTACCAAGGGCCCATGAGCGGTGAGAGCCGCCAATTCTGGGCCACTGTACACGTCTATGGTAGGGGTATATCGCCAGAACGCCCCTACAGGTTCACCGGAAGGACAACTTCCTTTGAGCCACAAGCCATTCAGCTAGCTGCTCGAGAGGCTATAGTTCAACTCCGGCACCTGTCGCCCAGAGTTAACTACCGCTCGTTCTACTACTACCCCAGCCGTGATGGGTACAGTAGGCCACCCCAGGTTACCAACGGAGACCACGAGACGGACCCTGCATTGCTGCATCTGGTGCGCTATGTAAGTGCACTAGAGGCACAATTCGATCAGATCACCCTTGATCTGATCGCCGCTCGTGGAGAGCTTGTTCGCTGAGCCCCGGCAAGAGGAGAAGAGGAGCTCGACGCCGACAACCCAGTTGTGCTGTTCGGGCAACCGATCGACTCCTTGAGGTCTGCCCCGGCCACCGACCGGAATGCTTTGGTGTCCCCAGAAGTGCTTCGTCGCCTTTTGGGAACACGCTCCAACGGGATTGTGGCCAATAACCCCCGCGATGGCATCATCGCTACCCTGACCCTGCAGCTCCACAACCCCGCCCAGCAAACCACGATGGTGAAGCCCATGGAGAAGCCTCGACGTCCACAAGGCATGCCCGCTTAGATATTAACGAGGTAGACTAAGCCACTCGAGTAGTATCGAGTCTTAGTATTTCTACGCCTTGTAATAGTGTGACCATGTACTCGCCTTGAATGGACGCAGACTGCTTGTGCGCCTTTGTTTTGTTTAGTAGCCCCGCATAAGTCTGTTGGCGTGCGGTTGCATTTTAAATTCCGGGCGTAGCTACCGAAAACCACCCCGACGACACCCACAGTAACACGTCACTTTTGTGAGATATGTGTATCTGTGGCTTTGACCCCGACCCCATAGAGCAGAACCGGCAAACTAGTTGCCCCCACATCGTGATAAGTAACCCAGCCCTGATGCTATATAAAAGGCCACCTCGTGACCTTACCAAGCATCCCTCACTTTGTGCACAGCTCACACAGCCATTTCTTTGCCATGCCGAGCCCTTGTATTTATCTGAGAACTCTAGATGCAACCCCAGGTAGTTATGTAAAAATATTGCGGGACTTTACCTGCAGTACCATGAGTTCTACCCATCCACCCCAGTTCGAGCTGCTCAAAATGAGGATCACCCCATCCACCTCGAAATATTGGGCAGTAGTGCACATCCCTCCCGCAAACCCAAACCAAGACCCAATGGAAGTCTCCTTCGTGGGGAAATCTATGCCGACTCCGCAAATGGCCATAGAAGCTGCTGCGTACGAAGCGCTTGCTCGCCTTTCATTTGCGGTACCCTATGCCAGCGAACGAGGGTATTATCACTTCCCGAGTCGTGCAGCACCCGGGGAAGTGGCATCTTTTCCCGGTGGACAAATTGAGAGGGACCCAGTACTGGCCAACCTTGCCCAGTATGTCATCGCTCAAGAGCGTTTGACCCAGCAAGTAATGGGTTATCTCCAGAGCCTCGCTGATTTAAATCCTCAGATCGCCATTGGCAGACCACTGAGGCCAGACCAGGAGAGGCGCGTTCTTAGACTGGTCAATCCACTTCCTCCGGTAGAAGAGGAGTGTGCCCCAGTGCCGGAGACATTTTCTCAGGACCCTGTCTATTTTCCGTTTGCATTGTAGACGCCACTGCTATATTTGTTATCCTAGCATTTATTTATGTATTACCGCTTATGCGTTGTATCCTAATTTTGTGCTATGAATAAATTGTTTGGTTTTGTTGAATGTGAGTAATTTTTTTTTCTTACTGCTGTGATTTTCGATCAACTGTTTCTGCTCTCAGTAAATCTTGAAGTTGGATTTTCTTTGAGCCGTTGCAACAAATATTTCTCCATGACATGAATTTTTAATTCACGCTGCACCAGTACGTCCACTAAAGTTGCACCAATTGTTTTTCCCTCTCGCAGTAACCTCAGTGTATTGCGTGATTAGGATATTTGTTTTTTTTTGAATTAATACTTTGTGGTAGTAGGAGTAATACTTTTGAAACCGCCCTTAGCAAATCTCGAGGACGAGATTTTTCTTAAGGGGGGTAATGTTGTAACACCCCAAAATTTTAACCATAATTTATTAATTAAAATTTTGCCGGGAAATTAAATTTTTATTTTCTGGATTTATCTTTTGATTTCAGAATCCCTCTTTTCTTCTGAATTGTGGAGTTTTTCCCTCCAAATGGAAACTTTTCAAAAAAAAAAATTTTGGACTTGAGTGCATACTCAAGAATATTTCTTTTATCAGTGGAATTATTTCTATAATTATTTTCCTGAGCTTTGTTTCTTTTAAAATGGTTTCTCATAAGTTTTAGAGTCCCATTTGCACTATAACCTTTTGATAAATTCAATTAAGAATTCCACCAAAATTTGGGGATGACATGTGATGTTCCTAAATCACTTTTATGCAAAAACTTCTCTTAGTCATTTGGTGATTTTGAGCCCTACCTCAAGTTTTCAAATCTGGTTCAGTTTGTAGTTTGCACTACAACCTATTTATATATTTCTTTAAAACTTCCATAAAAATTTGGAGATGTTAGTAGTAGTATATAATTCTTTTCTATGCAAAAACCCATTGGTGTTCCTTGGAAGATTTGAGCAAACCATCCTCATCTTCATTCTGGTTCAGTTTGGTAGTTTGTACTGCAACCCCTCTTTATCTTGCCCTATTGCCCATGATTTTTCTCCTGCTTATAGACCACCCTACCAAAACCTTAAGTCCAGGATTTGGGAACCTTTTGAACATTTTTGGTCCATGTAATAATGACCTTTATTTTCTGTCCAGATTTGGTTTTCTCAAAAACTTGCACTAGGGAGTTTCTGCTCTGGCCAAACTAACCTGGCCACCCTCTTTATCATCCAAAGAGACCCCAACCTGGAGATTTTGGCTACCAGGAGAGATGCCTAGATGCCCTTGGCATTTCATCAAGCAGGTTATGAGCATGGCCAGATTTGGCATGCTTTTGGTCTGGCATTGTGCAGTTGCTCTAATGACCTAACCCGCGTGTCTATTAGCTCTCATACGCTCATTAGCCTAGTCCTGTTTAGTTTCATAAGCATCAGATAGGCCTACAGTGCGTTGGCATTTCGTCGAGCACATGGCCTGCGTACTCTGGGCTCGGCCAGAGCGCGCGTTTTGCACGTGCGTGCGCCCGAGTCACCGCGTCCCGCTGCCACCTCCCCACGCCCGTTCTGATCCATTCCCACTCGCAGCCAACGCGCCCGACCCCTCTCTCATCGCAGAGTCGCCCTGGCCACCTCCTGGAGCCCCGCAGCGCCACCGTCAGGTCGGCCATGGCGGCTAGCAGACGGCCGCAGCGGGCCCCAACCTTGGCAGCACCGCCCGAGCCTTCCCCGCGCGCCAGCTGCCCTCTGGAATAGCTAGAGCTCATCCACGAGCTCGTCGGTTAGCGCCGACCAGCGCCACTTCGCCCTGCTAGCAACAGAGCGGCGGTTCGCCGGTGTTCTTATCCACTGCCGCCGTCGAACCGACCTTCCCCGGCTATAAATGGCCCCAGACCTCGCTCGAGCTCGTGAGCATCCTCAGGCAAGCCGTAGAGTTCTCCCCCTCGCTCAAATCCATCTGGAACCGCCGCCTTCCCCGCCTCTGGTCAGGATTCTACCACCACTGTCATGGTCAAATCCGGAGCCCCCTACTACTCTTCCCCTTGCCTAGTGCTTTCCAATCGGGTCCCTCAGTTGCAGAAGACCCGTCGCCATTCCCTCTTTCCACCTAAAACCACCGTAGGAGGAATGCCCCAAGGCCCGAAGCTTCCCCTCCGCCATGGAGGAAGGTGCTCTCACCCTCAAGCTCCCCCGCGCTCCTAACCACCGCGGATGGATGCGGTGCCTCCTCCCGATCATCCCCATATTGAGAGCGCGTGGAATGGTGGCTTGTGTCACCGGGGATCGCCGTTGGAAACGGCCCCTGTCTCTGTTGAGGCGCGCAGGGGGTAGAAGACGAACCCGACAGGTGGGGACCACCTGTCGGTGAGCCAACCCAAGCCACGAGTGGCGCAACCCGGCTGATGCGTTTTCCCTCTGGTGGAAGCGTATTTCCTGTAAGTACGCGACCAATCTCAGAAGGCGTATTCCAGGCGAACCGTTTTCCTTGTTCTGTTTTAAAAAAAAATCAGATTTTGACCAAATCTTTGACTGGCTATAACTTTTTAAATACAACTCCGTTTGACTTGATTCTTTTTCTATTGATTCTCAAATTTTGTCTAGTTTATTTTCGTATTTATTTGAAAAAAATCCGAACAACTTTTTTGTACTGTTTTGAAACTATGTGTTGATTTGAATATTTTTCAAAATTAGGAAATGGAGAGGGAAGCAACCTTCAAAAGTTTTGTGGTGCACCCTACCTCTCCACACACTAAAGGCAAGCATTCTGAACCCTAGTATAATATTTGCCGTGTGTTGTTTTGATATGGCTACAACACCGAGCTGATTGGAAACATGCATTATTTCATGTGATGTTAAGATCATGTCCCTGTGTGCATGATGGAAATTCCTTGCTATTGGAATTGTTATACTTGTGATAGTATTCACCCACGTATGCCTTTCATGCCTACCGGAAGGAATCCGGAAAAGTCTCTGTCGTGGGTAGACACGAGCTTGATACTGATATTTTGTTGAGACGGGCATATTCAGTAAGGCATGGTGAGGTATGATGAGTGGTGATTCTGTCTGTTGGTGTGGAATATATTTGTTATGCTAATCATGCAGGGAATACTTTAACCTCCTGAGTCGACCGTAGATCGAGTTTTGAGCCAGTAACCCCCATTCTGGTTTCGTGCTACCACTTGTCCCTACTACAGGTAGGGTACGGTTCAGTAAGTTGTCAACCCCTTTCTTAGCACACACCGTACAGAGAGGCCAAAGTGAAAGATACCAGTGGCCCCTGGTAGTCATGTCACTTGGTCCGGGGGCATGGGTGTTTCCGGTTGGAGCCGAGGGGGTAGCTCCCCTAGTTTGCGCGCGTTATAAATTTTGTGATCCCATGCTAGTCGAGGTTGTAGCCTCCCCACTTAGAGTTTTGCTTAACGGGTGTCATGGGTGATTCCAGACACCGGTAAGTTAAGCTGGTGTGTGCGGGTCAGGTGTGTTTTCAAGTAAAAGACCGTAAACGGAATTAGTCCCGATGGACTAAAGGAATCCGTTACTCGTGGGTAAAGAGTACACCCTCTACAGAGATTATATCTATTCGAATAGCCATATCCATGGTTAAGGACTACAGTCTGGGACGGGTCAAGTGTCGGTCTTCGGAGGAAAAACTGCTAAACCAGAACATTGATCATGACATGTGACATATGATGATTATGATTATTATTATTATGGACTAACCATTTGTAGTATTTGAATTATTGAGTATCCCTGGGACGGTTCTACCTCCTGGATATTCACTATGGTTATTCTTATATAAGCCCTTTATGTGGTGTCGCTCAGACGCCCGACTGTGGCACGTTTGTTATTTACTTCTTTATAAGCCCTTTTTGTGGTGTCGCCGAGACGCCCGACTGTGGCATGCTTGTTATTTATTTTCTTTATAAGCCCTTTATGTGGTGTCGCAGAGACGCCCGACTGTGGCATGCTTGTTATTTATTTTCTTTATAAGCCCTTTATGTGGTGTCGCTGAGACGCCCGACTATGGCATGCTGATTATTTAATCTTCTTTATAAGCCCTTTATGTGGTGTCGCTCAGACGCCCGACTGTGGCATGTCTTATATTATTATGCTTTCGAGGCGTCGCTTCAAACACTCGATCGGTTTATTTTATTCTTATTATCTAGATTACCTTTTCATATTTATTAACCTATTTGCATGCAGCATGAATTTTACTTCGTGACTGGCTAAGTGATCATGAAAATATTTCAGAGCATGATTATCATCTGTTATATTATACCTGTGTTCATAATGTTTGCGAGTACATTCCAAGTACTCACTGGCTTGTCCCTGGCTATTGTCTTGGCCAGATTTCTTGCTTGGAGAGGAGCGCTACGATGACAGCCCCGGAACCTAGGCAATGATGATAGCAACCTCGCGAAGATAGGAGTTATCCAGGTCAGCTGTTCCTGTGGGAAATGGAGTCCCATAGACGCTGATGAACCGCAAACTGCTTCCGCCATCAACCACTAGAAACCATTTGTTGTACTCTTAGGCCAGAATGGTCTTGTACTACATATTTTGTATTTTGCTTGGAATTTCTGTATCAAGTTGGTGTCTCACCAGCTAATAGTAATCCTGGGGCTGGTGAGCACAAGGGCCATTTACTGGGAAATTAATATCCTGGAAAACAGGTCCCGACACCCTCCGTGATCGAATCCCCCTCCGGCAGAGTGCCCGGAAAGGCCCCAAGATGGGATCTCTCGAGAACAGAAGCTTGCGGTGGCAGAAAAGTATTTTTGGTGTGCCTTATGGTATACGGGGAATATTTGGGTATTTATGGGGCTAAGATTAGGGTTAGGAGGTCTGCGAGGGGCCCACAAGCCTAGGGCCCCCCTGGGGCGCGCCCCTAGGGCTTGTGGCTCCCTCGTGGGTCTTCTGGCCTCTTCCCGAAGCTCCGTAGTTGTCTTCTGGTCCAAGAAAAATCCTCAAAAAGTTTCGTTTTGTTTGGACTCTGTCTGGTATTGATTTTCTATAAAAGACAAAAACAAGGAAAAACAGCAACTGGCACTGGGCACTAGATTAATAAGTTTAGTCCCAAAAATGATATAAAATAGCATATTAATGCATATAAAACATCCAAGATGGATAATATAATAGCATGGAGCAATAAAAATTATAGATACGTTGGAGATGTATCAAGCATCCCCAAGCTTAATTCATGCTCGTCCTCGAGTAGGTAAATGGTAAAAACAAAAAAATTTATGTGGAATTCTACCTAACATATTTATTAATGTAATTTTTCTTATTGTGTTATGAATGTTCAGATCCATAAGATTCAAAACAAAAGTTTAATATTGACGTAAAAACAATAATACTTCAAGCATACTAATAAAGCAATCATGTCTTCTCAAAATATCATGGCTAAAGAAAGTTATCCCTACAAAATCATATAATCTTGTCATGCTCTATCTTCATCACACAAAGTATTTATCATGCACAACCCCGATGACAAGCCAAGCAATTGTTTCATACTTTTAACGTTCTAAAGCTTTTTCAACTTTTATGCAATACATGAGCGTGAGCCATGGATATAGCACTATAGGTGGAATAGAGTATGGTGGAGGTTGTGAGGAGAAGACAAAAAGGAGAAAGTCTCACATCAACTAGGCAAATTAATGTGCTATGGAGATGCCCATCAATTGATATCGATGCAAGTGAGTAGGGATTGCCATGCAACAGATGCACTAGAGCTATAAGTGTATGAAAGCTCAAAAGAAAACTAAGTGGCTGTGCATCCAACTTGCTTGCTCACGAAGACCTAGGGCAATTTGAGGAAGCCCATCATTGAAATATACAAGCCAAGTTATATAATGAAAAATTCCCACTAGTATATGAAAGTTATAAAATAGGAGACTCTCTATTATGGAGAACATGGTGCTACTTTGAAGCACAAGTGTGGTAAAAGGATAATAACATTGTCCCTTCTCTCTTTTTCCCTCATTTTTTCCTTTTTTTCTATTTTTTTTTCTTTTTTCCTTTTTTCTTTTATCTCTTTTTTCTTTTTTTTTCTTTTTGGGCTCTTTGGCCTCTTCCTTTTTTATGTAATTCCGGAGTCTCATCCTGACTTGTGGGGAAATCATAGTCTCCATCATTCTTTCCTCACATAGGACAATGTTCTAATAATGATGATCATCACACTTTTATTTACTTACAACTAAAGAATTACAACTCGATACTAGAACAAAGATATGACTCTATATGAATGCCTCTGGCGGTGTACCAGGATGTGCAATGATCTAGCATGACATGTATAATACTATGCCAACTACATGATCATGCAAAGCAATATGACAATGATGGTATGTGTCATAATAAACGGAATGGTGGAAGTTGCATGGCAATATATCTCGGAATGGCTATGGAAATGCCATAATAGGAAGGTATGGTGGCTGTTTTGAGGAAGGATATATGGTGGGTTTAATGCACCGGCGAAAGTTGCGCGGTACTAGAGAGGCTAGCAATGGTGGAAGGGTGAGAGTGCGTATAATCCATGGACTCAACATTAGTCATAAAGAACTCACATACTTATTGCAAAAATTTATTAGCCATCGAAGCAAAGTACTACACATGCTTCTAGGGGCATAGATTGGTAGGAAAAGACCATTGCTCGTCCCCGACCGCCACTCATAAGGAAGACAATAAAAAATAAATCATGCTCCAACTTCATCACATAACGATAGACCATACGTGCATGCTTCGGGAATCACAAACTTTAACACAAGTATTTCTACTAATCCACAATTACTCTCTAGCATGACTCTAATATCACCATCTTTATATCTCAAAACAAATGCAAGGAATCAAACTTCTCATATATTCAATGCTCTTTATGAAAGTTTTTATTATATCCCTCTTGGATACCCATCATATTAGGACCAAATTCATAACTAAGCAAATTGCCATACTATTTTTATGACTCTCAAAATAATATAAGTGAAGCATGAGAGTTCATCAATTTCTACAAAATAAACCACCGTCGTGCTCTAAAAAGATATAAGTGAAGCACTAGAGCAACTACCTAGCTCAAAAGATATAAGTGAAGCACATAGAGTATTCTAATAAATTCATGATTAATATGTGTCCCTCTCATAAGGTGTGTACAACAAGGATGATTGTGGCAAAATAAAAAGCAAAGACTCAAATAATACAAGACTATCGGTGTTCTGGGAACCAGGGTACCCAGACTTGCCTGCCTGCGGCCCACGGCGTGGCTCCCTCGACGGCCTGGTATGGCCCATATCCAAGACCACCAAGACAAGACCCTCTTGAGGGGCCAGGCCTCGCGAGGAAAATGACACCAAGACCTCCCGAGGGAACGGCTTCCCCAGGCGGCCTCCCGAGGAGCGGAGATTTCTATGCAGGTATCTAACCTCACGAGGCTGCGGTGACATGAGCCATGATGACCAAGGCCAGGCGGGCGCAAAGGAGGCAGTTTCCTCTTTGGTGCTAAGGAGGCAAGGACAGGCATGGGTTCCCGAGGAATCCCCCAAAGGTTTCCATTCCGGTGCTACAAGACCAAGACCACGAGCTCGGCAAGGCGGACGTCATCATCGAGCCCACCGCTGCGTCATGACTAGAAGCTTTGCAGGCGAAGACCATCTTTCATCAGGATTAGATGTACTACTTGTCCCCTTTCAAATTGGTCGTTGTGGGATCCCTTCCCACCTAAGTTTCGAGGGAAGAGGACCAAGGCCACTATAAATATAGGTTAGCCACCACCGTAGAAAGGGACCCGGATCCGATCCAACCCTTTCCACCTTCACCAGAACAGCCCTCCTGAGGTTGTTCATCCTCTGTACTAGTTCATCCTCAGCCCCTCGTGAGGCCAATCCACCACAAAGCAGTAGTAGGGTTTTACACCACAAGGTGGCCCGAACCTGAGTAAACTGCCGTGTTCAGCTTCTTCCTTGTTCATGCGAATCCGGCTAGGCTAGGTTGTGGGGCGACGGGCTCTAAGCTTGAGAGGTTGAGATCTTCGCACACGCCCCAGAGTTCGAACCTTCTTGGGTCTGCGGAGCCCTGAATCCGACATTTGGCGTGCCAGGTAGGGGCGTGTCGAAGTCTGATCCTCCGCCGACCACGCATCGCCCTTGCCTCGTGGCCCCGATGGCAGGCGTGGCCCTGCGGGCATGGCCGCCCGAGGCATACGGGAGCGCTGCGGGTTGCCCGGCTTTCACCCCCGATTTACGGCGAGTGCGGTGGCCGTGAAGTTTAGGCCAGTGTTGCCCCCCTGGTACGACGGCGTCGCAGACCCCGAAGGGTTCCTCCGGTCATACGCGCAGGCCATCGAGGCGGCGGGCGGCGACGACAAGGCCATGGCGAACTGGTTCCCCCTGGCCCTCACAGAGACTCCTCGGTCCTGGCTCTGTGGCCTCCCGCGCGCCTCGATCTCCTCTTGGGAGGAACTCTGCAACCAGTTCGTCACACGCTTCGCGGCCCCACCGCCCCACACGGTCGCATGCATCATCGGTGGGTCACAAGCACTTGCGTCAAGCCGCCACATCAGGCAGCTTTCCCGTCAGCAAGGTACCGCCCGATCGCGGCGCGAGGCGGCGCAAGGCCGCGCCGGACCTGAGACTGCCATCACCTTCTATTCTAGAGATCATCCCAAGGCCACGACCGCGGCGGGTGCCCTCCCTATGCTGTGTACTCCCACCATCAGCAACGTCACGGTGACCAAGACCCTCATCGACGGAGGCGCCGGCCTAAACGTCCTCTCGGTGGAAACCATCGATTTGCTTCAAGTACCATATGATCAGCTACTCCCCACCCGGCCTTTCTCGGGGGTGGTCAAGGGTGCGGCCACTCCCCTGGGGCAGATACGCATCCCCGTCACCTTCGGCACGCGCGACAACTACCACACCGAGCTCATCGACTTCGACATCGCCCATATCGGCCTCCCGTACAACACCATCCTGGGGTATCCAGCCCTCGCCAAGTTCATGGCGGCTACCCATCTGGGTTACAACATCGTCAAGATGCCGGGCAGCAGCGGCATCATCATGGTGGTCGGGGATATGAAGGATGCAGTCTGGGCCCTCAAGCTTGTCTACAGGGCTGCTGCTGCTTCATGCCCTGCCATTGCGGGCGCAGCGGTGGCTCAGGAGGCCACGCCCATGAAGAAAAAGCAGCTGTTCTCTCAGGACCGGGCCGAGACAAAGCAGGTGCCTATCGACACTGGGGGCTTGGGTCCCACCTTCACCATTGGTGCGTGCCTTCCTCTGGATCAGGAGGAGGTGCTGGTGGCATTCCTGAGGGCCAACAAAGACGTATTTGCGTGGGAAGCGTCAGACTTGGTTGGTGTCCCGAGGGAGGTAATTGAGCATCACCTGATGGTGTGCCCTGGCGCGCGCCCAGTGAAGCAAAAAGCGCGGTGCTAGGCACAAGAGAAGTAGGCGTTCATCATCCAGGAGGTCGGCAAGCTCCAAGAGGCCGGCGTCATCCGGGAGGTGCGGCACCCGGATTGGTTGGCGAATCCCGTGATCGTCCCCAAGAAAGGTGGGAAGGAGCGCATGTGCGTTGACTTCACCAGCCTCAACAAGGCCTGCCCTCAGGATCCTTTCCCGCTCCCACGTATCGACCAGATCGTGGACTCCACCGCTGAGTGCGATTTGCTATGCTTCTTGGATGCCTTCTCAGGATATCATCAAATCAAGATGGCGGCGGAGGACGTCGAGAAGACAACCTTCATCTCTTCGTGCAGTGTGTACTGCTACACTTGCATGCCCTTCGGACTGCGGAACACTGGCGCCACTTTCCAGCGACTGATGCACATAGTGCTTCGGCCGCAGTTGGGGAGGAACGCGAAGGCATACATCAATGACATCGTGGTCAAGTCGCGGGAAGCGAGGCCCCTGATCAAAGACCTGGAAGAAACGTTCGCTAACCTGCGCATCATAAACCTGATGCTCAATCCGGAGAAGTATTTGTTCGGGGTCCCGTCCAGCAAGCTGCTGGGTTTCCTGGTGTCGCATAGAGGGATCGAAGCCAACCCCGAGAAGGTCAAGGCAATAGAGCGGATGAACCCACCTCAGACCCTCAAGGAGATGCAGAAGCTCGCAGGATGCGTAACCTCTTTGGAGCGCTTCATCTCCAAGCTTAGTGAGCGCGCCCTCCCTTTCTTGAATCTGATGAAGAAGAAGGGCCCGTTCGAGTGGACCCCGGAAGCCGAGGCGGCCTTCGAAGACCTCAAGCGATACCTCACGAGCCCACCTGTCATGGTGGCGCCTCGCCCGCGTGAGCCTCTTGTGCTCTACTTGGCAGCCATTCCCCACTCGGCCAGTGCGGCGCTCGTGGCGGTCAGAGAGGGGCCCACCGGCGCAGGCTCGAAGCAGAGCGGCCAGCAGGAAGCCATGCAACCTTCGCTATCCCAGGGTGATGCTCCTGAGGACCCCACTGCTTCATCGACCCCCGAGCCTCACGGGCCCCTCGCGCCCCCGAAGGAGCAAGGCGCCCCCGACTCCTCACCACTCGTTGAGAACCCGGGGTACTTCATCAGCATGGTGCTGCGCGATGCACACGCACGCTACCCCATGCAGCAAAAACTCCTGCTCGCCCTCCTCATTGCCTCTAGGAAGTTGTGCCACTATTTCCAAGGCCACCACATGAAGGTCGTATCGGCGTATCTTTTCAAGAAGGTGCTGCACAACCCCAATGCCGTCGGGAGGGTTGCAGAATGGAACATCGAGCTGCAGGCCTTCCAGCTGGAGTTCAACACGACTAGGGTCATCAAGGGGGCGGCCCTGGCTGACTTCATGGCGGAGTGGACCGACGCCCCTGATCGGGGACTAGATGAGGGCCAATCCCTCGCGCCCGGCGACGAAACACCCGACGGATGGGTCATGCACTTCGATGGTGCCTTTGCGCGGCAGGGCGCGGGGGCTAGAGTCATGCTCATCTTGCCAACCAAGGACAAGCTGTACTACGCCATGCAACTCTGCTTCCAGCACGGTGAGAAGGTCTCCAACAACATCGCAGAGTACGAGGGCTTGATTGCCGGCCTCAGGGCCGCGGCTAGCCTGGGAATCAAACGCCTTACCATCAAGGGAGACTCCCAACTCCTCGTCAACTTCTCCAACAAAGAGTACAAGCCAAAGGAGGAACACATGGAAGCTTACTTGGAGGAGGTACGTAAAATCGAAAAATGCTTCCTAGGCTTGGAATTGCAGCACATCCCGCGGGGTGCGAACAAGGAAGCCGACGACATTGCTGAGAGGGTGTCCCACCGCGAGCCCCAGAGGCCTGGCATCTTCGAAGAGAGGCTTCACAAGCTGTCCACGGCCCCCCCGGCCGCGGGTTCGGCGTTGCTCATGGAGGAGCTGCCGCCAGCCCCGACCTCGGGAGCCCCGGCCTGCGGCCCGGCCTCAGGAGCTCGTTTACTCCTGGCGCTGGAACCTTAGGCATGCTGCTGGACCGAGGAGTTCAAGGCGTACCTCCTTTGTGGCACCTTGCCAGAGAAAGAGGAGGACGCAGAGCGCATGGTCCGCCAGGCCACTGCTTATTGCTTGCAGGACGGCGAGCTATACCGGCGACGCCCCAACGACGTCTTGCTACGGTGCATATCTGACAAACAAGGGCGCGAGTTGCTGGCTGATATCCACGGCGGGGACTGTGGGCACCACTCCTCGTCACGCACCCTCGTGGGCAAGGTGTTCCGTAGCGGCTTCTACTGGCCGACGGCGCTCAACGACGCCACCGAGATGGTGCGATCCTGTGAGGCTTACCAGTTCCACGCCAAGCAGATTCACTAGCCCGCGCAAGGCCTCCAGACCATCCTGCTCTCATGGCCATTCGTGGTCTGGGGATTGGATATCCTGGGCCCGTTCTGTTGGGGATATTACTACTGGGTATAAACCGGCCAGGAGAGGCCAGGTTATCCCCATAATGAGTTATTATACTTGAAGCCCACTTGGACAAAGATGGAGGCGCTTTATGAAGGCCCGGGGCCCAACGGCGGATTAAGGCCTGTAGACATAAACCGACATTGATATGTAAACTTGTGTTATAAGATAGAAAGAGTAGAGACCGAGCCGGACATGTTCATGAGCCGGCCTCGGGATCCTGTAAACCGACGGGCGTCAACCCATGTATATAAGGGGACGACCCGGCGGCGGTTTGAGGGAGACAGACAACAACTCGAGAGCCAGGCATAGCGGATTCGCTCCCTGGTCATCGAAACCCTAGCAATTCCACAACAACTGGATTAGGCCTTTACCTTCACCGCAAGGGGCCGAACCAGTATAACTCTCTGTGTCACTTGTCCGCTTTAACCCCTTTAAGCTAACCCGTCGCGATGGCTCCACGACTAAGTCCTTTCTCTTGGACATCTGCCGTGACAAAACCACGACAGTTGGCGCCCACCGTGGGGCCATCGCACGATGGTTTCGAGTTCTTAGAGGGCAGCTTCGAAGGACTCAAGGGATACGCTGTGGGCCGGATGACCAAAAGTCGTCGCGGCAAGCTCTACATCGACGACGCAGGCTGGGGCCCCGAGGACGGCTCGATTGAGTACGGGTACCGGGTCCCCTTCGGCGGCATTCACGTGTTCATTGGCAAGATTGGCGAACCGGGCCCTGAGCCGGACATCTGCACCGACATTGTCGAAACGGCTCAGCGTGCGAGGTCTGTCCCAGTTAAGCCTGTCATGAAGCATGCCTTCGTGGGAGTCATCCATGGAGTGGAATCTGAAGATGGATCGGAGTATGATGGCGAAACCATTGTTTATTCCGGTGACGAGTCATCTACTGGAGAGACCGAGTCATTGTACCAGCTGCAAGATGGCCAGTTTGGTGGTTGTTCCGATGGCGACAGTATTCCGGACTCTCTCGACCCGCCAAGCCGGATTGCGATCTTCATGGCCGGTACGCAGTCAGCGCCACAATCTTCGACCGCTGCGGCGATGATCTCCGGTTTAGCGGCGGCGACGGCCGCTGGGGCAGGAGGCCCCGCGCCATCACCGGCTTAGGCTCTGTCCAATTTATTCGACACCTTGGCAGCACTGTTAGCGGCCGAAGTCCGCCCGGCGGAACAGGAGCGGCACAACGCACAAGTGGCGAACGTGAAGGATCAGATAGCCCAAGCCAAGGTGGATCTGGCAGCTGAAAACACCAGGATGGCTGCCGAGCGGGCCGAGTTAGATGCACAGGCCTATCGGCTTACGTTGGATCAGAACGCATCCAATGATGTAATGAGGAGAAGGTACCGGTCTCACCTGCCTCTGGTTTATGAAGCCAGGAATCTCTTCAATACGCCAGGGGCCGGAACCAGCAACCAGCCAGTGGTAAACCGGGTAGAAGCGCCTGGAACGGGGACGCCGGTTCAGCCGCGCGCAATGGATCCGCCTCTTCAGAATAACCCATCCCAGCATGTGCCCACACCTCAGGGTCATTATTCCAACCCCTTGGATAACATAGTCGCGGCCGCTTCATGATTGGCAGCCCTTCTGGTCGATGGTGAGTCCCTTGTAGCGGTGGAGACACAACGGGCTAGGGATCTCCTTCAGACAGCTTTGACTCAGCAACAGGCTTACTCGTACAGTCGCGAGAGGATTCATTCCACCCCCCGCCCAAGCCGGAGTTACAGCAGGCATGTTGATGAACCGGCTATGTCTAGCAGTGCCCGCAATTGTAATCCGCTACGAGGCCATAACCCGGCAGGTGGCGGTGTTGATGCTCAGGATGTGGTGGACTGTGCTAGGACACGTCGAGAGGCTGAGTTAGCAGCACAGAACGCGGCCCGTCAGCTTACTCCGATTCGTCCAACAACTTCGGTGGAACCAGGGGTTACCTCCAGCTCTTTGGGGGTGCCGTGTCTCGTCCCAGCATTACGCAATGTACGGCTACCCAAGGACTTCAAGGGCCCACGTAAAGTGCCGAATTACACTGTCGATTTATCCCCCGAGTCGTGGGTGGAGAGTTATGAGATGGCAATGGAGATGCTGGACGTAGATGATGCGGCATGTGCTAAGTACTTCACCATGATGTTGGAAGGGACAGCTCGCACTTGGTTGAAGAACCTACCAGCTAACTCCATTGGGTCATGGGCCGAGCTAAGAGCCCGGTTTATTCAGAATTTCAAAGACACGTGCAAACAACCCATGTCAATTGTGGATTTAGCTGCCTGTGTCCAGGAGGAAGGAGAATCAACAACTCATTGGGTGCGCCGGGTTTCAGAGATTTTGCATTCACCGGACCGCATCAACACTGATACGGCCGTTTTGACGTTGGAAGGCAATTGCCGGTTTACGCCTCTTAAGTTGAAGCTGGGACGGCTCAAATGCCATTGCAATGACATGGGGACGCTGATGGCAGCTCTTGTGAAATACGCCGACTCTGATAGTACCAAGGACCCTGAATCTGATGATGACAAGACAGGAAAGGGAAAGAAGGGTGGCAGCACCAAAGGGCAGCAGCATAACTCGGCGGGGCATGCAAACAGCGGTAAGCGTAAAGCGGATAACAGTTCAGATTTTATAGCTAATACCAACGCGCAGGGTAATGGTCAGCGTCAGAAGGGTAAACCGCCCTCGCATGGAAGAGAACCAAGTCCCAATCCGGAGCGCCTGAATTACCTGTTGAACCAGCCCTGCCCAAAGCATGGATCGCGGGACAAGCCGGCCACGCACCTCTGGAAGGATTGTTATATTATGCGAGAATTCAAAGATTCAGATTTTTTCCGGAATGATAATGGACCGGCTGGCGGTTCAGGCCCCGGGTCTCATGGGCCAGGTTATGGTAGAGGCAGTTCCGGTTCAGGGTTCCATGGTAATCAAAGCGGACATGACAATCAAGGCAATCAAGGCAACCAAGGTGGTTATAATCATCAGGGGAACCAACAGCAGCAGCAGCAGTCGGGTTACCAGAGCAACCCGAAGCAGTTAAACAGTGGGCAGTACCATGTCTTCACCACCAGCCTGTGCAAGCGCGATCAGAAGCTTCATAAAAGGGCAGTGAACTCCGTTGAACCGGCGGTGCCCCGTTACTTACGCTGGTCTGAACAGCCCATTGTGTGGAGTCGAGAGGATCATCCACCTCGGGTTGATAATCCGGGTCATCTGGCGTTGGTGGTGGCACCTCAGGTGGGAGGTTACAAGTTCACTAAAGTACTCATGGATGGGGGGAGTAGTATTAATATCCTTTATTATGAAACCTTCCGTCGCATGGGGTTAACAGATAAAAATCTTAAACCGTCCAGCACGGTCTTCCATGGTGTGGTACCTGGTAAATCAGCGTATCCGGTCGGTAAGATAGCTCTGGAGGTTGCTTTTGGTGATGAGCATGATTCAAGATCAGAAACATTGACCTTTGAAGTGGTGAAAATCAAGAGCCCGTATCATGCCCTGTTTGGGCGGCCGGCTTATGCTAAATTCATGGCGAGGCCCTGTTATGTTTATCTGCAGCTCAAGATGCCGGGTCATAAGGGGACCATCACGGTACATGGGAGTCGTAAGATCGCTTTGGAATGTGAAGAAGGTGATGCGGCTTATGCGGAGTCGGTTTGTGCAACAGAGGAGTTGAAGTTTTACAAAGACAATGTTGATCCGGCAGATATGACTTCCTTGAAGAAGCCAACTACGGAGCACGATTCGGCCTTGAAATTTAAGTCGACTAATGAGACTAAGCTGGTTGATTTCGTTCCTGGCGATTCATCCCAGCAGTTCAGCATCAGCGCTACCTTGGATACGAAATAGGAAAGCGCGCTCATCGAGTTCATCCGTGAGAACCGGGACATCTTTGCGTGGAAGCCTTCTGACATGCTAGGTGTACCGAGGGAACTCGCTGAGCACACTCTTAATGTTGATCCCAAGTTTAAACCGGTCAAGCAGTTTCTCCGCCGGTTCAATGAAGAAAGACGCAAGGCTATTGGTGAGGAAGTGGCCAGGCTCTTGGCAGCTGGCTTTATTGTGGAGGTATTTCATCCTGAGTGGTTGGTTAATCCGGTGCTAGTACTTAAGAAAACGGCACTTGGCGTATGTGTGTGGACTACACAGATTTGAACAAGGCTTGTCCAGCGGATCCTTTCACCCTCCCTCGTATTGATCAGATCATTGATGCTACGGCGGGTTGCGAGCGTTTGAGTTTTCTGGATGCGTATTCTGGCTACCATCAGATCAAAATGGCAGTTAAGGACCAGGAGAAGACAGCTTTCGTAACTCCCTTTGGAGCCTTCTGCTATGTGTCTATGCCCTTTGGGCTAAAGAGTGCCCAGGCGACTTATCAGCGCTGTGTGCAGAATTGTCTTCATGATCAGATCGGCCGCAATGTTCATGCTTATGTGGATGATATTGTGGTGAAATCCAGAGAGAAGAAGACATTGATAGATGACTTGAAGGAGACCTTTGATAACCTCCGGGTTTATAAGATGATGCTTAATCCGGCCAAATGTGTCTTTGGTGTACCGGCAGGCAAGCTTTTGGACTTTCTGGTGTCTAACAGGGGCATTGAAGCTAATCCGGAGAAAATCAAGGCCATAACTTCTTTGGCTAAACCGAAGTGCATCAATGATGTTCAACGCTTGGCAGGCCGGATTGCAGCCTTGAGCCGGTTTATCAGTCGCCTCGTGGAGAAGGCTATCCCTTTATATCAGATGCTGAAGAAGACGTACAATTTCGTCTGGAGCGACGCCGCCAATGAAGCATTTGAGGATTTAAAGCGGCAGCTAGCCGAGCCGCCTGTCCTTGCTGCTCCTGTTGATAAAGAGCCTTTGCTGTTATATGTGGCTGCCAATGCCCCAGCAGTTAGCGTGGTTATTGTGGTGGAGCGCAAGGAGACCAGAAAGGAGTATCCGGTTCAACGGCCGGTTTATTACATCAGTGAGGTACTCATTGAGTCTAAGCAAAGGTACCCACATTGGCAGAAGCTGGTGTATGGAGTTTTTATGGCAAGCCGGAAGCTTAAGCAATATTTCCAGGGTCATCCCATCACTGTGGTCAGCTCTGCTGCTTTGGGGGAAATAATCCGGAACAGGGAAGCGACTGGCCGGATTGCCAAGTGGGCCATTGAGCTTGGACCTCACGGGTTAAATTATGTGCCTCGGACGGCAATCAAATCACAAGCATTGGTGGATTTCATCAATGATTGGACAGAGTTACAGGCGCCAGAAGAGAAGCCGGATCATACTTATTGGACTATTCATTTTGATGGGTCCAGGCAATTGGAGGGCTCGGGGGCTGGAGTCGTATTAACCTCCCCACGAGGTGATAAGTTTTGTTATGTTCTCCGTTTAATGTTCCCTTGCACTAACAATGCAGCTGAATATGAGGCCTTACTCCATGGTCTTCGGATGGCTAAGGAGATGAATTTGAGCCGGGTTAAGTGTTTCGGTGACTCGGACCTGGTGTCTCAACAAGTGTCTGGTGCTTGGGATTCTAAGGATCCGCTCATGGCTGCATATCATCGAGAGGTGGATATTGTTGCAGGTCACTTCAAAGGCTATCAGGTTGATCATGTGGACCGGCGGAAGAATGAAGCGGCGGACGCTTTAAGCCGTTTGGGTTCCCAGCGTAAGCCGGTTCCACCCAACGTATTTTTGGATGTGCTGCATAATACGTCGGTTAAACTTCCCACAGAGGAGGATCTAGCTGTTCCTGATCCAGAGGCTCAATTGGTGGCAGCACTTCATGTTATTCCAGATTGGACCGTCCCGTATCTGGCGTACATGAACCGGGGCGAGTTACCAGAGGATGAGACTTTGGCCAGACAGATAATCCGGCGATCCAAGTCAATGACTATTGTCAATGGCGAATTACATCACTGCAGTGTAACAGGGGCGTTTCAACGTTGTGTATCTCCGGAAGAGGGCCGTGAGATCCTGCGTGAGATCCACGAAGGGGATTGTGGTCACCATGTCGGTTCAAAGTCCCTGGTAGCTAAAGCTTTTCGTCACGGTTTTTATTGGCTGACGGCTCATGCTGATGCGGAAGACTTGGTGAAAAAGTGCGATGGTTGTCAGAAGTTTTCACGCCGAGCTCATGTCCCGGCCCAGGAATTGAGGATGATTCCAATTACTTGGCCGTTTGCAACGTGGGGGCTGGATATGGTTGGGCCCTTTAAGAGATCCAAGGACAAGAAGACCCACCTTTTGGTGGCGGTTGATAAGTTCACTAAGTGGGTGGAGGCAGAGCCAGTCAATAAGTGTGATGCAGCTACGGCGGTTCAATTCATCAAGAAGGTGATTTTTCGGTTCGGCTTTCCACACAGCATTGTAACTGATAATGGTACTAATCTGTCCAAAGGGGCTATGAAAGAGTTCTGTCAGCGTGAGCACATCCGGCTTGACGTATCTTCAGTGGCTCACCCCCAATCTAATGGTCAAGCGGAGAGAGCCAATCAGGAGATCTTGAGAGGCATCAAGCCCTGGCTTATGGTTCCTTTGCAACGGACGCCGGGTTGTTGGGTGGAGGATTTACCTTCTATGTTATGGAGCATCAATACCACACCCAATAGGTCTACGGGTTACACACCTTTCTTCATGGTCTACGGAGCAGAGGCGGTTCTCCCGAGTGACATCCGTCATGACTTGCCTCGTGTGGCGGCTTATGTTGAAGCTGATAATGAGAAGGCATGGCAGGAAGCACTTGACCTGTTACATGAGGAGCGTGACATTGCAACAGCCCGTTCGGCGATTTATCAGCAAGATCTGCGTCGTTATCACAGTCGCCGGGTTAGAACCAGAACTTTTCAAGAAGGTGATCTGGTGCTCCAGCTCATCCAAGATCAGTCGGATATGCACAAGTTATCCCCGCCTTGGGAAGGACCCTTTGTGGTCAGCAAGAACCTGCACAACAGGTCATACTATCTAATCGATGTTCGAGAGCACAAAGACTCACGTAAATCGGAGGAGGAGACCCACCGGCCGTGGAATATCGCTCATCTACGGCCTTACTATACCTGAGCCCTAGGCTCTGCCATGTACATAGTTATGACAATGTATATATTATGATCAATATAGTAAACCGGAGCCTCAGCTAAAGCGGGGTATCCATTGTTTTTTACATCAGGTGTGGTTACATGGAGATTTCTGCTTATAAAGCGGTGTCCGGTTTACCCCTTGATTCGGCTTATCAAGCCATATATATAAATCACTTGGAGGCTTGGTCGTATTCGAACCTTAGCTACACCTCTTGATAGGCGCAAGGCCACCAGAAAAATCACTTGGGGGTTTGGTCATACTAGAACCATAGCTACACCTCTTGATTGGCTCAGAGCCAAAAAGAAAAATTACTTAGGGGCCAAAGAGAGTGTTCCAGAAGAACAACTCAAACATAGGCACCCACTGAGCACAGCTCAAAATATTGCTTGGGGATTCTTTGCTATCGCAATGAACAAAGAATCTACACTTGTAATAGGCTATCAAGCCACGGCTTGGAAGCCTGGTGTATACACCTAAAACCCCTAGTTAACCTGCCTTTTTAAGTAAGTCACTCCGTCCAGGTAAACCTGGTATGACCCGTTGAACTTCGACAAGTCAATCTCATAAGACCCTGAACTTGTCAAAGTTAAAACGACAATTGGTTAAAGATTGAGGTCCATCTTAAAAGGCTTTGTAAAATGGTTTAACTCAGCGGCCTGGCAGCCCATGAAAAGCCTCGGATTTGGGGCCTGGTAGCCCGTGAAAAGCCTCGACTACAAGTTTTCATATGCTTTTATTTGCCAAAAAAATTCGCCTTTGATGAGATTTATGATGATTTTGGTAAACCGGCGTTAATCAACCCGGCTCGGCTTTCAACTACAAGTTGTCAGTACATGATTAGTCATATTCCGGTGCTTATTAACCCGGTCTGGTTTTGACTATAAGTCGCCAGTATTATATGAGTAATCCGGTGTTTTTCACAACCCAGTATGGGTTTGTCATAAACCGGCACAATATGGAAGGAGTTATCAATACTCATGTTTGGGGTATCGCCCTTACTACCAAAGTTGGCCAACATACGATGTGATTCAATGTCACAGGTATCATTTATTTTCATATTTGATTATTTTTAACAGCCTTGTTTATAAACCCAGGCTATATGCTTGGGCATCATGACCCGTCCGGTGGTAAACCGCCAGGACAAGTTCAACTTTTTGTATGCAGGAATAGCCTGAATAAATCGCTCTGGATTATGAACATCATATATCTTAAACATGGTGAATTAACAGTATCAAGCAAAGAAAATATGCACGATGGCATAGCAGACCAAGTGTTTAAACTAGCCTATTACAAGGTGTTTCAGTGCCCAAAAGAATAATTGTTTTTTGGCAAGTATTGCAGCACGCGGAAGGTTAAATCGGCCTCCGGATCATGACTCGTCACCAGGGTGCCCTGACAGTTGTGGATTGCCTTGCGCCGGTTCATCCTCTTCCTCTCTACCCAGCGGCTGGAAGTCAATGGTGGCCCAATCAATCCCAGTTAACACTCGGAACACAGCTTCATCGCTTATAAGTGTGGACGGTTCAACATCAGGGGCATAGGTGTGCTTACGGATTGGCGGGATAAGATTTTGAGCCTCAAGGGTTGGTGCAGCAACCCGTTTGTTGTTGACATCATAACTCGCCTGGTAATAGGAAAGATCAGTTTCTTCAGCCAGTTGGCAAGCCAGTGGACGTACTTCCCGGTTTATTGCTCGGAGGTCCTCATTGCCAAATTCTGATCCGTCTTCTTTTAAGCTTGGATAGCCTTTAGCCACATCCACCGGATCAAGATCAGGCACCCATGCTTTTGCCCGGGTTAGTGCGGTCAGAGCACCAGCCCTGGCAGCAGATCTCTTTAGCTCTTCTACCCGGACAGGCAGCATTGACAACCTTTCTAAGGTCTCCTTGATTAAAGTTGGGGGCGGCTTGTTGTGAGTGCAGATGATCCGTTGCGCGCCGGTATATAACTGCTCTATAAGAGTATAGGCAGCCTTCAGCTTCTTCTGTACATCAGAGCCCAGATGACTAATGCGAGTTCATGCGCCATTATAAACATCAGTAAGCCGGCAATGTATGGGATGATATGTTGAAAATTTAAAGCCAGGATATTTACCAAACACAGCAGCAGTCATGGCATGTATTTGCCGCTTTACACCAGTTAGCTCATCCACCACCGGTTTGAGAGCTGCTTCTGCGTCCTCGGCTCTTTTTTGCAATGCGGATTTTTCTTTGTCCCAATCCGCCCGCTCCTTGTTGAAACTCTCCTTCAGCTTTTCCATAGCGGCTAAGGCACTGGTAACTCATCTTTGGTTTTGGAGGTTTCTGCCTGCTGGCACTTGATGTTTTCTTGCAGATCAGCGGTTTGAGTTTCCTTTTTGCTCAGCTCAGCCTATAAGAGACAAACATATCATGAATTGGCAGTGCATATTTGAAGTACCAGGCACATAACAAGTCATGCACCTGATACTTGGGGGCTAATGCATATTTGCTCGTAATCAGAAATTTCTGCAAGTCCCAAGTGCAATACAAGTATTACTCTTGGCACTTGGGGGCTAATGTATGCTGGTTCAAAGTGACATTATGAGTATTCTTCTAAAAGTCCCGGTTCATCTTCATCAGTTAAACCGGCCCTTGGGGACTATACCGGCGAAAGTTGTAATATTGCAATTCTAAGGTACCGTTTCATCTTAGAAAGATAACCCGACCCTTGGAGGCTAAGCATGCAAGTTTAGATGACTATCATAAACCGGCACTTGGGGGCTACTGGAGTTAATATTTGGAATTGAACACAAGAGAGAAGCAGTTATGCAGTTACCTCATATCGCTCCTTCAGTAGATTCACTAAACCGGCTTCAAAGTCGCGGCTTGTGTACAGGCAGTTTAAAAAACCAGAATGGATGTCTTGGGCGTTGAGGTGAGCATAGGTTGACAAATCTGTGTTCCATTTGCCTTTGCCCATAGCAGAAACCTCGTCCTTGGCACTATGCTTCGATAAAGCAACAGGATTGCCAGGAGCGGTGTGGCCGACGCCAGTAATCATAATATCATCTTCTTTATCATCAGCAGCCTTCACGGGAGTTGATGGTTTATCAGCAGCCTTAGCTGGGCTGGCCGACTTATCATCCGCGCGAGCCAGGCTAGTCGGTTTGTCAGTGTGGCCTGTGGTGTCAACTTCTGTTTGTTCAACTATGAAGTTATAATCTTGAGGCGGTGGATCATCATGTGTAACATCAGTATTTGTTCTTTCCAGATCTGGAGTCTTCTCCGGTTCAATATCCACATTGTCATCAGACGGTCTATTTAACCGGGCCTTCTTACTAGGCCTAGGCTTGGCACTGAGAAGAACAAGCATAAAGATCAGTACAGTATGCAAACATAACACATTAAGGATAAGATTAAAGCATAACCTACCCAGGGACCGTCTTGAGGGTTGGAAGTTGTGTGGCCGTTGATTCGCCAGAGGACGAATTAGGTGTTCCCTGATAATTTGAATCAGACGGATTAAGGGGCTGTCTAAAACAACCCGCCTTGGGGCAAGAAATATCAGGAGTATAAGAGACCTCTGTTTGACGTTTCCGGACTGGAGTGTTCGGTAAACCGGCAGAGGTAACTACTTGGCCACTGTGCCAGGTTGTGCGGCGGGCTTCGTGTTGCTGTTTCTTCAAAAGAAAGTTTGGGTCCAAGTGAGCTAAGGGGTGAGAAAATTTTATTTTCCGGTTTGCTTGACGGAGTTTCTGTGTTGGCAGAGGGTCTGAACCAGAAGAAAGGATAGTTACCTCTGCATCGTCAGCCTGGCTGCCTTCGGCGTCGTCCTGATAATAGTCATTGTTAATAAGGTGTATGAAGAAAGAACCGAGAGAGTCAAGTTCTACCTCTAAGTCCGGGTTAGCCGGATCCACGTCAGCATTTGGTTCAGAAGATTCAGTGATCATCTTCTTGGCAGGTTTCTTGGTGACCTTGGTCTTCGGGCGAAGTGGTTTGGCCGGTTTATCCTGTGGTTTTTTCTTCCAGAATGGGTCATCGCCCTGTGAAAGATGAACAAAATTTTGAGACTATTTGAAAAGGGGTAAGCTAAAACAAGAAAGTTGTGATTCTTACAGTGGGCGGCCTGTTGGAGACGTAGAAAGGGCTTAACCCGGTCTGGCTACAGACAGCTTCCGGTTCATTCAGTATTTTCTTGACAGCCTCAGTAATTTCGGCTTCTGTTAGCTGAATGTCGATGTGTCGTTGAGGGTCTTTCAAATCCCCTATGTACTCACACATTAAACCAGGGCGCCGGCTTATGGGCAGAATACTCCAAGTTATCCAACAGCGAACAAAGTCGACACCTGTCAAACCGTTTGCCATAAAGGCTCTGAGCTTTGACAGTTGTGGTGCATAGTTGGACCGTTCCTTGGCAGTCAGCCTTTGAGGGAAGGGATGAGTGTTGCTAAGCCGGTGGGGACGGTAACCCGGCAGAGGATTTTCATCAGTTGGAGATGTGTCTTTGCAGTAAAACCAAGTCTGATTCCAGTCCTTAGGGTGACTATGAAGCTTGGCATGAGGGAAGCTGACATCCTTCCTCTTTTGAATTGCCATTCCACCAAGTTCGGTGTTGGGTCCGTCTGTGAACTCTGTGCGACGGTTTAAGTAAAAGAAATCCCTGAACAGTTCAACTGTGGGTTCCTCTTGAAGATAGGCCTCACAAAATACTTGGAAATTGCAAATATTGGACACAGAGTTTGGTCCAATATCTTGAGGGTGGAGTTGGAAGCTGGCCAGCACATCCCGGAAATTTTTTGAACCGGGAGGGCTAAAGCCTCGACCCAGATGGTCAGTGAATACAACTACTTCTCCGTCCTTGGGTTCAGGAGGATTTTCCGGACCAGGGACCCTCCAGTGGATGACTTCTTTCTTGGCTAAAGCTCCAGTTGTGACACATATGTTTAATTGCTCTTCAGTAACCCGGGAAGGAACCCAGTTGCACTCGTAAACTTGTTTGGCCATTTCAACGGGAAGCTGAAACACATTTATTGCCGGTTTAAGATTTATGACGGGCGAGCATAAAGCAATGCAAGATAAGCAGAAGCAGAGGTATATACATATTGTAAAACTGGAGTTTGGTATTACTAAACCGGAGTCTGACAGTGGAGAAGGTGCAAAGATCAATGAATCGGCGGTTTAAGAGGGGACTAATGATGCGTACCGGATTATTGTTCTTTGACAAAGCTAAACCGCCTATATTGGTATGAAAGATACAGATCTAAAATAACTAAGTGAGGGAAAACAAGTTTCACAAAGTGATATGATAATTTCAGATCTGCAGTGCGACAGAAAACTAGGATATATTCAGACCTAAAATACAGGCGCTTCAACAGTTCATCGGATTCAGATGAGTTTTTTTTATACGAAGAGGATGCTCTAATGAGGAAAAAAGGGGCTATGACTACGACCGCACAAGAAATATCAGATCCATTTATGGTACTAAGAGAAACAAGGACGAACAGCGCCGGAGCTTTTATGAACTCCGACGAACGCCGAAACCCTAATGGTGAATCTGGAGAAAGAGGAAAGGGACTTACAGATGCGGACGGAGCAGCGAAGGAGCACCGCGTTTTTCTCGTCCGTTCAGGTTGATGCAGCGGCCGGAGTTGAGGAAGAAGGCGGAGCTTGACGACGGCGGCTGCAAGTGACGATCGGGTCGGCGCGAGGAAGGAGAAAGACGAAGAGGCAAGGGGAAAAATGAAACGAACCCTTCGGCTTTATTTATAAGGCGAATGGATAAGTGACAGGCGCGAGAATCGAGGAGCCCAAAGCGGGATATGTGGCAGAGCTGTCGCCTCGATTGTCGGATGCTCATTAATAAAGGTGAGAGACATACCATTTTTAATAACAGGTGACGTCATGGCAGTTTATCAAGATACCGGGAGATGACGTCGTGGCGGTTTACAAGATTTATGCGAAGATGCTGAAAGAGGAATTTTTCTCAAGTTGAAGATTGACATGAACCAGTTCAAATCAATCTGGGGCCTAATGTTGGGGATATTACTACTGGGTATAAACCTGCCAGGAGAGGCCGGGTTATCCCCATAATGAGTTATTATACTTGAAGCCCACTTGGACAAAGATGGAGGCGCTTTATGAAGGCCCGGGGCCCAACGGTGGATTAAGGCCTGTAGACATAAACCGACATTGATATGTAAACTTGTGTTATAAGATAGAAAGAGTAGAGACCGAGCCAGACATGTTCATGAGCCGGCCTCGGGATCCTGTAAACCGACGGGCGTCAACCCATGTATATAAGGGGACGACCCGGCGGCGGTTTGAGGGAGACAGACAACAACTCGAGAGCCAGGCATAGCGGATTCGCTCCCTGGTCATCGAAACCCTAGCAATTCCACAACAACTGGATTAGGCCTTTACCTTCACCGCAAGGGGCCGAACCAGTATAACTCTCTGCGTCCCTTGTCCGCTTTAACCCCTTTAAGCTAACCCATCGCGATGGCTCCACGACTAAGTCCTTTCTCTTGGACATCTGCCGTGACAAAACCACGACACGTTCCCTCGGGCGGCTGGTGGATACCGCTAGCTGTACGTCGCCATCGACAAGTTCACCAAGTGGGCGGAAGTAGAGCCAGTACGCACCATCCCCGCTGGCTCAGCCATCAAGTTCATCAAGGGCCTCATGAGCTGTTTCAGTGTCCCTTATCATATCATTACTGACAATGGCTCACAATTCACGAGCAATCTCTTCAGGACGTACTGCTCTAACCTTGAAACGCATATATGCTACGCTTCGGTGGCACACCCACAGAGCAACGGCCAGGCCGAGCACGCCAACGCAGAGGTCCTAAGGGGCCTCAAGGCGAGAAGCTTCAAGAAGAAGCTTGAGGCTTGCGGCAGGGGTTGGCTTGGTGAGCTTCAGTCTGTGTTGTGGTCTATCCGCACCACTGCGACTAAGCCCACCGGCGAGACCCCGTTCTTCCTCATCTACAGGGCCAAGGCGGTCCTCCCTCACGAGGTCAAGCTTCACTCCCCGCGGTTCCTGGCAATCGATGAGGTGCATCAAGATGCCTCGCGGGGGATAGACCTCGTGCTCGGGGAGGAAGCCCGCCACCAAGCCTCGCTCAGTGCAGCGAGGTACCAGCAGGCGCTGCGGCGTTACCACTGCCGCAGCGTCCGCTCCCGGACCCTCGAGGTGGGAGACCTCGTCCTGAGGTGTGTCCTTTCTAGGGAGTGCCTTCACAAGCTCTCGCCCATGTGGGAAGGCCCGTTCAGGGTCGCTCGTGTCTCCAGGCCTGGTGCCGTACGCTTGGAGATGCAGGACGGGGTCCCCATCCAGAATGCTTGGAACATCCAGCACCTCCGGAGGTTCTACCCGTGACACTCACGTAATAATGAGTGGGGCTGTACACGCCCGGAGTCTCCTGAGTGCCGCCCCTGGGCCTCACGGGGGCTCCCACCCACGCCCAAGTGGAAGCCCCATGCTCCGCGCTGGTGGACGACACGGTCAATCAACGACTATGCCCACGCCTAGTGGAAGCACCATGCTCCATGCTGGCGGGAAGACCAGAAGACTAGCATAGGTGCCGGACGCGACTGTTCTTTTGCTTTGCTCTTGTAACCCATTTGCTACTTCTTGGAATGAAACTTGCAGTTCTTGCGTCTTTATTCGAAAAAGGGGGGAATTCCTTTTCTTTCTTCTTCTAGCGGTGTTTTTATCTCCTGAGTTTCGCCTTTAAAGCACGACAGCTGCCCGTGGCTCCCTCTGTCGTGTCCCGCAACCGGGGGCTGGAGACGGTGTATATGTTTGAACTGGCCTAGACTATGCTGGCGGCAGGCCTGCTCATGCATACACCTTGCCAAGACCTTGGCAAAATCCTCGCGTGACTCCCCCAAGCAAGCCACTGGCCCCTCGGCCCTGACAAGCATCACGCCCAGCACGCTGATGACGGCCAGCCCTCGCTAGGGGGCTCCAGAGGCCTATACATCCCGAGGGCCCTCATGGGTTCCCTGGGGGCATCGCGGTTGGCGTACCACTCAAGGCTCCGGATCTCGTCAAGGGGTCACCCCCCTTTAGGTCGCTCTAGCGCCTTATTCACATCGTCACCAGGGGAAGCTCCGAAGGAGCGCACCCCCATGACAGGGGGATCC
This sequence comes from Thinopyrum elongatum, assembly GCA_011799875.1. NCBI lineage: Eukaryota > Viridiplantae > Streptophyta > Magnoliopsida > Poales > Poaceae > Thinopyrum > Thinopyrum elongatum. The sequence goes on along the minus strand of CM022303.1, from coordinate 288,539,633 downwards.
GCCAAGGATCACAAGCGCACTAAGCTAAGTTGTTCTAATCACACGAGGCAGGAGTCTTTTGATTAACGGTAATATGATGTCGGAGCACGAGCATGAAACACTAATATGAAGTCGCAAGCGTCGCAGTTCATTACACGCCCCGCAGGGCTCTTCACAAACTCTTGATGCAGCAAATTAGAAAAAAAGGGTGAAGCAAAAGAAGCGGCTTCCCGAGGGCCGTTGCTCCTAAGGCCCGGATCCGTCATCACCCGCGCTCAGTCGGAGTCCTCCTCCTACTTGAGAGGGGCGTGGTGGTGAGGCGGCTCAGCACCCCCCTGAGCGGGGACAAGACGGCATGGTGGCCTGCTGCCTTCCTGGGTCTGGGCGTGGCGACGAGGCGGTTTGTCATAGTCGTCGTCGCTGGAGCTCCCCCCGGAGGAGACGTCGCCGCTGCTGCTGGACGCACAGTGGCCAACGGTAAGTTCACCGCCGAGGACGCCACCGCCGCACTGGCTGTCATCATTCGAAGAGTGGTCGCTGTCGCCATCGCCCTCCGGGTAGCATTCTAGGCAGCTGCCGTTCTTCCCGAAGATCCTAACAAAAAGCGTCGCCGCCCCGTCGCTATTGAAGTGGAGGGTGCGCCTCCCCTTCAGACCATGATCATGGGTGAATGACTGCCATCCGCGGGTCAGGAACACAAGGCCGATGGAGTTGACCTCGACGTCCACTCACGAAGACCCGTTGCAGCAACTGTCAGGCTGCAGCCGCAGCCGGCAGCTCCTCCGCAAAGGAGCTTGGAAGCAGAAGCCAAGTGCCTGGAGGGCCCTCCACCCGCACGATGAACTCGCGCACCGAGTCACTTGGGCGGACGCGCGGGTGCGGCGGTCGGCGGGCCACGGCACGCCTATCCCCCTGGCCGTGGCCGCTAGGGCTGCCGTGACCGCCCCCACGGGGGAGGCCCCTCCCCGGCTAATGGAGCCATCACGAGCCGTCAAGGGCAGACGCCCCCGCCCCCGTGAAGACGTCGCCGGAGCGGTCGCAGATTTGCGGGGACGGCCGCGCCCTCTCTTGGGCGATGGCGCCTCCGACCCCACCTGAGAGGCCTTGCCCTTCTCCTCTACCGATAACCTACCTGCTGGCGCCATTGTCGCTTTGGCAGGATGGGGGATGCGGCGGAGGTAGGATGGCGAGAAGATAGGAAGACGAAGGTGGGCTGAGCGGCTCCGTCCCCCTCGCCCATTTATAAGCGGAGGCTTCCGCGTCCTGTCAAGCGCCATGCGTCAGCCCGGCCCGCAGGTGATTAGGGCCCGCGGCGCTTCAACCTTGCCCCTTGGCTTCGCCTCAAAGCCAGCCCGAGCGCGCCTTGGGCCCGAGGGCTACTGTCGGTGTTCTGGAAACCAGGGTACCCAGACTTGCCTGCCTGCGGCCCACGGCATGGCTCCCTCGACGGCCAGGTACGGCCGTTCTCCAAGACCACCAAGACAAGACCCTCGCGAGGGGCCAGGCCTCACGAGGAGGACGACACCAAGACCTCCCGAGGGAGCGGCCTCCCCAGGCGGCCTCCCGAGGAGCGGAGATTTCTATGCAGGTACCCAGCCTCACGAGGCTGCGGTGATGTGAGCCATGACGACCAAGGCCAGGAGGGCGCCAGCGGGTGCAGAGGAGGCAGTTTCCTCTTTGGTGCTAAGGACGGAAGGATAGGCATGGGTTCCCGAGGAATCCCCCAAAGGTTTCCATTCCAGTGCTACAAGACCAAGACCACAAGCTCGGCAAGGCGGAGGTCATCATCGAGCCCACCGCTGCGTCACGACCAGAAGCTTTGCAGGCAAAGACCACCTTTTGTCAGGATTAGATATACTACTTGTCCCCTTTCAAATTGGCCGTTGTGGGATCCCTTCCCGCCTAAGTTTCGACGGAAGAGGACCAAGGCCACTATAAATATAGGTTAGCCACCATCGTAGAAAGGGACCCGGATCCGATCCAACCCTTTCCACCTTCACCAGAACAACCCTCACGAGGTTGTTCATCCTCTGTACTAGTTCATCCTCAACCCCTCTTGAGGCCAATTCACCACAAAGCAGGAGTAGGGTTTTACACTGCAAGGTGGCCCGAACCTTGGTAAACTGCAGTGTTCATCGTCTTCCTTGTTCACGTGAATCCGGCTAGGCTAGGCTATGGGGCGACAGGCTCTAATCTTGAGAGGTTGAGATCTTCGCACACGCCCTAGAGTTCGAACCTTCTTGGGTCTGCGGAGCCATGAATCTAACAAAGACGCTCCAAGCAACATATCATGTGGTGCATAAAAATATAGCCTCAAGTAAATTTACCGATGGATGGAAGACAAAAGAGGGGATGCCATCCGGGGCATCCCCAAGCTTAGATGCATGGTTGCCCTTTAATATTACCTTGGGGTGCCTTGGGTATCCCCAATCTTAGGCTCTTGCCACTCCTTATTCCATAATCCATCAAATCTTTACCCAAAACCTGAAAACTTCACAACACAAAACTAAACAAAAAACTCATGAGATCCGTTAGTATGATAAAACATATCTCCACTTTTAGGTACTGTTGTGAACTCACTCCAATTTTATATTGGTGTTATATCTATAGTATTCTAACTTCTCCATGGTTCATACCCCCCGATACTACCCATAGATTCATCAAAATAAGCAAACAACACATCGAAAACAGAATCTGTGAAAAACAGAATAGTCTGTAAAGACCCGAATATTAGTCATACTTCTTTAACTCAAAAATTCTGAAAAATTAGGAAAACGGAGACAATTCATATATCAATCGTTTGTAAAGAATTCAGAATTTTTCCAGGCTCCAGTTAATTTTAACAATTCTGTTACTGGACGCAAAAGTTTCTGTTTTTCAGCAAAACCAAATCAATGATATACCAAAGCATCCCAAAGGTCTTGCTTGGCTCAAACACTAATTAAAATACCAAAACACAATTACTACAGAGGTAATATTGTGTATTTATTGAAGAATAGAAGCAAAAAAAAAAATTGGGTTGCCTCCCAACAAGCGCTATTGCTTTATGCCCCTAGCTAGGCATAATGCAAAGATCTAGGTATTGTCATCTTTCTTCTTAATTTCCATGAAAATGTTCTTGTCAGGAGGTTTTTGAAATATAACATGAAACGCATCATCCATAGAAATTTTAGCATTATCAAGTTGTCCCTCAGCATATCCCCTTTGATTACCAGCTACAATCGAAGAATATTGTTGGTTAACATCATTGAAAACTTGTTGGATCATATCTAAAACATGAATTGCCTTTGTAAGGTTCTCATCAAAGATTTGATTATTATCAAGCAAAGTTCTTAAAACATAATCTCTATTGTAGAGGATCTCATCTATTACCGGTTTCTCACGGTTTCATACCATAAAAATCAAAGATCTCCCTAGCTTCCCGTACTATATGATCAAACTCATTCATGAGGACAAGGGTAGCTATTTTCTTAGCTTTTGGGTCCTTTATCACAGGTAGCTCACAAAACAATATTTGCAAGGTGGGGTGTGTGCGAATAAATCTTTTCTCAAGTTTAAGTACAACAGCTGAAATAGCGTCTGCATAAGTTCTAGTTCTTTTAAGTATGGGAACATCATCAAAAGTCCGAGTCCCAACGCAATTAAAGAACTCTTGGATAGTTTCTTTTCCTATAACATTCCTTTGTCCCAAGACAAAAGTTTTAGCATCCAGATTAGCAGAATGTCCAATTTTAGGAGTTCTACCATCATCTATTTCTGCCATACCGAAATCACTCATGATAATAAGTTCAAAGCAAGCGATCTAAGCAAACAAAAATACAAACGAAAGAGGGCGAATAAAAAGGCAAATATTTTTGTGTTTTTCTAAAAACGTTTTAGAAGTGGGGAGAGGAAAACGAGAGGCAAATGGAAAATAATGTAATGCAAGAGATGAGAGTTTATGATAGGTACTTGGTAGGCTTGATGTAGAACCTCCCTGGCAACGGCGCCAGAAATTCTTCCTACTACTTCTTGAGCTTGCGTTGATTTTTCCCTTGAAGAGGAAAGGGTGATGCGGCAAAGTAGAGATAAGTATTTCCCTTAGTTAATAACCAAGGTATCAATCCAGTAGGAGGCACAAGCAAGTCCCCAATAGATGCACCTGCACAAACTAACAAACACTTGCACTCAACGCGAAAAAGGGGTTGTCAATCCCTTCCTGGTCATGAACAAGAGTGAGACCTAATAGAGATAGATATAAAAGATAAATAAAAGGAAAAATAAAGTAAATATAAATAAATTGCAGCAAGGTATTTTTGGGGTTTTGATCTTATAGATATGAAAATATATAATGAGAAATAGACCTGGGGGCCATAGTTTTCACTAGAGGCTTCTCTCTTGAAAGAACACATACGGTGGGTGAACAAATTACTGTTTAGCAATTGATAGAAAAGTGCAAAGTTATGACGATATCTAAGGCAATGATCATGAATATAGGCATCATGTCCGTGACAAGTAGACCGACTCATGGCTGCATCTACTACCATTACTCCACACATCGACCGCTATCCAGCATGCATCTAGTGAATTAAGTTAAAAAGAACGAAGTATCGCCTTAAGCAAGATGACATGATGTAGAGGGATAGATCCGATCAATATGGTAAAAACCCCCATATTTTTATCCTTAATGGCAAAAATACAAATACGTGCCTCACTACCCCTACTGTCACTGGGTGAGGACACCGCGAGATTGAACCCGTCACAAAGCACCTCTCCCATTGCAAGAAAAACCAATCTAGTTGGCCAAACCAAATCAATAGATCGGAGAGAAATATAAAGCTATCTTAATCATGCATAAAAGAGTTCAGAGAAGACTCAAATAATTTTCATAAATAATCTGATCATAAATCCACAATTCATCGGATCTCAACAAACGCACCGCAGAAGAAGATTACATCGAATAGATCTCCAAGAACATCGAGGAGAACATTGTATTGAAGATCAAAGAGAGAGAAGAAGCCATCTAGCTACTAGCTATGGACCCGTAGGTCTGTGGTAAACTAATCACACATCATCTGAAGGGCAACAAGGTTGGTGTAGAGGCCCTCTGTGATCGAGTCCCCCTCCGGCTTGTGGCTTCCTTGTGGGTCTTCTGGCATCTTCCCGAAGCTCTGTGGTTGTCTTCTGGTCCAAGAAAAATCCTGAAAAAGTTTCGTTCCGTTCGGACATCGTTTGGTAATGATTTTCTGTAAAAGACAAAAACAAGGAAAAAACAACAATTGACACTGGGTACTAGGTTAATAGGTTAGTCCCAAAAATGATATAAAATAGCATATTAATGCATATAAAACATCCAAGATGGATAATATAATACCATGGAACAATAAAAAATTATAGATACGTTGGAGACGTATTGATACGTCCATTTTGCATCATGTTTTCCTACTGATATTTATAATGTTTTTATGCATAATAATGCTTTTGGGAGTAATTCTATTGCCTTTTCTCTCATAATATGCAAGGTTTACACAAATAGGGAGAATACCGACAGCTGGAATTCTGAACCTGAAAAAGCTACGTCAGAGTTACCTATTCTGCATATCTCCAAATGGGCTAAATTTTTTATGGAGAATTGTATTGCAATATATGAAGAATATTAGAGCAAATAACTACTAGAGGGGGCCCACCAGGTGGCCACAACCCACCTGGGCGTGCCAGGGAGCCCAGGCACGCCCTGGTGGGTTGTGCCCTCCTCGGCCCACCTCCGGTGCCCCTCTTCTAGTATATAAGTCATTTTGACCTAGAAAAAAATAAGGGGAGGACTTTTGGGATGAAGCTCCGCCGTCTCGAGGCGGAACTTGGGCAGGAGCACTTTTGCCCTCCGGCGGAGCGATTCCGCCGGGGGAACTTCGCTCCCGGAGGGGGAAATCATCGCCATCGTCATCACCAACAACTCTCCCATCTTTGGGAGGGCCATCTCCATCAACATCTTGAACAGCACCATCTCCTCTGAAAACCTAGTTCATCTCTTGTGTTCAATCTTTGTACCGGAACCTTAGATTGGTGCTTGTGGGTGACTAGTAGTGTTGATTACATCTTGTAGTTGATTACTATATGGTTTATTTGGTGGAAGATTATATGTTCAGATCCATTATGCTATTTAATACCCCTCTGATCTTGAGCATGATTATTATTTGTGAGTAGTTACTTTTGTTCTTGAGGTCACGGGAGAAGTCATGTTGCAAGTAACCATGTGAACTTGATATGTGTTTGATATTTTGATGATATGTATGTTGTGATTCCCTTAGTGGTGTCATGTGAACATCGACTACATGGCACTTCACCATATTTAGGCCTAAGGGAATGCATTGTGGAGTAGTTATTAGATGATGGGTTGCTAGAGTGACAGAAACTTAAACCCTAGTTTATGCGCTATTTCGTAAGGGACTGATTTGGATCCAAAAGTTTAATGCTATGGTTAGATTTTATCTTAATATTTTTCTTGTAGTTGCGGATGCTTGCGAGGGGGTTAATCATAAGTTGGAGGTTTGTTCAAGTAAGAACAGCACCTAAGCACCGGTCCACCCACATATCAAATTATCAAAGTAGCGAACACGAATCAAACCAACATGATGGAAGTGATATGATGAAATTCCCATGTACCCTCAAGAACGCTTTGCTTATCATAAGAGACCGTTTTGGCCTGTCCTTTGCCACAAAAGGATTGGGCTACCTTGCTGCACTTTATTTACCGTTATCATTACTTGCTCGTTACAAATTATCTTGCTATCAAACTATCTGTTACCTACTATTTTAGTGCTTGCAGAAAATACCTTGCTGAAAATCACTTGTCATTTCCTTCTGCTCCTCGTTGGGTTCGACACTCTTACTTATCGAAAGGACTATGATTGATCCCCTATACTTGTGGGCCATCAAGGCTCTTTTCTGGTGCCGTTGCCGGGGAGTGAAGCGCTCTTGGTAAGTGGAAATTGGTAAGGAAAAATTATTACTACGTGCTGAAATTTATTGTCACTTGTTACTATGGAGAATCATCCTTCGAGGGGTTTCTTCGGGGTATCTTCACCTCGACAGGAACCACAATTAGCTACCCTTCAACCTACTGCACCTACTGAAAATATTGGTTATGAAATTCCTTCGGGTATGATAGAATAACTACTAGCTAATCCTTATGCAGGAGATGGAACCGAACATCCTGATATGCACTTGATATATGTCGATGAAATTTGTGGATTATTTAAGCTTGCAGGTTTGTCCGGAGATGAAGCTAAGAAGAAGATTTTCCCTTTATCTTTGAAGGGAAAGGCATTGGCATGGTATAGGCTATGCAATGATATTGGATCTTGGAACTGGAATCGATTGAAATTGGAATTTCACCAAAAAATTATCCTATGCATCTAGTCCATCGTGATCGGAATTATATATATAATTTTTGGCCTCGTGAAGGAGAAAGTATCGCTCTAGCTTGGGGGAGGCTTAAGTCAATGTTATATTCATGCCCCAATCATGAGCTCTCAAGAGAAATTATCATTCAGAATTTTTATGCTCGGCTTTCTCATGATGATCAATCCATGCTCGATACTTCTTGTACTGGTTCTTTTATGAAGAAGACTACTGAATTTAGGTGGGATCTTTTAGAAAGAATTAAACACAACTCTGAAGATTGGCAACTCGAAGAAGGTAAAGAGTTAGGTATTAAGCTTAAGTTTGATTGTGTTAAATCTTTTATGAATACCGATGCTTTTCATAAGTTTAGCACTAAATATGGACTTGACTCTGAGATAGTAGCCTCTTTCTGTGAATCATTTTCTACTCATGTTGATCTCCCTAAGGAGAAGTGGTTCAAATATCACCCACCTATCAAAGAAGAAATTAAAGAACCCGACATAGCTAAAGATGAAACTATTATTTGCAATGTTGATCCAGTTGTTCCTACTGCTTATATTGACAAACCACCTTTCCCTGTTAGGATAAAGGAACATGCTAAGGTTTCAACTGTGGTTCGCAAAAGTAATATTAGAGCACCTAAACCTGCTGAACAAATTAAAGTAGAACCTAGTGTTGCTATGGTTAAAGATCTCTTGGTAGAAAATATTGATGGGCATGTTATTTACTTCTGTGATGAAGCGGCTAGAATTGCCAAACCCGATGAAAAAGATAAACATAGATCTGTTATTGGCATGCCTGTTGTCTCAGTTAAAATAGGAGATCATTGTTATCATGGTTCATGTGACTTAGGTGCTAGCGTGAGTGCTATTCCCTTTACCTTATACCAAGAAATTATGAATGACATAGAGCCTGCTGAAATAGAAGACATAGATGTCACTATTAAACTTGCTAATAGAGACACCATCACACCACTTGGGATTGCTAGAGATGTTGAAGTCTTGTGTGGGAAAATAAAATACCCCACTGATTTTCTAGTTCTTGGTTCCCCACAAGATGACTTATGTCCCATTATCTTTGGTAGACCTTTCTTGAACACTGTCAATGCCACTATAGATTGTAATAAACAAACTGTCAGTGTTAGCTTTGGTGATGAGTCTCATGAGTTTAATTTTTCCAAGTTTAACAAACAACCTCATAAGAAAGAATTACCTAGTAAGGATGAAATAATTGGTCTTTCTTCTATTGTCGTGCCTCCTACTGATCCACTAGAACAATATTTGCTAGACCATGAAAATGATATGCACATGAATGAAAGAAATGAAATAGATAAATTTTTTTCGAACAACGACCTCTGCTAAAACAAAATTTGCCTATTGAAACTCTAGGAGGTCCTCCTCCACCTAAAGGTGATCCTGTGCTTGAATTAGAACAATTGCCTGACACTTTGAAATATGCTTATCTTGATGAGAAGAAGATATATCCTGTTATTATTAGTGCTAACTTTTCAGAACATGAAGAAGAAAGATTATTGAAAATTCTGAAGAAGCACCGAGCTGCTATTGGATATACTCTTGATGATTTTAAGGGCATTAGTCCCACTCTCTGTCAGCACAAGATTAATATGTAACCTGATGCTAAACCTATTGTTGATCATCAACGACGTTTGAATCCTAAGATGGAAGAAGTGGTAAGAACTGAAATATTAAAGCTTCTGGAAGCAGGTATAATCTATCCCATAGTTGATAGTAGATGGGTAAGTCCCGTTCATTGCGTCCGTTGTTCCTAATTATAAAAATGAACTCATTCCACACAAAAAATAGTTACTGGCTATAGAATGGTAATTGATTTTAGAAAATTAAATAAAGCAACTAGAAAAGATCATTACCCTTTGCCTTTTATTGATCAAATGCTAGAAAGATCATCAAAGCACACACACTTTTGTTTTCTTGATGGATATTCTGGTTTTTCTCAAATACATGTCTCACAACCTGATTAAGAGAAAACCACCTTTACTTGCCCTTTTGGAACTTATGCTTATAGACCTATGCCTTTTGGTTTATGCAATGCACCTGCTACTTTTCAAAGATGTATGATTGCTATATTCTCTGATTTTTGTGAAAAGATTGTTGAGGTTTTCATGGATGAATTTTCTATTTATGGAACTTCTTTTGATGATTTCTTGAGCAACCTTGATCGAGTTTTGCAGAGATGTGAGCAAACTAATCTTGTCTTGAATTGGGAGAAGTGCCACTTTATGGTTAATGAAGGTATTGTTTTGGGGCATAAAATTTTTGAACGAGGTATTGAGGTGGACCAAGCTAAAGTTGATGCAATTGAGGAAATGCCATGTCCTAAAGATATTAAAGCTATTCGTAGTTTTCTCGGTCATGCGGGTTTCTATAGGAGGTTTATTAAAGACTTCTCTAAAATTTATAGGCCTCTTACAAATCTTTTACAAAAGGATGTTCCATTTTTTTATGATGATTGTGTAGAAGCCTTTGAAACACTTAAGAAATCCTTAACTTCTGCACCTATTGTTCAACCACCTGATTGGAACTTGCCTTTTGAAATTATGTGTGATGCTAGTGATTATGCTGTTGGTGCTGTTCTAGGACAAAGAGTTGATAAGAAACTAAATGTTATCCATTATGCTAGCAAAACTCTAGACAGTGCCCAAAGAAATTATGCTACTACTAAAAAAGAATTTTTAGCAGTTGTGTTTGCTTGTGATAAATTCAGATCTTACATTGTTGGTTCTAAAGTTATTGTTCACACCGATCATGCTGCTATTAAATATCTTATGGAAAATAAAGATGCTAAACCTAGACTCATTAGGTGGGTTCTCTTGCTAGAAGAATTTGATTTACATATAACTCATAGAAAAGGAGCTGAGAACCCCGTAGCTGATAACTTATCTAGGTTAGAGAATATCCTTGATGACCCACTACCCATAGATGATAGCTTTCCTGATGAACAACTAGTTGCAATAAATGTTTCTCTAACACTCTTTGGTATGCTAACTATATTGTTGCCAAATACTTACCAGCTAGTTTTACATACCAACAAAAGAAAAAAAATCTTCTATGATTTAAGACATTACTTTTGGGATGACCCACATCTTTATAAACAAGGAGTAGATGGTATTATTAGACATTGTGTACCTGAGCATGAACAGGAAAAAATCCTACGGAAATGTTATTCCGAAGCCTATGGAGGACATCATGCGGGAGATAGAACTACTCACAAGGTATTACAATCTGGTTTTTATTGGCCTACTCTCTTCAAGGATGCCCGTAAGTTTGTTTTATCTTGTGATGAATGTCAACGAATTGGTAATATCGGTAAGCGTCAAGAAATGCCCATGAATTATTCACTTGCTATTGAACCATTTGATGTTGGGGTTTTGATTATATGGGACCTTTTCCTTCCTCTAATGGGTATACACATATTTTGGTTGCTGTTGATTATGTTACTAAGTGGGTAGAAGCTATTCCAACTAGTAGTGTTGATCATAACACTTCCATTAAAATGCTTAAAGAAGTTATTTTCCCGAGGTTTGGAGTCCCTAGATATTTAATGACTGATGGTGGTTCACACTTTATTCATGGTGCTTTCCGTAAAATGCTTGCTAAATATGATGTTAACCATAGAATTGCATCACCCTGTCATCCTCAATCTAGTGGTCAAGTTGAACTTAGCAATAGAGAAATAAAACTAATATTACAAAAAACTGTTAATACGTCCCGAAAGAATTGGTCTAAGAAATTAGATGATGCACTTTGGGCCTATAGAGCAGCATATAAAAATTCTATGGGTATGTCTCCATATAAAATGGTTTATGGAAAAGCTTGTCATTTGCCTCTTGAGTTAGAACATAAAGCATATTGGGCAATTAAAGAACTCAACTATGATTTCAAACTTGCCAGTGAAAAGATGTTATTTGATATTAGCTCACTAGATGAATGGAGAACCCAAGCCTATGAAAATGCCAAATTATTCAAAGAAAAAGTTAAAAGATGGCATGACAAAAGAATCTGAAAGGATCGATATGGTTGACTAGAGGGGGGGTGAATAGGCAACTAACCAAATTTTAACTTTTCTTAACAAATTAGGGTTAACAACAAATAGGTTGGCTAGATATGCGACTAGGTGAGCAACCTATATGATGCTAACAATAACAACAACAAGAGCAAGCAAGATATACACACAAGTAAAGCTTGCTCAAAGTAAAGGTAAGAAATAACCACAAGTGGAGCCGGTGGAGACGAGGATGTGTTACCGAAGTTCCTTCCCTTTGAGGGGAAGTACATCTCCATTGGAGCGATTTGGAGGCACAATGCTCCCCAAGAAGCCACTAGGGCCACCGTATTTCTCCTCATGCCCTCACACAATGCGAGATGCCGTGATTCCACTAGTGGTGCTCTTGAAGGCGGCAACCGAACCTTTACAAAAAAGGTTGGGGCAATCTCCACAACTTAATTGGATTCTCCCAACAACACCATGAAGCTTCACCACAATGGAATGTGGCTCCGAGGTGACCTCAACCGTCTAGGGTGCTCAAACACCCAAGAGTAACAAGGTCCGCAAGGGATTAGTGGGGATATCAAATTTCTCTTGGTGGAAGTGTAGATCGGGGCCTTCTCAACCAATCCCTAGAAAATCAACAAGTTTGATTGGCTAGGAAGAGAGATCAGGCGAAAATGAGCTTTGGAGCAACAATGGAGTTTTGGGGGAGGAAGAGGTAAGTCTTCTTGAGGAAGAAGACCCCCTTTTATAGCCGGGGACAAATCCAACTGTTATGCACCCCTCAGCCTGCAACCAAGCAGTACTACCGCTCCTGGAGCGGTACTACCACTTCCTACAGGAAGCACAGGAGAATGAAGGAACAGGGGAGAACAGAGGAACGGGCGGTAGTAGCAGCGGTGGTAGGGGCGGTACTATCGCCTATAGGCGGTACTACTGCCTCTACCACTACTTGTTCTCTAGGGGCAAACAGGTAGCATGGTAGAGACCCGAAGGTACTACCATAGAACCCGACATGAAAAATCGAGGCCCCAACCACGAGCGGTAGTACGAGCGGGACTAGCAGCGGTACGACCACTTACAAGCGATACTACCGCTGCTGCCCGCGGTACTACCGCTTGCAGCACTCCACTACTTCTTCAGCACACGAGATGGACAACTCCAAAGAGGTGGAAAGTGGCAATGGGTGCAATATGAGAGTGCACGTGTTGATTCCAGCCAAACCTTTCTGAAGCGGATCTCCTCTTGATAGTACGGTTTTCCCTATGACTCAAGTCCACCAAAACGAAACGCAGGAAAGAAAACCGTCTTCACTTGAAACTGCGAGGGGCACGAATCGTCTTGTGCCATATGCTTGAAAGTCTAAAATGCTCAATGCACACGATTAGTCTGCGAACACATTGTCATCAATCACCAAAACCACTTAGGGAGAATTATGCCCTAAAAATCTCCCCCTTTTTGGTGGATTGATGACAACGTGGGACTTGCACAAAGGATATAGCAAAGTGGTGTGCAAATCCACAATCTACAAAATATAGACGGGCTCCCCCTAGATGTGTGCACTACTTTAGATATGCTTTGGAATGCAAAGTGCACACATATAGGATCCACACTCCCCCTATATTTTATAGACCAAGCAATACTAGCACAAACATAATAAGATGATAGAAGGCAAGTAATATCATGTGAGCATACGGATAAGAGCAAAAACATAGGATGCATCTCACATGCAATTAATAACATAAAGTACTTGACATAAATAGATAGAGATAGGGGAGCTCATATGTCTCACACCATATGGTCTCGAACGCAAAGGACAACCACAAACCAAAGCAAACGAAAGAGTTCGAGCGAGGAAAGCAATGGCAAAAGAGAAACACACTCGACTCACGACACACTGCAAATCCCTAAAATCTCTCGCCCTTTGGCATCGAGACACCAAAAGGGCAGAGAGTACACCTAAGAACAAAGGTGGTAGCAACACTCCAAGACATCACCAATCGTGCTCCTCCTCCTCGGACTCCTCTGCAGCAGGTGTAGGGCCCCAGTGCCCTCATCAGAATCGGTCCATGGGCAGTGCACTCTGACCCAAGACTCCTCATTAGTGATCTTCTCCTCGGAGCCATCTGAAACGGTGAGGCCAACCTGCCTCATAATGGCCTTGTCACGACAATGGGCCTTCTTTGCATTCACATGAGCCTTGTACTGTCCCTTGTCCTGGAGGCAAAACAACTTCTTCATCTTCTGCTTGAGCTTCTTAGCCCAAGAGGGCTCCTTTGATGGTGGCTCATAGTCATGTTCATCATCATCATTAGACCCAATAGTGTCACGCTCTGGCGGAGCAGGAGCACCCGTCCCCCACTTTTCCTTCTACCTCAGCTAAATAACATCATGAGACACTAGGTCTCCAGTGATAAGCTACTCATCCGAAAATGAAGACGCCCATGTCTCCTCAATGAGCTGCATCAAGTAGGGGCCACAGATGATGCACTTGCGCTCCAAGATCGCACAGCGAAGTTCTGACCACATGACATGAGAAACATCCAACACCTCCTGAGAGCCCTACTGCTTCTGGCAGAAGAGAAGTAGGTCCACCAGATAGGAGTGCACCATATCCTGGTTGCCAACACGAGGGAACAGAGTGTTCCTGAAGATCCGATGGAAGATATCCAGAAAGGGCCAGAGCTCATATGAGACATGCCCAGTCTCAGACACCTTCCTGGTAGAGAAAGGCCATAGAGCCTCCTTGTGAGTAGCAGAAGCCTCCCAGTGAGGGCGAAACCCAATTGGGATTTAGGAGCCCTTATCATCATACGACAAACTCTCCATGAAGCTCTTCCATGTAGCAGACAGACGCCGGCCATTGGTCATCCAGGTGAGAGTCCTGTCCTAATCATGCCCAAAGTGCATTGTGGCATAGAATTGGGCCACAAGCTCTGCATCAAAATCCTTGTTGAAAGAGATGATCCTCTTGATATCTAGCTCCTCACACCTCTGAAGTGCGGCTCCAAAGTAAGGCAAGTCCTTCTCCATGTGAGTGAGATCAACTGACTTGACTTTCACATACAGATTCTTCTTTCCCTTCAACACATCATGGAAGATAGACTGTTGAAACATGTTCCAAAACATATGATGAACAAGCGAAGGATCCTGAGGCTCCCGATACAGATTGCGCTTACGTGCCAAACCGAACTCCTGAGCAGACATCTGATGAGCGCCCTTGGGCCCCTTATTCTTGGATGCAGTCACTTTGACTCTCTATCTTGGCTGCTCACTGGAGCTACTCACAGGCACTAAGGCACTCTCTGGCATGGTGCCACCCACTGGCACATCGGTAGAACGGTAGCGCTTGGAGCCACCGGTACAGGCGGGATTCTTGCGACGAGCCTGATACCCGGAGCTACTACCACCTGGAACACACACACACAAAAACACGAAGGAAGCAAATTGCATAAGCCAAAGAAAAAGAGATACACAAGAGTGAAGGTGGAACGGTAAAAACAAGAAGTTGGCAGCTCGAAGCGGTAGTACCACACCTCCCAGTGGTAGTACCGCCTACAAGCGGTAGTACTGCTCTGGAGGAGCGGTAATACCGCTCGCGGTGGATGTCAACAGGGCTGAATACTTCCGCGGAGAGATCTGGTAGTACCGGAGGTGCCAAATTCAAATTTTTGTGGTTAAACCTTCAGTCTACCTACTCTGGCAATCTTCTATGCCCTACTCATGACCTGATTTGGCCAAAAATCGAAGAATGCAACGGGTATTATCCTAAAACCTAGATCCAAAAACTAGAACCAAAGAGGAGAAGAACAGGGGCAATACTGGCATCCATGGCAAGAGGAGAGGGTGGGGATCGATCCCACCGGACGGAATTGTGAAAGACGACTTGGAAGCGGTGGCTCGGCAGCGGCCCTCCGCTGCCTATTTGTCACCTGAGAGAGAGAGATGGGAGAGGAGGCGAGAGTGAATGGGTATGGGGGAGAGGAAACTCCTCCCGCCCCGACTCATAACCCCCACTCCCACTCACTAAGTGGTAGTACCACTCAGGGAGCGGTAGTACCGCCCCGGTACTAGTCCATGGCAGGAGGCCTGGTAGTACCGCTCAGGAGGTAGTACCGCTAATAAGCGGTAGTACCGCCCTGACTCTGCGGTAGTACAGTGCAGGCGACAACAGGTAGGAACAAGGAGGAAAAGGTAGGCTTATGCAAAAATGAAGACCAGGGAAAGGCTCGGGAGAGACACGACAAGGAACAACAGTAAACGAAAGAGACACCCCAAGCATAAAAGCAAGAGAAAAGAGAAGCAAACAAGAAGTGTCTCAAAACACACACAAAGTCCTCATGACTAAATACAACAAATAGTCAATCATGAGTAGAAGCCTCTCAAAGAGAGGGCGGTGGCCGAAGCCACCTATGTTTGAGTCAATTGGTATGGCACAGCAAAGATTTTAACCTTGGGCCCATGACCAAAACTCATCTTTGAAGCACAAGTACCATAAAAATGGCTAATGTGAAAGACTTGATCGATTTATGCATAATGGGGGGAGGGAGAGTTCATTGAGAGAACAACACTCCCTCTATGTCCATGCCTACATCTAGAACAAGATAGAATGATGAGTGCGGTCGGGTGTGCCTAGATTCAAGCCACATTGCTCGAATCAATGATATTTAGCTCATGCCTTAACTCACGAAATCTTGCTTCATCTAGAGGCTTGGTGAAAATATCCGCTAGTTTCTCTTGAGTGTTGATGTAGATGATCTCAATATCTCCATGCTTGATGTTGTCCCGAATGAAATGATGACCAATCTCAATGTTCTTCGTCTTGCTATGTTGCACCGGATTGTGAGAAATCTTGATAGCACTTTGATTGTCACATAGAAGAGACACTTTGTCACAAGTGACACCGTAATCCTTTAAAGTTTGCCTCATCCATAGCAATTGTGCACAACAACTTGCGGCGGCTACATACTCGGCCTCGATGGAGGAGAGAGACACACAATTTTGCTTCTTCGAGGAACAACTCACCAAAGAGCGACCAAGGAATTGGCACCCTCTGGAAGTTGACTTCCTCTCCACACAATCTCCCACCCAATCTAAGTCCGAATAGCCCATGAGATCAAAGCTTGCTCCTTTGGGGTACCATAGGCCAAAGTTTGGGGTATGAGCGAAATATCGAAAGATTCGCTTCACCGCCACATAGTGGCTTTCCTTAGGTGCGGCTTGAAACCGTGCCCAAATTCCCACACTCAACATGATTAACGGTCTAGATGCACAAAGGTAAAAGCAAGGATCCAATCAAGGAGCGATATACCTTTTGATCCACCACTTTACCATTGGGATCACTGTCAAGCTTGCATTTGGTGGGCATGGGAAACTTGATCGGCTTGACATAATCTAGCTTGAATCTCTTGAGCATGTCTTGGGTATACTTTGCTTGGTTGATGAACATTCCTTCTCTCCTGTGCTTCACTTCGAACCCAAGAAAGAACTTCAACTCTCCCATCATAGACATCTCAAACTTCTCGGTCATTAGTGTGGCAAACTCATCATTGAAAGATTTGTTAGGAGAACCAAAAATAATATCATCAACATATAGTTGGCATATGAACAAATCCCCTTTGACCCTCTTAGTAAAAAGAGTGGGATCAATTTTCCCAATTTCAAAACCACGATCTTGCAACAACTTGGTAAGGTGCTCGCACCACGCACGTGGGGCTTGTTTAAGGCCATAGAGCGCCTTCTTGAGTTTGTATACATGATTGGGGAGCTTGGGATCCTCGAATCCTGGAGGTTGTTTGACATATACCAACTCATTCAAAGGACCATTAAGAAATGCACTTTTCACATCCATTTTTTGTAACTTAAAATCATGATGAGATGCATATGCAAGCAACATGCGAATAGATTCGAGACGTGCAACAGGGGCAAAGGTTTCACCATTGTCGATACCCTCGACCTGGGAGTAGCCTTGTGCCACCAATCTCTTGCCTTGTTTCGAACAACCACACCATTCGCATCTTGCTTGTTCTTGAAGATCCATTTGGTCCCAATGACATTGTGTTCCTCTGTTGGCCTTGGCACTAATTCCCACACTTGGTCACGCTTGAAGTTGTTGAGTTCATCATGCATGGCTTCAAGCCAATCCTCATCAACGAGCGCCTCATGTACCTTTTGGGGTTCAATGCATGAAACAAATGCGTGATGTTCACAAAAGTTTGATAATTGTTTACGAGTAGTTACCCCTTTTCTCAAGCTTCCAAGCACATTCTCCATGACATGTCGTTGACGCTCGAGCTTGGAAGCCACCTTTGCGGCATGGCGCTCCAAAAGTTCCTCGATGGGCATTTGAGGATCATCATCTTAATCATCTCGAGCACCCTCTTGAGCTTGCGCTTGATCTTGAGCATGCTCGGAGGCATGAACTTGATCTTGGGCATCATTTGGTGCATCACCATCTCCATGAGGTTGATCTTGTTCATTCGGTTGAGGGCCTTCACTTTGTTCTTCGGAAGCGTGTGGGTCTAGCGTCGATGATGGCTCCACTTGAGTAGAGCATTGTCCTTCTCCTTCGGCCACAAGGGGTTCCTCAATTGGGAGTATTTGACCCATCCCCATTCTTCTTATGGCTTGAGGAGGAATTTCATCACCTACATCACAAAGACCACTTTGCTCCACTTGGGAGCCATTATTTTCATCAAACTCCACGTTACATGTCTCCTCAATGAGTCCGGTGGACTTGTTGAGGATACTGTAAGCATTAGAGTTTGTAGGATAACCAACAAATATGCCCTCTTGAGCTCTAGGTTCAAATTTAGACAAACGAACACCTTTCTTGAGAATGAAATACTTACAACCGAACACCCGAAAGTACTTGAGGTTGGGCTTGTTACTGGTAAGTATCTCATATGGAATCTTGTTCAAGCCTCTGCGGAGGTAGAGCCGATTGGATGCATGACATGCGGTGTTGATGGCTTCGGCCCAAAAGTTGTACGGAGATTTGAATTCCGCCATCATGGTCCTTGCCGCATCCATCAACGTCTGGTTCTTCGTCTCCGCCACACCATTTTGTTGAGGGGTATAGGGTGCAGCATATTGGTGCTTGATCCCCTCATCACTAAGAAACTCATCCAAGGTGTAGTTCTTGAACTCGGTACCGTTGTCACTTCTAATCATCAATATCTTTGATTCATGTTGTTGTTGAGCTTCATTTGCAAAGTTGATGATGGTTTGTTGGGTCTCACTCTTCCTCTGGAAGAAGTATACCCATGTATATCTTGAGTAGTCATCCACAATCACCAAACAAATACTTTCTTCCACCAAGACTATCAAAGGATGGAGGACCAAAGAGATCCATGTGAAGGAGCTCCAAGGGCCTCTTCGAGTAGATGATAGTCGAGGGTCGGTGAGCCGTCTCATGTAACTTTCCTTCAATACAAGCACTGCAAGAACGATCTTTGGCAAAACTCACATTTGTTAGTCCACGGACGTGATCCCCTTTGAGGAGACTTTGCAAAGATCTCATATTGACATGGGCTAGTCGACGATGCCAAAGCCAACCCACATCAACTTTAGCCATTAGGCAAGTCGCGGTCTTAGTGGGTCGCTCTAAAAAGTTCACCACATAGAGACCGTTCTCAACATGCCCAACAATAGCTACTTTAAGAGACTTGCTCCACAAAAGGGCCATGGTATCAAGATCAAAGAATGTTGCAAAGCCCATAATTGCAAGTTGACAAACGAAAAGCAAATTGTATACAAGGGACTCAACAAGCATGACCTTCTCGATAGATAAATCTTGAGAGATGACCACCTTGCCAAGTCCCAATACCTTAGATGTTGAAAAATCACCAAATTGGACATGGGTGGGCATAGATGGAATTGGATGCACATCCAACACCAAGTCCTTGCTCCCTGTCATATGATTTGTTGCTCCACTATCGAGCAACCATGACACCCCACTGGAAGCAAACTCCTACAAGAGATCAATGCTTGGATTTAGGTACCCATGTTTTAATGGGTCCTTTGAGTTAGTAACAAGGGTCTTAGGAACCCAAATAGACCATTCAATGTACGCATAAGAAGAACCAACAAATTTGGCATAAACATGCCCATCACTAGCATGGCACAAAACATAGGAGGGGTTAAAGTCGCCGGCTTTGTTGGTTGGGG
The DNA here is from genome assembly GCA_011799875.1 of Thinopyrum elongatum. Taxonomy (NCBI): domain Eukaryota; kingdom Viridiplantae; phylum Streptophyta; class Magnoliopsida; order Poales; family Poaceae; genus Thinopyrum; species Thinopyrum elongatum. The sequence goes on along the minus strand of CM022303.1, from coordinate 288,520,076 downwards.
CGGTTTTTCCCTTCTTGGCATTACCACCCAATTCCTTGTTCTTCTTACTCTCATGAGTATCCTCACCCGCCTTGATAAAGGTTTCCTTGAGCGGGAGGGGATGCTTGGTCTTCTTCTTCTTCTTCTTTGGCTTGGGTATAAACCCAAGTCCTTCCTTTCCCACAACTTCCTTTTGATTACTCAAATGGTCATTTAGGTTCTTCTCGCCTTGTATGCATGTCACAAGACCCTTCTCAAGTTGCTCTTTCAACTTAGCATTTTCCTCCACAAGATGCACATGCTCACAAAAAGGGTTAGTGGCATGGGCATTATCAATTAGAACGAAAGGTGGACACGTGGAAATCTCCTTGGTTAGCTTCACTTGGAGTTGATCATGAGACTCCTTGAGAGAAGCATGAACACCTTTCAAGACCTTGTGAGCCTTGTCAAGTGTGTCAAACTCTTCCTTGAGTCTATCATGGCCAACTCCAAGTGCAACTTTCTCAGATTTAAGCACACGAGTAAGAACAATAGCATTATCAAGATCTTTTTGCAATTTAGCATGATCAACGTTGTGTGACTCCTCAAGAGTCAAACGAAGACCTCACTCTTCCTCTAGAGCAATGGAAAGATCCGTAATCTCATCGGCATAGTCATGACTATGCCCCTCCAACTTGGAGATAGTATCCTCATGGGACTCAATGATATCATTGGCCTCACCAAGTTGTTCTAAGAGAGCAACAAAGTGCTTCTTGGATTCACCCTTGAGCTTACTCACGAACTTGGTAAACTCATTCTCATCACCATTGTCAGATTCAGGGCTCCGCAGACCCAAGAAAGGTTCGAACTCTGGGGCATATGTGAAGAACTCAACCTACCCGGCCAACCAACCCATCGCCCCACTGCCAAGCTCGATGAACAAGGAAGAAGATGAACACGGTAGTTTACCCAGGTTTGGGCCACCTTGCGGTGTAAGACCCTACTCCTGCTTTGTGGTGGATTTGCCTCACGAGGGGCTGAGGATGAACACGTACAAGGGATGAACAGCCTCGCGAGGTCTGCTCTGGTGAGGGTGGAAAGGATCCCCTTCTATGGTGGTGGCTAACCTATATTTATAGTGGCCTTGGTCCTCTTCCCCAAAACATAGGCGGGAAGGGATTCCACAATGGCCAATTTGAAAGGGGACAAGTAGTACATCTTATCCTGACGAAAGGTGGTCTTCGCCTGCAAAGTTTCTGGTAGTGACGCTACAGTGGGCTCGGCGATGACATCTGTCTTGCCGTCCTGGTAGTCTTGGTCCCGTTGCACTAGAATGGAAACCTTTGCCTGAGTCCTCGGGAACCCACGCCTGCGCTTGCCTCCTTAGCACCAAAGAGGAAACTGTCTTCTCTGCGCCCGCCTGGCCTTGGTCGTCACGGCTTGCATCACCGCAACCTCATGAGGTGGGGCACCTGCATAGGGATCTCCGCTCCTCAAGAGGCAGCCTGGGGAAGCCGCTCCCTCAGGAGGTCTTGGCGTCGTCCGCCTTGCGAGGCTTGGCCCCTCGCGAGCGTCTTGTCTTGATAGTCTTCGTAGATGGGCTGTACCAGGCCATCTGCGGTGCCACGCCATGGGCCGCAGGCAGGCAAGTCTGGGTACCCTGATTCCCAGAACGCCGACAGTAGCCCCCCGGCCCAAGGCGTGCTCGGACTTGGCTTCGAGGTGAAGCCAAAGGGCAAGGGTGAAGCACCACGGGCCCCAATTACCTACAGACCGGGCTGACACATCACACTTGATGGGACGTGGGCGTCTCCACTTCCCCACGCTGCCTCGGCAACTGCCTGGCGCACGCACCTTAGTCATCATTGCCCCACTGCACGCTTGCCTTCTGCTACTCCTCCTCCTCGTGAACTTGTGCCTTCTTCACCAAGTTCGGTGACAGCTCGAACCCATCTCGCCGCCATGGCTCCCCGAAAGAAGAAGGGCAAAGCCCCTGCAGCCTCGGAGCCCTCGCCGAGGCCAGAACCAGCGTTGGACCAGTCCACGGTGACCAACTGGGAGGGGTTGGACAAGGTCCAACACGCCATCACTACCGATTCCAATTAGTGGAAGGCAACGAAGGTCTGGCCTGCCTCCCGGGCCCTGGCTGACATGGAGGCCACCGAGATACCCCTTCATCTCCACGCTCTCTTTGCCAGCCTGCTGCCTCCATTCTCCGATTTCTTCAATGCCATGCTCTCGCACTACCAGATCCATGCACTGCATCTAGATCCTGGATCCATCATCCCCCTCTCTGCTTTCGCCTTCTTGTGCGAGGCCTTTGTGGGCATTGCCCCGTCTGTGGCCTTGCTCCACCATTTCTTCTCACTCCACCTGGTCGACAGCAGGCAGCGCTCGGGGTGTGTGTCGCTTCGATCAATGACGGCGACTGCAGGATCTGGCATCGATTTCATGCTCCGCCCGGATGTGAGGGGGTTCCGGAAGCAGTGGGTGTATGTGGATGCCACCGTGTGCAGCCCCCTGCTCCTCATCCCATCGGCGCCGGCGAAGCCAAGCTCCGGCTGGGGGCACGCGGAGCTTGTTGACCTGCGGCTTGCGCGCATCTTGTCCAGGCTGGGCAAGCTGAAGGAGGCAGGGGTGATGACGGTGATGGTGGTGAGGGAGTTCATTCGGCGGCGCATCGCTCCGCTGTAATGCCATACACTACAAAAAAAAGACACATCCGTGACATTTTGGACTGAACAAATTTTTTTCCTGTCATGCTTATGACACTTCTATGACGATAATTGTGACAAAAGCATGTATCATCATAGATGTGGTGGGCTCCTTCTTCTTTGACAAAAAATCATGACAGAAAATGGGCTTTTCGTCCTGGGCGGGCCGGGGATGCACCAGCATGACATTCTTTGCGCCGTCCATGATGGAAAAAATCATGGTAGAAGCGAGGGCGAGGAAAATTTCGGGGAGTTCCCGGTTACGGTGGGTGGTCGGGGCTGAGCGATGCACGGAGGTTTGCGCGTTTCTCTCGTAGACGTACGCGCGTGTGTGCGAGGCGTTGGGCTCTAACTGAACCCGAGCAAGGCGTTGGGCTCTAACTGAACCCGAGCGATTGCACTAGCTACGTTACTGAACCCCGATCGATCCCTTGGCTGTTAACTGAACCCGAGTGATTCCTTTGCTACTGCTGCTAACTGAAGCCGATCGAAGCTGCCTCTTGATGAACAGTCCCCGGCCGGTGGGGGTTGGATGAACAGGTCCCGGTGGGGGGTTGGATGAACAGGATCCCGTGGTACGTAGTAGAGGCCGTTGCTGTCGGTGTCAGAACCGGTCGATCTCGGGTAGGGGGTCCCAAACTGTGCGTCTGAGGATCGAAGGTAACAAGGGAGAAAGGGGGACATGATGTTTACCCTGGTCCTCTTATTGGAGGTAAAACCCTACGTCCTGCTTGATTGTATTTGATGAGTATAGGGGTTACAAGAGTTGATCTACCTCGAGATCGTAATGGCTAAACCCTAGCTGTCTAGCCTATGAGAATTCTGATTGTCTTTACGGACTCAACCCTCCAGTTTATATACACACCGGAGGGGCCTAGGGTTATACAGAGTCGGTTCGTAGAGGAAGGAAATTACATATCCGGACACAAATCTTGCCATCCACGCATAGGGGAGTCCTACCCGGACACGGGGGAAAGTCTTCCGCTTTGTATCTTCACGGCCCATCAGTCCGGCCCATATCAAATAGCCCGGACACCCGAGGACCCCCTAATCGAGGACTCCCTCAGTAGCCCCTGAACCAGTCTTCAATGATGATATGTTCGGCACGTGGATTGTCTTCGGCATTGCAAGGTGGGTTCCTCCTCCTGAATACTTCAAAGCAATCTTCTGAACAAAAGAACTATATCCGGCTCTCTATAATTATTACAACCCTTAGCCGCGAAGGCAAGATATCAAACAGAACAGTGTCTTTTTACTGACAATTTTTTTGGCGAAACGTCACGTCTGGCCTCTTAACATTTTGAACCGTTTTCACGCCTCCCGCTTCGCGTTTCGAGGCATAGCCTCCATTGGCATGTCTTGTCAAAACAGAGATCGTGCTCGCCCATTACGGCATCCTCATCAATACGGTTTTGGGTAATCCAACCATGCCATTCACACGACCCCTTGGGAACAGGCGAGTTTTAAGGCTTAAAGGGGGAAGGGGCGCTTGATATTCACTGCTTATATAAGAGGATGAAGATCCCTCTTTTTCCCCACGCCTTCTTCTCCTGCCTTCCCATCTTCAAGCTCCAGCGCCCAAACTTCAATCTTTCCCACCGCAACCAGCCTCCCCAGCCATGTCGGGATCTAGTTCAAAGGGCAAGTGGGAGGCCTCCTCCGTCACTGAGAAGGACGTCAAGGAGCTCCAGGGGGCGGGATATCTGTCCGCGGAGATCGCGCACAGGCTCCCTAGCAAGGATCAAGTCATCCCCACTCTAGAGCCCGGCGAAAGGGTTGTATTCATCCCCCATTTCCTCCGCGGACTTGGGTTTCCGCTCCATCCCTTCGTCCGGGGCCTTATGTTCTATTAGGGGATAGATTTCCATGACCTAGCCCCGAATTCTTTCCTCCACATCTCGGCGTTCATCGTCGTGTGCGAGGCGCTACTCCGCATCCCCCACACTTCGGCCTATGGCTCAAGGTCTTCAATCTGAAGCCGAAGGTGGTCGACAGGCATCATGCGGACTGCGACGGCGCCATGGTAAGCAAGCTCCCCAACACCGTGTGGCCCAAAGGGGCCTTCATGGAGACCGTCAAGGTGTGGCAACATGAGTGGTTCTACATCACCGAACCCCGCGACGCCAAGTGGGCGGCTACTCCTGAGTTTAGATCTGGACCCCCTACGCAGCTTACCTCGTGGACTGCTAAGGGTCTGGATTGGGGATCCACGGCGGAAGTGTTGACGCTGCAAAAGTGCATCACCAATATGATAGGCAAGAACACCAGTCTCACTAACGTGATTCAGGTGATGCTCTTCCGCCGGATTCTTCCCTGCCAACTCCGGCCCTGTCCCATGTGGGAGTTCAATCCGGAAGATCCATGAACCTTGAAGTGCTTCTTTGATACAACGCACGAAGACATCTGGAAGCTGCTCTTCAAGGCCCAAAAAACATGGCCGAAGAAGACCAAAGACATCAGTCTTGACATCGAGAATCCGGCCACACCGGTAAGTATGATTTTCCCGAATGTCTATTCGGTCAATAAGTTTTAGACAAAATGAATTTTTTGTCCTTCGTACAGAGCTAGATAGCAAAGGCGGAGCGGATTAAGTGTCCGGCACCACTGCCTGAAGACCCGGCCACACCCCAGCTGATAGGGATGCTGGTCCCGGCGCCCTATCAGGCGCTGGAGAAGAAGGTCAAGAAGAAAAAGGGCAAGGAGGCCAAAGGCGGCCTCCGCCACAAGGGCCCTTCAGACGCAGTGTCCGGAGAAACAAAAGTCCTCTCCTCCCACGAGGGAGATGAGGAAGAAGAGGAGGAGGAAGTGGAAAGCGACTCCCCTCCTTGGGGGAAGAAGAAGAGGGCGGCCTCCACAGACCCGGAAGAGGAGGCGCCCAAGAGGGGGAAGATAGCCCTCTCGGATGGTTCGGATTCGGAGGCCGAACCAGTCCCCAAGAGACTTTCCAGGGTGAAGCCCCTGGCCGAATCGTAAGTACCAAAAGGGTCTTTTATTTGTCTTTGGTCTGTTATGTTTTTATAATGTAACATATTACACCGTGTGTCTTTCAGTCCTGCTCGCGACCTCCCCAACCCTTCACTATCTGAAGGGAGTTCTCTGCTGCCCGAGATGGCAGAGAGCGAGACGCCACCGCGAGCCCCTTCGCCAATCATCGTGGATGACACCGAGGTGTTGTCCCGAAGGACCTCTCCTGGCCACGGAGGGGCGAGCGAGGCTACCCAGAAGGAGCCCGAGGGTGATACCTCGGCTGCCGAAGACATGGGGGGGCGACCCCCATGGCGACTGATGGCGGGGGCCCTGATCAATCCGGCCCCCAGCTGGACATCATTCCGGAGACCAATGTGGCTTCGGAGTCAGGCGAGCAGCCCCCTTCGAAGGAGGGGGGAGCATCAGCTCCGACGGCGGCCTCCACTAATCCGGAGGCGCCGAATACTCTTGTGGAAGCACTACAACGTGCTTCCATTGTGGAGGAGCACCGCACCCTGATGGGTGTGGTGGTAGAGAAGGTTCAGTCCGCCAAGAGCGGGCTGAACGAAGCCTTCACCAGCTTACTGACAGGCTTCGAGGTATGCAACGTAATGCTGTAGACGCTTTTTATAAAGGGATATACCTGTGCATAGATAGTAGCCCCAGAGACTCTGTCTGGGTTTGAAAAAGCCGGACAGAGGATCACATAGTGTTCGGAAGAGGTGACATACTTTTCTATTGTATAACAGGCTTCCTTGTTGGCGGCAACCGCCCAGGCCGCTGAAGTTTCCAAACTTAATCGAAAACTAAAGCTGGCTGATGATGATATAGATCGCATCAGCAAGTGATTCAACAAGACGCAAGGTATGTGTGTATTTTAAAGAGTTTTAGCATATAGCTTATATGTAAATTCAGAGTTTAACTCATGTACTGCTGTGATTATGCGTGCAGTTGGTGCGGCCGAGGTCGAGACCCTCAAAAGCGCCCTTGCTTAGGCCAAGGAGGAGGTGAAGGTGAATAAAGAAGTCGCTGACAAAGCAGCTGCGGAACTAAAGACCGAACAGGACGCCCGCCGCCAGCACGAAGATAGGGTGGCCGAAGTGGAGCAAGAGCTGAAGGACGCCATCCGCAAGTGCGAGGCCTTGGAGGAGAAGACTTCGGACCAAGCGACCGAACTCGCCAAAGCCCTCCAGGAGGCTAAAGAGGCGCGGGTCGAGTCCCGGAGTGCTCGTGAAGAGATCCGGCAGGCCAAACAGATAGCGGCCGGTAAGCCTTTTCTTTTGCAGAGTGTATTTGGAGGTCAAAGATATGCTTTGCTCACTCGACTGTGGAGTTCTCCAGACGCCTTTGCGGATCTTCCAAGGAGTGCCGCTGACGCCGCACAGTTCTTCCGAGCCCAAGAGGGGAACTCGACCGAGAAGCTGTTCTGGTCACAGTTCCTGGCGCCGGAGCATCCGACGCCCCTGAACGACCAGATGAAGCAGCTGATGGAGCTGCATAGGGTGTCCGGCTTGGTCATGAAGGATCTCATAGTCCGGCTTTGGCCAGCCGAACCAATTCCTAGCAGCTACTTCGGTTTGGTGAGGTGACTCGTCGATGCGCTACCTCGAGTTGATGTTGTGAAGCGCTCGACGTGCATAGAGGGTGCGCGGATGGCCTTTGCTCGTGTCAAGATGCACTGGGCAAAGATGAAGGCTACCGACATCGCGACCGTAGGCCTGCCCGAAGGCAAGGACCACCGCAAGCCAGAAAGATACTTTGAAGATGTCCTAGCAGGTGCCCGAATAGTAGAGGGCCAATGCTCAAAGGACGTGATGTTTGAGTAAACGTATCCGGGCTGTAAAAACATTATTTTGTGAACCAAGGCGTGTCATATATTTATGCCTTTTATCCTGGGTTATTTTCCTCCTATGCGGCCGTTTTAATTCTGAAAGTTTGCTAGTCGTCGGCTTCAGCCCCCTCGTAGATGCTACGGGGGTGTTCGGTGGACGGCGCGATCACACTTTATCCAACGTCTTGGTCCATAAAGGAGGTGTTCGCGCAATGAACCAGGCAATCAGACTATGTGGCTTTATTACTTTCACTTAGCCATAGGAGTTTGACGGTGGGGCAAAGTACCAGCCCCTAGTGCGTATGCGGCAATCCGAACTAGGGTGCCTTTGTCGCATGACTGGGCGAAATCCAGCCCTTCGTATAACACGGGGTAAATCACTAAGGATTTGTATTAAGTCACCGAATCACTGACCAGCCCTCACTGTATCATGACAGTCACTTTTCGGCTTTCTCTACTGAGGTATTTGACCAGACAAACCAGAAACACAATCACAATAGTTCTCCCTTTACTACCTTAGCCGAACTAGCAGAACGTAAGGTGGTAATCACAGGAGCCGGGCAACCCAACTATAGACCAAAGACATGATTCGGAGCTGATGCATATAATGCAATATTCGGGACGCCGAAGAGTACCTTATAGGTGTCGAACTTTTGAAAATATGCATGGCCGGATAGAGCCCCCGGCATTTAGGCCGGAACAAAGCATATTGGCAATCTGAAGCAAGGAGGGATCACACATGGAAAAATAAATCAAGGCCGAACAAAAGTTGGCGATCAACTGTTTCCTTTATACCCTGATTAATACATCAAGACGTGCTATTACAGATAATGCCATGAACATCAAGGCTATTTGACATGTCGAGAGTTTGTGCACGAGGGGAAGCTTTATACAGGGCCTAAAAGAAAAGGTAGTCTTGAAGACCCCAGTGGTGCCCTGCCGCACGTCTGCGCCGTTTCCCCTTGGTGAAAAATCCTTTGAGAGGAGAGGTCAATTGTTGTCTATACGAAAAGGGGGGCCTCAAAAAGGGCCCTTGCACGACCGTAGGGTAGGTAGGTTTTTAATGAACCTGTAGTACAAAAGAGGAGAAAAAAAAGAAAGAAGGACAAAAAGGTTAAGGTCCGAATTGGGTCAAGCCGCACTATAGACCTTTTCCGCAGTGTGCCTCCGTCGCTGCCCAAGGTATTTTAAGTGTGTAATTATGCACGCGCGTTATGCATGCCGCTGTTTTATGGGGCGATCGGCAGAGGCAAAATTGCTATTCAAGCTCTGGATTCACCGAGCTGTTGTTCTGCAGAGTGGACCGGGCTCGCTTGACAGTGTCAGGTGTCTTAGTGACCAATGAATTGTTCGGCTTGATGAGGCTGTTCTGTACTTTGGCTGCCAGGGCCGCGGTGTGCTTCTCAGTACGGAGGGAGCGCTCCATATTTCCATTGACTGTGATAATGCCGTGCGGTCCGGGCATTTTGAGCTTTAAGTAAGCGTAGTGCGGGACCGCATTGAAGCGGGCGAAAGCAGTTTGTCCGAGCAGCGTGTGATAGCCACTGCGAAAAGGGACAATGTCGAAGATCAAGTCTTCACTTCGGAAGTTATCCGGCAAACCGAAGACTACTTCCAATGTTAAGGAGCCTGTACAACGGGCCTCCACGCCGGGTATTACTCCTTTAAAGGTAGTATTGCTGGGCTTAATTCTTGACGGGTCAATGCCCATCTTACGGACAGTGTCTTGATTGATCAGGTTTAGACTACTGCTGCCGTCCATGAGGACTCTAGTGAGATGGTATCCATCGATGATGGGATCGAGCACCAGGGCCACCGAACCTCCATGACGGATACTGGTCGGGTGGTCCCTGCGATCGAAGGTGATCGGACAAGCCGACCATGGGTTGAATTTTGGGGCGACAGGCTCTACGGCATAGACGTCCCTTAGTGCGCGCTTGCGCTCCCTCTATGGGATATGTGTGACGTATATCATGTTCACTGTTTTCACCTTAGGGGGAAATTTCTTCTGTCCCCCTGTGTTCGGTGGACGGGACTCATCATCGTCCTCGCTTTGAGGCCCCTTCCCCTTGTGTTCAGTATTTAACTTACCGGCCTGTTTGAAAACCCAGCAGTTTCTGTTGGAGTGGTTGGCAGGCTTGTCGGGGGTGCCATGAATCTGGCAAGGCCTATCCAGTATCTTGTCCAAATTAGATGGACCGTCTCTGTTTCCTTTGAATGGCTTCTTCCGCTGACCGGGTTTAGAGCCACTGAATCCGGCGTTGACCGCCGTATCTTCAGTTTCTTCATTGTTGTTCCGACGCTTGTTTTTGTTACATCGTGGTCTTCCGTTGCCATCCCTGGCTTTAGAGGTGCCAGGGTCGCTAGTACTGTTGCTTCTACGAGCCAACAACCTATCTTCGCCCGCGCAGAAACGGGTCATAAGTGCAGTAAGAGCTGCCATAGTCTTCGGATTTTCCTGACCATGGTGTCAGGCGAGCCATTCATCATGGACGCTGTGTTTAAAGGCCACTAAGGCTTCGGCGTCCGGACAGTTGACGATTTGGTTCTTTTTAATTAAGAACCGAGTCCAGAGTTTGCGGGCTGACTCTCCGGGTTGTTGGACTATGTGACTGAGGTCATCAGCGTCCGATGGCCGGACATAAGTACCTTGGAAGTTGTCTCGAAAAGCGTCCTCCAAGTCTTCCCAGCTGCCAATAGAATATTCTGGGAGGCTATTCAACCAGTGCAGTGCTGGTCCTTTTAGCTTTAGGGGGAGGTATTTAATGGCATGGAGATCATCACCACGAGCCATGTGTATATGGAGAAGAAAATCTTCAATCCATACAGCGGGATCTGTCATTCCATTGTATGCTTCAATGTTTACGGGTTTAAACCCTTCTGGAAACTGGTGCTGCATTACCTCATCGGTAAAGCACATGGGGTGTGCGGTGCCTCTATATCGGGCAACATCACGGCAGAGTTTGGATGACATCCGTGTTTGGTTCTCGACTCGAACTTGGTGATGCTTGTCGCGCCAGGCTTGACAGCCATCGTCTCGTGTTGGAGCGCGTCCCCTTGATCTGTAGATTGATCTGGTCTGGCCGGCTCTATTGTCCAGGTCCTGACGTAAGTCATGCATGTAGTCCAGAGCCGCTGCCTCTCTGCCTTTACGGCGAGGTGGTGCGGGCTGGTATTCGGCGTGATTAGCCGTTTTGTCCCGTCCATGTGGTGGTCGGTCCGGTTCATCAGCATGATTGTATCTTGACAGAATTGGCTCAAGGGCCTCATCGTCGAATTGGGGTAGTAGCCTGTGCTTTGGGTTGCTTTTATTGGGCGCTTGAGGCAGTATTCTTCGGCGGCTAGGACCTTGGTCCATCTATCGTTGAGCGTATCCTGTTCAGCTTGAAGCTGTTGCAGTTTCTTTTTCAGGCTCCTCGCAGTGGCAATGAGCTGTCGCTTGAAGATTTCTTGCTCGAGGGGTTCCTCTGGTATGATAAAATCTTCGTTACCGAGGCTAACATCCTCCTCAGAGGCCGGCAGATAATTACTATCCTCCAAATCCTCATGATCGACAGGTTCGTCTGGGTTGACTTGTCCTTCTTCCCACTCATCCTGCTCAACAGCAGGCTCGATGAGGAGGTCAGAGTCTTCGGCGTTCTCCGGAGTGTCATTATCTCCGGTGCCGGTATTGCTTTCCTTTTCGCGACGCGGTCGTGAGCGGCGCCGCTGACGTCGGTGTTTAGGTGGTGCTTCGACAGGCTTGTCCTCGATCGGGTCTTGAGCGCTATCGTCATCCTTCTTTTTGGGTGTATCCACCATGTACATGTCATATGTAGAAGTGGCCGTCCAACGCCCAGTGATGGGTGGGTTTTGGCCTGATTCGGCTCCGACATCGTCGTCCATGCCGTCGATGTCCTCGGAGGCGTAGTCTAGCATGTCGGTTAAGTCCTCGACAGTGGCTATCAAATGGGTGGTGGGTGGGACGTAAAATTCCCCGCACTCAGCCCCTAGTCCGGGCTGGACGTAGTTCGGAAGTGATACCTTCGTTATGGCGAGAGATCGCATTAAGTCCAGAGCCTCGTTTAGGAGCGATAGCTGGACGGATGACTGAGTGCCTGCGGAGCTGGGTCCGGAAATCGCCGCCCAACCGTGCTCAATCGACGCGGGCCTCAAGAGTTCGGAGTTAACATCCAGAGGTGAGTCCGGCTTCCCGATGACAGGGAGAGCCCTGTTTGATTCTAGGCCTGCCGATAATTTGGTCACCTCTGGGTCTCCGGCAGGGAGCTCCGTAGTAGGAGAGGGTCCGGTGGGATTCATACTCCCGTCTTCGGACAGGGTGGTCTGCTCTGGATCTAAGGCCCGGGCAGGGACGATGGTTGATCCTTGAACGGAGCCTGATAGTGAATCCAATGGTCCTCCTTCATATAGATGAGGAGCAGCGGTCGAGGCCGAGAATCCTTCGAAGGTCAAATCTCCTCGGATATCAGCAACGTAATTCAGGCTCCCGAACCTGATCTGGTGACCTGGAGCATAGCTGTCGATCTATTCAAGGTGACCAGTTGAATTGGCACGCAGAGCGAAGCCGCCAAACACAAAAAGTTGACCAGGGAGGAAAGTTTCCTGGAAACAACATCGTTGTTGATGATCAAACGAGCCATCGAGCCTTTTGCCGACGACACAGTGGAACTCTCAATGAAAGCACCAATGTCGGTGTCAAAACCGGCCGATCTTGGGTAGGGGGTCCCGAACTGTGCGTCTGAGGATCAAAGGTAATAAGGGACAAAGGGGGACACGATGTTTACCCAGGTTCGGGCCCTCTTAATGGAGGTAAAACCCTACGTCCTGCTTGATTGTATTTGATGAGTATAGGGGTTACAAGAGTTGATCTACCTCAAGATCGTAATGGCTAAACCCTAGCTATCTAGCCTATGAGAATTCTGATTGTCTTTACGGACTCAACCCTCTAGTTTATATACACACCGGAGGGGCCTAGGGTTATGTAGAGTCGGTTCGTAGCGGAAGGAAATTACATATCCGGACACAAATCTTGCCATCCACGCATAGGGGAGTCCTACCCGGACACGGGGGAAAGTCTTCCGCTTTGTATCTTCACGGCCCATCAGTCCGGCCCATATCAAATAGCCCGGACACCCGAGGACCCCCTAATCCGGGACTCCCTCAGTTGCCGCTGGATGAACAGTAGCCGGTGGAGGGACCCCATGGAGGGCTGGTTGAACAGGACCCCGTGGTTGAACAGGACCCCATGTGGAGGGCTGGTTGAACAGTAGCCGGTGGAGGCTGGATGAACAGGACCCCGTGGAGGGCTGGTTGAACAGTAGCCGGTGGAGGCTGGATGAACAGGACCCCGTGGATGAACAGTCGCTGGTGGAGGCTGGAGGAAGTCGACGGTGGATGAACAGTAGCAGGTGGAGGCTGGAGGAAGTCCATGGTGGATGAACAGTAGCCCGTGGAGGCTAGAGCAAGGCAGTAGACGGTGGATGAACAGTAGCTCGTGGAGTCCCATTTTGCGGTACGCCACACCCCTCCCGATGAACAGGACCCCCGTTTCGACCGTAGGCGCTCCAACACAAGTCTGTTTCCTCCGTTTTGCGGTACACCACACCCCTCCCGATTAACAGCACCCCGTTTCGACCGTAGGCACTCGAACATAAGTCTGTTTCCTCCATTGTGCGGTACGCCAGACCCTTCCCGATGAATAGGACCCCGTTTCGACTGTACGCAGTCGAACAGAAGGCCGTTTTCCTCCCTTTTGCGATACGCCAGACCCCGTTATGGCTGTTCCATCCAATCCAGTTGGCTCCAGTTGAACACGACCCTTTCTGACTCAGTGGCTTCGCTCCCGATGAATAGGACGTGTTCCGACCCAGTCACTTGGCTCCCGGTGAAAACGACGTTGTTTCCTCCTTTCCGACCCAGCCGGTTAGCTGTCGATGAACAGGACGCCGTTGCTGCCGTCCGTTGCCTCTCCATGTACACGAGCCTTGGCCATCCGTATGCGTGAGTATGCGTTTTGAGACCCCGCTCGTATGTATATGTGTGGCCGTATTTTTTGGCGTGTGGCTGTATGTACGTGTACACGGTTTAGACGGGACAGCCTGAATTGCTATGTGGGGGGCTCTACTATGACATGTGCTGCTACTTACTCAGCCACAGTTCATCGTTACAGAGCGACCGATCGACCAGTATGTACGTACACGTTCGCGACAAGACAGACAACGCTATGTGCGCTTTGACCGGGTGGGTCCCAGCTGTCAGGGAGGATAAGGACGCACTTCCTTGCGTGCGAAGATATAGCTGCTGGGTCCCAGCTGTCAGGGTGAGGAATCATTTTTTCCCGTAATAAGGATGCACTTCCTTGCGTGCGAAGATGTAGCTGGTGGGTCCCAGCTGTCAGGGGGATAAAACATTATTTTTTAGGGTAAAAAGGATGCAGTTGCATGCATGCGTCCATGGGCGTGGTGCGTCCCCACTGTCAGCCTCTCACGTACAGTCATCTTCCGATGACTCTCATTTGTTGACCACGTTGACCACACCGTGCCGAGCGCACCAAGGCCGGTGGACGACGACGAGGCCCCAAACTGGAATGACCCAGAGATGGGGAAGACGCTGCAGTGGAGTCACAGAGGAAGATGAGTGGGAAACTTGACTGGTTCGGGTGCGCGGCAGCACTGCCGCCCACGGCAGACAGGAGCAAGAACAGAGGTTGAAGAAGCAGCATGGCTGTTGGATTAACATCCAATGGTCCAGCTGCTAGAATCATTTGTTGATTAAGTTGACAAAAGCCCTGTGTACGCGTCAGCTTAGTAGGCCCACAAGTCAGCCACCAAATCTGCCAGGTCCCAGCTGTCATCGGGAGGAATAGTTTTTTTTCGCATAACAAGGAGGCACTTCCTTCCGTGCGAAGATACAGCCGGTGGGTCCCATCTATTAGGGGAAGGAAACATTTTTTCAGCTTAATAAGGAGGAACTTTCCTTGCGTGCGACCATGGACCTCGTGGGTCCCAGCTGTCAGGCTCTCCACGTACAGTCCTCTTCCGATGCCTCTCATTTGTTGACCACGCCATGTCGAGCGCAACAAGGCGGTGGACGACGGCAAGGCCCCGGACGGGAACGACCCGGAGATGGGAAGACGTGGCAGTGGAGTCGCAGATTGAGAGGAGTACAAGGGTTATATAACTAGTTCTGGTGCGGCGTGGGGCTGCTGTCGGTGGAGAATAACAGGAGGTGTGGAGGTGTGGAGGGATAGCCTGGCCAGCGGTGGGGTAGCACTTCGCAATGATGCGTGCTAAGCAGAGCTGCTAGCCACCGGAGGCCGGAGCAGGCGGTCCCGGCGACGCTGGAGGAAGAAGACGAGAGATTGAAGGTGCATGCTGGCCGTTGGATATAAATCCAATGGCTGTGGATGTCAGAATCATTTGTTGACTAAGTTGACAACGCCTTGAGTAGGCTTCGACCTATTGGCCCACATGTCAGCCTGCAAAAATGTGGCATATATTTAACCTATGTTTTCTAGAATTTACAGTCCATTTGCTGGGCTGGGTGAATAAATAATTTCGCGTCAATGCGGCCCATTTAATATTTTCTAAGAAATCCCAGCCCATTTGCACTTTCTTGAAATACACGAATTAGCTGGGCTTGTTCTATATTTAATGTTAGGTTAGAAGGAGAAATTAATATCAAAAAATAAACCAGAGCTACACATTTTATTATATATAAAATTAACAAATTAGTGAATTATTGCTCAAAAGAAAAATGAGCACGTTATTATTACATTGGTCCTTAAAATCTTCGCAAACTTTTGTACGCAATCACCAGGATTTTCCTTGCCTGTGAGTCAAAAACAACCAGGATTTTCCTTGCCAACTTCTGTTAAACATTTACTTTTATAAGTTAATAAGACGTGGGATGTTTTTATAATGTATATATAAGTCTCTATTAAATATACGATAATAGTAATAATATAAATATATATAATGTGGTTAGAATGGAAAACATAAATTGGACACTGCATTATTATTCTTATATATAGATAAATAGAACAGAGATCTGCGTTTTATTAAAAAAATACATTGTGCTGCCGATGTTTAAGAAAAAGTAAAACCTACGCTGGGAGGCCCATAGGCCGGTACGTACATGATGGACCTCAAAAAATAAGTTGAAACCACTGTCTCGGTATGTCGTGGGCTACGCATGTTAAAAAACAAAACCTAGGCCTACCTGATACTTGTTCGCCCTCTGGAAAAAATGATACCAGCTAGATACCCGATACCCCTTTCCCGCAACAAAAAAAAATCCCCGATACCCCTGAAAAAAAAGCTCCCTGATGACAGTCATCGTTGGAAATTTATTTTGTTTATTGACTACGTTGACAAAACCGTGGGCCCAAACGTCAGTATACAATTAGGAGGAAGCTTTTTTTTTCCAATGAGGCACTTGCTTGTGTACGGCTTGGACCTGGTGGGTCCCCACTGTCAGCCTCTCGGCGTACAATCCTCTTCGGATTCCTCTCATTTGTTAAGCATGTTGACAACGGCATACGGCGGCGCCATGGCGAGCGCACACGGATGGGAAAGAACCGGAGCCGGGGAAGACACCTTCATTCTTTCGAACATACCGCACTAGCCCGATGGCTGCAGCCCTCTCACCCAAAAGCTGTACTGCCCGGGTTCGATTCCAACTGGTGCAGTTGAAAAATATCTAACACTTGCAAAAATTTCGTCCCTGGTTTACCCAGTTTTTCGCACACTCAACATTGTCTTGCCATTTTGAAAATAGCACATCTTTTTGACTTTGCATCATATGAGGATGTGCTATACATGAATGTTGATCAGCATGATGTTAACTTGTTGTTAGTTCCATTTTTTGCCATGAATGAAATTTCCAACATTCTGTTATCCATGTTTGAAAAGTGCGTGTTGATTTAAATGCTCTGCCTCTGAAACATGCAGTTTCTTATCTGAAAATCACTTGGACAAGCAGCCATCGCCGGTGTTGGATTTGATGCCGTGCTTCTTCAATCCCCCGGCAGCGTGAGGGGGAAATAAACTTCAGTCCCGTGTTGCCGGTTGGGGAATGGAGCGAACTGGATTAAAGAGGGGGCCGGTGGCGCGACTGAAGAAGCACATCAGATGCGATTTTTTTTCAGTGGATGGCTCTCGATGGCATTTTTTTAACTTTCCTCTGCACCATACAACTTGTATTTTTAGCCTCCCAGTCCATGGTGGATCAGCAGCCCATTTGCTGGGCGGGCCAACCTACAGAAAGCAGCACTTGATTTTTCATCAAGGCCCAAAACAATGTAGTACTATGTTTGTTTTGAGGCCGAAAACATTACGGCACGGGTTGAGCGGGGGAGGGGGAAGACAGAGCAAAAAGATAAAAAAGAGCTGATGCACCGTTGCTACCCTGACAAGCAGGTGCAATTCTTCTCGGGAAGAAGGTGTGCCGTTGACACTCACACGTCACAATCCCACAGTAGACATTCTAACAAGTTCACACACAAGTACAACAGAAAAGGTAAATATCCGTATCAAACTCAAGTTCACAGGACACGTTCATATTCATAGCCAACATTCACAATCAACAACTCAAAAGATTCATATATACACAAGTTCAGCATGTCTATGCATCCAAATGATTGATAGATCACAAGACAATATTCATAGATAATTGACAAAAAGATTCAGATATACACATGTTCAGCATGTTTATGCATCCGAATGATTGAGATCATAGCCAATATCATCCATGGACAAATTTTAATTGCCTAGGGTACAGACTGGTAAATGGTGTTCACTCGGTGGTACTTCTTGCTAAAATTAGTGCTTGTACGAGTAAACTTTCGAGTACATAAGAGGCAGCACAGACAATCTGAACTTTGCTTGTAGGTTTATCCTCGAGATAGTGGCCTCGATGCCGAGGGAGGTTTGAGCAACTTGGCCACTACTTTCATCCAACTCGTTTACTGGCTCATCTTGGTCCTGTAGCTCACCAAAATTCTACATTGCAGACAAGAAAGGAGGCGGTCGATAAAATGAACCACCCAAATTTTTTGTGCAGTTCAACTGAAATGGAGCATCCCTGGCGTGCAGACTGATTAAGTGCCAGATGAATATACGTGTCAACCTACTTGTCTGGAATCTTTAGACTCCATGCCATACAGTTCGCTACCATATGTGCCGATAACCAAAAGGCACAAGTTGGGACCAAAGACTGGACTGCGTTTTTTCTGGGCTATGCACCAAGCAATATTGTTGGCATTCACTCTGGCACTTCTTCTCGTCAACATCGATGCTTGTCTGAGTGAACTTTGGAGTACATAGCAGTAGCATAAGTATATGTCCATCTGATCTTTTTGTACAGTTCTACTGAAATCGCCCAATGTAATGATTTGACTGCGAGTTCAGGCTCCAAGTTACTCCTTTATGAAATCGGCAAGCAGTAGCACAATACCAAATTACCAATACATATGACAAGCACAATAATCAGGATAAAGACCGGTACCAACCTGTGTGAGGTAGCATATCAAATACTATTTCCTTTGACTGGAAGCCAAGATAAGTGACTGACAGGAAAGGAAGGAAGCAGTCGAGGCAATGAAGCACCCAAAGTTTTTGTGCAGTTCCACCAAAATTGAGCATCCCTGTTGGCACATATATTGAGAGAGTGAGATTACTGTAATAGTGGGACTAGTTGATGAAACATACATTAATAAATAGAAGCACCCTCAGTATCTTAATGGGTAAAGTTAGCAACATAGTACTCTTGCTTAAAGAGAGGTATTAGTTTATTTAATCAGTGCCAATTAGCTCAACACTCAAAGCATTGCCATGTATCATAGGTTGCAAAACTTTAACGTGCAAAGATAAAGGAGTTTCTCATGACAGTAGCAACACAGTAGCACGATACAAATAGAGATGACAGCAAACTAATATGGATGAAGACCTTAGGCCGGTACCAACCTAAGCAAAAACGAGGAGGGAGTTAATGTACCGTACCTAAGTGTTTTGGGATTATTTGGTTTTCGTAAGATGACTTACACACCTAGACGGAGGGAGTACTATGCATTGTTTGGCACGAACATTCATTGGAGCTCGTGCTGCAACTGGCATACTCCACAGCCCGCTTCCGTTCTCCTTCCTCTTCCACTGCCCGTGCACGTCCGCTGGAAGCGACCGGTCAACCCTTATATAGGAGTGCTAGCACAAATAGATGCATGCATGACCACTAAAATTTCCTTTCTTTATCTCTATGAAATAAATTTGGCGTGAAACTCAAAGCCCTTTAAGTCCGAGTATAAAGGAAATCATCGTCCTCCTCCGGCTCCGCTTCGCCCGCGTCGTCGTCCTCCTGTTCCGGCTCCGCGTCGTCATTCTCCTCCTCCGGCTCTGCGTGCTGCTCCGCCTCCAACGCCTTCTCGTTCGGCTCCGGCTAGTCCGGACTCCGGAGGCAGGGCGGCTGCGATCTGGGCTTCGCGCCGCATGCAGATCAAAGCGCCGCTCTGGCGGGAGCATGGCGTATGTCGTTACCTTCAGCCGGGCCATGGCTATCGGGCGACGGCGACCAGAGAAGAGGTGGCAGGAGGGGAATGAATGTAGCTACTGTTTGGGTTCGCCGTCCGGCTTAAATAAATGCGCATCATCATGTGTACCCGCGGGTGCACAAATTATAACATATGGGTCTGCTTAGGGGGCGTCACGTAACTGGTATGTGTGTGAGATTCTGAGAGACAGAATGCGTGTGTTCGACTCTACTCTTCGGACATGTACTCCACCTTTTGCATCGGGATATAAGTATAATGGTATTACACTTTAGCTTGTGATTTACGTGGCCATGTTAACGTGGTTGTGTAAAAAAATGTCACTTCCTGCTCGTGATTTGGGTTATATAATTATGAGAACTTTTTTAACTACTAAAATAAAGTGGAATTTGTCCATGTTATATAAGTAAATTAAGGTGATTGTTTATCATACGGGTAAGGTTGGATGAAGGGTGGTAGGAACAAATGCTCCACCTAGAGCATGTGTGTGTGAGATGGAGTCTTAATGTGTGTGTGTGTGTGTGTGTGTGTGTGTGTGTGAAGCGGAGTCTTCGGTGGCGAAAGTAATTTAAGTGCATGTGGCTTCATCGTAGAGTGGTGATGTGTATGGCAGAGGCCACCAAAGAGGGGGGTGCGAGAGAGAAGAGGCCTGTAAAGAGGGAAGAGAAGGCGTGTGCGCGTGAGAGGAGTCGACATTGAGATAACGTGTTTGTTCGAGAGACACCGAGGAAGACTACTATATATCGATGATGCATGTGGGCGGGAATTAAATGAAGATATGGTCTTATTGGTTTCGGGGATATAGGGGAAGAGTGGGGGAGGGGGTAGCTAGAAGGAGATTGTTAAGTGTGAGTGTGTGTTTTAGAGAAGAGACCCATCCAGGCGGAAGTCATGTGCACACAAGAAGAGAACGATTCGATGTGGGGTTAGGGCTGAGGGTAATTAACTACGTATGGAGATATAGGAGACCTTGAACGTGCATGTGCGAGAGGTATACATGTATACGTGGGATGTGTGTGTGCGTGCACGCATGCTTGAGATAAAAGAAAGAAGACATAAGTCATAAGATCAACGACGTGGGAGAGACGGATCGGTATGACAATATGCATGCATGTGAGAGTGGAGGAAGAAGGCCCGATAATTGAGCATGTGTTTTTGTCTTTAAGAGATAGTGGCGTGGGCTGGAGCATGCATCTATGGCGAGCAGAGAGAGTGAGACACAACAATTGTGCAAAAGAGATCAACCTATAGATGCATGTATAGAGACAGATATAGTGTGCGTGATAGGAAGGAAGAGTGCGTGCGAGAAAGAAAGGTTGATGGAGAAACTGCAGATAGATAGGGAGATAGAGATGCTAGCTAAAGGGACATCGGCTAGTTTGTGTGTTAGAGATGACCGCCGAGTGGTTTAGAGGGGTGAAATTATGTGTGTGTGAGAGAAAGATAAAAAGAGGGCGCATGACTGCATGTAGAGAGAAACATATATAGTGTGCGTGATAGGAAGCAATAGTGAGGGCGAGAAAGAAGGTTGATGGAGAAACAGATAAATAGAAAGATAAAGATGCTAGCTAGAGGGAGATGAGCTAGCTAGTGTGTGTGTTAGAGATAAGAGTCGAGTGGATCAGAAGGCTGAGTTATGTGTGTGGGTGTGAGAGAGATAGAGAGAGGGTGCATGTGAGTCACATACAAACAAATATCAGAGAGAAATGAGATCCCGAGAGACGGAGTTTTGTGTTTGCGAGAGAGAAAGATATTTCACAAGGAGAGTGATAGCTAGAGAGACATATCAGGGAACGCGAGATATCTCTAGGGAGAGAGAGTGTGTGTGAGCGACATACAATGAATGGTGGAGAGATATGAGACCCTGGGAGACAGAGTTTGTGTTGTGTGTGAGAAAGAGATATCTAAGAGTGAGAGTGGCAGCTTCTCATACCTAAGGAGCGCAAGACATCTCTGTGTGAGAGGGGGTGTGCAAGTGGCACACATGGGAATAGTAGAGAGAAATGAGACCCCGGGAGACGAAGTTTGTGTTTGTGTGAGAGAAAGAGATTTCACAGGGAGAATCATAGTTAGAGACACATAACAGGGAGTGATATATACTTAGAGAGAGATAGAGGGAATGTCGAGGGAGAGAGTACCGTCAGTGTGTTACGAAGATAAAAGATCATTGTCGACATACAAGTAGCACGAGAGATACCTAAGAGACGATGAAGGCGTATAGGTCTAGAGAGATATACAAGCATAAGTGATAGCTATATGAGATGAATATCTGGATTAAAGGGGATTCAAATATTTAAACTAGAGATCACGACATCGATAATATCATAACGAAAATTGGTCTATCAAACATGCATGTTCATTTGAATTTGGGGACACGTGTAATGTTATATAGTTTATCAATATTAGTGATCCATAGATTCTTTAATTAGAGACAATGCATGGTTTATATGCAATTAATGTCTAAACGGGATTACACTATATGTTGCGTGTGTCAAACACATTATACGTGTTTGAGATGTAAAAAAAACCGCATGAAACACACATTAATTGGAGACAGTTAGCGAGGAATGCATACATTGGATTTCAACATAAAGTGGTTTCAAATATTTGAAAATCCAAATTAAGATGGATCCAGCCTTATGAATCTGAGATCATGCCATTTGTAAACCATATTTATGTATAAAGGGTGTTGTGCTTTTGAAATTATATATGAAAAAATGATGTACATAGATTTGTATTCAAATACAAAATGGATCCTGCCCAAAAAAAATATAAACTGGATTCAAATTGAGTTGGCACGGTAAACGTGCACTCTTTCTCTGCAAAAATTTGAATGAAGCGGGGAAACTCGCAGTAACCGCCCGAAACCAAAATCCACGAGATGGAAATTACTGCCTATCCCTGACACGCAAAGCCTATCGGCTCGATTTCTATAGGTTTCGAGAGGGGTAGGCTTGTAATTTCACTCAAACGTGACATAACCGCCTCTGCCTCTCACCTCCCCGGATTCATACACGGTGGGCGCCAAAACACAGTTTCTCCTCGGCCGAAATCGCCTCTCACCTCCCTCGACGATTCATACACGGTGGGCGCCAAAACAAACTCTCCTCGGCCGAAATCTCCGTCGGCAAAATTCGGTGTATGAGAGATTACCGTCCTATCCCCAACCGACTAATATTGCTGTGATGTAGGAAATTTTAAATGGGGGACAAGTTTGTAAATTTCCTCGCATTTGAGACAAGCGCGCCCTGAAGACATGGTTCCCCCCTTCCTTCCTCCCTCCATTTCCCCATTCGTACTCCATGGGCGCCAAAACACCCTCTCCACCGCACTCTCCTCCATCCGCCACCCCATCCACCGCCGTCCTCCTCCACCATACCAGAGCTGATACCCCGATGCCGTCGTCCATTACAAGAGATCGACCTCTCTCATCCACGGCTTTGGACCAGGATCCTTGCATCGCGTCCTCTCGCTTCATCCGCGCCGTCGTCCACCTTGCCGAGGCCGCTCGTACGACTGTCTCGTCCACCGCGCCGGGATATTTCCCTCGCCGCCACCGTCTGCCCTCCTAGATCTGCTTCCACGCTGCCAACAGCCATTGCTACCGCAGCACCCTTAATGCCTTAGCAGATGCTTACACGGCGCCGCACCAGAGGCGGTACTCTTTCGTATCTGCTCAAGTTATTTATCTCAGCAAGAAAATAGATCGCCACTACTTTACTATGATTTCTTGTCCATCACTTAGAATCTTACTTGTTAGTTGAAACCAAACATTGGTTGCGAAGTTGCCTTTGTCCGGTTTGCACCTTCAGATCCACCATGGCACACGCACCACTATACTCGCAATGCTTATGGTTTTCCCCTTTTATATTCCACATTAGCTTAAATGACAATCGACTGAATTTCAAATTGGGGTCAGTCCATTTTTGGGAGTTCGCCGGAGGGAGGGAAGGGGCTCGCCGGAGGGCTGCCCCATTATCTATCTTAGGGTTTTGGGTGGGGACCGTGGTTGTGGGGTGCTGTCATCGGGCTATGGTGGGGCCTCGTCGGAGGCAAAACTTGACGCGGGTGGGGGTGGGGTTAGCTAGAGGGATGGTTGCGGGCGGCGGAAGACCGAAGGTGGTGGGCAGTTCAGGGAAGGGCGGGGGCTGGTGGTTCGGCCGGAAGCCCGTGCAGTGGTCTTTAGGGGAAGAATAAGAGGCGAGGAAGAAGAAGGGTTAGGAGACATAGGATCTTCATCCAACCGTCTGAAATGGTCTACTGACCCAAATGAGGAAAGTCAGGCGACTTGCATGTAGACATTCCCATATATTCAGTACCATTATCGTAGGTGCTTCGAGACATACGTGCAAGCAGTGCTCCTCAACCCATCAAGCTAAACAACATGCCACTAATAATTCCAAACTTAGTTGCTCAAATACGAATCTGATATGATGCTAACATGTCAGCTAATGTTCCTACTTTACTTTCGAAAAGCACATGCACCACATATCAAGGGACAGCAGGGAGTTGCGTTCTTAATGCGCTCTGGTTCATCATGTGTGGCCAACCAACATTTTATTATCCAAAATCTGCTTGCTCTTCTTTAACATGCTCCTCTTCTGTTCTTCTTTTGTAAGTACTCTCTCCGTACCTAAATATAAGTTTGTAGAGATTCCTCCATGGACTACATACGGAGCAAAATGAGTGAATCTACACTCTAAAATGTATCTATATACATTCGTATGTGATCCATAGTGGAATCTCTACAAAGACTTGTATTTAGGAACAGAGGCAGTATAATAGTTGTACAGTATGTTCTTTGTAGTGAAGAGGAGCAGGGACAATTGCAGTGTACAGGTCTATTCTGTCGCTTGTCATGGACGTTTTCAACTCTTCGTGTTGGTCTTCATGTCGATTGTCATGGACGCTTTCAACTCTTCATATTCGGTCGTATGTGTCTCCTTTGAGAGTTAGACTGATAGTAACAGTACTGCGCCTTCAGTTGTAAAGAGCTGGTATCCAAAGCCTTTCTAGCCGTACCGGTAATACTAGCACATATATTCCAGCAAGTTCCACGTTCCTGATTTTACTCCTGATGCTTAGGGTTTTCCCATTATATCTACACTATGATCTGCGTAGGTGCTTTGTGTCCCACTAGCAGCTGTCCACCCTTTAAAGCTAAATAACACACCAATCATACGTCCTAAGGTTCTTCAAATATGAATGTGATATGATACTGACATTAGCTAATAGACACACATTTAATTGGTTAGCTAATGCTCCCACTTGAGTTTCCAAATGCATGTGGCCACATATAGAGAGGCATCATGGAATGGCATTTCTTTGGGTGCTCTGTTTCATCATGGGCGGGCAACCAACATTGTATAGAAAGAAGGGGAATCTCAATAATATGCTTCCCCTTCTATTCTTTAACATGTTCCTCTTCTGTTCTTCTTTAGTAAGTACAGTATATTCCTTGTCAGGAAGGGGAGCAGGGACATCTGTAGTCGACAGCTCTATTGGGCCGGTTCTGCTACATGATTTCACACTTTGAGTTGGTCTGCCATAATATCCCAGAAATGGTGGGAGCCACGCGGTCTTTGATAGACTAGACTGATAGTAACAGTTGTGCGCCTTCAGATGAATAGAGCTGGCCTGTAGGTGATCGATAGGCTGCATATTAGTAGCGGCAAAACCCTGTATTTTCCAGCCAGTTCTGCTTTCCCGATTTATTTATGGTGGTTATGGTGTACCCCTATTATCTACACTACGATCTGCCTAGTGGCTGTGCGCTCTCGTTATCATGGTTTGGCAATAAACTTTCTATACGGTATATTATGAACCTATCATCTGAAAACTATCCTTACATCTGGAGCTCCCAACAGGGAACCTATTTTTTTGCGTAGTTGTGCCAGATTATATTAATCTACTCACCATATTACAGCACACATGGGCTCTCTCATCAGAATCCAGTGATAGCACACAAGGGTTTACAGGGAGCCCCTATTATATTACAATATCCTCTGCATTACAAAGATAATCTCACTACTATTTATGTTTTCATGCTTTTTAGATATTGTACGTAATCACAATGAATATAAGAATACGCACATCCGAAGAATATTGCGGAACAGTTCAATGGGTAACAAACTTGGCATCAAGGGATTGAGGTCCATTGTGGATGCAATGAAACCCACATGCTCCCGACCTATAGATTTGTATTTAGAATATGATCCTAATGACTATTCTGAGCTCAAGGAGTCAAAGGTAGATGGCCTATCCTGTTCACCCAATAAGGTGCCTATTCTAATTTGGCAAGGTTTTATTGATTGCACATATCTTTCATAAGGTGTCTTGCATTTCTTTTGCTTCATTGCACCGCCATCTGCTTAGTTTACTCATGATATATGTGAAAATGCCATGCCCATCCATTATCAATACCTATTCCATTTGTCGTCATACCATGTTTTTCCATTCAAATGTTGTTCTTGTGTTTCAGACATCCAAAAGGAGAGGGTGATTGCAGAACCTGTAGGAGTACAAGCAAAGTCCTTGAAAAAGGTGGTGCTACCGGAGAAATCAGATATCACCCCACGTATATTGGCGATAGAACCAGCGCCGCAAAACCTAGGATATCGCAACTATGCTGGTCGCTGCTTTGCTCTTGTGAGTACCTATTGTCCTATGGCTGTACTTACATTCATAACTGGTGGATTATGTGACATCATTGTGCATTATAGCTTGCTTATCCACTGTTCACTCCAAATTATCAGATCTATATTAATGCTTACATTAATGTAGAATAAACACAATGCTTATGAAGAAATTTAGTTCTGCATTGTTCTTGTAAGTATCTGCTGTCCTTCATCATTGTACTTATATTGTCAGCTAGTTCTTCATGTATAGTTTGCAGCTTATTTTCCCTTGCCCTCCATTTTCTACACATCAGATCTACATTTACTCTTGTGAAAATATTGAATAAAACCAATGTTACTAAAGAAGTTTAGCTCTGCATTGCTCTTGTCAGTGCCTTTTGCCTGTATGCTATATTTACATTTGTACTCTGCATCTTAGGTTAAATAATCGCCATTTGTTCCTATATTTTCACATCTATATTTACTCTTAAAAAATTGTAGAATAAAGGCAATGCTCTTGAAGAAGTGTGTGCGGTAAACTTCTTGAATTGCCCCCCCATCAATATGGACAAGGGCTTTATAGAGCCGGTCTTCACTCCTAATGTAAGTTTGTCCTCCTCGAGCCATCAAACTTTGTTGTGTATATTTGGATAGCTATGAGTGCAAATGCTGTTTATTTTTGTCGTCTGCATCAAATTGCTTGTTCAAAGTTTATAACGAAGTACATAAACATAAGTTTGTCCTTCTCAATTTTAGTCTTTAGTTGTACAACCTAGTTCCTTATTCATACCATGTAAATTAAACTAAACATAGCAAGTTATCTTCTTTAGCACTGTGTGTATGCTTGTGTTCTTGATATGTAATCCAGTGGTGTGGTGAAACTACCAACTCCAGCACAATGTCATATCCTGCTATGTCTCAACTATGAGCAATGCCATATTATATTAATGTTATTTAAATCATGTCTCTTTATTTGCCAATCTGAAATGGTATAAATTGACAGTACACTCACCATTCATGCTTATACGTTGTTTAGCACTACATGTATGCTTGTGTTCTTGATCTGTAATCCAGTGGTATGGCGAAGCTGGCCGCTCCTGCACAATGCCATTTCCTGCCGTCTTAACTATGAACAATGCCTATTATGTTAATGCTATTTTAAACCATGTCTCTTTATTTGACAAAGAAATGAGATGAATTGACAGCGCTGATGCTTATACATGCAAAGCCTGTTATCTACCTACTTGTTTCTCTTTCAGGGTGACATCACTGATGCTAGGAAGAACTGCCACAATGATAGTGAGACGAACCCATTGTTTGTCCCTCTAACATATATTCCAGAGAAGAAGGCAACACATCTTGACGGTAGGGATACAACCACAAAGTCATGTCTTGATATAGTGTCGAACTTACTCAGTGACACAAACTCGATGAAGTCGCCGCCTGAATCTGTTCGACTTCTTCAGTCTAAAATTCAAGCAGAAAGACATGCTTCCGCTCAAATCCTACTGGAACTCCAATCTCTATGCAAGATTAACCATAAGTACAGGACATCTATTGATGCTATGTAGCTTAAGTTGGTGGATATAAGCGTCAAACAAGCGCAGTCTCATCAGGTTGCTAAGCTGCTTGCACTGCAGCTCCTGGGCCGGGCTAACCTTTCTTGAACTGTGTTGAAGTGCTGTCAATTTTGTTCATTATTTTGTCCGCCTATTTACTTCCACTGGTGGCGACCTTCCCAGTTTATGGAATCTGCTGTCTGGTTGCCCTTTATTATCACTGGCGGCGAACTTTGATGCCCAGGGGATGTAATATGCTGTAATTTCTTTGTTGTATAGTTTAGGTTTATTCTTCGTCACGATGTTGTAAATTAAATTGGCTTTTAACAGGTTGAGAACTAGATTGAGCCTTAATTGTGGCGAACAATTCACGGGCCGACAGCACGCTGTAATATACATCGGCCCATTATTGGCCCATTTGTGTGACGGGCCATTAACAGGCTGAAATGTTTTTGGGCCTTGGCTGACCCAATTACATGACGGGCGGGAAGCAGGCTGGATGCGGGCCAAAATTAGGCCCAACACTCTCAAGGGCCTTTAACGGGCCGATAGGCAGTTTGAGCTAGAATGTATCCACGAAGACTACAGGCCGTTAAGAGGCCGAAAGTAACTACGGACCAGAATTAGGCCCAGGTGCAACTCGGGCCTTTAAATGGCCGAAAGTGAAACCGGGCCGAAAGAGGCCCATATGTAGACAGGGTCGCTGACAGGCCAAAACTAATATTGGGCCGAACTGTTAAACGGGCCATTAAGAGGCCGAAGAGCAAATCAGGCCCCCAATGGGCCCGATGACACAGTAGCTGTTAAAGGGCCGTATCTGTTATGGGTCGTAATTTGGCCTAAGAAATGAAAGTCAGTTAACGGGCTGGATCTGGTATGGACCTTAATTTGGCCCAAACTATTGCAGGCTGTTAACGGGCCAGATCTGATATAGGCCGTAAACTGGCCCAGAATATTGCAGTCCTTTAACGGCCCGTATCTGATGTGGGCTGTAATTTGGTCCAGAAAATGTTATGCTGTTAACGGGCCGGCCCATTAGATCTGACGAAATCTTGTGGGCCTGTTCCTGGGCCGGCTTTCAAACCTATATGGGACTCTATTGGGCCATCCCACGTGTTAATGTGTCATTGGCGATTCTTGTCCAATGGACGGTTGACATCTGTGCCAATGCGAAGCTGACACATGGTTCCGTCGGCCAATGAGAATTTTACACCTGGAAAATCGCCATTGGTCATGGCTGTTAGCGGGTTATCGGATCCAAAACCGGACCCGATAGCTTAACGGTGACCCGTTACGATGGATGCCACGTGTCGGTTACCTTGATGAAAGCACTTCTATGATGCGCAATTTATCGTCATGGAAGTGGACACTTCCGTGATGATAATTTTGGTAATGTCATGGAACACTTCTACGACAGCATAGGTATGACTATCTTGATTCTGTCATAAAATCGTCATGGATGTACATGCATGACAGAAAATGTGACCTACTATGACAAACACGTATCATCACGAAAGTGTATTTTTTTGTAGTGATACTCGCCCAATGTGGGCCTTCACCAGCCCTGACGACCCCATGAGGCTCCAGGTGCCTTCACTCCCCTCCAACACGTTGCGCGTGGTGCTCCAGCTCCTGACTGGTGAGGCGCCCGCCATGCTTCCTACCAAGGGACGTCCTTTGTACAACTGCTCGAACGAGAGGGCTTTCGTTGAGAGGATGCCATGCTTCGACGAGTGGGGGCTGCTCCCCGAGGGCCACGAGGGGCCTCGCGACAACCCCCTCTTGGTGACTCCCACGCACGGAGGCCCCGAGGTGTGCGCTCCCAAGGTGGTTGTGGGGGAGCGGGCACAGCTTGACGCTCCTGAGGTGGCCGCTGAGGAGCGGGCACCACCATGTGCTCCTGAGGTAGCCGCTGAAGAGCGGGCACCCGCGGATACCGCCGCTGTCTCCACCGCGAAAGGTTACGCGCCAGCCCCCAGCAAGTCCCCTCTGGGTCTCGGGGCATCTCGCAAGAGGAAGGGGCTTGGGAGCCGCTGCGGCCCTGCCCCGAGGGCCCTGAAAAAGAAGAAGTGGATAGCCGTGGACGAGTAAGTACCTTGCCCTCCTTGACCTTCGCATATTGCGTCTTCTTCGGACTTTTGCCCCTCAGGATCTCTCCTGTTGTAGGGGCGAGCGCGTCCCGAGCACGACCTCCGGAGGCCTCCGGTCCGGTCGCGACCCTAAGCCTCACTGTGGACGAGTAAGTACCTTGCCCTCCTTGACCTTCGCATATTGCGTCTTCTTCGGACTTTTGCCCCTTAGGATCTCTCCTGTTGCAGGGGCGAGCGCGTCCCGAGCACGACCTCCGGAGGCCTCCGGTCCGGTCGCGACCCTAAGCCTCACGAGCCGGGTGGCTGCATGAGGTGGCGTCTGTACACGAGCTGAAGCCGCCCCTGGGGGGCCACAGGCCTACACTCCCGACGTCCTTCTTCCGGAGCGACCTCTGGGGCATGGAGGCTGTGCCGAGGGCTCCCCTGCTGGTTTTTGCTGGCGACTGGGTGACCCGTGCGACGGCTCCATCTTCAAGCAGCGGGACAGGCCCGCACCATGCCTTCCTGCAAGCCAGGGAAGCGGTCGAAAGAGCTCCAGCCCCCAGTCCCCCGCCAGAGATGGGGGAGTCATCGCGCACCTCTCCAGCCGACCAGGGCGCGGAGGAAGGGCCTGACCTAGCGTTGGAGATCGCACGCGGGTGTAGTGCCGTCCGTCGTGACCTTCTCCGGGAAGCGACGAGCGTGCTATGCCGTCTTGGGACAGAGCTTGCTGACGTCGACACGCGTCTCAAGGCGGAGGGCCTTCACCTGGCGCATGAATGGCGCCAACAGAAAGTCGCCATCAACCTTGGCCGCTTGTAGCACGAGCGCACCCGCGCGGAGGCAGAGGAGTCCCTTGCGGCGTCACGGGAGGCTTGTGACTGCGCCCTGGAGGAGGCCCAAGCTGTGGATCATCGTCGTGAGGCGGCCGAGGAGCACGAGAGGGAGCTTCAGGCCTCAAACATCACCCTTGAGTGGCAGGTTCAGGCGCGCAGAGCTGCCCTTGTGGCGCCGTCAGGCGGGGCCTCCATGGACGAGACGGGACTCTGGGCATGCGAGGACGCGCTGGCGCTCGAGGTGTTGGAGCACAGCCTGGAGCGCGAACGACTGGAGGTGATGGAGCACCAGGTGGCCGTCGCGGGGGATGCCCTCGCTGCCCGGGAGACGACGGCCTGGAAGGAGGCCGACGAGAGGGTGGCTGGAGTCCGCAAGGCCCTCACCGACAAGTACCGCCAGAAGCTGGAGCGCCAAGAGGGTTGCTTCCGTGCGTGGCGCGATGAGCTGAGGGGTGAGGTTGATAGCTTCAAGGGGAAGCTAGCCGTGGCGGAACATCGCGAGCGAGCGGTGGTGGAAGCCCATGCCATGACTGTGGCTGAGCTATCCTTCCTTTACACGCAGGTGGGGGGCATTACTTCTCTTGTGGCGAAGGCCTCGGACGAAGCAGAGCGATCCTGAGGACTGCAGCACACACGCTCCAAGATGTTTCAGGACCTCGAGCATAGGGCCAACTGGGCCCTGAGCAACCTTTGCGATGAGAGTGTTGCCAGCCCCCTCATCGCTGATGATGCCAGCTATCTTGGCTTCTTAGCCAGGATTGTGGAGCACCTCAAAGGTGGAGCTGCGAGGGCGCGTCAACTCGTCGAGGAGAAGAGCCGTGACCTTCTCGCGCTCGTCATCTCACGCATCTTCAGCCATCTCCTCCGATCCGATCCTGACTTCGACTTCGTGGCTGTGACAGCCCCAGTACCTGAGGTGATCGAAGGCACCCTGGCGGACTGGGTGGACAACCATGTGGAGGACTTGATGGCGGAGCTCGCCCCTGCCAACGACGATGGCCCGCCTGCGATCGAGGAGGGTGGGGCCGACGATGCCGACGTTGGTGGTGACAATGCTGACGACGCGTCTCCCTAGGCCATTCTTCCCTGTTTCTCTGCTAAGATTTTGGTTATAACCTCACGGGGGCATGAAAGCATTTTTTTGGAGAGGGTTCTCCTAACAATCATATGCCTTTTAAATTATTTTTGGAGATATGCCGCTGTGAGCTGGGAGGCTCTTGACTGGAGTAGTTGGTATGACTTAGCTTTTGGTGTTCGCGACCTTGGACAAGTTCTTGTATCACAGAGATGCGCTTCTCCTGAGACGGGCCCTCCAGAGCCCCCAGTCCACGAAGCCCCAGGAGGGGCTTGCGAGAGCTTCGGGTCTCCCGATGTGCCCCTGCCGGGCATCGAGCTTCGCGGGAGCGTGAGAGGTGCCCGGCGCTGAGTGCTCCCAAGGCCAAGAGCTGAATACTCCTGAGGCCAAGAGCCGAGTGCTGGGCATGGTGCGTGCCTACTGGCTCGCTTGGGAGCGCCATGCGAGGAGCCAGGCGCCAAAGCTTTGGCGACGTGTGCGCACGGGCGGACCCGTGGCAGTTGCGTCCTTGGCCCCGAGGGGGCCCTGATGCCACTGGGGCTAGCTCAAATGCGCACGCCGTACCCAGCCCCCGCTCGTGGGGTGCTCAGGAGGGGACAGCAGACAGCAGCCGTGCCTCCCAAAACACAAATAGGAGAAAAGGGAAACGGTGCCAATCGAAAAAATTCCCCCCTTTTTCGTTTTAGTAAATGCGCAAAACTTCGAATTTCATTCGAAAACAGCGAACCGGATTACAGAAGAGAGCAAAAAAGATCGTCGCGTCCGGCGTCTACACTAGTCTTCTCACCAGCGCGGAGCTCAGTGCTTCCACTGGGCGTGGGCATAGTCATTGGAGGACTGTGTTGTCTGCCAGCGCGGAGCATGGAGCTTCCACTTGGGAGTGGGCGGGAGCCCCCGTGAGGCCTAGGGGCAGCACTCAGGAGACTCCGAGGCATGTATAGCCCCTACTCATTATTACGTGAGAGTGTCACGAGCGGAGACTTGAGGGGCACTCCATGCTCCCTGGGTGGGGACCCCGCCCCGCGCGTACCTCGGCCACCGTTGGGGCGTCCGAAAACCAGGATAGGACCAAGGGGCAAGGGGATACGCGGGCAGTAATGGGGTGACCGCGAGTCCCTGGCGGGGGAGGGCTCGCCGGCGCCTTCCCCGGGGAAGGCCCCGCTTCCATGTGGCACGGTTGCCGCAGAGATGGCGCCATACACCTCGTGGCGCGGGGGGAGCCCTGGCACCGGGCTCCCTGGGCGCACGCAGGGCGCGTCTGTTCGTGGCCCCCTGGCGCGCCCTGCCTGCCCGAGGTGGGGCCGGCGCCCGGGGGCGCACCGTCGTGGCACGATTTACCTGCGATCCAAGGTTAGTGCGACACGTTCCAAAGATATGGGTTGTAACCGGTGGCCGTTGCTGTCGAAGGTGCTGGCGAGGCATCGGTTTGGCTCGCAAGGGGCCCCGGTCCCATGTGGCCTTGGCGATCCCGATGTCCAGGCCGACGAGGGGAACATGCGCGGGCTTCTCCTTTGCTCGTACAACGAGCCCATCTGAGGCCAGCCCCTAGTCCCTCTCCTCTGATGCCCACCATCCTTGGTGCGTGGTCGTGCCGACTAGGGGGTGGTCCTTCGGCGCAGCTCCGGGAGGGGCCGCCTACCCTGGCCGCACTCTAGGGAAACACAACTTGGGTCGGGTAGGGGGCGTCATGTGCCAGACCACCACCACGAGACCCTCCGGATTCCCTCCGGGAGGGTGAGCAGACATAGCGGGGTCAGGCGCGAACCCCTGGCGGCGTCTGTGATGTAGGCAGGATGCAGAAAGGTGCCACGCAGGCGGTGTCGAGCAGCTCGGCGACCGGGCCGAGCAAGGCGTCGTGGTTGCCTTCTGCTAACCTGCATCGCAGCAACTCGCGCACCACCAGGAGCACGGCTCGCGTGTTCGCCTGCTCCCGGTGAGCGTGCAGGGACGACGCCATGGAGTAACTGGAAGACCGCGCGGTGGCACGATTGCGGCGCCGCACGGGAGAGGGCGAGAGCGGCCCGTGCCGCCGATGGTTGGCAACACCGACGGCTGCACTAGCCGTGGGGGGCATGGGTGATGAGCTCCGCGGCCGGAGGGCACCGCCTAGACGGCGCGAGTGGCCCAATGCTCAGCGCAAGCTTGGGGAGCCTCCGTCATGGGAGCGACGGAGCGGGAGCGGAGCAAAGATGGAAGGAGGACTTCGACACGCCCCTACCTGGCGCGCCAAATGTCGGATTCAGGGCTCCGCAAACCCAAGAAAGGTTTGAACTCTGGGGCGTGTGCAAAGAACTCAACCTATCTGGCCAACCAACCCGTCGCCCCATGGCCAAGCTTGATGAACAAGTAAGAAGATGAACACGACAGTTTACCCAGGTTTGGGCCACCTTGCGGTGTGAGGCCTACTCCTGCTTTGTGGTGGATTTGCCTCACGAGGGGCTGAGGAGGAACAAGTACAAGGGATGAACAGCCTCACGAGGTCTGCTCTGGTGAGGGTGGAAAGGATCCCCTTCTATGGTAGTGGCTAACCTATATTTATAGTGGCCTTGGTCCTCTTCCCCAAAACGTAGGCGGGAAGGGATTGCACAACGACCAATTTGAAAGGGGACAAGTAGTACATCTTATCCTGACAAAAGGTGGTCTTCGCCTGCAAAGTTTCTGGTCATGACACTGCGGTGGGCTCGGTGATGACATCTGTCCTGCCGTCCTGGCAGTCTTGGTCTCGTTGCACCGGAATGGAAACCTTTGCTTGAGTCCTCGGGAACCCACGCATGCGCTTGCCTCCTTAGCACCAAAGAGGAAACTGTCTTCTCTACGCCCGCTGGCACCCGCCTGGCCTTGGTCGTCACAGCTTGTGTCACTGCAACCTCATGAGGTGGGGCACCTGCATAGGGATCTCTGCTCCTCAGGTGGCAGCCTAGGGAAGCCGCTCCCTCAGGAGGTGTTGGCGTCGTCCGCCTCGTGATGCTTGGCCCCTGGCGAGGGTCTTGTCTTGATAGTCTTCGTAGATGGGCCGTACCAGGCCGTTGGCAGTGCCACGCCATGGGCCGCAGGCAAGCATGTTTGGGTACCCTTGTTCCCAGAACACCGACAAACATTCACCACCTCACTATCATCAACACAATTTAACAATGAAGGAGTAGTAGTGATGGTGGTTTTGATGTTTTAGGTTACCTTGTTGATACCATTGGCCATGAGAAACTTGACAATGGTTTTCTCATTGGGGGCACCAAAGAGGGACACCTTGGAGGGGGAAGATGTGGCAATGGCCAAGATTGCCGTTTCCATTCTTCTCCACTTGTGTCTTCATCATCATCATCGGAGGTGTACTCTTCATGTTCCACCAAGCCCTTTGGAGGTATCTTCTTTGTGAAGTTGTTCTTGCTTGGGAAAGACTTGGCTTTGTCTTTGCGAATGAGTTTGCCACCATTGTCTTCCGTCTTCTCATAAGGGCACTCCACCACAAAGTGACTCACATTGCCACAATTGTAGCAAGTCCTCACTCGTTGCTTGTTCTTTGAGCCACTTGAGTTGTTCTTGGTGAAGTTGGGCCTTGAGTTACTCTTGTTGCCCCAAAATTGCCTAGACGCAAGAGCCATGTGCTCATGGTAAGCATATTTGGTGTCCTCGGGGCAAATCTCATCTTCTTCCTCCTCTTCTTCTTCCGGAATGGCCTTGGCCTTCAAGGCAAGAGTGCGTGAGATTTTCTTTGACCGGACATGAGCAAGAGCATTGTCGGTGGTCTTGTTCATGATGTTCATGGCAATAAACTCATCCAACACTTCACCTGAGGTTAAGGTGTGGAAATCCGGCCTTTGACGAATCATGGAGGACATGGCCTGGTTGAATGGCATGATGGCCTTGAGAAACTTGCGCTTGATCCAATTGTCATCCATATCCTTGCTCCCATGGTCTTGGAGAGAAACCGCAAGAGTTGTCACCCTCCGGTAGAGATCACGTGGATCCTCATCTTCTAGCATCACGAATTCATCGGCCTCATCAAGGACTACTTCAAAGTTGGACCGTTGCATGCTTGAGCTCCCCTTGTACAAAGATATGATGTGTTCCCAACAATCCTTTGCACGAGTGAAGGGACGCAAGTGAGATAGTTCTTCGGGAGGAACCGCATCTTGAAGGATGAACAAGCTGGAGTGATTGCATTGATTGTCCACTTCTTCTCTTGGGGTGAGGTTGTTTGGATTATGCGAGTAGAAGCCTTACTCAATGATTCTCCAAAGGTTTGTTCAGCTGTGATTCAAATGAGACTTGATGCGAAAAACCCAATTAGCAAAATCACCCTTAACAAGCTTAGGAGGAGGACCAAGATGATTAATGCACGGTGTAGGGAACGGTCCTCCATAGACCGGGGGAGGGGGAACTGAGGCAAAGGTTCCCGTCCTATTGTTGTCATGAGGGCAAGAAACTTGAGTACCTTTAGCCGCTTCCTTACCGGAATTGGCCTCTGACTTCGATGCGGTGGGATTAACCATAAGCAATGGATCGGGAGTAGCTTTCAACCCCTCAAGCAATTATTTAAGCATGGACTTGACTTCGGTCGCGATAGACGTCTTAAGTGAAGCCATAGCTTCATTTAAGTCGTCTCGTGTGATCGAAGTCAACTCCATGGCCTCGGGCACTTCCTCCCTGGTGTCAACCATACTCTTCGGGTGGTGAAATCCTTAATAAAAAGACGAGGCTCTGATACCAATTGAAAGGATCGATATGGTTGACTAGAGGGGGGTGTGTCGGTGCAACAAACATTCATGTTTGATTGCGTGGACTTATACATAGGCGTGCTGGCATCGCATGTCCAGCACGAAACTAAAAAACAAGACCAAGCCAGAGGAACCGCTCTTCGTGAGAACAAGGAGCGGATCGACAAGAACAAGACGGCAGAGCATCACCTTGGGGAGGCCTCCCTTTCCAGGCAGGAGAGCCTAGCCAGGTTGATGCCGCCCCAGCGACAAGTCCAAGATTTCCCCGGCAGGCTTGCCGGGTCTGCCAAAGGCGAGGACTCCCGCCAAGGCACCACCGCTCCACCGCACCACAATGCAAATCACTTATCAATGTGGTGTCAAGCCTCCAGGAGATTAAGTGGCTACCACCAGGCACGGGGCCGCCCATTAGAAGACATATTACTCTCATGTGACACCCTTCCAGAGGCGTGTCGAATAGATAAGCAGAAGGAGATTAAGCTGCACGGCAGGCTTACCGGGCTTCACCCTCAGCGCGACACCTAGCAGTGCATTTAATGCACTTTGTCCAAACTGCCAAAGTTAGGTATGATAGCACTGTTAGCTATGTAACCACTAGATAAAGACTGTTTTGCCACTGTGGTTACCCCTTGAGCTATAAAAGGAGGTCCAAGGCAAACTAGCAAAGGATTCAGACCCTTGCACACTTGTACACGCGTAGTCCCTCTCCTCAAGGCCACCTTGCCGGGCTTGAGCGCTACGTGTTCTTCGTGTTCCCCCATCCAATCCACCAAAGCAGTACTAGGGTTTTACGCTTCCCAGCGGCCCGAACTTGGGTAAAAACCACCAGTGTCACCACCGTCGTGCTGTTTCATGGCCTCCGCTCTTTGTGCAACGTGATCTTCCCCCTTGCCAAACCACAAAGGGGGAGATGGCCCCATAGCTGATCGTGTTCCTCCATGAAATCTTTGGCGCGCCAGGTAGGGGGAGGGACTTGCACGAACCCGAAGCTGTAAGCAGCGCGTCCATCATCATCATCATCATCGTCGTCTTCATCCTTGGCGCCCAAGAAGAAACCTGGCGCTACCGCGCACCCTTCCACTTCGAAGGCCACCTCACACGCGGCTGCGGACACCGTAGGTGCCACGGCGGCGTTGGGTGGGGCGAGTATTGCGGGAGACGCGACCGGCGCAGGCGGCGCCATCGTTGTGTCCCCCGTGGATGATGCTACAGCGAGAGGCACCGAGGGAGGGCAGCATCAGCAACATCCCAGCAGACATGACCCACAAGCTGCGGGAGGAGGGGACGTTCAGTCTCCACCACCCCGCCGCACTAGCAGGCGCAGCCGCAGCAACGACACCCGCTCTGGTGCGGGTCGTGACCCTCTAGCCGTGCCTACCACAGGCACGGCTACTAGGCACGCGCCTTGCCCAGAGTAAGGCGAGCAAGGTGGAGCGCCGAACGGGGTTGTTGATCCCTGAGCACGGCCCACTCATCACCAGACTGCCTTGGCGACCGGTTTGCGGCAGCACGAACGCGGCGACGCCCCTGCTGGTACAACCAGGAGTCGAGTGACGTCACGGTCTGCCTCATCAGCTCCACCAAGCACAGCTACGGAAGCCATGGCGCGGGCCCAACTCCTCCTAAGATTCCCACCGGCGGCTGATCAAATGGATGAATGGAGGGCCACCATCTGGAGTTTGATCGGCTTCGCTGAAGCTATAAAATCACAGCGGGCAGAGCCATCGCGGTAGACCCGAACATCAACAACAGCCCGGGCTGATGGCCATGTCGAGGAGGCCGCGCTGACGGTGCAGTCTCCTCCGCAACAGCAGGCCTAGAGGCGACAGCAGTAAGAACAGCATGTCTGCGAACCCGACGAAGCATCGATGGCCTCTTCTAATCCACGAGCCCACCGGGATCAGCGGCAGGTCCTAGAGGATCAGCGGAGGGAAGATGCGCGCGTCACCATAGGGCAACGCCGGGAGACCCGCCGTCAATCTGACAGGCGAAATGGCCCAGACGTTGATGAACCCGCGCCCAGTGATGGTGGGTACTTGCCTTACGAGGTTGGGTGCCCTGCTTTCACTCTTGAGTTGCGGCAAGTCCACTGGCCATCTGCCCGTGTCTTCAAGCCAGAGTTACTAGAAAAATACGATGGAAAGTTAAACCCGGCAGAGTTCCTGAGCATTTACACAATTGTTGTTCAAGCCACCGGGGGCAGGGATGAGAAGGTCAACTACTTCCCTTTGGCACTCAAGCCAAACATGAGGTCGTGGCTGATGCACCTGCCAGAGAATTCCATTTCATCATGGGCTGACTTGTGTAATGAATTTGTTGGCGCCTTCACAGGTGGTCACCAAGAGCCCGGGCGGCCCAGTGACCTACAAGTCCTTCCACAGAAGGAAGGGGAGAGCTTGCGGAAGTATATGCAAAGGTTCAGTTGAGTGCACCGTAACATTCCAAAGATACATCCAGCAGTTGTGATTGCCGCGTTCCATTCGAACGTGCGCAACAGAAGGATACGGTCTAAAATGAACGTCCGGCTGCCCAAGAGCGTCAATGAGTTGTACACCTTGGCGGATAAATGTGCTCGGGATGAGGAAGGAAGGCGATTTCCAAGGGAAGAGGATGGCGTCGAGGTCGATTCAGAGGACGATGATGAGACCGCTTACCCGAAGAGGAGGACTCGGAGGTGCAACAAGAAGCGCAAAGATAAGTCAGTATTGGCCATTGAGGGCTCTGGCGATCTCGGAACCGGCAAAAAGGCCAAAACCGAAGCCCCCGGCAAGGAACCTGCCGCGTGTGCTGATTGCCGGGAGGTTGCAACGGCAGAGAAAGCTGGGAAGTTTGATGGGACATACTGCAAAATCCACCGCACTAAAGGTCATGATCTCCAAGAATTCCACCAAGTCGAGCAGCTTGTCAAGAAGTAAAAGGCAGAATATGAGAAGCGAGACAGGGAGAAAGACCAAGAGGGTGTCGGAGGAAAAGGCCATGGCAGTAGAGGGGGCCTCCGCGGCAAGGCCCCGCAGCAAAAGGAGAAACTTTCTAGAGGTCGTGAGAAGAAAGAAGGAGATGGTGAGAGTGATGAAGGGGATGAAGAAACCAGCGAGCAAGAATTCTAGAAAGCAACCGAAGCCATGTGTATTGACGCAGGTGCGTCTTTGCACTCCTCTCACCGCTAGCTCAAGCAGTGGGCGCGTGAGGTCAATGCCGTGGAGCCAACTGTAGACTCCCGGAAGCCACTCAAGTGGTGCTGCACGCCTATCATATATGACGAAGAGGATCATCCTGACCGCACCACTGCGGTTGGATGTTTGCCGTTGTTGGTTTCCCCAACAATCTGCAACCTCAAGGTCACCAAGATGCTAGTTGACAGTGGGGCTAGGTTGAACTTGATTTCCCCTAAGGTGGTTGCGAAGCTGCAGATCCTCGATGAGGAGCTCAAGGCCACGGGTACATTTCAAGGAATCAACCCCGGCAGAAGCCGGCCCAAGGGGAAGATCGCATTGCCTGTGACATTCGGCGGGGAACTGAACTACCGGACCGAGAGAGTTGTGTTTGATGTGGTTGAGCTTCCCTTGCCTTACTATGGGATTCTTGGTCGTCTAGCTCTGGCAAAATTTGTGGCAGCGTCCCACTATGCTTACAACACCTTGAAGATGCCAAGGCCGATAGCTATCATTTCCATTCCATCAGATAAAAGAGATGTAGTTATATGTGTGGATCAGATGTATCGAGATGTGGTAGCAGCTGAAGCTGCAGAAGCCATAGCTCCCGCCAAGGAGGCAAAGAAGGGAAAGAAAGCTAGCAGAGATGCCGGCAAGGACTCCGAGAAGCGCGCCTCTCTAGAGTGCGCCGCACCTATTGAGGACCCACCGGAGAGTTCTACTAGCAAAAGGCCCAAGGTTGCTTCACCTGCTGTGAAAAAGGTCCCAGCGAGGCAGGATGGCGCTGGCGGTACATTCACCATCTGCACCGCCCTTGATGACAAATAGGAAAGCGCGCTCGTTGCCTTCCTGCGGGCGAATATCGATGTGTTTGCTTGGCAACCATCTGACATCCCCGGTGTTCCCAGGGAGGTAATCGAGCACCACCTTGCTGTCTGCCCTGACGCTCGACCCATCAAGCAGAAGGTTATGAAGCAAGCTTTAGAGTGGTAGCAGTTCATTGCCGAGGAAATTAAGAAACTTGAAGTAGCTGGTGTGGTCAGAGGCGTGCTACATCCAACATGGTTAGCGAACCCAGTGGTAGTGCGCAAGGCAAATGGGAAATGGAGGCTCTGCATTGACTTCACAGACTTGAACAAAGCATGCCCAAAGGACCCTTTCCCCCTGCCACGCATCGATCAGATTGTAGACTCCACTTCCGGGTGTGATCTGCTTTCCTTTTTGGATGCGTACTCCAGGTACCATCAGATATGCATGTCCAAGGAAGATGAAGAAAAGACCGCGTTCATAACTCCATGAGGCACGTACTGCTTTGTACGCATGCCTTTCGGGTTAAAGAGCACTGGATCCACTTTTGCAAGAGCAGTACAGATTGGTTTCGAACCACAGCTGCACAGAAACATAGAAGCTTATATGGATGATATAGTGGTCAAAACCAAGGACAAATCAACACTCATTCAAGATTTGGAAGAGACCTTTGCAAACTTCCGCAAGATCAACTTGAAGTTAAACCCTGTGAAGTGTGTGTTTGGTGTTCCCTCCGGCAAGCTACTTGGTTTCTTTGTGTCTCACCGAGGGATAGAGGCCAACCCCGACAAGATCAGAGCGATAGAACAGATACAAGCACCCAAGACTGTCAAGAATGTGAGGCGTTTAGCTGGATGCGTTGCCACGCTGAGTAGGTTAATTTCTAAGTCTGCCGAGCGTGCCTTGCCTTTGTTCAAAATTTTGAAGAAGGCAGGTTCGATGAAGTGGACCCCGGAGGCAGAAGCAGCGCTACAAGACCTAAAAGCCTACCTTTCCTCTGCTCCCACCTTAGTCGCTCCTAAACCGCAAGAGCCGTTGCTGCTATACTTAGCGGCAACGAACCAAGTGGTTAGTGTAGCATTGGTGGCACAGCGGGAAGTGGATGAGGAAGCAGCTGCCGCAACTGACCCCTCCAGAGACGAAACTGAACCAGTCACGGTAGGATTGGACACAGATCAGAGTAAAGCAGAGCAAGTTAGCAAAGGCAATCCCAAAATCACGGCAAAGAAGAAAGTGGTGCAACGACCATTGTACTTTGTTAGCTCCTTGTTACAGGGGCTAGGTCAAGGTACTCTGGGGTGCAAAAGCTGATCTTCGGCCTCATCATGGCCTTGAGGAAACTACGCCACTACTAACAAGCCCATGAGATCACAGTTGTCACCCGTTTCCCACTGCAGCGCATACTGAGGAACCCCGAAGTTACTGGCAGGATAGTTGAATGGGCACTAGAGCTGTCAAGCTTTGGCCTGAAGTACGAAAGTACCTCAACCATTCAGAGCAGAGCAGTAGCGGAGTTCATTGTAGAATGGACGCCCACTCCAGATGAAGAAATACCAGAGACAGTTATCCCCGGCAAGGAGGCGCCTCAAGAATGCATCATGTTTTTTCATGGAGCTTTCTCATTGCAGGGCGCTGTAGCTGGCGTGCTCCTTGTTGCACCCACTAGAGAGTGTCGGCATTCTGGGAACCAGGGTACCCAGACTTGCCTGCCTGTGGCCCACGGCGTGGCTCCCTCGACGGCCTGGTACGACCCACCTCCAAGACCACCAAGACAAGACCCTCGTGAGGCGGACGACACCAAGACCTCCCGAGGGAGCGGCCTTCCCAGGCGGCCTCCCGAGGAGCGGAGATTTCTATGCAGGTACCCCACCTCACAAGGCTGAGGTGACGTGAGCCATGACGACCAAGGCCAGGCGGGCGCCAGTGGGCGCAGAGGAGGCAGTTTCCTGTTTGGTGCTAAGGAGGCAAGGACAAGCGTGGGTTCCCGAGGAATCTCCCAAAGGTTTCCATTCCGGTGCTACAATACCAAGACCACATGCTCGGCAAGGTGGAGGTCACCACCGAGTCCACTGCTGTGTCATGACCAGAGGCTTTGCAGGCGTAGACCACCTTTCGTCAGGATTAGATGTACTACTTGTCCCCTTTCAAATTGGCCGTTGTGGGATCCCTTCCCGCCTAAGTTTTGAGGGAAGAGGACCTAGGCCACTATAAATATAGGTTAGCCACCACCATAGAAGGGGACCCGATCCAACCCTTTCCACCCTCACCAGAACAGCCCTCGGGGGGTTGTTCATCCTCTGCACCAGTTCATCCTCAGCCCCTCATGAGGCCAATCCACCACAAAGCAAGAGTAGGGTTTTACACCGCAAGGTGGCCCTAACCTGGGTAAACTGTCGTGTTCATCTTCTTCCTTGTTCACGCGAATCTGGCTAGGCTAGGCTGTGGGGCGATGGGCTCTAAGCTTGAGATCTTCGCACACGCCCCAGAGTCCGAACCTTCTTGGGTCTACGGAGCCCTGAATCCGACATTTGGCGTGCCAGGTAGGGGCGTGTTGAAGTCTGCTCCTCCGCCGACCGCACTTCGTCCTCGCCTCGCGGCCCCCATGGCGGGCGCGGCCCTATAGGCGTGGCCGCCGATGCGTACGGCAGCGCCGCGGGTTGCCCGGCTTTCACCCCCAATTTGCAACGAGTGCGGTGGACCGCGAAGTTTAGGTCGGCGTTGCCCCCGTGGTACGACGGTGTCCCAGACCCTGAAGGGTTCCTCCGGTCATACGCGCAGGCCATCGAGTCGGCAGGTGGCGACGACAAGGCCATGGTGAACTGGTTCCCCCTGGCCCTCACGGAGACTCCTCGGTCCTAGCTCCGTGGCCTCCCGTGCGCCTCGATCTCTTCTTGGGAGGAACTCTGCAACCAGTTCATCACACGCTTCGCGGCCCGAGTGCCCCACACGATCGTGTGCATCATCGGTGGATCACAGGCGTCTGCGTCAGGCCGCCAAATCAAGTAGCTTCTCCGTCAGCAAGGTACCGCCCGACCGTGGCGCGAGGCGGCGCAAGGCCGCGCCAGACCTGAGACTGCCATCACCTTCGATTCCAGAGATCACCCCAAGGCCACGACCATGGTGAGTGCCCTCCCCATACTGTGCACTCCCACCATCAGCAACGTCACGGTAATCAAGACCCTCATCGA
Source organism: Thinopyrum elongatum (assembly GCA_011799875.1). Lineage (NCBI taxonomy): Eukaryota > Viridiplantae > Streptophyta > Magnoliopsida > Poales > Poaceae > Thinopyrum > Thinopyrum elongatum. Next base: position 288,477,046 of record CM022303.1, on the reverse strand, counting down.
CGGAGGTGCCGGCCTAAACATCCTCTCGGTGGAAACTTTCGATTTAATTCAAGTCCCGTATGATCAGCTACTCCCCACCCGGCCTTTCTCGGGGGTGGTCAAGGGCGCGGCCACTCCCCTGGCGCAGATACGCCTCCCCGCACCTTTCGTACGTGTGACAACTACCACTCCAAGCTCATCGACTTCGATGTCGCCCATATCGGCCTCCCATAGAACGCCATCCTGGGTTATCCGGCCCTCGCCAAGTTCATGGCGGCTACCCATCCGGGTTACAACGTCGTCAAGATGCCGGGCAACGGTGGCATCATCACGGTGGTCGGGATTACGAAGCATGCGGTCCGGGCCCTCAAGCTTGTCTACAGGGCCGCGGCCGCTTTGTGCCCTGCCACCGCGGGCGCAGCGGTGGCTCAGGAGGCCGCACCCACGAAGAAAAAACAGTTGTTCTCTCAGGATCGGGCCGAGACGAAGCAGGTGCCTGTCGACATCGCGGGCTCAGGCCCCACCTTCACCATTGGTGTGGGCCTTCCTCTGGATTAGGAGGAGGCGCTGGTGGCATTCCTGAGGAACAACAAAGACGTATTTGCGTGGGAAGTGTCAGACTTGGTTGGTGTCCCTAGGGAGGTAATTGAGTATCACCTGATGGTGTGCCCTGGCGCGTGCCCGGTGAAGCTAAAAGTGTGGCGCCAGGCACAAGAGAAGCAGGCGTTCATCGTCCAGGTGGTCGGCAAGCTCCAAGAGGCCAGCGTCATCCGGGAGGTGCGGCACCCGGATTGGTTGGCAAATCCCGTGATCGTCCCCAAGAAAGGCGGGAAGGAGCGCATGTGCGTTGACTTCACCAGCCTCAACAAGGCCTACCCTCAGGATCCTTTCCCGCTCCCACGTATCGACCAGATCATGGACTCCACCACTGAGTGCAATTTGCTATGGTTCTTGGATGCCTTCTCGGGATATCATCAAATCAAGATGGCGACGGAGGACGTCGAGAAGACAACCTCCATCTCTCCGTGCGGTGTGTACTACTACACTTGCATGCCCTTCGGGCTGTGGAACGCTGGCGCCACTTTCTAGTGACTGATGCACATAGCGCTCGGGCTGCAATTGGGGAGGAACACGGAGGCATACGTCAATGACATCGTGGTCAAGTCATGGGAAGCAAGGACCCTGATCAAAGTCCTAGAAGAAATGTTTGCTAACCTACGCAGCATAAACCTGAAGCTCAATCCGGAGAAGTGTGTGTTCGGGGTCCCATCCAGCAAGCTGCTGGATTTCCTGGTGTCACACAAAGGGATCGAAGCCAACCCCGAGAAGGTCAAGGCAATAGAGTGGATGAGCCCGCCTCAGACCCTCAAGGAGATGCAGAAGCTCGCAGGGTGCGTAACCTCTTTGGGGCGCTTCATCTCCAAGCTTGGTGAGCGCGCCCTCCCTTTCTTCAAGCTGATGAAGAAGAAGGGCCCGTTCGAGTGGACCCCGGAAGCTGAGGCGGCCTTCAAAGACCTCAAGCGATATCTCACGAGCCCACCTGTCATGGTGGTGCCCCGGCCGCGTGAGCCTCTCGTGCTCTACTTGGCGGCCACTCCCCACTTGGCCAGTGCGGTGCTCGTGGAGGTCAAAGAGGGGCCCGTCGGTGCAGGCTTGAAGCAGGACAGCCAGCAGGAAGCCGCACAGCCTTCGCTGTCCCAGGGTGATGATCCTGAGGACCCCACTGATTCATCGACCCCCGAGCCTCACGAGCACCTCGCACCCCCGATGGAGCAAGGCGCCCCAACTCCTCACCTCTTGTCAAGCACCCGGTGTACTTTGTTAGCACGGTGTTGCACGATGCACGCGCACGCTACCCCATGCAGCAGAAACTCCTGCTTGCACTCCTCATTGTCTCTAGGAAGTTGCATCACTATTTCCAAGGCCACCCCATCAAGGTCATATTGGCGTATCCCTTGGAGAAGGTGTTGCACAGCCCCAACGCCGTTGGGAGGGTTGCAGAATAGAACATCGAGCTGCAGGCCTTCCAGCTGGAGTTCAGAACGACCAGGGTCATCAAGGGGGCGGCCCTGGTCGACTTCATGGCAGAGTGGACCAACGCCCCTGATCGAGGACTGGATGAGGGCCAATCCCTCGCTCCCGGTGATGAAGCACCCGATGAATGGGTCATGCACTTCGATGGTGCCTTTGCGAAGCAGGGCGCGGGGGCTGGAGTCGTGCTCATCTCGCCAACCAAGGACAAGTTGTACTACACCGTGCAACTCTTCTTCCAGCGTGGCGAGAAGCTCCAACAACATCGGAGAGTACGAGGGCTTGATTGCCTGCCTCAGAGCTGCGGCCGGCCTGGGAATCAAACGCCTTACCATCAAGGGCGACTCCCAACTCCTCGCCAACTTCTCCAACAAAGAGTACAAGCCGAAGGACGAACACATGGAAGCTTACTTGGAGGAGGTACGTAAAATCGAAAAATGCTTCCTGGGCTTGGAATTGCAGCACATCCCGCGGGGCGCAAACAAGGAAGCCGATGACATCGCCAAGAGGGCTTCTCGCCGCAAGCCCCAGAGGCCTTGCGTCTTTGAAGAGAGGCTCCACAAGCCGTCCGCGGCTCCCCCGGCCGCGGGTTCGGCGTTGCTCAGGGAGGAGCTGCCGCCAGCCCTGACCTCAGGAGCCCCGGCCTATGGCCCGGCCTCAGGAGCTAGTTTACTCCTGGCGCTGGAACCTCAGGCAGGCTGCTAGACCGAGGAGCTCAAGGCGTACCTCCTCCGCGGCACCTTGCCGGAGAAAGAGGAGGATGCAGAGCGCGTGGTCCGCTAGGCCACTACTTATTGCTTACAGGACGACAAGCTGTACCGGCGATGCCCCAAAAATGTCTCACTGCGGTGCATATCCGACGAACAAGGGCACGAGTTGCTGGCTGATATCCACGGCGAGGACTGTGGGCACCACTCCTTGTTGCGCACCCTCGTGGGCAAGGTGTTCCGTAGCGGCTTCTACTGGCCGACGGCGCTCAACGACGCCACCGAGCTGGTGCAATCCTGCGAGGCCTGCCAGTTCCATGCCAAGCAGATTCACCAGCCCGCACAAGGCCTCCAGAACATCCCGCTCTCGTGGCCGTTCGCGGTCTCTGGATTGGATATCCTGGGCCCGTTCCCTCGGGCGGCTGGTGGATACCGCTACCTGTACGTCGCCATCGACAAGTTCACCAAGTGGGCGGAAATCGAGCCAGTACGCACCATCCCCGTTGGTTCATCAAGGGCCTTGTGAGCCGTTTCGGTGTCCCTAATCATATCATTACTGACAATGGCTCACAATTCACGAGCAACCTCTTCAGGACGTACTACACTAACCTTGGAACGCAGATATGCTACGCTTCGGTGGCACACCCACAGAGCAACAGCCAGGCCAAGCGCGCCAACGCGGAGGTCCTGAGGGGCCTCAAGGAGAGAAGCTTCAAGAAGAAGCTTGAGGCTTGCGGCAGGGGTTGGCTCGGTGAGCTTCAGTCTGTGTTGTGGTCTATCCGCATCACTACGACTAAGCCCACCGGTGAGACCCCGTTCATCCTCGTCTACGGGGCCGAGGCGGTCCTCCCTCACGAGGTCAGGCTTCACTCCCCGCGGGTCCTGGCATTTGACGAGGCGCGTCAGGATGCCTCGCGCGGGATAGACCTCGTGCTCGGGGAGGAAGCCCACCGCCAAACCTCGCTCCGTGCAGCGAGGTACCAGCAGGTACTACGGTGTTACCACTGCTGCAACGTCCGCTCCCGGACCCTCGAGGTGGGAGACCTCGTCCTGAGGTGTGTCCTTTACAGGGAGGGCCTTCACAAGCTCTCGCCCATGTGGGAGGGCCCGTTCAGGGTCGCCCGCGTCTCCAGGCCTGGTGCCGTAAGCATGGAGACGCAGGACGGGGTCCCCATCCAGAATGCTTGGAACATCCAGCACCTCCGGAGGTTCTACCCGTGACACTCTCATGTAATAATGAGTGGGCTGTACACGCCCTGGAGTCTCCTGAGTGCCGCCCTCGGGCCTCACGGGCGCTCCCACCCACGCCCAAGTGGAAGCCCCATGCTCCGCGCTGGTGGATGACACGGTCAATCAGCGACTATGCCCACGCCTAGTGGAAGCCCCATGCTCCGCACTGGCGGGAAGACCAGAAGACTAGCATAGGTGCCAGACGCGGCTGTTCTTTTGCTTTGCTCTTCTAACCCATTTGCTACTTCTTGGAATGGAACTTGCAGTTCTCGCGTCTTTATTCGAAAAAGGGGGAATTTCCTTTTCTTTCTTCTTCTAGCAGTGTATTTCTCTCCTGAGTTTCGCCTTTAAAGCACGGCAGCTTCCCGTGGCTCCCTCTATCGTGTCCCGTGACCGGGGGTTGCAAACGGTGTATATGTTTGAACCAGCCTAAACCGCGCTGGCGGCAGGCTTGCTCATGCATACACCTTGCCAAGACCTTGGCAAAATCCTCGCGCGACGCTCCCGAGCGAGCCACTGGCCCTTCGGCCTCAGGTGTTGTCTCCTAGCCCTGACAAGCATCGCACCTAGCGTGCTGATGATGATCAGCCCTTGCTACGGGGCTCCAGAGGCCTATACACCCCGAGGGCCCTTATGGGTTCCCTGCAGGCCCCGCGGGTGGCGTACCACTCAAGGCTAAGGAGCTCGTCAAGGGGCCACCCCCCCTTGAGGTCGCTCTAGCGCCTTATCCGCATCGTCCCCAGGGGAAGCTCCGGAGGAGCATGCCCCCACGACAAGGGGACCCGCCAAGGGTCACGAGTGCACTAAGCTAAGTTATTCTAATTATGCGATGCAGCAGTCTTTCGATTAACGGTAATATGATGTCGGAGTACGAGCATGGAACATTAATATGAAGGCGCAAGCGCCGCAGTTCATTACACGCCGCGCAGGGCTCTTCACAAACTCTTGATGCAGGAAATTAACAAAAGGAGTGAAGCAAAAGAAGCGGCTTCCCGAGGGCCGTTGCTCCTGAGGGCCGACTCTGTCATCACCCACGCTCAGTCGGAGTCCTCCTCCTACTTGACAGGGGCGTGGTGGTGAGGCGGCTCAGCACCCCCCAAAGCGGGGGCGAGACGGCATGGCGCCCTGCTGCCTTCCTGGGTCCGGGCGCAGCGATGAGGCGGTTCGTCGTGGTCGTCGTCGCTGGAGCTCCCCCCGAAGGAGACGTCGCCGCTGCCACTAGACATGCGGCGTCCAAGGGCAAGTTCACCGCCGAGGATGCCGCCGCCGCCGCGCTGGCGGTCGTCGTCCGAAGAGTGGTCGCTGTCGCTGTCGCCCTCCGGGCAAAATCCCAGGCGGCTGCCATCTTCCCCGAAGATCCTGACGAAAAGCGTCGCCGCCCCGTCGTACCTAAAGTGGAGGGTGCGCCTCCCCTTCAGACCGCGAGTGTGGGCGAACGACTGCCATCTGCAGGTCAGGAACACATGGCCGATGGAGTTGACCTCGACGTCCACCCATGAAGACCCGTTGCAGCAGCCGTCAGGCTGCAGCCACAGCCCGCCGGGTCCCGCCGCTGGCAGCTCCTCCGCGAAGGAGCTTGGAAGCAGAAGCAAAGTGCCTGGAGGGCCCTCCACCCGCATAACGAACTTGTGCGCCGAGTCACCCGAGAGGACGCGCGGGCGCGGCGGTCGGTGGGCCACGGCGCGCCTACCCCCCTGGCCGTGGCCACTAGGGCTGTCGTGACCGCCCCCATGGGGGAGGCCCCTCCCCTAGCTAGTGGAGCCGTCACGAGCCGTCAAGGGCGGACGCCCGCGCCCCCGTGAAGACGTCGCCGGAGCGGCCGCAGATTTGCGTGGACGACCGCGCCCTCTCTTGGGCGGTGGCGCTTCCGGCCCCACCTAAGAGGCCTTGCCCTTCTCCTCTGTCGAGAACCTACCTGCTGGAGCCATTGTCGCTTTGGCAGGATGGGGGATGCGGCAGAGGTAGGATGGCGAGAAGATAGGAAGAAGAAGATGGGCTAGGGGGCTCCGCTCCCCTCGCCCATTTATAAGCGGAGGAAGGTTAACCGGCGCCCCTCCACGTTCCGACTGATGATGGCCATGTTGCATGCACCAGGCTGCTGTCAACCCGGAGCAGTTGCCGAGGCGGCGTGGGGAAGCGGAGGCGTCCGTGTCCCGTCAAGCGCCACGCGTCAGCCTGGCCCGCAGGCGATTGGGGCCCGTGGCGCTTCACCCTTGCCCCTTGGCTTCGCCTCGAAGCCAGCCCGAGCGCACATTGGGCTCGGGGGCTACTGTCGGTGTTTTGGGAACCAGGGTACCCAGACTTGCCTGCCTGCGGCCCACGGTGTGGCTCCCTCGACGGCCTGGTACGGCTCATCTCCAAGACCACAAAGACAAGACCCTTGCGAGGGGCCTGGCCTCGCGAGGCGGACGACACCAAGACCTCCCGAGGGAGTGGCCTCCCTAGGCGGCCTCCCGAGGAGTGGAGATTTCTATGCAGGTACCCCACCTCACGAGGCTGAGGTGACATGAGGCATGACGACCAAGGCCAGGCGGGCGCCAGTGGGCGCAGAGGAGGCAGTTTCCTCTTTGGTGCTAAGGAGGCAAGGACAGGAGTGGGTTCCCGAGGAATCTCCCAAAGGTTTCCATTCCGGTGCTACAAGACCAAGACCATAGGCTCGGCAAGGCGGAGGTCACCACCAAGCCCAGCGCTGCGTCACGACCAGAAGCTTTGAAGGTGAAGACCACCTTTCGTTAGGATCATATGTACTACTTGTCCCCTTTCAAATTGGCCGTTGTGGGATCCCTTCCCACCTAAGTTTTGAGGGAAGAAGACGAAGGCCACTATAAATATAGGTTAGCCACCACCGCAGAAGGGGATCTGATCCAACCCTTTCCACCCTCACCAGAACAGCCCTCGCGAGGTTGTTCATCCTCTGTACCAGTTCATCCTCAGCCCCTCGTGAGGCCAATCCACCACAAAGCAGGAGTAGGGTTCTACACTGCAAGGTGGCCCGAACCTGGGTAAACTGCCGTGTTCATCTTCTTCCTTTTTCACGCGAGTTCGGCTAGGCTAGGCTATGGGGCGACGGGCTCTAGGCTTGAGAGGTTGAGATCTTCGCACACTGCCCAGAGTTTGAAACTTCTTGGGTCTGCGTAGCCCTGAATTCGACAGAGAGCATCTCAAATATGTGGTTCAAATGCATTTTCCCTGGGAGAAGGCCACCAACAACACTGCTGAGTATGAGGGGCTCCTTGCCGGGCTCAGAATTGCGATGGAGTTGGAATCAAGAAATTGATCATCCGTGGAGACTCGCAGCTCGTGGTGAGACAGGTCAATAAGGATTACCAGAGTCCGTAGATGGAGGCATATATAGAGGAAGTGAGAAAGTTGGAGGAGCACTTTGATGGATTTCAAACAGAGCACATGCCACATGCGGAGAACAACATTGGTGATCATTTATCAAAGTGCGATGCACAAAAGCTCCTTGTGGAACCATGAACTTTTGTCCTCCACCTTACTCAACCATCAGTGTCCCCTTCAATGATGGCCAAAAAAAGGTGGAAGTTGGACTCCGGCGAGTATCTCCCGACAGGGCTTCCTGAAGCCGCTGGTAGAGAGGCTGCTGGGAACAACTCTACTTCAGTTGGTGAGCAGCACCCTCCCGCGGAACCACAAGTTCTTGCGGTCGAGGTGAGCGCTCCCACGAACAAGGAGGTGCCATTAGTCCTTGTTGTTGAGCCTCAAGCTCCAATTTGGGTGCGGCACATAGTCCACTACCTCCAAACAGGAGAACTTCCCGAAGAGCAAGAAGCCGAATGAGTAGCCCAAAGGTCAAATATGTACCAGTTTATCGATTATACACTGTACAGAAAAAGGACAAATGGTGTGACATTGAAGGGCATTTGCCGGGAAGATGGACTGAAGCTGTTGGCAGAGATACACAAGGGCATGTGCGGTTCCCACGTTGGATCAATAGCCCTGGTTGGAAAAGCTTTCCGACAGGGATTCTACTGGCCCACAGCCCTCCAAGATGCAACTGAGCTAGTCACCAAATGTGAAGCCTGCCAGTTCCACTCCAAGAACATCCATCAACCAGCTCAAGCTCTCCAGACGATCCCTTTGTCCTGGCCATTTTTGGTCTGGGGGCTCGGCATCTTGGGCCCCTTCCCCCGTGCTACTGGGGGCTTTCAATTCTTGTATGTTGCAATCGACAAGTTTACAAAGTGGCCGGAAGTGGAGCCAGTGAGGAAGGTGACCGCGCAATCAACTATCAAGTTCTTGAAAGGATTGGTGTGCCGTTTTGGAGTACCCACCAGAGTGATCACTGATAATGGCACCCAATTCATGAGCCGCGCCTTCATGCAGTACATACAAAACCTTGGGAGCAAGGTCTGTTTTGCCTCTGTTGCTCATCCCCGGAGCAACGGACAAGCTGAAAGGATGAACGCTGAAGTGCTGCGTGGGCTCAATACAGGAACTTTTGATAAGTTGCAAAAGTGCGGCAGATGTTGGATCGATGAGCTACCGGTGGTTCTTTGGTCCCTCCGTATGACACCAAATTGAGCCACCGACCAGACTCCCTTCTCCCTAGTGTATGGGGCAGAAGCAGTGCTCCCCACAGAACTCATATACGAGTCACCTTGAGTACTTGCCTACGATGAAGTAGAGCAAGAGTAGCTTCGGCATGACAATGCCGTGCTCCTCGAGGAAGATCGTCTCCGGGTCGCTGTGCGTGCTGCACGCTACCAACAAGCCTTGCGCCGCTATCATAGCCGCATGATTCATGCCCAGAGCCTTGAGGAAGGCGACCTTGTCCTTAGGCATGTTCAATCTGCCAAGGGTTCCAACAAGTTGACGCCGAAGTGGGAAGGTCCTTACCGGGTAGTATGAGTCACCAGACCTGGCGCAGTCTGTCTGGAGACCGAAGATGGCATTAAGGTGCAAAACTCATGGAATATTGAGCATCTTCGCAAGTTCTACCTGTAAGGCGCGGCTACCGGGCTCAGCCCCGGCAACCACCTTTGGTACAAGCCTTGCCGATGTGCATGTAACCCTTTGTACAAAGCCAGGCGCAGACCCTATGCAAAGATAATAAAATGAAGCGCTGGCGCCTAAAACTTGCATGCATGTTTATTTTAGCATAGTCCTGCCATGATCATTTAGAGAGGGTCGCATGTTGCTATTTTCCCCCCTGTACTAACTACAGGGCTCCTGCCACGGATAAACCCCCGAGGAGAAAAAGTGAGAGCAAGCTTGTGTATTGACCCCCGGCAATGGAAATCAGATAAGTTCCCTTAGCCATCCATGGTGTACCTCCGTGTGAAAAACTTGTGCGTAGAAAAACCTTGTCACCCTTAAACATTTGTGCTCCCATCCTCGGATTCGAAGATTACTTCTATTAGGCTGGTCGTAGTAGCATTTGGAAGAATGGGTTGACAAGGGGCCAGTTCTCTTTCACGCTCACAACTCGTTAGGCTGAGCCCTGCGACAGCGGCGGAAGGGACCGGCAAGATATCTTGCAGGGAAATTCTTGTTTACTCGAAAGTATTGAGGAGTCGATCCTTAGCATGGGCATGATACATGCACAAGAGCCCAGCAAGTATTTCTTTTTTCCTTAATATGTGGATAAACAAGTGCAGATCATACAGAGTACAAGCATGGATAAAGGGGTGCATAATTTAAGATAAAGTTTGGCAAGTGCCTACATGTTTTAGATTGAAAAAAGATAAGTGCCCCGTAATGCCTTTCTTGTCCCTCTCCTCCTAGGAGCTACAGTGGGAGGTGAAGAGGGCAAAAGGAGTGCCTGTGCAGAAGCCCAGCCTGACCCCGTCAGGACCCGCGGGACGCAGCCTAACAAGATCAAGAGGGGCAGGGGCGAAGACAACAGACGGAGAGAGCGGCTAGGCGATGCCCCGGTCACCACCGCTAGGACCAGCGGAACATGGCAGGAGGGTCACCGGCAGGGAAGATGCAGCCGGAGTCCATGGGGAAGCCTGCCGGAATCCAACTGGAGGAGGCAGAGACGTCCACACCCAACGCCCCGGCAAATCGCTTTGCCGGGGAGAAGACCAGGTGTAGATGATGGTGCTGCCGGTGCCTAGCTAACGGTGACGGTGCGTCCGGCGCTCAGCTGGAGTCTGAGCCGCCGTCCTCTCGCTCGGTGTCGTTGTCAACGCCATCACTGTCCTCTTCGTCGCTGTCGCTCGAGGAGGATCTTTCGTCATCGGTCGAGCTCTCCGCGCAGCACCCTATGCGAGCACCCGAACACCTTGATGGAGAGTAGGTTGGCCTCCATTAGTTTCAAATGGAGAACGTGCCCCGCCACCAAGCTATGGGCACGAGCAAAGGTTTTCTAGCCACGCCGGAGGAGCATGACATGAGGTGCGGGGAACTCCACGTCCGCCTGCATATTGTTGTTACAGCAACCCCTCATGTGCAGCTTCAACCCTAGCGGCTGTTCTACCTCCATCACCCTTGCAAAAGGGATAGGGAGCCAAAGACGGTTGCGCAGGGGGCCTGCGCAGATTGACGATGAACTCCAACGGCTGGTCCCCGACATGGCCCTCCATCGGGGCCAGGGCGACCGAGGGAGGAGCGACCAGAGCGCCACCATGTCCTCCTTGACCCCGAGCGCCACGACGACCGCGCCCGCGTCCTGTGGCACCACCTTGGGCGATGGATTCTGCCCCTACACCTTCAGCTGAGGCAGGGAGGTGCTGCCGAGAAGAGACTCTCGTTGCCACCGCTGGAGTTCGACTGCGTCCTCTTCCCCTCGCCATGGTGGAAGAAAGCACAAGAAGAAGAAGGAGGAGATGTGTGTGGGTGAGCCCTTCGCCCGCGCCTCCTTTTATAGGGGAGCATGGCCGGGGGCTGGCTCCTCACCACCTAGAAGGCAACTGCCCCACTCCACCAATCCAGTCCCTCTGCATCGCTGCTGACGTCCAGGATCGATGACCGCCCTCCTGCGCCTATCCATGGCACCGAGCTTTCTGCCATGGCACTCATTCCCGCGCCCTACGCGTCCTCCACAAACCCTGTGTAATGCATGCAGCGTACGTGGCGGAAACGGCAGTTGTAGTGGGATGGATAAAATGGCAGTTATTTCTCCGTGAACGTGGGTAGCCCGTGAGCCATTACATGGGTAACCCCACATCATTCCGCATGACTCACGTTAAAACCGGAAACTGATTCAATAACAGGTTAATGAAGAAGCAAGGAAGATATCAAGAAAGACATGAATCCCATTGCGGTTTGGCCAAGGTGTGCACATGTGTATTTGTTGGGGCCTACCCCAACGATGCCAGGCGACACATATGGGCCAGGCCCGGGGGCTCCTATCGATGCAACAAACATTCACGTTTGATTGCCCAGACTTATACACAGGTGTGCTGGCATCGCATGTCCAACACCAAACAACAAAACAAGACCAAGCCAGAGGAACCGCTCTTCATGAGATCAAGGAGCGGATCGAGAAGAACAAGACAGCAGAGCATCACCTTGGGGTGGCCTCCCTTGCCGGGTAGGAGAGCCTAGCCAGGTCGATGCCGCACCAACGACAAGTCCACGATTTCCCCGGCAGGCTTGCCGGGTCCACCAAGGGCGAGGACTCCCGCCAAGGCACCACCGCTCCACTGCACCACAACGCAAATCACTTATCAATGCGGTGTCAAGCCTCCAGGAGATTAAGTGGCTACCACCAAGCACGTGGCCGCCCATTAGAAGACATATTACTCTCATGTGACACCCGTCCAGAGGCGTGTCGAACAGATAAGCAGAAGGAGATTAAGCGGCACGGCAGGCTTGCCGGGCTTCACCCTCGGCGCGACACCTAGCAGTGAATTGAATGCACTTTTTCCTAACTACTAGAGTTAGGTATGATAGCACTGTTAGCTATCTAATCACTAGATAAAGACTGTTTTGCCACTGTGGTGACCCCTTGAGCTATAAAAAGTGGTCAAAGGCAAACTAGCAAAGGATTTGGACCCTTGCACACTTGTACGCGCGTAGTCCCTCTCCCCGGGGCCACCTTGTCGGGCTTGAGCGCTGCGTGTTCTTCGTGTTCCCCCATCCAATCCACCAAACCAGGAGTAGGGTTTTACGCTTCCCAGCGGCCCAAACCTGGTTAAAAACCACCAGTGTCACCACCGTCGTGCTGTTTCATGGCCTCCGCTCTTTGTGCAACGTGATCTTCCCCCTTGCCAAAACCACAAAGGGGCCGATGGCCCCATAGGTGATCGTGTTCCTCCACGACAGGGTGAATAGGCAACTAACCAAATTTTAACTTTGCTTAACAAATTAGGGTTAACAAGAAATAGGTTGGCTAGATATGCGACTAGGTGAGCAACCTATGTGATCCTAACAATAACAACAACAAGAGCAAGCAAGATATACAACACAAGTAAAGCTTCCTCAAAGTAAAGGTAAGAAATAACCACAAGTGGAGCCGGGGGAGATGAGGATGTGTTACCGAAGTTCCTTCCCTTTGAGGGGAAGTACGTCTCCATTGGAGCGATGTGGAGGCACAATGCTCCCCAAGAAGCCACTAGGGCCACCGTATTCTCCTCACGCCCTCACACAATGCGAGATGTCATGATTCCACTAGTGGTGCTCTTGAAGGCGGCAACCGAACCTTTACAAACAAGGTTGGGGCAATCTCCACAACTTAACTGGAGGCTCCCAACAACACGACGAAGCTTCACCATAATGGAATGTGGCTCCGCCTCAACAGTCTAGGGTGCTCAAACACCCAAGAGTAACAAGATCCGCAAGGGATTAGTGGGGGAATTAAATTTCTCTTGGTGGAAGTGTAGATCGGGGCCTTCTCAACCAATCCCTAGAAAATCAACAAGTTTGATTGGCTAGGAAGAGAGATCGGGCGAAAATGAGCTTTCGAGCAACAATGAAGTTTTTTGGGAGGAAGAGGTAAGTCTTCTTAAGGAAGAAGACCCCCTTTTATAGTGGGGGACATATCCAACCATTAGGCACCTATCAGCCCGCAACCAAGCGGTACTACCGCTCCAGGAGCGTGTGGGAATCAGGGCTCCGCAAACCCAAGAAGGTTTGAACTCTGGGGTGTGAACGAAGGATCTTGCTTCACAATGACGCTCAGCTCACCATACCCAGGGCTAGATCTCAACGAGTGTGCGGGGTCGTCAGGAAGGGAGGAACACAGAGATTTACCCAGGTTCGAGCCACCTTGCGGTGTAAAACCCTACTCCTACTTTTGGTGGATTGGCCTCACGAGGAGGTTGAGGATGAACTAGTACAGTGGTCGAGCTACCTCGCAAGGGCTCGGGTGGTGAGGATGGATCGGTCCGGGGATCCCCTTCTACGGTGGTGGCTAGCCCATATTTATAGTGGCCTTGGTCCTCTTCCCTCATAGCTTAGGCGGGAAGGGATCCCATAGTGGCCAATTTTGAAAGGGGACAGGGAGTACATCTTATCCTGACGAAAGGTGGTCTTCACTTGCAAACCTTCTGGCTATGACGCAGTGGTGGGCTCGGCGATGACATCCGTCGTGCCAAGCTCGTGGTCTTGGTCTCGTTGCATCGGAATGGAAAGCTTTGGGGCCTTCCTCGGGAACCTATGCCTGTCCTTGCTCCCTTAGCACCGAAGAGGAAATTGTCCCCTCTGCGCCCGCTGGCACCCGCCTGGCCTTGGTCGTCATGGCTCATGTCATCCCGGCCTCATGAGGCGGGGTACCTGCATAGAAATCTCCGCTCCTCGGGAGGCAGGCTCGGGGAGCTGCTCCACGGGAGGTCTTGGCGTTGCTCGCCTTGCGAGGCCGGGGCCCTCGCGAGGATCTTGTCCTGGAGGTCTTGTAGCTAGGTTATACTGGGCCGTCGATGAGTCTGCGTGCTGGGCTGCAGGCAGGCAAGTATAGGTACCCCCGATCCCAGAACACCGACAGTAGCCCCCGGGCCCAAGGCCTACCCGGCCTGGCTTCGAGGCGAAGGCAAGGAGAGAAGGGCGAAGCGCCGCGGGCCCCGATCTCCTGAGGGCCAGGCTTGACGCATGGCATACAACGGGACATGGGCGCCTCCGCAGCCTGGCGCACGCTGCAGAGCCATCATTGCTCTTATTCCTTGCGCATTTCCTCCATTGCCAAGACCCCCTTTCTTTCGCGAGAAACTCCTCCAGATCTAGGCGGAGCGCCGTCCTTCCTCTCGCTCCCCAACCTCAAGGATTCCGCAGATGGCGCCCGCTGGGAAGTTGAAATTTGAAGCCCAGGTCTCATCTTCCTCATCTCTCCCGCCGGCGCTCGTGGCCTCCACCATTGCCAAGGAGGGCGACCTCACCCCGGTGCTCCCCCTGACGGTGGGCGACACGAATGAGTGGGGCTAGACCCTAAACTGGTGTGGCTGTGCGGAGCAGAGCTCCTTGGCAAAAACGGTCTACCCCTTCTTCCTCCATAGCGTCTTCTCTAGGCTCGTCCCACCCTTCTCGGAATTCTTCATCGCCGTCCTCAAGCACTATGAGATCCAGGCCCTCCATCTTCAGCCCAACTCCATCCTGCTCCTTTCCATCTTCGCCTTCTACTGCGAGGCCTTTGTGGGCGTGAGGCCCTCAGTGGCCTTCTTCCGCCACTACTTCGGCCTGCGGTTCAACGACCGGGAGTAGCGGTCCGTGTGTGTCTCTTTCATCACAGTCCAGAGCGGTAATGTGCTCCTAAAGGCCCGGAAGGAGGTGGAAGGCTTCCAACATTGCTAGGTCTTCCTAGACACCAAGGGCCTCAATCCGCTCCTGGAGCTTCCGGTGGCGCTGCCTGAGAAGATCCTAGCTTGGGGCTCCGCGAAGCTCACCGATCCATCGGCGAGACCCGTCTTGGAGCGGATAGCCTCAGATATGGAGGCCAAGCAGCTGACCGGGTGATGATAGTGAAGGAGTTCTTGATGCAGCGCCTGGCGCCGCTCCAGTAGCACTCGAAGCCCCTGTGGGAGTACCAGGATGCGAGTGACCATGTAAGGTTGCGCTTCACCAGCCTGATGCGTGGAGAGCTTAAGAAGGCCTTGGTCGCCCTGTTAGGTGGCATCCCGGTGGACATACCCGAGGCATACGCCCCGTTGTACTGCCGCGACGACCGGGAGGCCCTGGTTGGCGCCATGCCCGCCTTCAACGACCAAGGGCTTGACCCGCCCGTCGATCCTGATTCCCTCTGGAGCTGTCCTCCAGCAAGAGCGGCGATGAGGGGGACTCCAAATAGACCGAGGATGACGACTTGACAGGGGCGTCCCCTCCGTCGCAACGCGAGCTTCTCCGCAACCTCGAGGATGATGACGACGCCGTGGATTCTCCGGTCGCGGACTCCCCGCGCTCCGCCAGGGTCCTCAGGTGGTCAGAGCCCGTTCCCCGGACCACGCGAGCATCTGGCCGGGCGGCCTCAGGAAAAGGCGTGGCTGTGCCCCCTCCGGAGGGATCCCCACGCTCCAGCGGGGCGGTCAAGACGTCGGTCCCATCCCCGTGCGAATCGCAACCGAGGGACGGGGCGGCCGCTGCGGGGGCAGACGCGGCTCCACCGGCCATGACCCCTCGGGGTGACCTCCTCACCTCTCCAGGTGGTAGTGCCATGACGGGGCCCATCGAGGAGCATCCCGCTCGCCCCGTGGACGCGGCCAAGGCCACACCGAAGGAGAGTGGGGGCGCTCCGACCTTCGCCGAGAAGAACAAGAAGAGGAAGTGGGTCGCGCCTGAGGAGTAAGTAACCTACCTTACTTTTGGTCAAGCATAGATTGCAACTGTGCTCATAGCACTCCCCCCTTGATGACCAGGAGTGGCGATGTGACGAAGAAGAAGAAGGCGAGCACTGAGCCGAAGGAGCCCCCTGTCCTGAGGGCACCGTCAGCCTTCGGTCGCGGCCACGGCAGGCACCGAAGTGTGTCGCGCTAGACCAACACAATCCCTGGGCGCTCAGGCGGCATTGTGCCCGAGCACACAGGCGTACCGCCTGCCCCTGGCACCTCACCGATGCTACTTGGGAGACTGAGCGCTTAGGACGCGGGGGTTCACGAGGCGACACTCCTTGTCACGGCCGCGGCAACCCTAGCGCTGGTGGAGGGGGCGACTCCTCGCCCCCCTCCGGCGGGATCCGCCCCTGAGGGCATAGCGATGCAGCTTCAGGAGGAGCTAGCCCCCGTGGGCTAGCAGGCTGTTAAGTCGTCCACCCTCGTCATGCCTGAGAAGAGCCTGGAGCCTCCGGTGCCCCAAGCCGACCACGCCACCACTTCCTTGGCCACAGCTCCAGTCGACGTGCCAGCGCCGCCTCTTCGTCAGGCCCTCGCGCTCGCGAACTGCGGCCCCCTGATCAGGCCCGGGGCCTTGGATGAAGCCTACCCACGCTCGGCCGGATCCGGGCTGACCTCCAAGACACCGATAGGTGCCTCGCAAGGGAGCGCCTGGGGCTTGTTTCGGGGTGGCTCCAGGCCGACACAACCACCAAGACGGCCTGGGGCTGAGCCAAAGACGCCACCGCGGAAAGCATGAAGGAGGCCGCTGAAGCCAAGGCGGCTCGCGATGCGGCGCTGGCCGAGGTAGTGTCTACCGTGAAGCGCTGCAGTGAGGCGGAGGCCAATCTAAAGGCCCTTCTGGAGGAGCAAGCCGCATACGCACAACAGCTTCACTAGTGGGAGGAGGACCTCAAGGCCCGCGAGGCGAAGCTCGCCGATCGCGATTCCGTGCTATCCAAGGTGATTGTTGATCAAGCTGTGGAATGCGAGCGTCTGACCAAGCTGAAGGAGGAGGTGGTCGAAACCCAGATATCCCATGCCTAGCGTGCCTCCGCGGTGATGGCCCAGCTGGATGCCACGGAGAAGACCCTTGTCGCTGCCGAAAGAAAGGCAGCCGCGGAGCGTGACGCCTTCCCCTTCCTCGAGCTTAGGGCTTGCCAGGGGCTGCAGTCGATCTACATGGGAGGCTTCAAGGATCCGCTCGCGCCCCCCCGAGGGCGGCTACACAAGGCTCTCCTACAGGCTTGCCGAGGAGCTCAAAGGCGCTGCCGCCAAGGTGGACTCCATCCTGGAAGATGAGTGCCGCTCCCACTTCTCTGCGGCGGCGACGCGTGTCTTCAGCCACCTCTACCTCTAGGATCCCGGCTTCAACTTTGATGCGGTGATTGGCCCGGTTGCTCCTGAGTCCCGTGCCGCCGTGCGGCGGCCGTGGAGGGCCATGTGGACGCGCTGCTGAAGAAGTTTTCACCTGCATTCCTGACGCTGAACCCCCGACAGTGGAGGCAAGTGGCGGCGATGATGGCAGCAGCAGCGATGTTGACGACGAGCTCGCTGGGACAACCGGCGGCGACGACCATGCCGATGATAACCCCTCCTCCTAGATTTTACCCTGCGACACTTATCATGCCTCGTGGAGGCGTAAGACTTTGTTTGAATTTGCAGAACATTTGGTACCTGTAATAACTGTTTGGACTCCGTGATTTCCTTTTTGTGCTTGGTTTCCTTCTTGTTTGCCTTTGTGCTCTGCGTCGGCAGGGCCCAGCCCCGCGCATACCTCGACCGCCGTTGGGATGTCCGGATGCCAGGACAAAACCAAGGGGCTACGTGACTAGTGAGGCCCCTGAGTCCCGATTCTCAGGGGTCCCCCTTGACATGCGAGCAGCCCTCATGAAGGAAACATGGGCAGCAGCAAGGTTAACCCGGAGCCCTTCATACCTTTCCTTGCCAGCCTTCACCTTGGAGGGGCGCGAGAAGACTAGGTACCAGGGACCTGGTGAGGTGGAGTGTGCTAGGCCTGGCCTGAGCATAGCCCCCGTGTCCAGCCCCCTCGTGCGCGCATCCCAGGGGAATGTTGCGTGACAGGGCTGCGTGAAGAGCCAAGAGGCCATCCTGAGGTTGGTGCAGCCCCTAGGGCGCCCTTAGTTGTTTATCCACCAGCGCGAAGCATGGGGCTTCCACTTGGGCATGGGCATAGTCGATGCTCGACTATGTCATCCGCCAGCGCGGAGTATGGGGCTTCCACTTGGGCGTGGGCATAGTCGCTGTTCGATCGTGTCGTCCGCCAGCGCGGAGCATGGGTCTTCCACTTGGCGTGGGATGGGAGCTCTGTGTTTGAGTCTTCGGGCGTGTACAACCCTATTTCGTTCGTACACGTGACTGGCACGGCAGAACTGGAGGAGGTGTATCTGGGCACTCGTGAGCCAGCGCGGGACTCACGAGGCCCTACCTCAAGGCGGGTTGCGCCTGAATCTTCTGGCGTGGAGCGCGCTTACAAAACCTGTGTGATGGAGGCGACCTGCGCCGAATGAACCTCCGGAGGCCATCACATGAGAAGGCCGAACACCAAGGACCCCAGGAGGTGACGTGAATGGGGCCGGCCCACCAGACAGAGCTCAGTTGCTTGGGTTTATCGACGCTGCAGGGACGGACCCAAGCACAGACGCCGTGCCCAATCTTCTCATGCAACAATCCCGAGGAAGGACACCCAGCGCACGGCTCCCGCGACGGCGAAGCGCCGAACTGCGGTTGTAAGAACCGAGCCACACGCCCTGACTCACCCACTCTCGATTAGCTCACGCGAGGACAAGGCACCAAGGACCCCAGGAGGTGATGTGCACGGGAGCTGGCCTGCGAGACAGAGCTCGGTCGCTTGGATTTATCAACGCTGCAGGGACAGACCCGAACACAGACGCCATGCGAGCCCTTAATCATGAGGCGGTCGAGGGCGGGGTTGTGAGGGTGCAACGACATTCATTGTGACGAAGCACCAGGCACGCAGGTTGGAACACTTAGGAAATTCATCAAAGGCAGAGCCAGTTCCGATACATGCGCAAAACGATACAGCTGCAGGGATGGGCCCTAACAGCTTGAGGATAATGCAGCCCGAGGGGCGCCCTCAATTGAACAAACCAAAAGGTCACCTGGCAATGATGCTGCTGAAGCGTCGAGGCAGTCGATGAAGCTTGATCCTCACGAACCTGAGGGCTCCGGAGCCTCGGGAGGCCCGCGAGGGTCTGGGGCCTCCTGAGCCATCACCTCCTGACGTCGGGCCTCGTGAGATGCCTGCGTAGCCTGCGCGAGGTGCTGGTATGTAGCGCCCACGTTCACGAGGCCAAAAGGCATGCGGACGTAGCTGCATGGGTAGCCCCCACTCTGGCCGACGCGCGATGGCCAGAAGAGGCCCTGAGAGGCGACCCTGTTGAGACCCGGGATCTTGATGCAGACGCGCAGCCCGTCGCCCATGTCGGGGGCGGCAGCTGCACTGGGTGGTGCGGGGCGACGCTCACGACACATGGCCTGTGCCTCCTGAAGCTCCTCGATCGCCTTGGTGATGAATTCCCGCATCCCTAGCGCCTCGCGCCTCGCTCCTTGCTTGTGGGGGCGCGCATCAAAGCACGCCTCCAAGTGGTGCTCGAGCACCTCTCTCGTCACACTGGTCAGGTCAGAGGCTCTCCAGATGGAAGCCCCCAAGCTCATCCTAAGGGAAGCGTCGGGCGCACCTTCCTATGCGGGAGGAAGTGGTGCCCCAACAACAGGCGCGGGGCCTAAGGCGCCACCAGAGGGCTTCTTGGTCTCCGGACGACCCTTGGGGAGGAGCTGCTTCTTCTTCGCGGGGCTGGCCTCGGGGGGCAGGACGCCGCCCTTGTCGTTAGAGTTCTTGGCTGCAGCAGCACGGTAGGCATGCTCAAGAGAACAGACCGCGTCCTTCTCATCGCAGGCGACCGTGATGTCGCCGCTGCACCCTGGCATTTTGAGGACGTTGTAGCCATGGTGGGTTGCTGCCATGAACTTGGCGAGGGCAGGGTACCCGAGGACGGTGTTGTACGGGAGGCTGATGTGGGCGGCGTCGAAGTCGATAAGCTCGGTGTCGTAGTTGTCGCGCTTGCCGAAGGTGATGGGGAGGCGCACCTACCCCAGGGGTGTGGTGGAGCCATCAGTCACTCCTGAGAAAGGCTTGGTGGGTAGGAACTGGTCATAAGGCACTTGGAGCGTGTCAAACGTTTCCATAGAGAGGACGTTGAGGCCAGCGCCACCATCGATGAGGGTCTTGGTGACTGCAACGTTGCTGATGGTGGGCGTGCAGAGCATGGGGAGCGCGCCGGCAGTGGCCGCGCACTTGAGGTGGTCCTTGGAGTCGAAGGTGATGGCGTACTACGACCACCTGAGGGGGCGCGTGGCCTCAAGCTTCGGGAGGGCCGCGTTCACCTCACAGGAGAACTTCTTGAAGACGCGGTTGGATGTGGGTGCCTGGGCGCCGCCGAGGATGCAGGCAATCGCGCGAGGTTCTTGGAAGCCCCCAGCCCCATCATTCTGATGGTTGTCGTTGTTCCTTCTTGGTAGCGGCGGTAGTGGAGGGAGGCCGGCGTTGCCCTGAGGACGGGCCTCACGAGGCTTGTCACACCAAGGGCCCTCACGAGGCTCATCAAGCCTGCGATCCTCGTGAGGCTGGTCGCGCCAGTCCTGACGGGGGTTACGGCTATCCCAGCGGCCTCCGCGGTGGCCTCCTCCACGGTCGTAGCCTCAGTCGCTGCGCTCGTGGCGGCGGCCCAGGTGCTTGTCACGGATCGCCCTAAGCTCCTGGCAGTCATTGGTTTTGTGGGTGTGAATGTTGTGGAAGACACAGTATGTGCGGTTGTCCTTGGTTGGTTTGTCGCGATCACGGCCGCGCTTCTACTCAGGTTCCGCTGCCAGCACGGCGGGGCCCTTGCGCTTCACCTCCTTGTCCTTGGCCTTCTTGTCTTCAGGATCGGCCCCAGGGTGCTTAAGGAGGGAGAGGCGGCCTTCTTCAGCCCTCGTGCACTTGTCAGCCAGGTTGAATAGCTCCAGAGCTGAGCAAAGGTCATCCTGGATGGCGAGCTCCTCGCTCATCTTGACGTCGGTTATGCCCTCTGTAAACGCGGAGATGATGGCCTCGTCGGACACCTTCGGGACCTTAAAGCGGACTTGGTTGAAGCGCTGCATGTACTTCCGGAGGGTCTCGCATGGCTGTTGCTTCACGCGCCGCAAGTCGTTAACGTTGAGGGCGTGGTCACGGGTCCCTTGGAAGTTGGCGATGAAATGCTGGTGGAGCTCGTCCCATGAGGAGATGGATCCCTCGGGGAGGTGCATGATCCAGGAACGCGAGCCATCCTTGAGGGCCATGGGGAACCAGTTCGCCATGACCTTGTCATCGCCGTTCGCCGCTTCGATGCTCAGCGTGTAGAGCTAGAGGAACTCCACGGGGTCATGGGTGCCATCGTAGCACGGGGGCAGGTCAGGCTTGAACTTGACCGGCCAGACGATGCGGCGTAGCTCGCGAGAGAAGGCACGGCAGCCCGCCGCGCTCACGGGTATGGCCTGTGCAAGAGGGGCATGGTCTTGACGCCCTGGCGGGGCGGCCTCCAGCACGGCCTGGTCTTGACATTAGCGCGGCGGCATGGGGAGCATGCATGCGTTGTGCTCCGGCTGCTGCACAACCTGGCAGCTGGCCTCATCCCACGCTCAAGCCGGGGCTGCGCGCAGCGGGTCGCACTGACGCGCATAGCGTCCCGGGTCGATGTCGATGCTACGCCGGGGCGGAGGTGGAGGAGCGCCATGCGCCACTTCACCCGCACGAGACGGCTGAGGGCGGAGCGAATGGGAGGGCGCTGGGGCCTCGCTGACGGTGTTGACAAGGTTAGTGATGCGGTTCAGCCAGGCGTCATAGCCCTCTTCAGCGGGGCGGTAGCGCAGCAGCTCCCGCACCATGAGGAGCGCGGCCTGCGCGTTCGCTGGACCGTGGCGAGCATGGGAAGACGATGCCGTGACGGGGGTGAGGGAAGGCGTGGCAGTGCGGCCGTCGCGCGGCGCAGAAGGAGGCATCAAAGGATCCTGCTGCTCATGAGCAGCAGGGTCAGTAGCAGCTTTGACCACCGGGGAAGCGGAGCGACGAGGGTCGTCACGGCCCACCAGGGCCGTCGGAGCAACGCAAGCAGCCCAGCGCTCGGTGTGGACATGGCGAGCTTCAGCCATGGATGTGGCGGAGCGAGAGCGGAGCATGGTCAATGAAGAAACGGAGCTCCGGCATGCCCCTACCTGGCGCGCCAAATGTCAGAATCAGGGCTCCACAGACCCAAGAAGGTTTGAACTCTGGGGCGTGAACGAAGGATCTCGCTTCACAACGACGCTCAGCTCGCCATACCTAGGGCTTGATCTCACCGAGTGCGCGGGATTGTCACGAAGGGAGGAACACAGATATTTACCCATGTTCGAGCCACCTTGCGGTGTAAAACCCTACTCCTGCTTTTGGTGGATTGGCCTCACGAGGAGGTTGAGGTTCAACTAGTACAGTGGCCGAGCTGCCTCACGAGGGCTCGGGTGGTGAGGATGGATCGGTTCGGGGATCGCCTTCTACGGTGGTGGCTAGCCCCCATATGTATAGTGGCCTTGGTCCTCTTCCCTCATAGCTTAGGAGGGAAGGGATCCCACAGTGGCCAATTTTGAAAGGGGACAGGGAGTAAATCTTATCCTGACGAAAGGTGGTCTTCGCCTGCAAAGCTTCTGGCTATGACGCAACGGTTGTGACACCCTGGTTTTGACAACTTTTTCTTTTCAAAATCTTTTTGGCTTTATTTGAATTTTGGATGGTTGTTGAATCCTTTCAAGTGACTTTGGACTTATAAATCCTTGAAGCTCTTGATCCAAAACCATCACCACCTAGCCAAAACCCTGTCACATCCCTTGTGGACCAAATTTCAATATTTAATCTTTTCCAAGTAATTATTTTCTTCCTTGGGAAAGCTATGACATCACTATGGTTGTGAAGCAACCTATAGTTTTGATGATCAAAAAGGTCCCAAACTCATGGCACACCTTCTCATCGTCATATAGCCTCATAATCTTCAAAAAATATTCCATTGCCCAATATTAAATAATGGCCAGAATAATTATTTTCTTTCTGATCAGAATTGTTCATTTGTGAAGCAACCCTTATTTTCCTAACTCAGAAACTCCCCAAATAAATACTCTGAGGTACTAGAGAACCTATCTAGCCACAATACCCAAAAACATCATCTTGGCCAAGACAACTTTTTAGCAGCAAAATTCTGCCAAGTTTCTGCTTATTTTGAACCTCTGTGAAGGAAGTACCATCTAGAGGCTTCCCCTTGAGCTGAAATTTTTATGGCATCTCCTACTCACCAAATGACTCCCACACACCAAAATTCAGCTTCATCAGATCAACCTTGTGAGTGGACCAAGCTAATCAAGTTTCTGGACCAGTATGGCAGTTTACACATGAACTATATTCAAAAATGATCCAAACTCCCTCAACTTTGGTCAGTTTGTAGTCCCTCCATCCTAGATCACCCTAGACATTTCCTTTGGCTCCATGCACAACTCATCACCTCACTAGATCCCTCTCAAGTTTGCTACCAGAAGCTATTTTGGATAAGTCCCAGCATATTGAGCCACTCCTGAACTTGCACTTGCCTCATTCCTACTATTTGAGCTCAGGTCGACGCAATGGACAAGCTTGGGCAGGCTCGCGAGGCCTCCAGACACCATGTCGCGTGGTGATCACCAGGTTGACATGACCAAAGACACGCTCTACGCGCCCAGGTGCGTCGGACGTGATCGTTCTGGCCGTCCCTCGCTGCCCCCTCCTTGTCCTTGGCGCCGACAACCTTCTAGCCGCACACGTGGCCTCTCCCGAACCCTCTCGCCCGCCGGCGAAGGCCGCCGTCGTGTACAGCCAAGCTCTGCCACGGACAGCACAGTAAGCTTCTGTCGCCGCCGTTGTCCGTTTGCCCTTAATGGTTTCGGACCAGTCCCATCGCCTCTGCGTAGCTCATGTACCCTCCTTACGCGGTCAGCAGGCCAGCGCGACGACCAGCTCACCATGGCTCTGGTAGCTTCGCCGCAGCGCCGTACGGCTTAGGCACTCGCTGCCCGGCTATAAATAGCCCTGCCTAGCTCCTCTTCTCCTCACCACCTCACCACAGCATCCCACAGCCACCTCTAGAGCGCCCCAAGGAGGGCCGGGAGCTCGTCTCCCTCAGCTCTGACAGAAGCTCTGCCGCTCGATCCCCTTCCATCACCAGCCCACTCCAGCCAACCCCAGCTCCACTCGACCCCGCCGCTGAGCTCAGAGCATCCCACTGGTGCTCCACAACCCCTCCCCGAGCCAAACCGCTGCCGGAACCACCGTCTTCGACGACCCTTGAGCACCACCGCCGTCGAAGAAGAAGGGGGCGACGCCGTCCGGCCATCCCTATCTGATCTGCGGGTACGTACGTGTTCGCCGTCGTGCGCTTGTTCTATCCCCATGGTCACCCGACCTCGCCGCCGCCCACCGCGCCGGCGACGACCGCCAGAGCCCTGCCTCCCTCTGTTTCCCTCTCCCCCTCCTGTTCAAACCAGCTGCGGGGCCCTCCCGTCAGTGGCTCGGCCGCGCGTGTGCGAAGTATTAAGTGGAGGTGCCCCTCCACTTTACGCCTTCGACGTGGCCCCTGTCAGGTTTCTGGTTTTTATTTTAAATTTCAGTTTTGACCAGCAACTTTGACCAGTTATAACTTTTTATCTACAAGTCCAAATCACTTGATTCTTTTTGCATTTGGTTTGTCTTGAATCCCTCTAATTTCTGGTAAAATTTGGTATTTTTCTCACACTCACAGAATTTCTGGTGACTAAAACAGTGTTATGTGACATTTTCAAATGCTGTTTAAAAATATTTTCAGAGGGAAACTTTGGTGAATTTGAAGACCAGGAGTTCTTGGGCAACCCAACAGAGCAAGGCATGCCATGGCTTCCATTTCATGAGCATTTCAATAGCATTGCATATTTAAAGTAATTATTTTCATTTACTTGCTATATAACAATTCATGGTGAAATGATTTAAAATGCTTAGTGCATGCCAACTCAAGTTATTGTGATGAACCACTATGCCTGCTAAATGAACTTAGTCGGTTGATCTTGAGTCACCTGTCCGGGCTTATTCGTGCAACCACATTTGCCGGTATGGGACGGCCTTGACTTGGTCTGGCTCCGTGCTCTTTCACCGGTACCTCCATCTAGGGAGGGTTATGCGTGCGTGCTGCCCTGATCTGGTAGACGGCGATAACCCTGTGAGCCCAGTTGAGTATTTTGCCGGTGTCCCCGTTTGGGACAGTTTAGTTTGGCCACGATGGTGGCAGGTGTCATGAGGTGACACAGGGGCCACCCAGGGCTTGACTCCGGGGGAGGATGATTGCCGGTGGTACGATGGGAGGGTCACGGGTCAGGCGGGTTTCGTTGGAGCAACGCTGGTCCACCCGAATGGGATCATGAGGTCAGGTGCTCCATGGTGTGGGTAAAGTGTACAACCTCTGCAGAGTGTCAAATCTATTCGAATAGCTGCGTCCACGGTATTGGAAAGCCCATCCAAACCTCACTAGGTGGTCAACCGTAACAGTGGTAATAATGATGGAAGAACTCATCTTATGACCGGAAGTACTTGGTGACATATGAGTATTCCGAGGGTTGTGGGACAACCCGAAAGAGAGTAAGTTGATAACCGGAGATACTAAGTGAATCACCTAAGAACTTAACATGTTACTTGCCATGCTATTGTTTGCTGCATTATTTGGTTGTCGTGAGCTTGCGAGTACATTCAAAGTACTCACCTGGTGTATCATGCCAGATGCAGGAGAAGCCGAGGACGGAGGTCCCGATGGCTCAGGCTATGCTAACTAGGCTGTGTCCACGGCAGTGTCCCCGTGGTTGGAGTTCCGCTATGTTCCGCTAGGCCATAGAAGTATCCAGTAGTACCGAGGCCCTGTTATGTTTCATAAATAATGTAGATACTGTCATAGCATCGAGTGTGCCTTCGGCCTCGCTTTCGATGTAAAATATGAGCTTGTACCCCAAGATTATCAATAAAGTTCAGTTCCGTTCTGTTCCAAGTTGTTAAGTGTTTCCAGAAGACATGATCCCTGGGATGGAAACACTGGTAAACCGGTTCTTTGAGCCGGGGTGCCACAACGCTTGGTATCAGAGCCGTGCTGACTGTAGGACAGCCTAGTTAGCCTGCGCTAGAAACCGTGAGTAGTGGAGGGTTTGAGTGTGCATCTTTCTTGCTGCATTTGATTGTTGCATAGCATGCATCATGATTCATTGTTTTACTAACCGTTGGCATTGTGAGTGTAGATGGCACCAGTTCCGTACCACTACCATCATGAGCCAGCACCATTCACCTTTCCTGTACTGCTCCGTAGCGTCTGGCTTCGACTGTATCCCAATGGCGAAGATCCAGTGTACCAGGTGTTTGGAGAGCAACTTGCCAAGTCAGTGTATGAGTATCACGCGGAGGCCTTTCTAACCGCGAGCTCGGACATTGGTAGCTATTCTCGCTCTTCCAAGGGCGGAACGGCTTCAACTCTAGAGCTCGTGATCCAGTTTGTCGTGATGGAGGCTCTCACTGACTTGCATTTCCACGAGGTCGAGATGCAGACTCATCTAGGTTTCTTTCACTACCCCACCCTGTCGCCTGCGACAGGGCGAGTCATTTTCGCACCTGTTGATCCCGCGAGTGATCGTGCCACTGGTGTTCTATCTTGTTATCTGAACGCCAGCTACCGTATGATCGTTTCCTTGGCTGAGGAGCTGTCTCGTGTCCAAGGGGCACTTGCAGCTGTGACTACCACATCATCGTTGCCTCATCCTACATTTCCACCTATGCATCCACCGCCCGTTCCACCTCCACCTACGTTTGATACTCCCTCTAGCTCCACCATCCCACCAGGCCTTTCGTCTGGTAGCCGACGTGAGACCCCAGCAGAGTGGGCCTCGCTCCTAGCTACTCTAGCCGCTCCAATGCTGAGACGTCGTGCTCCTACTTCCCCGGAGGGAGAACCATCTCAGCAGCATCGTCGTGTTTCCTTTGATCCGGAGGATGCGATCCACATCATCAGTTCTGATTCTGACTTAGGATCAGATGATGAGGAGTCTTCCGTTTGGCAGTGTTCGTGCCACCCGCGCCACTAGAGTGGAGGCTTGAGTTTTAGTGCATGCATCTTTGCATATGTCAACTGCCGTATGAGCAGTCTAGCCATGATATTCCCCTACTAGCTTGCCATGTATGATGTTGGGTTATCCTGTATAATTATGTTGTTTGCTTTATTTGCCTCTTTTTCGTGAATTCTCTCTTTGTGTCATATTACTGTGTTTCCCTTATGGATGTTGCTCATCGATTCGGTATTTTGCAATGGGAACAATTTTAGGATGAAGAGAGGTAGTAGCCAAGGCGGCGATGGAACCCCCGTTCGTCGATCTGCCAGACAAGCAGGACAACCACCAGAAGATTTACCACCACCACCGCCTCAGGCATCGACCATTGAACAGATCATGAGGATGTTTGAAGAGAAAAGAAATCAGGATCTCATGGAATTACTAAAGAGTATGCAGACTATGGTGGGCCAGAATAACAACAATGGGACACACTCTAAGTTGTCTGACTTTCAATGTACTAAGCCACCCAATTTTGGTCAAGCTGTGGACCCGATGGAGGCTGATGATTGGCTGAGAACCATGGAAAAGAAGTTGGATATAGCCCGCTATGAAGAGGCAGACAAGGTTCCTTTTGTCACCCATTACCTGGAAGGGCCAGCAGCTATATGGTGGGACAACACAAAGATAACATGGCCTTCCGGAGAAGATATTTCCTGGGACAAGTTCAAAGAGGCATTCCGCAAGTATCATATCCCTACCGGCATAATGAAGGTGAAACAAAGGGAATTTCTTGCTCTCACGCAGGGAAATATGTCCGTGGGAGAGTATCTGAACAAGTTTAACAATCTGGCACGGTACTCTGCCCATGATGTATCCACTGAAGAGAGGAAGATAGACCAATTCCTAGGAGGACTGAATCATGCCCTCCGTTGTCAGCTTTGTATGCTGGACTTCCCGGACTTCCAGACTTTGGTGAACAAGGCTTTCATAGTAGAGAGAGAACACAAGTCTGGGTATGATGACCGCAAGCGGAAGTTTGAGCCCAAGAAAGATAACCTTGAGCAGTTTGTGCAGAAGCCATGCATTTGGCAGTCAGGTCCATCTGAATACAAGCCCGCATGGAACAATGGCAACAACAACAATAAGACGGTCAGCCAGGACAAGACCTTTGGCAAACAGCCTGTGATGGAGGATTGTCGCCGCAATAACACTTGCTTTACTTGTGGCCAAAGGGGACACTACTCCAAGCAGTGCCCTGCCAGAAACGGGAAGCCACCATCCGAGTTCAAGCCACAGGTCAATACTATTGGACGCCGCCCCAACCACAATTTCAACCACGGACGCGTCCATCATATCTCCGCCGAAGAAGCCTATGAAGCACCAGACGTAGTCCTCGGTATGTTTTCTGTTAATAACATACCTGCAGTAATTTTATTTGATTCTGGAGCTTCCCATTCGTTTATTTCGCGGAGTTTTGCCACCTTGCACAAATTTTTCCCTTAGCTCTTGGATAAAATTATGGTGGTACAATCTCCTGGCTCCCTGCTCAGAACAAATCTAATATATAAGGGTCTGGAAATCTCGATACATGGAGTGAAATTTCCAGCTACACTCATTGCCATTGAATCCCCTGGATTGGATATACTACTGGGGATGGACTGGTTGACACCACACCAGGTGTGCATCAACTGCGCTACCAGAACAGTGACACTGGTTAACCCGGCAGGACAGACGGTTAAATTTCTTGCCAACAAAATGATGTCAAGGAAGGGAATGGCATACCAAGCTACCGGTACAGATATGAACCTGATTCCGGTAGTCTGCGAATTCCCGGATGTATTTCCTGAGGAACTACCTGGGATGCCACCTGACCGGGAATTAGAATTTGCAATTGAGGTAATTCCTGGAATTGCTCTGATTTACAAGAAATACTATCGTATGCCTAGTCCGGAGCTGGTAGAATTAAAGAAGCAGTTGGATGAATTACAACAGAAAGGGTACATTCGTCCAAGTGTCTTGCCATGGGGATCACCCGTATTGTTTGTCAAGAAGAAGGATGGAAGTCTACAAATGTGTGTAGACTATCGCCAGCTAAATGAGGTCACTATCAAGAATAAGTACCCGCATTGACGATTTATTTGACCAGCTAAACGGAGCACGGGTATTCTCCAAGATTAACCTCCGAACGGGATATCATCAGCTAAAAATCAGAAAGGAGGATTTCCCCAAGACAACTTTCACCACCCGATATGGGCTGTATGAATTTACGGTCATGGTGTTTGGACTGACAAACACCCCAGCCTATTTCATGAGCATGATGAACAAGGTTTTCATGGATTTTCTGGACAAATTTGTGGTGGTGTTCATCGATGACATCCTGATATACTCCAAGGATGAAGAAGAGCACAAACAACACCTCCGTGCTGTCTTGGAAAGATTGAGGACCCATCGTCTATATGCCAAGTTCAGTAAGTGTGAATTTTGGCTCAAAGAGGTGGGATTTCTGGGACGCGTTCTGTCAGAACAAGGAGTAGCCGTCGACCCCAGCAAAGTAACTGCGGTTTTGAACTGGAAGACACCAGCCTTAGTTACTGAAGTCCGCAGTTTCCTGGGTCTGGCAGGCTACTACCGTCGCTTCATAAAAGGCTTCTCTAAGACAGCCAAGCCATTGACAGAATTGCTGAAGAAAAATCAACGGTTTGTCTGGACAGTAGAATGCGAGAGCAGCTTCTTGGAGCTAAAGACAAGGCTAACCACAACCCCTATCTTAGTTCTTCCAGACATCCACAAAAGCTTTGACATATATTGCGATGCTTCCAGACATGGAATCGGCTGCGTGCTAATGCAAGAAGGAAAGGTTGTAGACAGCTACGACCTCGTGAAGAAAACTATCCCACGCATGATTTGGAACTAGCAGCAGTGGTACATGCCTTAAAGATCTGGAGGCATTATCTCATTGGGCAGCGCTGTGAAATATACACGGACCATAAGAGTCTCAAGTATATTTTCACTCAGCCTGAGCTAAACCTCAGACAACGAAGATGGCTAGAACTGGTCAAGGATTATGATCTTGGAATAAATTATCATTCGGGAAAGGCCAATGTGGTTGCTGATGCTCTCAATAGAAAACCAGGCACCGTGAACATACTGACCGCAAGTATCCACCCCAGGTTGCAAGAAGAGTTTGCCAAACTCGATATGGTGCTATGCGGCCCAGTTAATTCGGATACCTTGGAAATTATCCCAACTCTTATGGAAGAGATTAAAAAGGCTCAAGGACCAGATGAGGGGATACAAGAGATCAAGGAGTTGATGCAGCAAGGGAAGGCCAAGTCTTTTCGTGTGGATGACCAAGGCACCTTATGGTTTGAGAAGCAGATATGTGTGCCCGATCAGGACAACCTGAGACATCAAATACTCAGGGAAGCTCATGAGTCCACTTACTCCATTCACCCAGGAGGCATGAAGATGTATCAAGACCTAAGAGAAACCTGTCAGAATCTTGGATGAAATGGAAAGAATTACTCGGAGTAAGGTGATCAGGTTTTATAAGGTACTGTGGGAACACCATACTAAGGAAGATGCTACTTGGGAAAGAGAGGACTTCCTAAGATCCTCATACCCGTACTTGTTCCCTGAGCAACTGAATCTCGAGGACGAGATTCATCCTAAGGGGGGTAAGTTTGTGACACCCTGGTTTTGACAACTTTTTCTTTTCAAAATCTTTTTGGCTTTATTTGAATTTTGGATGGTTTTTGAATCCTTTCAAGTGACTTTGGACTTATAAATCCTTGAACCTCTTGATCAAAAACCATCACCACCTTTCCAAAACCCTGTCTCATCCCTTTTGGACCAAATTTCAATATTTAATCTTTTCCAAGTAATTATTTTCTTCCTTGGGAAAGCTATGACATCACTATGGTTGTGAAGCAACCTATAGTTTTGATGATCAGAAAGGTCCCAAACTCATGCCACACCTTCTCATCATCATAAAGCCTCATAATCTTCAAAAATATTCCATTGCCCAATATTAAATAATGGCCAGAATAATTATTTTCTTTCTGGTCAGAATTGTTCATTTGTGAAGCAACCCTTATTTTCCTAACTCAGAAACTCCCCAAATAAATTCTCTGAGGTACTAGAGAACCTATCTAGCCATAATACCCAAAAATATCATCTTGGCCAATACAACTTTTTAGCTGCAAAATTATGCCAAGTTTCTAATCATTTTGAACCTCTGTGAAGGAAGTACCATCTAGAGGCTTCCCCTTGAGCTGAAATTTTTATGGCAACTCCTACTCACCAAATGACTCCCACACACCAAAATTAAGCTTCATCAGATCAACCTTGTGAGTGGACCAAGCTAATCAAGTTTCTGGACCAGTATGGTAGTTTACACATGAACTATATTAAAAATGATCCAAACTCCCTCAAATTTGGTCAGTTTGTAGTCCCTCCATCCTAGATCACCCTAGACATTTCCTTTGGCTCCATGCACAACTCATCACCTCACCAGATCCCTCTCAAGTTTGCTACCAGAAGCTGTTTTGGATAAGTCCCAGCATATTGAGCCACTCCTGAACTTGCACTTGCCTCATTCCTACTATTTGAGCTCAGGTCGACGCAATGGACAAGCTTGGGCAGGCTCGCGAGGCCTCTAAACACCATGTCGCATGTTGATCACCAGGTTGACATGACCAAAGACACGCTCTGCGCACCCAGGCACGTCGGACGTGATCGTTCCGACCGTCCCTCGCTGCCCCCTCCATGTCCTTGGCACCGACAACCTTCTAGCCGCACGCGTGGCCTCTCCCGAACCCTCTCGCCCGCCGGCGAAGGCTGCCGCCGTGTACAGCCAAGCTCCACCACAGGCAGCACAGTAAGCTTCTGTCGCCGCCGTTGTCCGTTTGCCCTTAATGGTTTCGGACTAGTCCCGTCGCCTCTGCGTAGCTCACATCCCCTCCTTACGCGATCCGCAGGCCAGCACAACGGCTAGCTCACCGTGGCTCCGGTAGCTTCGCCGCAGCGCCGTACGGCTCGGGAACTCGCTGCCCGGTTATAAATAGCCCTGCCCAGCTCCTCTTCTCCTCACCACCTCACCACAGCATCCCACAGCCACCTCTAGAGCGCCCCAAGGAGGGCTAGGAGCTCGTCTCCCTCAGCTCCGGCAGAAGCTCTTCCACTCGATCCCCTTCCATCACCAGCCCACTCCAGCCAACCCCAGCTCCACTCGACCCCGCCGCTGAGCTCAGAGCATCCCACTGGTGCTCCACAACCCCTCCCCGAGGCAAACTGCTACCGGAACCGCCGTCTCCGACGACCCTCGAGCGCCACCGCCGCTGGAGAAGAAGGGGGCGACACCGTCTGGCCATCCCTAGCTGATCTACGGGTATGTACATGTTCACCGTCGTGCGCTCATTCTATCCCCGCGGTTGCCCGACCTCGCCGCCGCCCACATCGCCGATGACGACCGCCGGAGCCCCGCCTCCCTCTGTTTCCCTCTCCCCCTCCTGTTCAAACTAGCTGCGGGGCCCGCCCATCAGTGGCTTGGCCACGCGCGCGCGAAGCAGTAAGTGGAGGCGCCCCTCCACTTTACGCCTTCGACATGGCCCCTGTCAGGTTTCTGGTTTTTATTTTAAATTTCAGTTTTGACCAGCAACTTTGACCAGTTATAACTTTTTATCTACAAGTCCAAATCACTTGATTCTTTTTGCATTTGGTTTGTCTTGAACCCCTCTAATTTCTGGTAAAATTTGGTATTTTTCTCACACTCACAGAATTTCCGGTGACTAAAACAATATTATGTGAAATTTTCAAATGCTGTTTAAAAATATTTTCAGAGGGAAACTTTGGTGAATTTGAAGACCAGGAGTTCTTGGGCAACCCAACAGAGCAAGGCAAGCCATGGCTTCCATTTCATGAGCATTTCAATAGCAATGCATATTTAAAGTAATTATTTTCATTTACATGCTATATAACAATTCATGGTGAAATGATTTAAAATGCTTAGTGCATGCCAACTCAAGTTATTGTGATGAACCACTATGCCTGCTAAATGAACTTAGTCGGTTGATCTTGAGTCACCTGTACGGGCTTATTCATGCAACCACATTTGCCGGTATGGACGGCCTTGACTTGGTCTGGCTCCGTGCTCTTTCACCTGTACCTCCATCTAGGGAGGGTTATGCGTGCGTGTTGCCCTGATCAGGTAGACGGCGATAACCCTGTGAGCCCAGTTGAGTATTGTGCCGGCGTCCTCATTTGGGACATTTTAGTTTGGCCATGACGGTGGCCGGTGTCATGAGGTGACACAGGGGCCACCCAGGGCTTGACTCCGGGGGAGGATGATTGCCGGTGGTACGATGGGAGGGTCACGTGTCAGGCGGGTTTCGTTGGAGCAACGCTGGTCCACCCGAATGGGATCACGAGGTCAGGTGCTCCATGGTGTGGGTAAAGTGTACAACCTCTGTAGAGTGTCAAATCTATTCGAATAGCCGCGTCCACGGTATTGGACAGCCCGTCCAGACCTCACTAGGTGGTCAACCGTAAAAGTGGTAATAATGATGGAAGAACTCATCTTATGACCGGAAGTACTTGGTGACATATGAGTATTCCGAGGGTTGTGGGACAACCCGAAAGAGAGTAAGTTGATAACCGGAGACAGTAAGTGAATCACCTAAGAACTTAACATGTTACTTGCCATGCTATTGTTTGCTGCATTATTTGGTTGTCGTGAGCTTGCGAGTACATTCAAAGTACTCACCTGGCGTATCATGCCAGATGCAGGAGAAGCCGAGGACGGAGGTGCCGATGGCTCAGGCTACGCTAACTAGGCTATGTCCACGGCAGTGTCCCCGTGGTTGGAGTTCCGCTATGTTTTGCTATGCCATAGAAGTATCCAGTAGTACCGAGGCCCTGTTATGTTTCATAAATAATGTAGATACTGTCATAGCATCGAGTGTGCCTTTGGCCTCGCTTGCGATGTAAAATATGAGCTTGTACCCTAAGATTATCAATAAAGTTCAGTTTTGTTCTGTTCCAAGTTGTTGAGTGTTTCCAGAAGACATGATCCCTGGGTTGGAAACACTGGTAAACTGGTTCTTTGAGCCGGGGTGCCACAGCGGTGGGCTCGGCGATGACATCCGTCCTGCCAAGCTCATGGTCTTGGTCTCGTTGCACCGGAATAGAAAGCTTTGCGGCCTTCCTCGGAAACCTATGCCTGTCCTTGCTCCCTTAGCAGTGAAGAGGAAATTGTCCCCTCTGCGCCCGCTAGCGCCCGCCTGGCCTTGGTCGTCATGGCTCATGTCATCTCGACCTCATGAGGCGGGGTACCTGCATAGAAATCTCCGCTCCTCGGGAGGCAGGCTCGGGGAACTGCTCCACGGGAGGTCTTGGCGTCACTTGCCTTGCGAGGCCAGGGCCCTCGCGATGGTCTTGTCCTGGGGATCTTGTAGCTGGGCCATACCGGGCCATCGATGAGTCCACGTGTTGGGTCGCAGGCAAGCAAGTATGGGTACCCCTGATCCCGGAATGCCGATAGAGCGATACTACCACTTCCTACAGGAAGCACAGGAGAATGAAGGAACAGGGGAGAACAGAGGAACGGGCGGTAGTAGCAGTGGTGCTAGGGCGGTACTACCGCCTATAGGCGGTACAACCACCTCTACAACCGCTCTTACTACTGCTTGTTCTCTAGGGGCAAACAGGTAGTACGAGCGGGACTAGCAGCGGTACTACCGCTGCTGCCCGTGGTACTACCGCTTGCAGCACTCCACCACTTCTTCAGCACATGAGATGGATGATGACCCACAAGTATAGGGGATCAATCATAGTCCTTTTGATAAGTAAGAGTGTCGAACCCAACGAGGAGCAGAAGGAAATGACAAGTGGTTTTCAGCAAGGTATTTTCTACAAGCACTGAAATAGTTGGTAACAAGTAGTTTGATAGCAAGATAATTTGTAACGGACAAGTAACGGGAACGGTAGATAAAGTGCAGCAAGGTAGCCCAATCCTTTTGTGGCAAAGGATAGGCCAAAACGGTCTCTTATGATAAGAAAGTGTTCTTGAGGGTACACGGGAATTTCACCATATCACTTTCATCATGTTGGTTTGATTCATGTTCGCTACTTTGATAATTTGGTATGTGGGTGGACCGGTGCTTAGGTGCTGTTCTTACTTGAACAAACCACCTACTTATGATTAACCCTCTCGCAAGCATCCGCAACTATGAGAAAAGTATTAAGATAAAATGTAACCATAGCATTAAACTTTTGGATCCAAATCGGTCCCTTACGAAGTAGCGCATAAACGAGAGTTTAAGCTTCTGTCACTCTAGCAGCCCATCATCTAATAGCTACTCCACAATGCATTCCCTTAGGCCCAAATATGGTGAATTGCCATGATGTCTATGTTCACATGAAACCACTAAGGAAATCACAACATACATATCATCAAAATATTGAACACATATCAAGTTCACATGATTACTTGCAACATGACTTCTCCCGTGACCTCAAGAACAAAAGTAACTACTCACAAATGATAATCATGCTCAAGATCAGAGGGGCATTAAATAGCATAATGGATCTGAACATATAATATTCCACCAAATAAACCATATAGTAATCAACTACAGGATGTAATCAACACTACTAGTCACCCACATGTACCAATCTGAGGTTCCGGTACAAAGATTGAACACAAGAGATGAACTAGGGTTTGAGAGGAGATGGTGCTGTTGAAGATGTTGATGGAGATTGCCCTCCCAAAGATGAGAGGGTTGTTGGTGATGACGATGACGATGATTTCCACCTTCGGGAGGGATGTTCCCCCGGCGGAATCGCTCCACCGGAGGGCAAAAGTGCTCCTGCCCAAGTTCCGCCTCGAGACGATGGCGCTTCATCCCAAAAGTCCCCCTCTAATTTTTTCTAGGTCAAAATGACCTATATACCAGAAGATGGACACCAGAGGTGGGCCGAGGAGGGCACAACCCACCAGGGCGCGCCTGGGGGCCCAGGCGCGCCCTGGTGTCTTGTGCTCACCAGGGTGGCCCCCTCCGGTAGTTATTTGCTCCAGTATGTTTTATATATTCCAAAACAATTCTCCGTAAATTTTTAGCTCATTTGGAGATGTGCAGAATAGGTAACTCTGACGTAGCTTTTTCAGGTCCAGAATTCCAGTTGCCGGCATTCTCCTTCTGTGTGTAAACCTTGCATATTATGAGAGAAAAGGCATTAGAATTACTCCATAAAGCATTATTATGCATAAAAAATTATAAATAACAGTAGGAAAACATGATGCAAAATGGACGTATCAACTCCCCCAAGCTTAGACCTCTCTTGTCCTCAAGCGAAAAAAATCAAAATTGAAAAACATGCCCACATGCTTAGAGAGAGAGAGGTGTCGATAAAAACAAAATACAGACATAGAAACATCATGCTTATTATTATAACATCAAAGAACTTTAACATAAAACTTTTTCACACAACTTTTATCATAGAACTTCTCATGAACAAGTAACAATTCATCACAACATTGAAGTATAAAGCATAAACCTTATTGAAAACCAACAAACTATGTTCTCAGTCAACTTTGCAACTACAATTCATCATATTTTCAGGAAGGGTCATGTATCGGAGCCTTTAGGCAAGTCCACATACTCAACCATCATTTAACCTTCTATGATTGCTAACACTCACAGCATACCCATGAACAAAAAGTTTCAACCGGACACATAAAAAGATAGGGGCTTATAGTTTCGCCTCCCAACGTATTCACCTCAAGGGTG
Source organism: Thinopyrum elongatum (assembly GCA_011799875.1). NCBI lineage: Eukaryota > Viridiplantae > Streptophyta > Magnoliopsida > Poales > Poaceae > Thinopyrum > Thinopyrum elongatum. Next base: position 288,440,443 of record CM022303.1, on the reverse strand, counting down.
ATGTCAACAATAATAACTCATGCCCACTAATATCCAACTGGATATATGTGCCTAGATCTTTCCTCACCACATGATGCTTGCAAAAAGAGAAAATAAAAAGGAATAGGGGGGAATACTTTGACTCTTACATAAAAGTAAATGCATAAAAGTAAAAAATAGGCCCTTCGCAGAGGGAAGCAGAGGTTCCTATCCACTTTTTGTTTGTATGCCAAATCCATTAATGCAAAAGAACGTCATGTTATATTGCCCCTTATGATAGCAACCTTTATTATGCAGTCCATCGCTTTTATTACATTGCCATCACAAGTTCGTACAAAGCTCAATTTTCTCTTACACTAAATGATCCAACACATTTAGAAGCAATTTTCATTGCCTTATTGCACCGATGACAACTTACTTGAAGGATCTTACTCAATCAAAGGTAGGTATGGTGGACTCTCAAAATAATATTTTGGGTTTAAGGGTTTTTGGATGCACAAGTAGTATCTCTACTTAGTGCAGAGTTTTTGGCTAGCAAAGATATTGAGCAAGCACCACATGTTGAAGGATCTATGACAATATAACTTCTATGTGAATATGAACAAACATAAATCCTTACGTTGTCTTCCTTGTCCAACGTCAACAATTTTGACACATAATATTTAATGGGGGCTCACAATCATAAAAGATGTCCAAGATAGTGTATTTGCATGTGAATCTTCTCTTCCCTTATTAATTATTTCATGAATTGCATCATTGACCAATGCTATGTTTGTCAATCTCCAGTAAATTTTACCACTTATACTTTTCCTTATGTGATGTCATTACTTACCATAAGATTAGCATATGATCTTTTCCATTTATTTTCCTTTCTTTTTATTGAAACATAAAAGAGTAAAGAAACAAGACTCAAACTACTCTTTATTATATAACTTGCACACGATTACATAGATGGATAGATCACTAAGCAAGCACTTGAAAAGAAAGGATCGAACTAAACTTTTATTCAACTAAATCATAGGATAACTAAAGATCGAACTAAAATAGATAAATGCAAAGATAGTGGTGGTGATATGATACCGGGTCACCTCCCCCAAGCTTGGCACAAGCCAAGGGGGGTGCCCATACCATGAACTCATGTCTCCTTTGGTGGTGAAGATGATGATGTTGGTGGTGAAGTAGTAGCGGGCTTATCCTCTGGCTTCCATGGCAGCGGCTCACCATCATAAGAAGAAGCGCGAGTCTTACGAGTCCTGCAACTGACAGCTAAACTCATACCTTTAAATCTCACCTCAAATTCAAAGACTTGATTTTGGAGATCATATATTTGGCTTTGCAGAAAATTGATTCGCTCGTTGAGGGTGAAGACAATGTCCTTCATGGACCGGCCATCCACCTTGAGATCACGGGTGAAATCCGCAATCATGAGGTGACTGGCATTGAGTCCGCGCTCCACCATCCCCTTGCACTTGAAAACCTCTTGCTCCATAGCTTCTAGCCTAGCCTCCACGGTTCCCGTCCTCTTGGGCACCTGGACGTCCTGGATATGGAGCACCCCCTCACGCATCTTAATGGCTTACGGGTGCTGGATCACCTCCCGCAAATACGAGTTGATGACATTCTCGAAGAACTTGTCCTTGGAGGAGCTCAAAGCGGCCATGGCGATCTAGATCTGTTAGAAAACAACAAGAAAGAAGAACAGAATATTTCTCCGCGATACGGTGGTCAATACGTTTGGGGGGTATATAAAGATTTTTTATCTTGGGAAACAAGCAAACGAGAGGAAAACGGAGTCAGGAAGGTTCCCGAGGTGGGCACAACCCACCTAGGCACACCAGGCAAGCCAGGTGCACCCTGGTGTCTTGTGCCCTCCTCGGTTGCCTTCCTGGTGGTTTCTTATTTTCCTAATTTTTGTAATATTCCAAAACTGACAAAAAATATTTTTGCAGATTTTTCGGAGTCCGTTTACTTACCGTATCACGTACCTCCTCTTTTTTAGTATTCTGGAGTGTTCTGAAAGGTTTCTTTTATGTGTTCCTCCGGTGTCATGGTTTGGATAATATTGCTTTCAATATTAATAGGCGTACCTGAGATACAGTGTTTAATTCTTTGCCCATTGACCACCTTCGGGTTAGTACCTTCGGCATTATTAATCTTAATGGCTCCAGAGCGATAAACCTCCTCGATAATATATGGTCCTTCCCATTTAGAGAGAAGTTTTTCTGCAAAGAATCTAAAATGAGAGTTGTACAAAAGAACATATTCTCCAACTTTGAATTCCCGCTTTTGGATTCTTTTGTCATGCCATCTTTTAACTTTTTCTTTAAATAATTTGGCATTTTCATAAGCTTGGGTTCTCCATTCATGTAATGAGCTAATATCAAATAACCCCTTTTCACTGGCAAGTTTGAAATCATAGTTGAGTTCTTTAATTGCCCAATAAGCTTTATGTTCTAACTCTAGAGGCAAATGACAAGCTTTTCCATAAACCATTTTGTAAGGAGACATACCCATAGGATTTTTATATGCTGTTCTGTAGGCCCAAAGTGCATCATCCAATTTCTTAGACCAATTCTTTCGGGACCTATTAACAGTTTTTTGTAATATTAATTTTATTTCTCTATTGCTAAGTTCAACTTGACCACTAGGTTGAGGATGATAGGGTGATGCAATTCGATGGTTAACATCATATTTAGCAAGCATTTTATGAAAAGCACCATGAATAAAGTGTGAACCACCATCAGTCATTAACTATCTAGGGACTCCAAACCTCGGGAAAATAACTTCTTTAAGCATTTTTAATGGAAGTGTTATGATCAGCACTACTAGTTTGAATAGATTCTACCCACTTAGTAACATAATCAACAACAACCAAAATATGTGTATACCCATTAGAGGAAGAAAATGTCCCATATAATCAAAAACCCAAACATCAAATGGTTCAACAGCAAGTGAATAATTCATAGGCATTTCCTGACGCTTATCGATATTACCAATTCTTTGACATTCATCACAAGATAAAACAAACTTACGGGCATCCTTGAAGAGAGTAGGCCAATAAAAACCTGATTGCAATACCTTATGAGCAGTTCTATGTCCCGCATGATGCTCTCCATTAGCTTCGGAGTGACATTTCCATAGGATTTGTTCCTGTTCATGCTCAGGTACACAATTTCTAATAATACCATCTACTCCTTCTTTATAAAGATGTGGGTCATCCCAAAAGTAATGTCTTAAATCATAGAAGAATTTTATCTTTTGTTGCTATGTGAAACTAGGTGGTATGTATTTGGCAACAATATAATTAGCATAGTCAGCATACCAAGGAGTATTATGAGAAACATTTTGTAGCGACCCGTCCCAAATGGATCGAAGTCTCTGTGTTTAAGTGTCATCCCTGGATCAGTGTGCTGACACACACAGTACTCGAGGAATTATAACAGAGTTCAATCACACACTTTATTAGATCGAGGTCCTCAAAAGAGTAATTATTACATAAATATGGCTGAAGGCCAACTAAATGAAATAACTGCGGAAGCTTCGAAGATGAATGAGTCCATCCAACTCCATGGCAAACTGAGTGCAGAACAACGACCTATCGCACCTTAATCCTCGTCAGAAAAGTCTGCAACATGAGACATTGCAGCTGTGTAGGTCAGCACATGGAATATGCTGGCAATTTCACACCATAGAATAATAATGAAAAAGACTATCTCTATATGCAAATTTAGCTGGTGGAGGCTCTAAGTTTAATTTTTGCATAAAGCAAATTTTACCCTACAACAAAGTAATAATAATTTTATTATTTACTACCAAGTTTATGCCAATATTGAGATGGTTCCTCCAACTCAATCCCTTAACCCAAATTATTAAAACCCAACTCAATAATTAAATAAAGTGATGAGATCAACCAATAATGCACTTCTAGATACTCAAATTTGTCCATAACCGGGGACACGGCTAATCATGATTAGTTTGTACACTCTGCAGAGGTTTGCGCACTTTTCCCCACAAGACTCGACCACATCCATGATCGGAAGATCGAGACATAGCCTTTCTGAAGTATTTCCTCTAAACCCTGGGTAGACCGGTACACCTACTTTCCCCTACATCAGCTAGTCTACCACAGAAAGAGGTCACACAACTTACTCAACTATGCCAGAGCCCATAATGGCTTGTGGCTGCACACGGAAGTTTCTAGGCATGAAATATCATATGATCCCTTTGAGCCTGGGTGGCGGACCTAGGGTAATCACACGAGTACTCCGGGATCCCCTTGGGCAAGCACTGGTTTCTCCAGGTGCCCCAAACAATCCACCCAGATGTGTATTAAAGTTGCCACCTTAAGTTATCCGAAAATTATTAACTCTCGCAACTTGCATGGATCACACATACCAATCCCCGTCTACGAGCATGGCTAAGCAATATATGGCATAACGAATATTCCCAGGGTAATCAAAAGGTCATAGGTTCCTAGCACATGAACTACATAGCATAACCACATGTACCTAATCTTACTAATGCAATCTTTGAGGGTGAAACTAATGCATCGTCAAAAAACTAGGTATTGAAAAGTATGATCAAAGTGTGAACTTGCCTTGCTGATGATCGTTGAACTCTAAAGATTCATAGTAGCAAGCCTCGCACTCCAGATGATCTAACGAAACAAGTATTGACACTCATAAGCAATCAAGCAAAAGAATAAAAAAGAAAACGAATAAAAGACTTCGAAAAACTCCAAAAACAACCAAATAAAGTTTCTGTACAGAATGAAATTTTAGCAGTAGCAAAAATAGGTGTGTTTGGTTTTAACAGAAAGTACACGTCACAAGCTTCGATTTACAAAAAGAATCACTCAAAACGGAGTTACGAAACTCAAGTTATGGCCTAACGAAGTTTGAATTCAGATCTGTTTGAATTCAAATTTAAAATTTTCAAAAATATTTTTTGTTTGGTTCTCTGGATAGAGGATATTTTTATGAACTAGTAGGAAAAAGAATCACCTAATTTGGACCTATAGATTTAAAGATATGCTAAAAGAAAAATCTAACAGAAATCTGAAATAGGAATTTTTTCTGAAAAAAATTAATTTCGGCCAGAGACATGTGGCGCTCTCTGATTGGATGGGCGGTTGTATGCTGCTAGTTTTGGAGGGGGTGGCTGATCCGTAAGGGAAACATTTTTTTTTAACTGAAGCGAACAGGTGCTCGTTCAACTTACAGGGAAGAACGTGAGGAGATGGAGGCGATCGAGCGTGGTGGTGGCGGCGGCTCCGGCGGTCGTGGGCGGCGGCGGAGGTATCTAGGAGATGCAGTGGAGAGTGGCTCGTCCGGTGGTAGAGTCGGAGATGATCGGAGACGACGAACGGCAACAAAACCAAGCGATGAAGCTCGCGTACTCCGGTGCTCCTGTGAAGACGACTTGGTCGGGGTGGCTTCTCTAGATGGAGAGGGAAGGCAAGACCTTGTCAAAAAGATTGTGGAGATCGAGAGCAGTCAAACTACGAAAGAAGAAGGCTCGGGATGGCTCACCGGCGTCGGAATCTGGTGATGAACTGAGGCTTCTGAGGCGAGATTGGAACATCGAGTGCGTCGTCTGAAGGTGGTTTTGGCGAGGGATTTTTGACTGAATCGGTCGAGGAGAGTCATGGCTATTTATAGGACATCTTCCTTGGACGTGAGGTTGGCTAGAGATAATATTTCCAAGAATTTGAAATGAAACAGCGTCGGGACATGTACGCGTATGTTTCTCTATTAGTGGGAGGAAGAAGAAGAGGTGCGGGGCCCAGGCGCCAGGGGAGAGAGAGTGTTACGTGAGGGAGAGGGTTACGTGAGGGAGCGGGAGACGTACGAACGAAGGCGCTGTGCGGAAGTGAGGATCGGGTGAGCGACTTTTTTTTGTTAAACACATGGGGTTGGGGCATTGAGCGAGCGCTGGAGCCTCGCTCGGCTCGCTGGCCTCGCTGCCTCGCTGGCTGGGCTTGGCTGGCGCTAGCTGGGCCGGCTGGCCTGGCAGGCATTTTTTTTTTGAAAATCACTTTTTTACAGAAGCATTATAGCACCGAAAATACAAATGAAAATAAGTCTAAGAATTCCCAAAAAATTCACATAATTATATGGTCTTATATATGACCCTGTGAACTTTTATCTGGCCTAAAATGCAAATTTTAAAAATAAACATTTTTGCTATGATAATAAAATGTGCATCAAAATAAATTTGTAAATAAATCCCAATAAATATATTTTGATTTCAAATTCAATTTCCAATATTTTCCTTCTTTTTTTGAAGAAGTCATTTTATCTTCTCTCTTTATTTTATTTTTGATATAATGGAAATGAATTTTGATGAAACCAAATTTGATCCAAATTCCCAACTTCAAAATTTTCAAAAATGGTTTTAGGGAAACTTCCAACTCTCTTGTTTGGTCCTTGAGTTGCTCAAAGTTCCTTGGATCAAAATTCAAATAAAAGGAATGGGGCAAAAATGCATAAATCATGGATGCATATGAATGATCTATTTATAAACATCCAAAATGAAAATTGGGATGTTACAAACCTACCCCCCTTAAGATGAATCTCGCCCTCGAGATTCGGATTGGCTAGCAAAAAGGTGTGGGTGGTCCTGTCGAAGATGTTCTTCTCGTTCCCAGGTGGCTTCTTCTTCGGTATGATAACTCCACCGAACCTTGCAAAACTTGATGACCTTGTTGCGGGTAACCCTGCTTGCAGCTTCGAGAATCTTGACAGGCTTCTCCTCATAAGTCAAATCGCTATCCAACTGTATGGCCTCCAATGGCACCGTATCTCTGAAAGGAATATCGGCCATCTCTGCATGGCTCTTCTTCAACTGGGAGACGTGAAGCACATCATGAACTCCTGACAAGGCTTCGAGTAATTCCAACTTGTGGGCAACTTCACCCATGCGTTCTAAAACTCTGTACGGCCCCACAAATCGTGGTGCTAACTTTCCTTTGACTCCAAATCTTTTAACTCCTCGAAGTGGCGACACACGAAGATATGCTCTGTCTCCGACTTCATAAGTTACTTCCTTGCGTTTAGTATCGGCATAACTCTTCTGCCTGGACTGGGCTATTTTGAGTCTGTCACAGATCAGCTTGACTTTCTCCTCTGAATCCCTAATTAAATCTGGTCCGAATAATTTACGGTCTCCAACTTCATCCCACATCAATGGTGTCCTGCACCTCCTTCCGTACAAAGCTTTGAAAGGGGCCATCTTCAAACTAGCTTGATAGCTGTTGTTATATGAGAACCCTGCGTAAGGTAGATTGTCATCCCAACTAGATATGTAATCGAGTGCACAAGCTCTCAACATGTCCTCCAGAATCTGGTTGACTCTCTCCGTCTGCCCATCTGTTTGTGGATGAAAAGCTGTACTGAACACCAGCCTGGTACCCAAAGTTTCGTGTAACTGATGCCAAAACTTTGAGGTAAATTGTGTTCCTCTATCTGATACGATGGTCCTCGGAACTCCATGCAGACATACGATCCTGGTCATGTATATCTTGGCTAACTTAGCACTTGTGTATGTGGTTTTCATGGGGATGAAGTGAGCTACCTTGGTCAAGCGATCAACCACTACCCAAAAAGAATCATAGCTTGATCGGGTCCTGGGTAATCTTGTAATGAAGTCCATGCCAAGCTTGTCCCACTTCCAATCTGGTATCGGCAAAGGCTGAAGTAATCCTGCTGGTTTCTGGTGCTCTGCTTAAACCCTCTGACACACGTCACATACTGCTACATATTCGGCAATATCCTTCTTCATACCTGTCCACCAGAAACTTTCGTTTAGGTCCAAATATATCTTGGTGTTGCCTGGGTGTATCGAGTAAGGCGAATCATGAGCCTCCTGAAGAATCAACTTCTTGATCTCTGGGTCATTGGGCACATAAATACGCTTCTCAAATCATAAGGTTCCGTGTTCATCCTCATGAAATCCTTCTGCCTTTCCTTGGTTCATCCTTTCCTTTATCTCCGCAATACCTTTGTCTAACTTCTGGGCTTCTCGGATATTTCCCAACAAACTAGATTGAATTTCCATTGCGGCAACAAAACCTCGTGGTACTATCTCCAATCGGAGATCTCTGAGATCATCAACTAACTCCTGAGGTAATCCTCCTGCTGTGAGGGTATTAACATAGCTCTTGCGGCTCAATGCATCTGCCACAACATTGGCCTTTCCTGGGTGATAGTGCAATTTCATGTCATAATCCTTTATGAGCTCCAACCATCTTCTCTGCCTGAGGTTCAACTCCTTCTGTGTGAAGATGTATTTTAAACTCTTGTGATCCGTATAAACATCACACCTATTTTCGATAAGAAAATGTCTCCAGGTCTTGAGTGCGTGGACTACGGCTGCTAACTCCAAATCATGCGTTGCGTAGTTCAACTCATGAGGTCGAAGTTGACATGAGGTATAGGATACTACTTTTCCTTCTTGCATAAGAACACCTCCAAGTCCCTGACGTGAAGCGTCGCAATACACCTAAAAATCCTTGCCTATATTCGGAAGAATTAGCACTGGGGCTGTGACCAAACGTATCTTCAGCTCCTGGAAACTGGCCTCACATTCATCGGTCCAAACAAACTTAGTGTCCTTCTTCAATAACTCCATCATGGGCTTTGCGATCTTGGAGAAATTCTCAATAAATCTCTGGTAATATCCTGCAAGTCCAAGGAAACTACGAATCTCTCTGACTGAGGTGGGTGCCTTCCATTCGGTGTCGGCTTCAACCTTTGAAGGGTCTACTGCTATTCCTTCTCCTGATATAACATGTCCGAGAAATCCGACTTCCTTCAACCAAAATTCGCACTTGTTGAACTTGGCATATAACTGATGTTCTCTGAGTTTCTCTAGCACCAAGCGCAAATGTTCCTTGTGTTCCTCTTCATTCTTCGAGTAAACCAGTATATCATCAATGAAAACGACAACGAACTTATCCAAAAACTCCATGAATACCTTGTTCATCATGCTCATGAAAAAGGCAGGGGCGTTAGTCAAACCAAAAGACATGACCGTGTACTCATAAAGCCCATATCTCATGGTAAAGGCTGTCTTGGGTATGTCCTGCTCTCGGATCTTCAACTGGTGACATCCTGATCGAAGATTGATCTTGGAGAAAACACTAGCTCCGACTAACTGATCAAACAGGTCATTAATCATCGGTAAGGGGTACTTGTTCTTGATGGTCACCTCGTTCAACAAACGGCAATCCACAACCATTCTCAAGGTTCTGTCCTTCTTTTCCACTAAAAGAACCGGGGCTCCCCAAGGTGATGAACTCGGTCGGACATACCCTTTCTCCAACAATTCCTTAATTTGTTTCTTAATTTCCTCCAAATCATTGACGGGCATCCGATAAGTTTAGGGTGGATGAGAAATTAGAATAGAATAAGGGCCTAATGGGAGAAATCACTACCCATATGCTTATGATAGCAAGAAAACTTCAAATCAACCAATTCACATAGATCACACCACACAAGCAAAACCTACAGGTAAGGTCATATCCACAAGAGATATGATCTCTTCATACTACCACAAATCATTAGTTGGACTCAACTTGGTAGTGGTGGTCTGCTCTAAATCTCCTCAAATCAATGTCAATTCTAGCTTCTTCTTCGTCAGTGTTGTCTTCATAGGTCATGGTCTCATCGGGCTAAGCAACTTGGTGATGGGGTTCAACAACTATTTTATTGAAGTAGAGAAGAGATAGAAATGAATAGAGAAGAGTATAGACCAATGGATATATAAGGAAGTCGTAAAATAGAGTTTTCTTCCTATGGCTTTCCATTTCCTAGTAGTCGCGTCCTATAGTCAGCGTGGGCTCTGATACCATCTTGTAGCGACCCGACCAAAATGGATCGAAGTCTCTGTGTTTAAGTGTCATCCCTGGATCGGTATGCTGACACACACAGTACTCGAGGAATTATAACAGAGTTCAATCACACACTTTATTACATCGAGGTCCTCAAAAGCGTATTTATTACATAAATATGGCTGAAGGCCAACTAAATGAAATAACTGCAGAAGCTTCGAAGATGAATGAGTCCATCCAACTCCACAGCAAACTGAGTGCAGAACAACGACCTATCGCACCTTAATCCTAGTCGAAAAAGTCTGCAACATGAGACGTTGCAGCCGTGTAGGTCAGCACATGGAATATGCTAGCAATTTCACACCATAGAATAATAATGAAAAAGACTATCTCTATATGCAAATTTAGCTGGTGGAGGCTCTAAGTTTAATTTTTGCATAAAGCAAATTTTACCCTACAACAAAGTAATAATAATTTTTTTATTTACTACCAAGTTTATGCCAATATTGAGATGGTTCCTCCAACTCAATCCCTTAACCCAAACTATTAAAACCCAACTCATTAATTAAATAAAGTGATGAGATCAACCAATAATTCACTTCTAGATACTCAAATTTGTCCATAATCGGGGACACGGCTAATCATGATTAGTTTGTACACTCTGCAAAGGTTTGCGCACTTTTCCCCACAAGACTTGACCACCTCCATGATCGGAAGATCGAGACATAGCCTTTCTGAAGTATTTCCTCTAAACCCTGGGTAGACCGGTACACCTACTTTCCCCTACATCAGCTAGTCTACCACGGAAAGAGGTCACACAACTTACTCAACTATGCCAGAGCCCATAATGGCTTGTGGCTACAAACGGAAGTTTCTAGGCATGAATTATCATATGATCCCTTTGAGCCTAGGTGGCGGACCTAGGGTAATCACACGGGTACTCCGGGATCCCCTTGGGCAAGCACTGGTTTCGCCAGGTGCCCCAAACAATCCACCCAGATGTGTATTAAAGTTGCCACCTTAAGTTATCCCAAAATTATTAACTCTCGCAACTTGCATGGATCACACATACCAATCCCCATCTACGAGCATGGCTAAGCAATATATGGCATAACGAATATTCCCACAGTAATCAAAAGGTCATAGGTTCCTACCACATGAACTACATAGCATAACCACATGTACCCAATCCTACTCATGCTATCTTTGAGGGTGAAACTAATGCATCGTAAAAAAAGCTGGGTATTGAAAAGTATGATCAAAGTGTGAGCTTACCTCGCTGACAATCGTTGAACTCTAAAGATTCGTAGTAGCAAGCCTCACACTCTGTGTCGGTGTACTAAGTATTGGGCCGCTAGTACCCCTTACTTGTGCACGGGCAGTTGTAGCCGTCCTCGCGGCAAGGCTTGCCGGGATCAGCTCGAGGTCGATTTAAGTCATCAAGGAAATCATCAAGTCAGAGATCTGAGAATCAGCAAATAAGCAAAGCTGGAAATCGAAGGCCAGCCTCCCCGGCAAGATCCTTGCCGGGGTGGCCTGAGGAGCCCGGCAAGGATCGGCGCTCGGCAAGGCTCGGCGTCCGGCAAGGCTTGGCGCCCAGCAAATTTCGGCGCCTGGCGAGATTCTGCCACTGTGCCACCGCTTCGGCACAGTGACGAGTCTGACATTCTGGCTCCTTCCATGGATGCGTGGCGGTGCGCCAGTGGAGGAGAGCTTAAGCGGTGCTGATGGGATGGCCCCTTTTTCCATCCCCAAGAAAGTGAGGACACCTAAATGGACACCTCACGGTGCATTAAATGCGCCTGTCCTAATCCGTCAGGGGTTAGGTATGATACCCTGTAGCTACTTTACACCTCAATGTATGTACATTTTGCCACTGTGGAGACCCCTTTGAGCATATAAAAGGAGGCCCAAGGCAACTGCTACAGGGGAGGAGAACTTCTGGCCCATTCTGCATGCGTAGCTGCTCTTTGAACGTACTGTTCATTGCGAGCGCTCCTGAAGGCTGGGCTCAAGAACATCAATAAGAACACCAAGCAAGAGTAGGGTTTTACGCTGATCAGCGGCCCGAACCTGGGTAAAAACCTCACGCGTCGATCACCGGTTCTGCTCTTTGCTTGTACCTCTCCCCCCGCCGAATCATAAAGGGGTCTCTCGGGATCCCATAGGTGTCGTGCCCCGACATCTTTGGCGCGCCAGGTAGGGGGATTGAAGGTTGCGTGAACCTGATCTGGTGGTCGACGCCCTAGTTCCTTCATCATGCCGCCCAAGAAGAAGAACATCGCGACAGCACAACCGTCCGGGTCCGTTTTGCCCGCGCCTTCGCAGACAGGCGATGGTGTGGGTGCAGAAGGAAGAGGACTGGAACCCCCGCGGCGTTCTGGTGATCCAAGCCAAGCGAGCGGTATTGTTCGCAGTGGCAGTGGTAACTTGCGCGCCGCTGGATCTAGAGATGGCGTTGTGTTGCCTACGGGTGGCACAACAAACTCTAGGGATCAAAGAGCGCCTGCTGGAGCTCCCGCGCCGCCGCGAGCCTCGCAACCTGCCCAGGTTGTGCGAGATGAGCGACATCATGGCGCTGGTGGTTCGGGGCGTCCCTACGAAAAGGTTTCTGCGCATAGATCCCAAGATGCGCGGGACCATCATGCACACCGAGCTGCCGGCGAAGGTGGCGCGCGGTCGCGTGACCGTGGCGGTGCTCCTTCTAACTTGGTTAGGAGTCAGAGCACCTCACGTACTTCGCACCTGTCGCCGCCACCTACGCCAGCGGAAGCCTTGGCACGTGCGCAACTGCTCCTCGATTTTCCTCCCGCCCCGGAGAAGATGGAGGAGTGGCGAGCTACTATCCAGAGCCTTATCGACTTCGCTAATAAGGATGGACCACAAGAGGGAGGGCCCTCTCAGCGGAAGCCCATCGATCCGATGCGAGCCGGTGGAGAGAAAACCGGAGGTGGTGCAACTACAGTGCACTCTCCTCCGCGACATCAGCGGCGGCCGACGACTCAGCAAGTCGACCGCCATGAAGAAGTTTCCACGGCGTCGTCCGATCCGTGGATGCGCCATGATCAGCGTCTGGTTCTCCCGGAATGAGGCAAGGAGGACGCTCGAACAACCATCGAGCGGAGACGGGAAGCGCGCTATCAGTCTGATAAGCGCGCGGGGCCAGTTGTCGACGAGCCCGCGCCAGGGAACGTAGGAGACTTGCCTTACGAGGTGGGACCTCCAGCGTTTACCCGTGAGCTGCGGCAAGTCCAGTGGCCCAATCTCCGAACCTTCAAGCCCGAGGTCCCGGAGAAATATGACGGCAAGACCCATCCCTCGGAGTTCCTGAGCATCTACACCATTGTGGTGCAAGCTGCCGGGGGCCGAGATGACAAGATACTCGCCAACTACTTCCCGTTGGTGCTCAAACCCAACGTCAGGTCGTGGTTGATGCATCTGCCGGAGGATTCTATTTCTTGCTGGTCAGATCTGTGCCATCAGTATGTTGGCGCCTTTGTCGGAGGCCACCAAGCTCCTGGCCAAGAAAGTGATTTGCACATCATCCCTCAGAGGGAGGGCGAGTTCCTGCGCAAGTTTATGCAGAGATTCAGCCGGGTGCAATACAATATTCCTGATGTTCATCCTGCCGCTGTCATTAGCGCGTTCCATCAGAACGTGCGTAACCGCAGGATGCAGGAAGAGCTGGCAATGAACAAAGTAAGGAGTATTGCCGAGCTTTACACTTTGGCCGACAAGTGTGCTCGAGCTGAAGAGGGGAGAAAACTCCCCGGTGAAGCTGTTGGTGCGACAGGCGACTCAGAAGAAGAAGATGCCGCGGCTCCGTCAAGGAAAGGCCGGCGGCGGAATAGGAAGCGCGGAGGCAAGGCCGTGCTTGCCGTCGAGGAATCCGGCAACCCCGGTGCCGCCAAGAAGGCCAAGGTTGGTGACCCCGGCAAGGATCTTGCCGGGTGCCCTTCCTGTCAGGCCTTGGCGGCTGCCGACAAGTCGGAGAACTCCGGCAAGCAATACTGCAAGATCCATCGCACTAAGGGCCACGATCTCCAGGACTGCCGGCAAGTTGAGCAGCTTGCCGAGAAGCAGAAGGCCGAATACGAGAGGCGAGACAAGGAGAAGGCCCAAGATGGTGCTGAGGGGTCCGGCAAGAAACGCGGTGGCCGAGGGGGTCACCGTGGCAAGGCCAAACAGCAGAAGGATCGGCCCGCTCGGGGCCGAGATAAAGAAAGAGATGATGATGAAGAAGATGACGAATCCAGTGAGTAGGAATTCCAGAAGGCTACGGAGGCTATGTGCATTGATGGGGGTGCTTCGCTGCATTCTTCCCACCGCCAACTTAAACAGTGGGTGCGGGAGGTTAATGCGGCAGAGCCATCCCCCGATGCTTGTAGGCCTCTGAAGTGGTCCAGCACGCCTATCATCTTTGACGCCGAGGATCACCCTGATCGCAAAACTGTGGTCGGGTGTTTGCCATTGTTGGTCTCCCCGACAATTCGCAACCTCAAGGTGACGAAGATGTTAGTTGACGGCGGGGCCGGCCTAAACTTAATATCACCAGACGTGCTCACAAAGCTTCAGATTCCCAACGAAGACCTCGAGGAAACGGGTACGTTTCAAGGGGTCAACCCGGGAAGAACCCAGCCTAAGGGCAAGATCACGCTGCCGGTAACATTTGGCAGCGAGCTTAACTTCAGGACCAAAAAGGTGGTGTTTGATGTCGCCAAGATCCCCATGTCATACAATGGGATCCTTGGTCGGCCAGCGCTGGCTAAGTTCATGGCGGCATCACACTACGCATACAACATCTTGAAGATGCCTGGGCCGTTGAGCGTCATCACTATCCATTCCGACAAGAAGGATGCGCTCATCTGTGCTGACCAACTTTACCGGGAAGCAGTTGCAGCACCTGCCATCAAGGCATCTGCTCCTGCCGCTGGGACTCCCGGGGGGAAGAAGAAGACCGGCAGGAACCTTGGCGCCAACTCCGGCAAGCGCACTCCCTCGGAGTGCTGCGCTTCCGTCGAGGACGCACCAGAGAGTTCCACCGGCAAGAACAAGAAGTCCAAGGCTGCCCCGCCGGAAACTAAGAAGGTGCCTGCCAGGGAGGACGGAACGGGGGGAACTTTCACCATAAGTTCCACCCTAGATGACAAATAGGAAAGCGCGCTCGTTGCTTTCCTGCGGGCGAATGTCGACGTGTTTGCATGGCAACCGTCTGACATCCCCGGCGTTCCCAGGAAGGTAATTGAGCACCACCTTGCTGTCTGTCCTCATGTGCGGCCCGTCAAGCAAAGGGTGAGGAAACAGGCCTTGGAGCGGCAAGAATTCATTGCCGAAGAAATTAAGAAGCTGGAGGCGGCAGGACTGGTCAAAGGAGTGCTTCATCCAACCTGGCTGGCCAATCCGGTTGTAGTGCGGAAAGCGAACGGGAAATGGAGGCTTTGTATCGATTACACAGATATCAATAAAGCCTATCCAAAAGATCCTTTTCCCTTGCCGCGCATCAACCAGATTGTGGATGCCACCGCTGGTTGTGATCTCCTGTCCTTCCTTGATGCCTATTCAGGGTATCATCAGATTTTTATGGCAAAGGAAGATGAAGAGAAGACCGCCTTTATCACCCCATGTGGTACGTATTGTTTTATACGAATGCCTTTCGGGTTGAAAAGTGCTGGTTCAACATTTGCCAGAGCGATCTAGATTGGTTTTGAGCCACAACTCCATAGAAATATGGAGGCGTATATGGATGATATAGTGGTCAAAACTAAGGATAAAGCAACGCTCATTCAAGACTTAGAAGAAACATTTGCGAACTTGCGCAAGATCAACTTGAAGCTCAACCCTGAGAAGTGCGTGTTCGGTGTTCCTTCCGGCAAGCTCCTCGGATTCTTTGTATCTTGCCGGGGAATCGAAGCGAACCCCGACAAGATCAAAGCCATTGAGCAAATTGAAGCGCCGAGACGCGTCAAGGATGTGCGTCGTCTTGCCGGCTGTGTTGCTGCTCTAAGCAGGTTTATTTCCAAATCTGCTGAGCACGCCCTGCCCTTCTTCAAAATTTTGAAGAAGGCAGGTCCAATGAAATGGACTCCGGAAGCGGAGGCGGCGCTGCAAGGTTTGAAGAAATACCTTTCTTCTCCGCCGACGCTAGTCGCACCTAAACCACAAGAGCCGTTGCTGCTGTATCTGGCGCCAACAAATCAAGTGGTTAGTGCTGCGCTGGTGGCGCAGAGGGAAGCTGATGAGGAGGCAACATCAGCGGCAGGACCGCCAAGTGACGCGGCAAGATCTTCCCCGGCGAGGGATGATCCCGGTAAGACAGGATCTGCGCAAACAGAAGAGCCCGTGCAGAAGAAAAAGGTGGTGCAGCGCCTAGTTTATTTTGTTAGCTCCCTCTTACAAGGGGCTAGGTCAAGATATTCTGGTGTGCAGAAGTTGCTTTTCGGCCTCCTTATGGCCTCAAGAAAGCTGCGCCATTATTTTCAAGCACATGAGATCACCGTCGTCACTCGCTTTCCGTTGCAACGGATTTTGCAAAATCCGGAGGCAACCGGCAGGATCGTGGAGTGGGCGTTGGAGCTGTCCAGCTTTGGTCTTAAGTTTGAAAGTACTTCCACAATTCAGAGCAGGGCCTTGGCGGAGTTCATTGCAGAATGGACCCCGACGCCGGACGAAGAAGTTCAAGAAACAAGTCTCCCCAGAAAAGAAATCGATCAGCAATGGGTTATGTACTTTGACGGGGCTTTTTCGCTGCAAGGCGCTGGTGCTGGTGTGCTGCTTGTCGCACCCACCGGAGAGCACCTCAAGTACGTAGTCCAAATGCATTTTCCCCGGGAGAGTTCAACCAACAACACTGCAGAGTACGAAGGTTTGCTTGTCGGTCTTAGGATCGCGGCAGACCTTGGTATCAAAAAGCTCATTATCAAAGGTGATTCACAGCTTGTCGTCAGGCAGGTCAACAAGAACTATCAAAGTCCGTTGATGCAAGCTTACGTAGATGAAGTGAGGAAATTGGAAGAGCGCTTTGACGGTCTGCAAATGGAGCACGTTCCTCGTGCCGAGAACAGCGTTGCTGACGACCTGTCAAAGCGAGCTGCCCTCAAGTTGCCTGTGGAACCAGGAACTTTTGTGCTCCAATTGACTCAACCATCCGTGGCGCCATCGACGCGGCAAGAAAAGAGAAGAAAGTTGAACTCTGGCCAGTACTTCCCGGCAGAGCTCCCCGGAGCCGCCGGCAAGGAAGTTGCCGGGATCGACACGCCTGCTGGGGAACAACAGGCTCCGGCAGGGCCTCAGGCCCTTGCTGTCGAGACAAACGTCCCCCCGGCGGAGGAGTTGCCTTTAGTCCTAGCCGTCGAGCCTCAGGCTCCAGCATGGGCGCAGCACATTGTCCATTTCCTTCAGACAGGTGAACTCCCTGAGGAACAAGAAGAAGCGGAGAGAGTAGCCCGTCGGTCTATTATGTACAAGTTCGTCGATGACGTCCTGTACAGAAAGAGACCAAACGGTGTGAAATTGAAGTGCATTCCTCGGGAGGATGGACTAGAGCTGTTGGCAGAGATACATGGGGGCATGTGTGGCTCTCACATAGGGTCAAGAGCGCTTGCCGGGAAAGCATTCCGGCAAGGTTTCTTTTGGCCCACCGCCCTCCAGGATGCGACTGCACTAGTAACCAGGCGTGAAGCGTGCCAGTTTCATTCGAAGAAATTACATCAGCCAGCTCAAGCTCTTCAAACAATCCCTCTCTCCTGGCCATTTTCGGTCTGGGGGCTCGACATACTGGGCCCCTTCCCCCGTGCTGCCGGGGGCTTTGAGTACTTGTACGTTGCTATCGACAAGTTCACAAAGTGGCCGGAGGTGGAAGCAGTGAGGAAGGTGACAGCGCAGTCGGCTATCAAGTTCTTCAAAGGAATTGTTTGCCGTTTCGGTGTGCCTAACAGGATCATCACCGACAACGGCTCGCAGTTCACAAGTCGCACCTTCATGCAGTACGTCCAAGACCTTGGCGGCAAGATTTGTTTTGCCTCTGTTGCTCACCCGAGAAGCAACGGCCAAGCGGAGAGGGCCAATGCTGAAGTGCTGCGCGGTCTCAGGACCAGAACTTTTGACAGGCTGAAAAAGTGCGGAAGACCCTGGATTGATGAGTTGCCGGCGGTTCTTTGGTCAATCAGAACGACACCAAATCGAGCCACCGGCCAGACGCCCTTCGCTCTAGTGTATGGAGCGGAAGCAGTTCTCCCCACGGAACTCATATACGGATCTCCTCGAGTGCTCGCTTATGATGAGCTCGAGCAAGAGCAACTGCGGCAAGATAACGCTGTGCTCCTTGAGGAGAATCATCTTCAGGCTGCTGTGCGAGCTGCACGCTACCAGCAAGCTTTGCGCCGCTATCATAGCCGCAAAGTTCATGCCCGAAGCCTTGAGGAAGGCGACCTTGTTCTTCGACGGATTCAGTCCGCCAAGAATTCAAACAAGTTGACGCCAAAGTGGGAAGGCCCTTATCGGGTAGTACGAGTCACCAGGCCTGGCGCTGTCCGCCTGGAGACCGAGGATGGCGTTCCAGTGAGTAATTCCTGGAATATCGAACATCTTCGCAAGTTCTATCCATAAGGCGCGGTTGCCGGGGGCTCCCGGCAACCACCTTTTTGTACAAGTCTTGCCGGCAAGGCATGTGATCCTTTGTACAAAGCCAGGCGCAGACCCTGAGCACAGATGAATAAATTTAAGTGTTATACATTTCCTTATTGATTCTCATGTTCACATTCATATATGCATGCTTGTCTAAGATGTTGTATAACACCTAATCCCGGTAAGTTCTAACGAACCGCCAAGGTTCCATCTCTTTATTTTCTCTTCTTTCTTTTTCTTAAAGACAGAAGGATTCCTCGCGCGCACATTTGCCGGGGGAGGAAGGGAGACATGAATACCAGTTGGTGACGTTCGGAATCGTATGCTTGCCGGAGGAAGGACAAAGACAGAAAGCTAAGTCCTAAAAACTCAGAGCAAGTTTTTTTTTTATTACCAAGTTAGTTCCTTGGATGATTCCGACCCTTGTATGGAAAATCTGCACGCGAAGGAACCCTTGTTGTAATCAGTTGCGCCCTTATTTTGTTTCGAGTCCGCTCAATGATTTAAGTGGCTGCACTGAGAGCGCCAAGGAGTCTTGCCGGCCGCTGCGCCTCCAGCAGGCTGCTGAAGTCCTGCACCCAGTGCTCGCGGCAGGTTGCGCGCCGGCAAGTTTTTCAGTAAGCGTAGGATGAACTCCATACATAAAGGAATCAGACAAGGAAAGTAGCTAGCATGAGCCTAAACATAGTTAAATTATATTACATCCATGAGTTGCCGCAGTCCTAACTCGAGACTTAACTGTCTTTTACATGAGATGGTGGCGGCAAGAATAAAAGGGAAGCACTCAATCCCTGCGCTGGCCTTCGATCCTTTTGATGGAGTCCACCTTCTCAAGGATCGGCGCGATGCACTTCTCAAGCGCCTCAACATTTGCATCCTTTGGCAGGTGGCCGAGTGCGCTGGAGAGATCGATGCCGGGATTGCTGTGCACCACCTTGAGGAGCACCTTGCGAAGGACGGCCCGGCAAAGCCGGCGAGTCTCGTTCGCCAGTTGGGTCGCCCGGCTGGACTGGAGCGCCCTCAATGCGTTGATGATGCTTTCAAAGAACATCGTCAACCTGGTGCTTGGAGATATTCTTTCCTCGGAAGAATATCTGAAGTTCGACAAGCCCATGGTTGACAGTTCTGCGGTAAGCTTCTCCGCTGTGGCGATGAGACGGCCAGTCCAGATCTCCACTCCCTTTTCATAATCAGCCTGGGCAGCGGCAGCGCTCTTGAGCAGGTTCCTCTCTCCTTGGAGATCCTTGAGTAGAGCCTTCTCACGGGCCCTGCCGGCCTCGAGGGATTTCTGCAGCGTGGTCAGCTTCAGCTCCAGAACCGCAATATCATCAGCCGCAGAGGAGAGCTGCTTGGTCTTGCCGGACAGGGCGACTTGCATCTCCGCCAAGGAGTGGAGGGTTTTTTCCCTGTCCCCTTGAGTGTCGAGAGCTCCTTGCCATGCTCGTCGAGATCCATCTCCAGCCTCTTCACTTTGTCGCTCAGCTCGTTCTTGGTGGCCTCTGCAACTTCGGCAGCATCGACGGCCTCCTTGAGCTTGCCGGCGTGACTTGCAGTTAGAGCTTCGAGCGCCTCCTTGTGCTTCTGCTCCAGCTCCTGGGTCCGCCACGCAACAAGATTTTCAATGTCTTCATCCTTGCTACGAAGCTTGGCGGCGAGCGCCTGCTCACGTGCGGTGAGATCTTCTTCGAAAGCGTCAAGAGCAACGCGGCGCCCCATCAGGAGAGCATCTTCAGCAGCGATCCTTTGAACAGCTTCATCATGGGCCTTCTCCATGTCTGATTGCTTCAGGAGGACCTCATTCCATTGCTGGCTCACTTGTTCTCGACCGACAACCAGCTCTTGAAGGGCCTCGGCATGCCAGATTTGCATTTGTGCGACGCGCCTTTGAAAATCCGCTTCGGCTGCCTCGACAACTGCCATTCTGGAGTCCGCCTTCTCTTTTCGGGCACGATGGAGAGCCTGGAGTTTGCGGAAGTTTTCGCCCATGGCCTGAAGGAGCCGATCCTTTTCAGACTTGCCACTGCTAGCACTGGGATCGTCAACAACTTCGAGCCCGGCAGCGGCAATAATTTCCTCAAAAATTTCTCCTTCGACTGGTGCCTCGGTGCTTGCCATCCCTGGCAAGTTGATGAATAGGTTTTCGCCAACTTTGAGATACTTGCTGGATGAGGGCTCGTCAGATGTTGATGGCTGGTCTTCAGTGGCCGCCTCACCAGTAACAGGGGGCTCCGCGGCCGATGCAGCGCCTGGCGCTCCTGCAGCAGGAATGCCGTCAGTATGGTCCCCAGCCTCCCTGTCGCCCTCTTCAGCAGGTTCTTCCGCGATTTCCTTTCATGCTGTCTTGGCGGCCTCCCCGTCAAGAGCATCACCGGCCCCGGCAACATCATCCTTGGTGGCCTCGCTGGCAGTGATCCTGTCCGCTTCGGCAGCAGCATCCCTGGCGGTCTCCTCGATGATGGCGTCGACGTCCATATGTTCCATCTCAGAGAACTCTGAAGGGAGAAGGAGAAGGTCAGAATAAGATCGAGTTTTTAAATTTTGAAGTGATCAAAGATAAAGAAGTAAGGGGAAAAGAATAACTAGCACTTTGAGGAGATCGAGTACCTGCGTCGGGCTGTCGAGAGGTAGCTTCGCCTCTCCCGGCAACTCCGGTTGCCGGGGGTGGGTTGCCGGAGTCCGTGCTTGTCGGCTCCTCCTCAATCTGGACGGGCTCGTCGGCAGGATCTCTTGCCAGAGATGCGCTTGTGGGCGGAGCGGTCGATGAAGGAGGCACAATGGGGCAATCCTCTCCTTGTTGCCGTTCTTCTCCTGCGAACCCGAAGATATCAGCGACAAGAATGGAAGCCTCGGCACCAGCCAACAGAAAAAGGGACAATGAACTTACGCTGGGGGCTGCGTTGAGGACTAGGCTCTGGGCTCACGATGACGGTCTCTGGCACGCTAGTGGAGCCTGCCGGGGGCTCGTCGCCCGTAGAAGTCCTTGACCTCTTCGCCATCCTCTCCAGCAAGGTTTCTGTGTCACTGCAGAAGCAATACAAGCAAGCCAGTAAAGATTGATGCAAGATTGGAAGGTAAAAGCTGTGGCAAAGTACTTACTCTTCTTCCTCTCGCTCCGGACTAAAGCCGGAGATGTCGAAGTCGACCTCCGTTGCGGTGTCTGAGTGGGGAGGCGGAGGAGGAGTCCTAGGCCGCTTGGCTGTGGCAGGCGCCGGGGCAGCTTCCGGTGCGGTGGTGCGAGACCCTCCTGCCGCCCCAGCAGTGGCCGCTGGTGCGGGCCTCGCACGCCGTGCAGGCTGTTGACGGGCCCCCTGCCGCGGTCCGGTCTTGCCGGCCACTTTCTTGCCGGGGGCTTCGCCGCTCGAAGAGGGCTGGCTTGCCGGGATGTCAGACGCGGCCTTCCGAAGAACACGCTTTGCCTTCTTCTTCGGGGGAGGGGGCTCTTCCCGCATCTCTTCTTATTCGACTGAGTCCTCGCCGGACGAGATTTCAGCGGCTGCGCCGCCCTCCTCCCCGGCAACCTCGTCCTCCCCGGCAGGTTTCGCCTCCACTACCACCTCTGCCTCGCTGGCTTCCCACTCTGTGAAGCCAAAGCTGCCGGCCTCCGCGGCAAGATTCGCTTCCTCCACTCTGGTAGCGATGTATGCTACCTCCTGATCCGTGGTGGCGCGAATAAGATCTGGCTCTTGCCGGACAGGCTTTTCCGTCAGATTGTCGAAGAATTTCTGCGCTTCTTCCTCGCTTGGCTCGACCCAGGTCGGGTCAAGGCCGTGGGCGTTGAACATCGGCAAGAAAGCAATGATCGACCCCAGCGCAGAGTTGTTGCACAAGGGGACGATCCTTGCCGGCAGCCGGTGCTTGTCTTCGCGCTGGAATAACTTCTGGCGGAGAGCGCCAAGCTACATAACAGTCAAGTTGTTGTTCAGCCCGGGGCGCAGCCTCATGACATCCGCTGCGTTCTTATACTCCCAGGCTGGCCTTCCCCTATTCTGCAGAGGGGCGATGCGGCGGCGGAGGAAGTCGAAGCCGATCATCTCCATTGTCAGCCCGGCAGCCTTCAAGCGGAGGATTCTGGTAGTGGCGATTGTGAGCTTCTCGTCTTCTGCGGCGAGATCGCCCCAATCCTTGCCGCGGACCACCTTCTGTCGCCGGGGATGGCAAAAAGGATGAGGATCTGCTTCCTGGATCCAGCACCATTCGGCCCGCCACTTGTCCCACTTTTCGCGGTAAACTCCATCTGGGTATATCTCTTTGTTCCAGGCCCTTGGAATCCAAGCAATAGATCCAGAGAGAGCCTCTCCTTTTTGGATTCGAGGATAGAAATAGTGGCGGAAAAGAGCAGAATTGGGGATCACGCCGGCAAAATTTTCACAAAGATGGGCAAAGATCGACATGCAAAATACGGCATTCGGCGTGAAGTCAAGAAGGCGGAAGCCGTATGTATACATGATGTCATTGAAGAAATCGGAAAAAGGTGGACAGAGCCCGCAATAAAAGTACACAGTGAAGAAGGGGTATCTCTCCGATCCGCCTTTGGAACTAGCACCTGGGATGACGCGTGTGGCGGGGTGGGCTTGTGTTCCCTTCGCCCAAATGGATTGGTATCGTCCCTTCAAGGTTTCGGCGTCAAGCGTCGGAGGGAAGACGACGAGCCTCTTCCGCATCTTCACCAGCTCGCTTTCCGGAACTTCGGCTTTCGCCTCCTTGTCCGTGCCCTTGCCTTTGCTGGTCTTGGGCGGCATGGCGGCTGTGGAGATGGAAGCCGGAGGACGGAACGAGCGCGGGAGCGGCGAGCAGAAGAGAAGGAAGGTTTCGCTCTGAGCTCGAGCAAAGGAAGGCGATGGCGATAGCCAGATTGGGAAGAAGAGGGGGGTGAATGGGTTTGCGCCTCCACGACTTCTCCTTTTTATGGGGAAGCAGCGGGGCCACCTTGTTTATCCCCCAATATGAATGCGCCTCTGTGGGCGCGAAACAGTTTGCAGCCTTTTTGGCACACTTCTCACATCGCGCGCTCCGTGCGCGTAGTGGGGGCACAGTAAAACAAGATCTTTACGAGCAGTTAATTCCCTGCCACGCGTGCCCATGCACTGTTTGGGCCTAGCCCAACAACGCCTCGCACTCGTGTATGGCCCAGGCCCGGGGGCTCCTATCGGTGTACTATGTATTGGGCCGCTAGTACCCCTTACTTGTGCACGGGCAGTTGTAGCCGTCCTCGCGGCAAGGCTTGCCGGGATCAGCTCGAGGTCGATTTAAGTCATCAAGGAAATCATCAAGTCAGAGATCTGAGAATCAACAAATAAGCAAAGCTGGAAATCGAAGGCCAGCCTCCCCGGCAAGACCTTGCCGGGGTGGCCTGAGGAGCCCGGCAAGGATCGGCGCCCGGCAAGGCTCGGCGTCCGGCAAGGCTTGGCGCCCGGCAAGGCTTGGCGCCCAGCAAATTTCGGCGCCTGGCGAGATTCTGCCACTGTGCCACCGCTTCGGCACAGTGACGAGTCTGACATTCTGGCTCCTTCCATGGATGCGTGGCGGCGCGCCAGTGGAGGAGAGCTTAAGCGGTGCTGATGGGATGGCCCCTTTTTCCATCCCCAAGAAAGTGAGGACACCTAAACGGACACCTCACGGTGCATTAAATGCGCCTGTCCTAATCTGTCAGGGGTTAGGTATGATACCCTGTAGCTACTTTACACCTCAATGTATGTACATTTTGCCACTGTGGAGACCCCTTTGAGCATATAAAAGGAGGCCCAAGGCAACTGCTACAGGGGAGGAGAACTTCTGGCCCATTCTGCATGCGTAGCTGCTCTTTGAACGTACTGTTCATTGCGAGCGCTCCTGAAGGCTGGGCTCAAGAACATCAATAAGAATACAAAGCAGGAGTAGGGTTTTACGCTGATCAGTGGCCCGAACCTGGGTAAAAACCTCACGCATCGATCACCGGTTCTGCTCTTTGCGTGTACCTCTCCCCCCGCCGAATCATAAAGGGGTCTCTCGGGATCCCATAGGTGTCATGCCCCGACACTCTGGATGATCTAACGAAACAAGTATTGACAGTCATAAGCAATTAAGCAAAAGAATAAAAAAGAAAACGAATAAAAGACTTCGAAAAACTCCAAAAACAACCAAACAAAGTTTCTGTACGGAATGAAATTTTAGCAATATAAAAAATATGTGTGTTTGATTTTAATAGAAAGTACACGTCACAAGCTTCGATTTGCAAAAAGAATCGCTCAAAACGGAGTTACGAAACTCAAGTTATGGCCTGACGAAGTTTGAATTCAGATCTGTTTGAATTCAAATTTAAAATTTTCAAAAAAAAATTTCGTTTGGTTCTCTGGATAGAGGATATTTTTATGAACTAGTAGGAAAAAGAATCACCTAATTTGGACCTATAGATTTAAAGATATGCTAAAAGAAAAATCTAACAGAAAACTGAAATAGGAATTTTTTCTGAAAAAATAACTAATTTCGGCCAGAGACATGTGGCACTCTCTGATTGGATGGGCGGGTGTTTGCTGCTAGTTTTGGTGGGGGTGGCCGATCCGTAAGGGAAACATTTAAAAAAACTGAAGCGAACAGCTGCTCATTCAACTTATAGAGAAGAACGTGAGGAGATGGAGGCGATCGGGCGTGGTGGTGGCGGCGGTCGTGGGCAGCGGCGGAGGTGTCTAGGAGATGCGGTGGAGAGTGGCTCGTCCGGTTGTAGAGTCGGAGATGATCGGAGACGACGAACGGCGACAAAACCAAGCGATGAAGCTCGCGTACTCCGGTGCTCCGGTGAAGACGACTTGGTCGGGGTGGCTTCTGTAGATGGAGAGGGAAGGCAAGACCTTGTCAAAAAGATTGTGGAGATTGAGAGCAGTCAAACTACGAAAGAAGAAGGCTCAGAATGGCTCACTGGCATCGGAATCTGGCGATGAACTGCGGCTTCTGAGGCGGGATTGGAAAGTCGAGTGCGTCGTCTAAAGGTGGTTTTGGCGAGGGATTTTCGACTGAATCGGTCGAGGAGAGTCATGGCTATTTATAGGACATCTTCCTTGGACGTGAGGTTGGCTAGAGATAATATTTCCAAGAATTTGAAACGAAACGGCGTCGGGACATGTACGCGTACGTTTCTCTGTTAGTGGGAGGAAGAAGAAGAGGTGCGGGGCCCAGGCGCCAGGGGAGAGAGAGCGTTACGTGAGGGAGAGGGTTACGTGAGGGAGAGGGAGACGTACGAACGAAGGCGCTGGGCGGAATTGAGGATCGGGCGAGCGACTTTTTTTTGTAAAACACGTGGGGCTGGGGCGCTGAGCGAGCGCTGGAGCCTCGCTCGGCTCGCTGGCCTCGCTGGCTCGTTGGCTGGGCTTGGCTGGCGCTAGCTGGGCCGGCTGGCCTGGCAGGCATTTTTTTTAAATCATTTTTTACAGTAGCATTAAAGCACCAAAAATACAAATGAAAATAAGTCTAAAAATTCTCAGAAAATTCACATAATTATATGGTCTTATATATGACCCTGTGAACTTTTATCTGGCCTAAAATGCAAATTTTAAAAATAAACATTTTTGCTATGATAATAAATCGTGCATCAAAATAAATTTGCAAATAAATCCAAATAAATATATTTTGATTTCAAATTCAATTTCCAATATTTTCCTTCTGTTTTTTAAGAAGTCATTTTATCTTCTCTCTTTATTTTATTTTTTATATAATGGAAATGAATTTTGATGAAACCAAATTTGATCCAAATTCCCAACTTCGAAATTTCAAAAAATGGTTTTAGGGAAACTTCCAACTCTCTCTTTTGGTCCTTGAGTCGCTCAAAGTTCCTTGGATCAAAATTCAAATAAAACAAATGGGGCAAAAATGCATAAATCATGGATGCATATGAATGATCTATTTATAAACATCCAAATTGAAAATTGGGATGTTACACATTTATTGCAGCTATTTGTTCATCAGGAAAGCTATCATCAATAGGTAGTGGGTCATCAAGAATATTCTCTAACCTAGAAAAATTATCAGCTACGGGGTTCTCAGCTCCTTTTCTATCAGTAATATGTAAATCAATTTTTTGTAGCAAGAAAGCCCACCTAATGAGTCTAGGTTTAGCATCCCTCTTTTCCATAAGATATTTAATAGTAGGATGATCAGTGTGAACAGTTACTTTGGAGTTAACAATGTAAGATCTGAATTTGTCACAAGCAAACACAAATGCTAAAAATTCTTTTTCAGTAGTAGCATAATTTGTCTGGGCACTGTCTTGAGTTTTGCTAGCATAATGGATAACATTTAATTTATTATCAACTCTTTGCCCTAGAATAGCACCAACAGCATAATCACTACCATCACACATGATTTCAAAAGGCAAGTTCCAATCAGGTGGTTGAACAATAGGTGCAAAAGTTAAGGCTTTCTTAATCATTTCAAAGGCTTCTACACAGTCATCATCAAAAACAAATGGAACATCCTTTTGTAAAAGATTTGTAAGAGGCCTAGAAATTTTAGAGAAGTCTTTAATAAACCTCCTATAGAAACTAGCATGACCAAGGAAACTACGAATACCTTTAATATCTTTGGGACATGGCATTTCCTCAATTGCATCAACTTTAGCTTTATCCACCTCAATACCTTGTTCAGAAATTTTATGCCCCAAGACAATACCTTTATTAACTATAAAGTGGCACTTCAATTCAAGACAAGATTAGTTTTCTCACATCTCTGCAAAACTCGATCAAGGTTGCTCAAGCAATCATCAAAAGAAGTTCCATAAACAGAAAAATCATCCATGAAAATCTCAACAATCTTTTCACAAAAATCAGAGAATATAGCAGTCATACATATTTGAAAGGTAGCAGGTGCATTGCATAAACCAAAAGGCATGTCTATAAGCATAAGTTCCAAAAGGGCAAGTAAAAGTGGTTTTCCCTTGATCAGGTTGTGAAACAGGTATTTGAGAAAAACCAGAATATCCATCAAGAAAGCAAAAGTGTGTGTGCTTAGATAATATTTCCAACATTTGATCAATAAAAGGCAAAGGGTAATGATCTTTTCTAGTTTCTTTATTTAATTTTCTAAAATCAATTACCATTATATAGCCAGTAACAATTCTTTGTGGAATAAGTTCATTTTTATCATTAGGAACAATAGTAATACCTCGATTCTTAGGGACACAATGAACGGGACTTACCCATCTACTATCAGCTATAGGATAGATTATACCTGCTTTCAGAAGCTTTAATATTTCAGTTCTTACCACTTCTTTCATCTTAGGATTCAAACATCATTGATGATCAACAACGGGTTTAGCATCAGGTTCCATATTAATCTTGTGCTGACAGAGAGTGGGACTAATGCCCTTAAGATCATCAAGAGTATATCCAATGGCAGCATGGTGCTTCTTCAGAATTTTCAATAATCTTTCTGCTTCATGTTCTTAAAGGTTATCACTAATAATACCAGGATATATCTTTTTCTTATCAAGATAAGCATATTTCAAAGTATCAGGCAATTGCTTTAATTCAAACACAGGATCACCTTTAGGTGGAGGAGGACCTTCTAGAGTTTCAATAGGCAAATTGTGTTTGAGCAGAGGTCGTTGTTCAAAGGAAATTTTATCTATTTCATTTTTTTCATGCATATGCATATCATTTTCATGGTCTAGCAAATATTGTTCTAGTGGATCAGTAGGAGGCACGGCAATAGAAGCAAGACCAATTATTTCATCCTTACTAGGTAATTCTTTCTTATGTGGTTGTCTACTAAACTTGGAGAAAGTAAACTCATGAGACTCATTACCAAAGCTAACACCGACCGTTTGTTTCTCACAATCTATGTTAGCATTCACAGTGTTCAAGAAAGGTCTACCAAAGATAATGGGACAAAAATCATCTAGTGGGGAACCAAGAACTAGAAAATCAGTAGGTTATTTTATTTTCCCACACAAGACATCAACATCTCTAACAATCCCAAGTGGTGTAATGGTGTCTCTATTGGCAAGTTTAATAGTAACATCTATGTCCTCTATTTCAGCGGGTGCTATGTCATTCATAATTTCTTGGTACAAGGTAAAAGGAATAGCACTCATGCTAGCACCTAAGTCACATAAACCATGATAACAATGATCTCCTATTTTAACTGAGACAACGGGCATGCCAACAACAGGTCCATGTCTATCTTTTTCATCGGGTTTGGCAATTCTAGCAGCATCATCGCAGAAGTAAATAACATGCCCATCAATATTTTTTACCAGGAGATCTTTAACTATAGTAACACTAGGTTCTACTTTAATTTGTTCAGGAGGTTTAGGTGCTCTAATATTACTTTTGCGAACCACAGTTGAGACCTTAGCATGTTCCTTTATCCTAACAGGGAAAGGTGGTTTTTCAATATAAGCAGTAGGCACAACTGGATCAACATTGTAAATAATAGTTTCATCTTTAACTATGACCGGTTCTTTAATTTATTATTTAATAGGGGGATGATATTTAAACCACTTCTCCTTAGGGAGATCAACATGAGTAGCAAAAGATTCACAAAAGGAGGCTACTATCTCAGAGTCAAGTCCATATTTAGTGCTAAACTTGTGAATAGCATCGGTATTCATAAAAGATTTAACACAATCAAATTCAAGCTTAATACCTGACTCTTTCCCTTCATCGAGTTCCCAATCTTCATAGTTGCATTTAATTCTTTCTAAAAGATCCCACCTGAATTCAATAGTCTTCTTCATAAAAGAACCAGTACAAGAAGTATCGAGCATGGATCGATCATCATGAGAGAGCCGAGCATAAAAATTCCGAATAATAATTTCTCTAGAGAGCTCATGATTGGGGAATGAATATAACATTGACTTAAGCCTCCCCCAATCTAGAGCGATACTTTCTCCTTCACAAGGCCAAAAATTATATATATAATTCCGATCACGATGAACTAGATGCATAGGATACTTTTTTTTGGTGAAATTCCAATTTCAAACGATTCCAGTTCCGAGATCCAATATCATCGCATAGCCTATACCATGTCAATGCTTTTCCCTTCAAAGATAAATGGAAAACCTTCTTCTTAGCTTCATCTCCGGATAAACCTGCAAGCTTAAATAATCCACAAATTTCATTCACATATATCAAGTGCATATCAAGATGTTCAGTTCCATCTCCTGCATAAGGATTAGCTAGCAGTTGTTCTATCATACCCGAAGGAATTTCATAACCAATATTATCAATAGGTGTAGTAGGTTGAGGGGCAACTAATTGTGCTTCCGGTCGAGGTGAAGATACCCCGAACAAACCCCTCAAAGGATGATTCTCCATAGTAACAAGTGACAATAAATTTCAGCATGTAGAAATAATTTTTCCTTACCAAGAGCGGTTCACTCCCCGGCAAGGGCGCCAGAAAAGAGTCTTGATGACCCACAAGTATAGGGGATCAATCATAGTCCTTTCGATAAGTAAGAGTGTCGAACCCAACAAGGAGCAGAAGGAAATGACAAGTGGTTTTCAGCAAGGTATTTTCTACAAGCACTGAAATAGTCGGTAACAAGTAGTTTGATAGCAAGATAATTTGTAACGGACAAGTAACAGTAATGGTAGATAAAGTGCAGCAAGGTAGCCCAATCCTTTTGTGGCAAAGCACAGGCCAAAATGGTCTCTTATGATAAGCAAGCGTTCTTGAGGGTACACGGGAATTTCACCATATCACTTTCATCATGTTGGTTTGATTCGTGTTCGCTACTTTGATAATTTGATATGTGGGTGGACCAGTGCTTAGGTGTTGTTCTTACTTGAACAAACCTCCTACTTATGATTAACCCCCTCGCAAGCATCCGCAACTACGAGAAAAGTATTAAGATAAAATCTAACCATAGGATTAAACATTTGGATCCAAATCGGTCCCTTACGAAGTAGCGCATAAACTAGGGTTTAAGCTTCTGTCACTCTAGCAACCCATCATATAATAACTACTCCACAATGCATTCCCTTAGGCCCAAATATGGTGGAGTGCCATGTAGTCGACGTTCACATGACACCACCAAGGGAATCACAACATACATATTATCAAAATATCAAACACATATCAAGTTCACATGATTACTTGCAACATGACTTCTCCCGTGACCTCAAGAACAAAAGTAACTACTAAAAAATGATAATAATGCTCAAGATCAGAGGGGTATTAAATAGCACAATGGATCTGAACATATAATCTTCCACCAAATAAACCATATAGTAATCAAATACAGGATGTAATCAACACTACTAGTCACCCACAGGTACCAATCTGAGGTTCCGGTACAAAGATTGAACACAAGAGATGAACTAGGGTTTGAGAGGAGATGGTGCTTGTTGATGGAGATTAGCCTCCCAAAGATGAGAGGGTTGTTGGTGATGACGATGACGATGATTTCCCCCTCCGGGAGGGAAGTTCCCCCGGCGGAATCGCTCCACCGGAGGGCAAAAGTGCTCCTGCCCAAGTTCCGCCTCGAGATGGTGGCGCTTCGTCCCGAAAGTCCCCCTATGATTTTTTCTAGGTCAAAATGACCTATATACCTGAAGATGGACACCAGAGGTGGGCCGAGGAGGGCACAACCCACCAGGGCGCGCCTGGGGCCCCAAGCACGCCCTGGTGTCTTGTGCTCACTAGGGTGGCCCCCTCCGGTAGTTATTTGCTCCAGTATTTTATATATATTCCAAAACAATTCTCCATAAATTTTCAGCTCATTTGGAGATGTGCAGAATAGGTAACTCTGACGTAGCTTTTTCAGGTCCAGAATTCCAGCTGATGGCATTCTCCTTCTTTGTGTAAACCTTGCATATTATGAGAGAAAAGGCATTAGAATTGCTCCATAAAGCATTATTATGCATAAAAACATTATAAATAATAGTAGGAAAACATGATGCAAAATGGACGTATCAATGGACAACCCCAAAGAGGCGGAAAGTGGTGATGGGTGCAATATGAGAGTGTACGTGTTGATTCCACCCAAACCTTTCCGAAGCGGATCCCCTCTTGATAGTACGGTTTTCCCTACGACTCATGTCCACCAAAATGAAACGCAGGAAAGAAAACTGTCTTCATTTGAAACTCCAAGGGGCACGAATCATTTTGTGCCATATACTTGAAAGTCTGAAATGCTCAATGCACACGATTAGTCCGCGAACATATTGTCATCAATCACCAAAACCACTTAGGGAGAAATATGCTCTAACGGAATCCAAAAGCGGGAATTCAAAGTTGGAGAATATGTTCTTTTGTACACCTCTCGTTTTAGATTCTTTGCAGGAAAACTTCTCTCCAAATGGGAAGGACCATATATTATTGAGGAGCTTTATCGTTGTGGAGCTATCAAGATTAATAATGATGAAGGTACTAACCCGAAGGTGGTCAATGGACAAAGAATTAAACACTATATCTCAGGTATGCCTATTAATGTTGAAAGTAATATTATCCAAACCATGACATCGGAGGAACACATAAAAGAAACCTTATGGAACACTCCAGAATCCTAAGAAAGAGGAGGTACGTGATACGGTAAGTAAACGGACTCCGAAAAATCCGCAAAAATGTTTTCTGTCAGTTTTGGAATATTATAAAAATTAGGAAAATAAGAAATAACCAGGAAGGCAACCGAGGAGGGCACGATACACCCGGGTGCGCCTGCCATCCCTGGAGCACCCAAGTGGGTTGTGCCCACCTCGGGAACCTTCCCGACTCCGTTTTCCTCCCGTTTGCTTGTTTCCCAAGATAAAAAATCTTTATATACCCCCGAACGTATTGACCACCGTATCACGGAGAAATCTTCTGTTCTTGTTTCTTGTTGTTTTCTGACAGACCTAGATCACCATGGCCGCACCGAGCTCCTCCAAGTTCTTCGAGAGGGTAATCAACCCCTACTTGTCAGAGGTGATGAAGCACCCTCAAACCATTGAGATCCATGAGGGGGTGCTGCACATCCGGGATGTTCAAGGGCCCAAGATGACGGGAACCATGGAGGCCAGGATTGAAGCTTTGGAGCAGGAGGTCTTCAAGTGCAAGGGGATGGTGGAGCGTGGACTCAGTGCCAATCACCTCATGATTACGGATTTCACCCGTGATCACAAGGTGGATGGCTTGTCTATGAAGGACATCGTCTTCACCCTCAATGAGCAAATCAATTTTCTACAAAGCCAAATCTATGATCTCCAAAATCAAGTCTTTGAATATGAGCCAAGATTTAAAGATATGAGTTTAGCTGCCAATTGCAGGACTCATGAGACTCGCGCTTCCTCTTATGATGGTGAACCGCTGCCATGGAAGCCGAAGGATAAGCTTGCTACTACCTCATCACAACCACCATCATCATCTTCCCCACCAAAGGAGACTTGAGTACATGGTATGGGCACTCCCCTTGGCTTGTGCCAAGCTTGGGGGAGATGCCCTGATATCGTATCGCCATCACTTTTATTGCCTTTACCTATCTTAGTTCAATCTTTTGTTTTATCATGAAATAGTTGAAATAAAGTTTAGCATGATCTCTTTTCGAGTATTAGTTTCATGATCCATCTATGCATGTAATTGAGTGAGAGTTATATAATAAAGTTAGTTTGAGTCTTTGCTTCTTTACTTTTATGTTGCAATCAAATAAAAGGAAATGAATGAAAAAGATCATATGCGAATCTTATGGTAAGTAATGACATCACATAAGGAAAAGTATAAGTGGTAAAATTTATTGGAGATTGACAAACATAGCATTGGTCAATGATGCAACTCATGAAAGAATTAATAAGGGAAGAGAAGATTCACATGCAAATACACTATCTTGGACATCTTTTATGATTGTGAGCGCCCATTAAATATTACATGTCAAAATTGTTGACGTTGGACAAGGAAGACAACATAATGATGTTTGTTCATATTCACATAGAAGTTATATTGTCATAGATCCTTCAACATGTGGTGCTTGCTCAATATCTTTGCTAGCCAAAATTCCGCACTAAGTAGAGATACTACTTGTGCATCCAAAAACCCTAAACCCAAACTCATGTTTTGAGAGTCCACCATACCTACCTATGGATTGAGTAAGATCCTTCAAGTAAGTTGTCATCGGTGCAATAAGGCAATAAAATTTGCTTCTAAATGTGTTGGATCATTTAGTGTAAGAGAAAATTGAGCATTGTAGGACTTGTGATGGCAAAGTAATAAAAGCGATGGACTGCATAATAAGGTTGCTATCATAAGGGGCAATATAACGTGACGTTCTTTTGCATTAAGGGATTTGGCATACAAAACAAAAAGCGCATGAAAACCTCCGCTTCCCTCTGTGAAGGGCCTATCTTTTGCTTTTATGTATTTATTTTTATGCAAGAGTCAAAGTATTCTCCCCTATTCCTTTTTATTTTCTCTTTTTGCAAGCATTATATGGTGAGGAAAGATCTAGGCACATATATCCAGTTGGATATGAGTGAGCATGAGTTATTATTGTTGACATCACCCTTGAGGTGAATATGTTGGGAGGCGAAACTATAAGTCCCTATCTTTCTATGTGTCCGGTTGAAACTTTTTGCTCATGGGTATGCTTTGATTGTTAGCAATCATAGAAGATTAAATGATGGTTGAGTATGTGGACTTGCCAAAAGGCTCCGATACGAGACCCTTCCTGAAAATATGATGAATTGTAGTTGCAAAGTTGACTGAGAACATAGTTCGTTGGTTTTCAATAGAGTTTATGCTTTTTACTTCGATGTTGTGATGAATTGTTACTAGTTCATGAGAAGTTATATGATAAAAGCTTTATGATGAAGTTTGTTTCTGTTATGATAATAAGCATGATGCTACTATGTCCATATTTTGTTTTTTATCGACACCTCTCTCTCTCTAAGCATGTGGGCATGTTTTTCGATATTGTTTTTCGCTTGAGGACAAGCGAGGTCTAAGCTTGGGGGAGTTGATACGTCCATTTTGCATCATGATTTCCTACTGTTATTTATAATGTTTTCATGCATAATATTGCTTTATGGAGTAATTCTAATGCCTTTTCTCTCATAAAATGCAAGGTTTACACAAAGAGGGAGAATACCGGCAGCTGGAATTCTGGACCTAAAAAAGCTACGTCAGAGATACCTATTCTGCACAACTCCAAATAAGCTGAAACTTCACGGAGAATTATTTTGGAATATATGAAAAATACTGGAGCAAATAACTACCTGAGGGGGGCCACCTGGTGACCACAAGACACCAAGGCGTGCCAGGCCCCCCAGGCGCACCCTGGTGGGTTGTGGTCAGCCCAGCCCACCTCCGGTGCCCATCTTCTGGTATATAAGTCATTTTGACCTAGAAAAAATAAGGAGAGGACTTTCAGGATGGAGTGCCGCCGTCTTGAGACGGAACTTGGGTAGGAGTACTTTTGCCCTCCGGTAGAGCGATTCCGCCGGGGGAACTTCCCTCCCGGAGGGGGAAATCGAAGCCATCGTCATCACCAACAACCCTCTCATCTTTGGGAGGGCAATCTCCATCAACATCTTCAACAACACCATCTCCTCTCAAACCCTAGTTCATCTCTTGTGTTCAATCTTTGTACCGAAAGCTTAGATTGGAACTTGTGGGTGACTAGTAGTGTTGATTACATCTTGTGGTTGATTACTATATGGTTTATTTGGTGGAAGATTATATGTTCAGATCCATTATGCTATTTAATACCCATCTGATCTTGAGCATGATTATCATTTGTGAGTAGTTACTTTAGTTCTTGAGGTCACGGGAGAAGTCATGTTGCAAGTAATCATGTGAACTTGATATGTGTTTGATATTTTGATGATATGTATGTTGTGATTCCCTTAGTGGTGTCATGTGAACGTCAAATACATGGCACTTCACCATATTTGGGCCTAAGGGAATGCATTGTGGAGTAGTTATTAGATGATGGGTTGCTAGAGTGACAGAAGCTTAAACCCTAGTATATGCGCTACTTCGTAAGGGACCGATTTGGATCCAAATGTTTAATCCTATGGTTAGATTTTCTCTTAATATTTTTCTCATAGTTGTGGATGCTTGCGAGGGGGTTAATAATAAGTGGGAGGTTTGTTCAAGTAAGAACAACACCCAAGCACGGGTCCACCCACATATCAAATTATCAAAGTAGCGAACACAAATCAAACCAGCATGATGAAAGCGACTAGATGAAGTTCCCGTGTGCCCTCAAGAACGCTTTGCTTATCATAAGAGACCATTTTGGCCTGTCCTTTACCACAAAAGGATTGGGCTACCTTGCTGCACTTTATTTACCATTACCGTTACTTGCTTGTTACAAATTATCTTGCTATCAAACTACCTTGCTGAAAACCACTTGTCATTTCCTTCTGCTCCTCGTTGGGTTCGACACTCTTACTTATCGAAAGGACTACGATTGATCCCCTATACTTGTGGGTCACCAGGATGCTTTAGTAACTAGCTCACATTACCTACCGTGCCGAGCACGGTTCAAGTCCCTCGGTCGCCGCTACCCAAGGTCATCCGTTAACTCCATTGCCTAGTACTAGTACTACACGAGGATGAGTATAGAATGAAGCTCCGTTTGTTTGTGCCTACTAGAGTACTATCACGCAATGCACTCGTACGGAGGGAGTATCTTTTTACTCTGCATATATAATTTGTTTGAAGTCTAACTAAGCAATGTTTGACCAAATTCTTTCTTAAGAAATATGAACATCTACAGCAGTAAAGATGTATCGCTTAAAATTTTATTTCATGATGCAGGTAATGATATTGTTTCGAATCCTGGTTTTTAAATTCCAAAAAGTTAAAAACTCACCTGAAATTCATGAAAGTGAGCATGGTCTCGTGATATGGCACAAATAGGCTATTGTATTCTTTTTGTGTTCAATTTGAGACAAGCTGCTTATGAAAAGTTGCACACATGAAGAGCCAAGGTATTTTGGAAGAAAGAGCTATCATGTTAATGCAAATGGTTTCACTATTCAAATCGTGGGCGTTAGACTAATGTGCCACCACGTGTCCCGCTTCTCATCGGCAGGTGTCGTCCGAGCAAGTGAGTGAGTCAACGGGAGGCGTGCGAGCAGACAGGTGTGCATGTTGAACGGAAATCGTACGAGAAGGCCGCTGCACAGGCTCACCGGGAAGCGGGCCCTTTGACGAGCCTCCGCCGCCCACCTTCATCCCCACTACCCCCACTTTTAATGGCGCCCACGTTGCAGTTTAAATAACCGCTGCACTCCCCGGTCTCGCTATAATCTTCTCTCTTCCTCTCTGATTCTCCTTTTGTCTACCTCCAATCAGTCTGACATCACCGTATGCCATGCCTGATCACGATGGGCTGCCCTTAGTCTTCCAGTTTCCTGAGGAAGATACCGAGTCGGAGTCGCAAGAACATAAGGCACTTTGGGATGAGCTTGAATTGGCCTTGCGGGAAGTTGTTGCGCCTGTCCCTGCTCCCGTTCCATCTCTCGTTGCCACGCCCATCCATGTGGCATTGATGGGCTGGGAGCCGCACATTGCTACCGAGCTTGAAGCCACGGGGTTCCATGAGTTCCCCACTGACTTTCACGTGCCCGTGCACCTGCCAGTGCATGCGCCTGCGCGTGCACTAACGCACGCGCTTGTGCTGGTGCTCGTGCACATGAATGTCTCTGCCGCGCCATTGCCAGTGCATGTCCCTGCACCGCTACTAGTACCCCCCTCAGCAGCATGGATCGTCGCAGTCGACTGCTTCCTTGCACCGCCACCAGTTGCCGCCTCCTGCCGGTTGACTAGCTCCTGGAGATCAAAGTCCAGAACATTCTGGCCTTCCTTGAAGCTTGGGCCAACATCCAGGAGTGCGCCAACACCGGTGCAAGACACCACCGTCGTCGCCGGTCAGTGGCCGACGGCACATAGGGCATGGCAGAGGAGCCGCTTCCCGCTGCAAGACGCCTCCACCACGTGAACTGAATTTTCCATGAAAAAAATTCGGATTGCCATGCTTAAAATCCAAAAGTTTGGGATTTATCATTTTAGTTTTTTAGTTCGATCGTGGTATGAATGTAAAGTCGCAGTCAGACTGAATGAAATCAATGGTTTGATCGATTGAGTGTCCTGCTAGAGCCCTATCAAATTAAATAAAAAAAGTCATCAAGTGACATGTATTCCTTCTCATCGCAAACATTTCATATTAAATATCACGTCATTTACAAATACTTTTTTTAGGGAAGTCAATTCCAAATACTTGTAGGGTGCGAGCAGGTCCCGTGTTCGAGCACTAGGCAACACATCTATTTATCCACACATTTAATTATTACTAGTTAAATACTACTAGCCTGAACTTGTCTGTGACGATCTATTTTGTTCCTGAACTTGTAACATATAGTACTACTAGTACATGAAACTATGCCGTAACTTGTGAACGCGTCCAGATACGGTCGACGGCATCAGGCATCTGCCCTGGGTGGCGCGCCATGTTTACTTTTTTTAACACCTGATACGCCTCCAACGTATCTATAATTTTTTATTGTTCCATGCTGTTATATTATCAATCTTGGATGTTTTACATACATCTACTAGCAACTTTATATCATTTTTTGGGACTAACCTATTAACTTAGTGCCCAGTGCCAATTGCTGTTTTTTGCTTGTTTTTTCACTTTGCAGAATATCAATACCAAATGAAGTCCAAATGCCATGAAACTTTTTGGAGATTTTTTCTGGCAATAAGAGACCCTGGAAGCTTCTGGAGGCCACGAGAAGATGGGTCAGTGGGCCACTAGGCACCAGGGAGAGCCAGGGGGCCTCTGGCGCGCCCTGGTGGGTAGTGGGGCCCATTTGGCTCTGTTTAACCTACCTCTGCCTCTATAAATACTCTAAAATTAGAAAACCCTCGGGGGAGTCAATGAAATACTTTTTTCAGCCACCGCAAGTTCCAGAACCATGAGATCCAATATAGAGGCCTTTTCCGGCACTCTGTCGGAGGGGGCAACAATCACGGAGGGGTTCTTCATCATCCTTGTTGCCCCTCCGATGATGCGTGAGTAGTTTACCACAGACCTACGGGTCCGTAGTTAGTAGTTAGATGGCTTATTCTCTCTTTTTGATCTTCAATACAATGTTCTCCTTGATGTTCTTGGAGATCTATTTGATGTAACTCTTTTTTGCGGTGTGTTTGTTGGGATCCAATGAATTGTGAGTTTATGATGAGATATATCCATGAATATTATTTGAATTTTCTCTGAACTACTTTATGCATGATTGTTATAGCCTTGTATTTCTTCTCTGATTTATTTTTTTGGTTTAGCCAACTAGATTGATTTATCTTGCCATGGGAAGAGGTGCTTTGTGATGGGTTTGTCGGTGGAAATGACACCTATGGGATCGCGTGGACCCCTTTACGGTTCGGCAGGGATGAGGAGTGCGCAAAGAGCGGATCTAACGATCAACACGATGGATTTTTACCCAGGTTCGGGCCGCTGAGAAGCGTAAAACCCTAGTCCTGCTTGTCTGTGTTTATCTTGTGTTCTTCTTCTCTTGGACTAGCTACTATGTGTGTCCAGTCCAAAAAGTCTGAATCCTTCCATAGTACGCCTCGGGCCTCCTTTTATATGTCAAAGGGGTCGCCACAGTGGCACACAGGAGGTGGAAAGTATCTACAGTGTACAAGTTTATCGCCTGACATAATAGGACAAACGCATTTAATGCGCTGACTACGTGCCCTCTTGCTTTATCAAGGACGGCAACAGAGCATGTCCCGTCCGTCGCCGCCTCGCCTTGCTTCGACGCGCGTCCAAGCTGATGAGGCATGCAGCGCCATGCTGGCTGGCTGGCTGCTGTGCTGGTGCGGTGACAGGGCCTTCACGAAGATCTGCCTGCCACCACGCAGGTGCTTGGCTAGTTGGCTTAGAAGCTGCATGCTGCCACGCAGGTGCTCGCCTAGTTGGCGGGCTGGTCATGGTGTGTATGGCCTTCTTTGCTCACCTTTGTGAGGTCTTCGCCAGAGTGCACCCCAGCATGACGCTCTTCCGCCATTACTTCACCCCTCGCATCCAGCCAGGGGGGCCATCTCTGGCTGCATCACTTGGATCCCGAGGCCCCAGAGCAGGGGCACGTACCCGGAGGGTGCCCAGAAGGAGAAGTGGGACGAGTGGAGGGGCCGGTGGTGCTGGATTGAGGAGACAGATCCGCAGGAGTTCTGCCGGGTACGTCGGAGGCCGCCGGTTCGTAGCAAGGACTGGGGCGAGCTTGACGCCAACGAAGGGAAACTCACGATTGCCACCACCAGGATCCATCACCTCACCTCGGCCGGGCTCACTCTCGAGATGATCGGGGCCGACTTTATTCGCCGCCGGATTACCCCATTGCACAATAAGGGGAGGCCGGCCTGGGATTTCAGGAATGCAGCCGACATCATGAGGCTCCGCCCCGGCCTGAATCACAACTTCACGGTGCTGTAGCATGCTCATCTTTGTCAGAGGCTTTTCCAGCTCAAGGTTGACGAGGTCGGCAGGGTCGAAAGGACCGGCAAGGCCGAGAAGACCGGCAAGGCCGCCAAGCCTGCCAATCTGTTCGGGTTGCCAGTGGGGGTGGTCCCGTTGAGCAACAACTCTTGCCTGGCCGCCATTATCGCCATGATGCCAGTTTTCAACGCGCACGGCCTCAATCCGACCTGGGCCGAGCCAAAAGCGGAGCTGGTGCAGACATTCTTCGACAACTTGTCGGAGAGGTATATTCGTGACGAGCCACAGCTCATCCGCTCCACCACGCAGGAAGAGTTGGCGTACATTGCCGCCAGGGCGGAGGAGGCAGCACTTGTCGAGGAGGCCGGCAGCCTCGGCACTGTGGAGGACGAGGCCGATGTGGCCGCAGAAGAGAAAGAGTTTGCCGAGTGGACGAGGTCTGCCGGGGAGGCCAGTGGTGCCGGTGCTGAGGTTCCCCTTGCTGAGGAAACGGTTGAGGAGTCGGCCGAAGAGGAAACCGATGAGGATGACTCCTCGGCCCCAGGGAAGAGACGCATCCTGCGGCGGGCCGGCTCCAGTGAACCAGTCAGGCCCGGCAAGGCCGTGCAGCGGCAATCGGCCCAAGCGCAGCCCGTGCGCCAGACGAGGCGTACGGCCGCAGCAGCGGAAGCTGCGGCAGCGAAGAGGGCTGTGGCTGCCGCCTCCTCCTCGTCCAAGCGGCCCAGGACACCATCCCCTTCGTCTCCCCCCGCGGACGCCGCCCCGGAGGCCGATTTCGATCTTGGGTCCTTTAGCCCGAAGAGGAAGAGGAGGCCAGAGGAGGAGGAGGATGAGTAAGCACCTTGCCCCTCATCATCTCCTTATCCTCCGCCTGCGCTATCTTTCCCTGACTTGATCTTATCTTCCCAGTGACATGGAGACGCTGGCCTAGAGGGCGGCGAAGAGAGCCAAGGCTTCAACAGGTGACGAGCCCTCGGCGAGCACTCCGCGCACGCCGGCGTTGGTGGTGATCAGCCCAGATGCCAGTCCTCAGCGCAGCCCCCGCTCCAGCCCCCAGCGTAAGTCCGTTATTCACTCCCCATCGACAGGCGTTGGGGTGTGTATCCTTGGCGTAGACCTTGCCAGGTTCGCAGGAGGAGAATGGCAACAGGAGGAGCCGCTGGGGGCCGCTCCTGACATGTCGCCCCCGTCAACCACGCCACCCAGAGGGGTGTCACCGGCAAGGGCATCTACCACCGAGGCCACGCGCATGTAGGAAGGGGGGGCGAGCATGGGCGCTGGTTGCTCCGCCTCGGCAACGAATGTTGGCGGGGAGGGAACCACTTCTC
The DNA here is from genome assembly GCA_011799875.1 of Thinopyrum elongatum. Classification (NCBI taxonomy): domain Eukaryota; kingdom Viridiplantae; phylum Streptophyta; class Magnoliopsida; order Poales; family Poaceae; genus Thinopyrum; species Thinopyrum elongatum. The sequence goes on along the minus strand of CM022303.1, from coordinate 288,399,297 downwards.
CTCAGCTCGACATGAGTAAGCTGCCTGTCTCCCGTCCCTTGCTATTTTTCTGCCATGCGATGTTCTTTCTTCTCTTTGTTCTGAATTTTGGTTTTTGGCCTTGCTTCATTCTCCTTTCTGGTTTCCAGACTCTCCCTCGACGGACCAGGTGGACGTCGATGCTGTCATTGAGGAGGTTGCCAAGGACGCCGAAGCTGAGGCCACCAAGATCGCTGCCGAGGAGACCGCCAAGGAGCCTGCCGAGGAGCCCGGCAAGGCTGCTGTCGAGGAAGCCACCAAGGGGCCTGCCGGGGAGGCCGGCAAGGCTGCTGCCGAGGAAGCCGCTAAGGGGCCTGCCGGGGAGGCCGGCAAGGCCACTGCCGAGGAGGCCGCCAAGGAGCCCGCCGGGGAGGGGGTGGCTGATGACCAACCTTCCTCCCCCACAGCCCCTGCCCCGAGCAAGTACTTGAAAGTGGGTGATGATCTGTTCGTCCGTCTCCTAGGGACGACAAGCACCAGAGCGCCAGCCGAAGGGGAGGTTTTTGACGATGAGGCCCTCGCCGCCACCGGGCTCCAGGTTGTCGACGAACCGAGCGCCAGCAGCGGTGGTTCCCAAGAGGAGCAGCTCCTCCGGGCTATGAGTGCCAATTTCCAGAAGCTTCAAGCGCTCCACCGTGCCCGCCAGGATAAGGTGAACTCCAGGATGGCAGCCGTGGACAAGGCAAAAGCAGACTTTCAGGAGCGCGTCGCTCAGATGCAAGTCTGGTTCGCCAAGGCTCGGCAGGACCTGAGGGCCACCCAGGATCAGCTGGACGAGCGCCAGTGAGAGCTCCTCCTGAAACAGGCTAACATCGAGAAAGCCCAAGAGGCGGCGAAGGAACAGGCCGCCAAGGACGAAGCTGACCAGAGGCAACGCCAAGCCCTGTTGGACACCCAAGAGGAAGACCTCGTTGCTCGTGAACAGGCGCTTGCCGCCACGCTCCGCGGCAAGGACGAGGAGATCGAGAAGCTCGTCGCGCAGCGGACCCAGGAGCTGGAGCAGAAGCACAAAGATGCACTTGATGCCCTGGCCCTGGACCAAGCCGGCAAGGTGGAGAAGCTGGAGCTGGAGCGGGAGGAGCTGAGAAAGGAGATCTCAAAGCTGACGAAGGACAGGGACATGACTACTCACACTCTGGCGGATTTGCGGGCCGCCATCTCCGACAAGACCAAGCTGCTCTCTGAGGCCAATGATTCCATTGATGATCTGAAGCTGAAGCTAGACACCTTGGAAGGGACGCTTTCGGATGCCAGGGCCCGTGAGGAGACCCTGAACAAGGCCCTTGAGGACGAGAGGCAGCTGCTACAGAGTGCCGCCGCTGCCCACAATGACTATGTGGATAGCACGGGGCTCTGGATCAGTCGCCTCATCGACGTTGCAGAGAGGCTCACCACGCAGCTAGCCGTCATGGGCATGCCAGACTTCAAGTACTCCCAGGAGGCGAGCATAAGCCCCAGTGCCAGGCTGAACTTGTTCTTCGAGCGCGTCCTCGATGCCCTGGAGCAGCTCCGCTCCAGTCGAGCAACTTATCTGGCCAATGAGGCTCGGAAGCTTTGCCGGGGCGCCCTGACCAAGGTGCTCACCAAGGTGGCGTTCTGGAACCCCAGCGTTGACTTCGCCAATGCGCTTGAGAGTTTGCCGGAGGATGCAGACCTCAAGGCACTCGAAAAGCGTATCGAGCGCATCATCAGCTGCGTTGGCGGAGTCAAGAGGTTGGAAGGCCAGCGCCGGAACTAGCCACCTCGCTTCTCATTGCCGCTGCGAGTTCATGCCCAAGACAATTTTATCTTAAGTTAGAACCGCGGCAACCACTGATGTAATATAACTTTGCAGTATTTTGAAATAGTGCATGCTATCTTCCTGTTTGATCTTTCTTTGTATGTACACACCCTACGCTTAGTTGGCTCGGTTTGCCGGCGCCTAAACCCGTGTCGCGGCGCTTTAAGGAACGGATCCTTAGCAGCCTGCTGGGGGCGCTTGCTGCCGGGCAATCCACCTTGCCATTCTTGGCGCAGCCGCTTGGACTATTGGGAGGACTCGAAACAGAACAAAGGCGTTGCCAATAGCGGAGGGGTTCCTTTGCGCATAGGTTTTCCATACAAGGAACAAAATCTTTTGAGGAAGATAACCCTATAAAAAGGAAATTCCTCAAAGTTTTGCGTGACTTAGCTTTTCATCGCCACGCGGATCATCGTTGCGGCTGCAGACGACGCCGCTCGCCTGGCCGCTAGCCCCAGAGTGATGGGGATGTTCTTGACCTCCTCCGCCGCCAGCGTCTGCCCTGTCGCTCGCCCGCGCCGGCGCGGATGGTCCGGCTCCAGACGAGGCGACCACTGGGGCCGCCTTCTTCTTTGGAGCCACCGTGATCAAGGAAAATAACGCGCTGACTCCTAGATCAGGTTTGCAAAACCTAACACCCCCTACCTGGCGCGCCAAAGATGTCGGTGGAAACGACACCTATGGGATCGCGAGGACCCCTTTACGGTTTGGCAGGGATGAGGAGTGCGCAAAGAGCGGATCTAACGATCAACACGATGGATTTTTACCCAGGTTTGGGCCGCTGAGAAGCGTAAAACCCTAGTCCTGCTTGTCTGTGTTTATCTTGTGTTCTTCTGCTCTTGGACTAGCTACTATGCGTGTCTAGTCCAAAAAGTCTGAATCCTTCCATAGTACGCCTCGGGCCTCCTTTTATATGTCAAAGGGGTCGCCACAGTGGCACACAGGGGGTGGAAAGTATCTACATTGTACAAGTTTATCGCCTGACATAATAGGACAAACGCATTTAATGCGCTGCCTACGTGCCCTCTTGCTTTATCGAGGACGGCAACAGAGCATGTCCCGTCCGTCGCCGCCTCGCCTTGCTTCAACGCGTGTCCAAGCTGATGAGGCATGCAGCGCCATGCTGGCTGGCTGGCTACTGTGCTGGTGCGGTGACAGGGCCTTCACGAAGATCTGCCTGCCACCACGCAGGTGCTTGGCTAGTTGGCTTAGAAGCTGCATGCTGCCATGCAGGTGCTCGCCTAGTTGGCGGGCTGGTCGTCGCATCAGAACGGCCGTGGCGCAGTGAAACGTTGGCAGGTGCGGGCCTGGCCGCGGCCCCGCTGATGCTCCCAGCAAGGGTCTTGCCAGGGTCTCGCCTCCGTCCCCGGCAAGGATCTAGCCGGGGGTCTTGTGGCTGTCCCCGGCAAGTCTTCTGGTCCTTATCTAGACTCGCAGGCCTTTGGTCTTCGCAAAGATCTGCATGCCACCACGCAGGCGCCCCTGAGTCTTGGTTTCGGCGTTGTCGATGGTGTCAGAACTCTCAGGCTCATGGGTGGCGGCCTTGCTAGTGTTGGGCAGGCCGCCCCGGCTACGTAGCCCCCCCGGCAAGGGTGTTCCCCTGGGGGGGGGGGGTGGAGAAATCCATCCTGCCCCTTTGCTCTTCATGCCTCTGGCTTGAGTGCTGCCTTGGCAGTCTCGTACCTTTCCTTCCTCTGCCCCGCCGAGCATGGCCGCAGGTGTGGCTACGACTGCCCGTGCACAAGTAAAGGGGTATAAAAGGGCCCCTACTTTTGTACACCGACAGGGTTCGATCTTGCAGTGCTCAATCTCAATGACAGAAAGAGGCATGACACGCATGTATCGTTGCTATTAAGGGTAACAAGATGTGATTTATTTCATACATGAGTTTATCTTGTCTACATCATGTCATCTTTCTTAATGCATTACTTCGTTTTTCCATTAACTTAATACACTAGATGCATGCTGGATAGTGGTCGATGTGTGGAGTAATAGTAGTAGATGCAGAATCATTTCGGTCTACTAATCTTGGACGTGATGCCTATATACATGATCATTGCCTTGGATATCATCATAATTATGTGCTTTTCTATCAATTGCCAAGCAGTAATTAGTTTACCCACCGTATGCTATTTTCTCGAGAGAAGCCTCTAGTGAAAACTATAGTCCCGGGGTCTATTTTCTATCATATATTAAAACCAAAAATACCTTTCTGCAATTTTATTTTATTTTGTGTTTTAGTTAGATCTATTTATCAAAACCTATACAATTTAATCTATCTCAATACCATTGAGGGATTGACAACCCCTCTATGCATTGGGTTGCAAGTATTTGTTGTTTGTGTGCAGGTGCTATTTACATAGTGTTTCTTGGTTCTCCTACTGGATTGATAACCTTGGTTTCATAACTAAGGGAAATACTTATCTCTACTGTACTGCATGATCCCCTCCTCTTTGGGGAACTCTCAACGCAGCTCACAAGTAGCAGGAAGAATTTCTGGCGCCGTTGCCGGGGAGACATCATCAACATCTATCAAGTACCTACGCATAAACTCTCATCTCCTTGCAATTTACTTTATTTGCCATTTGCCTCTCATTTTCATCTCCCCCACTTCTAAAACATTTTATCGAAAAACACAAAAATGTTTTACTTTGTTGCTTTACTTGTTTGTTTGGTATAATTGTATGTTTATTGGAAATCAGAAACAAAAGGCTTATGGATCCTCATCCACCTGCTAATATTTTTAAAAGATCCAATTATGATGAACCAATTGCTAGTGAGTTGAGTGCACTAGATTATCTTTATGAAGTTTTGCTTGAAATTCGTGAATCTGAAAGTTGTGATGAAGTGTTAAATGAAGAAAATTATAAAGTGATTCACGATAGTTCCTTGAATGAAAAGCATGATTGCAATGATGTTATTATAAATTCTATTAATGGTAATTGTGATAATAAAATGCAACATCCCAAGCTTGGGGATGCTAATTTTGCTATGTCCACTACTTATTGCAGTGATCATGATTGGGGTGATTCTTCTTATGATCTCGAAAATTTATTTAAGCCTCATGATGAATATGATATTGATAATAGTGTTTAAAATAATATTGAAAGTGGGTTTGGAAGAGTTCCAACTATAGGTAATAATGATCCCACTACTTTGCAGAATGATCAATCTTATAATTTTTTTGATAAAAGTGGGCTTGGAGAGGTCATGACTTTATTTGATGATAATCCCACTTTTTTGGAAGAGGGTCAACTTTGCATGCATATGGATCATGTAGAGAATATGTTATATGATAGCTATATTGTTGAATTTGAAGATGATTCCACATGTAATTATTATGAGAGAGGGAAATATGGTTGTAGAAATTTTCATGTTACTAGATTACCTCTCGTTATGTTGAGATTGTCAATGTTTTATTCCTCTTCCTTGCATATGCTAGTTTTTGCTTGCCTTGATAATTTGTTTGCTTATAAAATGCCTATGCATAGGTAGTATGTTAGACTTAAATGTGATTTTCACATGCTATATGATGCTCTCTTTGTGCTTCAATTTTTGTCTTTCATGTGAGCATCATTAAAATTATCAATGCCTAGCTAAAAGGCTATAAAGAAAAGCGCTTGTTGGGAGACAACCAATATTTTTATTTTTTGTTTTTATGTGTACACAAAATTATGCTACAGTTATGATTGTGTTTTCATGTTTTAATTAGTGTTTGTGCCAAGTAAAGCCTTTAGGATGGTTTGGGTGATAGTTGATTTGATTCTGTGCATTAACACAAACTTTTGCGTCCAGTAGAAGAATTGTTAAAATTTTCTGTAAGGTGGCAAAATTCTGAATTTTTTACACATGATTGATATACAAATTTCCCACGTCGTCCTAATTTTTTCAAAGTTTTGGAGTTACAAAAGTATGAGCTTAATTCAGTTTCTCTAGACTGTTCTGTTTTTGATAGATTCTGTTTCTGTTGCATCATGTGCTTATTTTGATGAATCTATGGATTGTATTGGGCGGTATAAGCCATGGTAAAGTTAGAATACAGTAGGTATAATGCAATAACAAAATATGAATGGGTTTGCAACAATAATTAAATTAGTAAATTGTTTTCTTATACTAACGGATCTCATGAAGGTTTTGTTAAGTTTTGTGTGATTGAAGTTTTTAAGTTTTGGGTGAGATCACGATGGATGAAGGAATAAGGAGTGGCAAGAGCCTAAGCTTGGGGATGCCCGAGGCACCCCAAGGTAATATTCAAGGACTCCCAAGCAACTAAGCTTGGGGATTCCCTGAAAGGCATCCCCTCTTTCTTCTAACGACCATCGGTAATTTTACTTGGAGCTATATGTTTATTCTTCACATATCATGAGTTTTGCTTGGAGCGTCTTGTATTATATGAGTCTTTGCTTTGTTTGCTTTTTAGTTTGTCACAATCATCCTTGCTGAACACACTTGTTTGAGAGAGCCACACGCATATCATGATTTGCTAGAATATTGTATGTGCTTCACTTCAATTTTTTGAGCTAGGCAGTTGCTCGAGTACTTCACTTATATCTTTTTGAGCACGGCGGTGGTTATATTTTAAAGAAATATACTCTCATTCTTCACTTATATTATTTCGAGAGTTAGTAAAATTTTAAAGAAATATGCTCTCATGCTTCACTTATATTATTTTGAGAGTTGAATTTTTTTTGAAGAAATATTTATGCTCTCGTGCTTCACTTAGATCTTTTTGAGAGTTAAATAATAGTAACGGTAATTTGCATGAGATATGAATTTGGTCCCAAAGTGATAGATATTCAAGTGGGATATAATAAAAACATCCATGAAGATCATTGGATATTATAAACTTGATTCCTTGCAATAGTTTTGTGATATGGAGATAGTAATATGTGAGTCATGTTGGTGAGTAATTATGCTTTAGTAAGAATATTGGTGTTAAGGTTTGTGATTCCCTATGCAAGCACGAAAGTCAATAGTTATGCAACGAAGTTAGATCCTACTTGTGGTGCATTATTCATTGTTAGTTATGTTTAATGCTCGTTTATGATCATTTTTTTTTGGTTGGTCGCTTCTCAATCTATTTGCTAGCCTTTATTTGTATTAAGTAGGAATGCTGCTTGTGCATCCAACTCCTAAACCCAAAGTTGTGCCAAATGAGTCCACCATACCTACCTATATGCGGTATTTCTGTGCCATTCCAAGTAAATTTGTATGTGCCAACTCTAATTTTCAAAATGAATTTCCTTTTTGTGTGCCCGTACCGCTCATGAAGCGGCAGGGGGTGGCAAATATTTTCCATGCTAGGTATGTTATTATCAAGATGAGTGTTTATTCACTTGTCATTGCACGAGAGTGTGGCAGGTAATAGGGATGCCCAGTCCCGAAATGAAAAAAATTATTTATATGTTGTCAATAATAAATTCCTTGGAAAGTGTTGGTATGCAAGGCACCCGTGGATACGGCTAGCGATGGATTGTGTGAGAATGGTGGAAAGGAAATAAAGTTTACCTTTTGTTTGGGAACCGCCTATGATTTATCTAGCATGGAAGATATTGGGAATTCTCGGTCGTTTTCGTTGACAAGAAAAGCATGCCTCCCAAAACAAATTTATCTCTCAATTTAAGCTATGAGCTCTGGCAGCTCTACAAATCTCTGCTTCCCTCTGTGAAGGGCCTGTCTATTTACATTTATGAAATTTATATTTTTATTGAGTCTCCATCTTCTCTTATAAAGCACCAACTAGGGAACACTATTGTCATACTTGTGCATTGGATGTAGCTAATATTTGAGTGTGTTTCATGAATGGATCAATGATTGAGCATAATGGGCTAGGGATAGCTTTCCTTAGCGTTGATATTTCGAAAGACATGGTTGCTTGTTGATATGCTTGAGTATTCATGTCTTCATGTCAATTATAGACTATTGCTTTGAATCATTTAAAGTCCAAATGTCCATGCTACAAAAGAAAAGAATATGTGGTGAACATGATAGGCAGCATTCCACATCAAAAAATCTGTTTTTATCATTTACCTACTTGAGGACGAGCAGGAATTAAGCTTGGGGATGCTGATACGTCTCCAACATATGTATAATTTTTTATTGTTCCATGCTGTTATATTATCAATCTTGGATGTTTTACATACATTTACTAGCAACTTTATATCATTTTTTGGGACTAACCTATTAACTTAGTGCCCAGTGCCAGTTGCTGTTTTATGCTTGTTTTTTTACTTTGCAGAATATCGATACCAAACGAAGTCCAAATGCCACGAAACTTTTTGGAGATTATTTTGGCAATAAGAGACCCTGGAAGCTTCTGGAGGCCACGAGAAGATGGGCCAGTGGGCCACTAGGCACCAGGGCATGCCTTGGCCTCTAGTGCGCCCTGGTGGGTAGTGGGGCCCACGTGGCTCCGTTTGACCTTCCTCCGCCTCTATAAATACTCTAAAATTCCAAAACCCTCAGGGGAGTCAACGGAATACTTTTCCACTGACGCAAGTTCCAGAACCACAAGATCCAATCTAGAGGCCTTTTCCGGCACTCCGCCGGAGGGGGCAACGATCAGGGAGGGGTTCTTCGTCATCCTTGCTGCCCCTCCAATGATGTGTGATTAGTTTATGACAGACCTACGGGTCCGTAGTTAGTAGCTAGATGGCTTCTTCTCTCTTTTTGATCTTCAATACAATGTTCTCCTTGATGTTCTTGGAGATCTATTTGATGTAACTCTTTTTTTGCGGTGTGTTTGTTAGGATCCGATGAATTATGAGTTTATGATCAGGTCTATCCATGAATATTATTTGAGTTTTCTCTGAACTCTTTTATGTATGATTGTTATAGCCTCGTATTTCTTTTCCTATTTATTGGTTTGGTTTGGCCAACTTGATTGATTTATCTTGCCATGGGAAGAGGTACTTTGTGATGGGTTCGATCTTGCGGTGCTCAATCTCAGTGACAGAAAGAGACATGACACGCATGTATCATTGCTATTAAGGGTAGCAAGATGGGATTTATTTCATACATGAGTTTATCTTTTCTACATCATGTCATCTTTCTTAATGCATTACTTCGTTTTTCCATGAACTTAATACACTAGATGCATGCTGGATAGCGGTCGATGTGTGGAGTAATAGTGGTAGATGCAGAATCGTTTTGGTCTACTAATCTTGGACGTGATGCCTATGTACATGATCATTGCCTTGGATATCATCATAATTATTTGCTTTTCCATCAATTGCCCAACAGTAATTTGTTTACCCACCGTACGCTATTTTCTCGAGAGAAGCCTCTAGTGAAAATTATAGCCCCAGGGTCTATTTTCTATCATATATTAAAACCAAAAATTCCTTGCTGCAATTTTCTTTTATTTATTTTATTTTGTGTTTTAGTTAGATCTATTTATCAAAACCTATACAATTTAATCTATCTCAATACCGTTGAGGGATTGACAACCCCTCAACGCGTTGGGCTGCAAGTATTTGTTGTTTGTGTGCGGGTGCTGTTTACATAGTGTTACTTGGTTCTCCTACTGGATTGATAACCTTGGTTTCATAACTGAGGGAAATACTTATCTCTACTGTACTGCATCATACCATCCTCTTCGGGGAAATCCCAACGCACCACACAAGTAGCAACACCACCTGTGCGTTCTTCGTGTTTGCCTATGCGTCTAATCGTAGAAGGGGAGGAGAGAGAGCAGACATGGGACCCACTAGTAAGTGGCTCAACGAAGGGGAATAGTACTTGCTGACGTGCCGGTCCCACTAATCTACTGAAAGTAATATAAAAACATGTTATCCATGAAATAGGTTGTGGTAATATAAAAACATGATATCAATGAATGGGAGTACAAGAAACATTGCTACTATGTTGCCTATTGACATGCGGATGGAAGGGCCTGGTCGCCTGTTCAATCCTCATCCTTTTTCATTTTTAATTTATATATTGGTCCAAATTTATTCCATGACAGGTGGGTCCCCCGGTGTCTAGTTTGTAGCACTTTAATTTCTGGGTCAAATTTTGTTTCATTATATGTGACTCCCGGTGTGTAGTTTGTAGCTTATTTGTAATAATTAAAGAGAACGTGTGAGTTTTTTTGCAAAAATACCATGGTGCGACGTGGAAGGTGAGAAACAGCGTGCGAGAGAGCGGTGACGGAGCTAGAGGGAAATCAATTGGGGGAGGGGCGGGGGGGGGGGGGCGGGGTAACGGCGTTTGGAGTAGTTGTGGGCTGAATGCTACAAAAATATAATCTAAGCCCACCGAAATAAATGCTTTCACAAATTTATCCAAGGTTGGAGTCCCCCTCGTAATGTAAATAGCTCAGGCTCTGTGAGAAATGGAGAGGTAGCGTCTATGTGTTGGAGAGACAACGTGAGAAAGCGAGGTCAATTGAGACATAGATAAATAGAGAGATAGAGTGAGAGTGGCCTGGCATTCGGTGAAAAGATAGATATGCTCCGAAGAGATATTGTGCGATTGAGCTTTTGGGGAGGGTGAGGGCTCTAAGAGAGAACTTGAGAGATTAACCTACATAGACGATGTGCATGCCAGGGTATACAGACTGTGGATCCAGTCCCAGACAGGTAGATATATCGTTTGTATGTGAGGGGAAGCAAGGTCAATCGAGACATAGATGAAAAGAGAGAGAGAGAGAGAGAGATGGAGAGAGAGAGAGCGAGAGAGATTGAGCGAGTGTGGGCCGCCATGCGGTCGATAGGGTGAGATGGGTTGGAGAGAGTGACCTAGATAGACAATGTGCCTGAGAGAGTATACACTATGTTGAACTGGGCCCAAATATGGAGATATATCATTTGTGTGTGAGAGAAAGCAAGGTCAATTGAGACATAGAGAGAGGGAGAGATTGAGCGAGTGTGGGACACCATGAGGTCGAAAGATGGGGACGGCTTGGAGAGAGTGACCTAGATAGACATTCTACGTGAGAGAGTATAGAGTGTGTCGATCAAGGCCCAAATAGGGAGATATATCATTTATGTGTGAGAGAAAGCGAGGTTAATCGAGACTTAGATAAAGAGAGAGATTGAGCGAGTGTGGGCCGCTGTGCGGTCAAAAGAGTGAGACGGTCTGGAGAGAGTGACCTAAATAGATAATGTGCATGCATGTGTGCGAGAGGGGGTCCTAGATAGGCAATGCATGTATCTAGTGAGAGAGGGTGGTAGGGAGAGAGAGACAGAGAGCTCGACATGGAGTGCTGATAACCCACAAGTATAGGGGATCGTTTGTAACCTTTTTCGATAAATAGGAGTGTCGGACCCAACAAGGAGCGGAGCTAAAGGTAGAACAAATATTCCCTCAAGTTCTATCGACCACCGATACAACTCTACGCACACTTGACGTTTGCTTTACCTAGAACAAGTATAAAACTATTTGGTAGGTGAAAGGATAAGTTTGCAAGAATAAAACTACGAGTAAAATGCAAGACAGTAAAAGTAGATAGCTTTTGTCAACAAGAAAGTCATTTATCCCTAGGTGATCGATAACTAAACCGGTGATCATTGTTGTAATTTTATATGAGGGAGAGGCATGAGCTAACATACTTTCTCTACTTGGATCATATGCACTTATGATTGGAACTCTAGCAAGCATCCGCAACTACTAAAGATTATTAAGGTCGTAAAACTCAACCATAGCATTAAGTATCAAGTCCTCTTTATCCCATACGCAATGACCCCCAAACTGGGGCATGTGCTTCTGTCAGTCACGCCACCCACCATAAGAGAACCATGGATGAATTGCAACACCCTACAGCAGGGATCCTTCCATTTGCGTGACACGGAGGGCATCGTAGGATAGCACCAAAATAAAATATACAACTCAAACCAATCATGAACATCTATCAACCCATAGGACAAAACGGATCTACTCAAACATCATAAGATAGCCATAGATCATTGGGAAATAATATATAGCATTAAGCACCATGTTTAAGCAGAGATTACAGTGGGGAGAAGAGGTGTTAGACCGCTGCATAGAGGGGGAGAGAGTTGGTGTTGACGGCGGCGAAGTTGTTGGTGTAGATCGTCGTCACGATGATTGCCCCGACGGCGCTCCGGTGCCACCGGGGGAGAAGGGGAGAGAGCCCCCCTCCTTCTTCTTCTTACTTGGCCTCCCCCTAGATGGGAGGAGAGTTACCCCTCTAGTCCATGGCCTCCATGGCGGTGGAGGGGCAGGAGCCCCTCCTGTATTGGATCTATCTCTCTGTTCTCTTCTGTTTCGCGTTCCTGTTTTCTGGCCCTCCACCGTTTCTTAAATTTCCGAAGACCGTAACTCCGATTGTGCTGAAATTTTTACACAATTTTCTCCCATAAATTATCTTTCTTGCGCCCGAAGAAGGGCCCCAACCGACTTACAGGGAGGGCACAAGACACCTAGGCGCGCCAGGGGGTGCCCAGCACGCCCTGGTGGGTTGTGGAGGCTGTGGGCCTCCGTTTGTGTTGATTCCAACTCCCAAAAATCACATATATTCCAAAATAATTCTCCATAAATTTTTATCATGTTTGAACTTTGTTTGATATGGATATTTTACGAAACAAAAAACATGCAACAAACAGGAACTAGCACTGGGCACTAGATCAATAGGTTAGTCCAATAAATCATATAAAATGTTGATAAAAGTATGTAAAAGTTGTATAATATTGGCATGGAACAATAAAAAATTATAGATATGACGGAGACGTATTAGCATTCCCAAGCTTAATTCCTGCTCGTCCTTGAGTAGGTAAATGATAAAAAAGATAATTTTTTATGTGGAATGCTACCTAGCATAACCTTGATCATATATCTAATCATGGCATGAATATTAAGACACGAATGATTCAAAGCAATAGTCTATAATTTGACATAAAGACATCAATACTTAGGCATCCCAACAAACAATCGTGTCTTTCAAAATATCAATGCTAAAGAGAGCTAACTCTACAAAATCATATAGTCTTGTCATGCTCTGTCTTCTCGACACAAAGTATTTATCATGCACAACCCCGATGACAAGCCGAGCAATTGGTTCATACTTTTTAACGCGCTTCAGCTTTTTCAACCCTCAAGCAATACATGAGCGCAATCCATGGATATAGCATTTTGGGTGGAATAGAGTATGATGATAGGGGTAAATATAGAGAAGACAAAAAAATAAGAAAGTCTCACATCGACATGGCTAACCAACGGGCTATGGAGATGCCCATCAATTGATATCAATGCGAGGAGTAGGGATTGCCATGCAACGAATGCACTAAGAGCTATAAGTGTATGAAAGCTCAACATGGAAACTAAGTGGGTGTGCATCTAACTCTATAATGAAAAATTCCCACTAGTATGTGAAAGTGACAACATAGGAGACTCTCTATATGAAAAACATGGTGCTACTTTGAAGCACAAGTGTGGAATTAACATGCCCCTTCTCTTCCTTCTTTCTTTCATTTTTTTTCTTTTTCTTTTTTTTTCTTTTGGTCCGGAGTTTCATCCCGACTTGTGGGGGAATCATAGTCTCCATCATCCATTCCTCACTGGGACATGCTCTAATAATGAAAGTTGATGATCATCACACTTCTATTTACTTACAACTCAATATTACAACTCGATACCTATAACAAAATATGACTCTATTTGAATGCCTCTGGCAGTGTACCAGGATGTGCAATGATCTAGCATAACATGTATAAAAAATGATGAATGGTGGCTGAGCCACAACTATTATGTCAGCTATATGATCATGCAAAGCAATATGACAATGAATGCTCAAGTCATCAAAATGGAAGCAATGGAAGTTGCATGGCAATATATCTCGAAATGGCTATGGAAAGGCCATAATAGGTAGGTATGGTGGCTGTTTTGAGGAAGATATAATAAGGCTTATGTGTGATAGAGCGTATTATATCACGGGGTTTGGATGCACCTGCGAAGTTTGCACCGACTCTCGAGGTGAGAAAGGGAAATGCACGGCACCGTAGAGGCTAGCAAATTGCGGAAAGGTAAGAGTGCGTATAATCCATGGACTCACATTAGTCATAAAGAACTCATATACTTATTGCAAAAGTTTATTAGCCCTCGAAGCAAAGTGTGACGCCCCCGGCTCAATCGTGCACTAATCATACATGCAAATGCACACGATCAAGCCTAAGGACTCACGGGAAGATATCACAACACAACTCTAAAACATAAATAAAGTCATACAAGCTTTATATTACAAGCCAGGGGCCTCGAGGGCTCGAATACATAAGCTTGCGTACAAGCGTCAGCGGAAGCATCAGATATCTGAGTACAGATATGAAACAGAAACAGAAAGGCCTTTAGAAAGGCGGGGCAAAATAAAACACTACGATCGAAAGGCGTAGGCCTCCTGCCTGGGACCCTCCGATCCTACTCCTGGTCGTCAGTCAACTCGTAGTAGTATCCATCCTCTGGGTAGTAGTAGTAGTCGATCGACGGGGCATCTGTCTTAGGGGCTCCGTCATCTTGGTCACGTTAAACTGATATGGGGAGAAAAGGAAAACAAAGCAACCGTGAGTACTCAGAAGTACTCAGCAAGCAAGGATCTACACTACATATGCAACATTTTCAAAGAGAAGGCTGTATATGTGGACTGGGCTGCAGAAATGCCAGAATAGAGAGAAGGCCTAGTCCTATCGAAGACTAGTGTCTTCATCGGTCTTGCAGCAATAGAAGAGAGCAGAACAGATCAATATAATGTAGCAGTATCATTAAGTCTCAACCTCACCCAGAGATCCTTTCTCGACTCCCTGCGAGAAAGCAATCCCAGAGCCATACAGTCATCAACCTCGTCCGGAGATCCCTTCTCGACTCCCTGCGAGAAGCAATCCCAGAGCCATAGTATCCAAGTATCCAGTTCTAAATTGTATCAATCAGGATACAACTCCGAGTGTCCGTTACCGTAGGATAGGCTATCAATAGAAGTTTTCTTCCCTGCAGGGGTGCACCAACTTACCCAACACACTCGATTAACTCCGGCCGGACACACTTTCCTGGGTCATGCCCGGCCTCGGCTAAACGACACATCGCAACCCTACCTAGAGCTCAGCAGAGAGGTCCCCGTCGGTCTACATCCTAAGCGCTCAGAGGTCTTGGGCCATCGCCTTGTGCACTCCGAGTCGTTACGTGCAGGGGGAAGCCAGGCACCAGGGGGGCGCCGGTCCGTCCCGGCCGCAAGGCTGAACTAGACGTCTGACAGAGCTTTCGGCTGATGCTACGATGCAGAACGCCCATACTATGCCCACGTGATGGTTAGTGCTATCAGGCCAGAGGCCTGCTCGGATCAAATATCCAAATCGTTAGTGGACTAGGGCTTGCGGTAACGAGCAGAGACTCACGAAAGATGTGACCCCGTCGCCCCGTCTCGAGGACTTGCGGCAAGGGCCATGAATGCCCGGCCACGCCTCGTATTCACCACTCGGGCACCATGCAGGCAACCCGTCTTCACATCACACGCGGGTACCCCTCAGGGTCGACCCGCCTTTCCATGTAGCAGTGTAAAGTCCAAGTATCCGTGTGTCCATAACATCAGGGGAATCCGAGGTATCACCCTCGTTGGATTCCTACTTGATGTATCCGTCAAGGTGAACTCGGAGGAATCACCCTCGCTGGGTTCACACTTGAGGTGTTGTACGATGGCGTCGTTATCGGAAGTGGTGAAGGAGGAATCACCCTCGATGACCACTACCGAATAGCTACTCTACAGAGTTAACATCAGAAGTTCTACAAGAGGTTTCACCCTCGGCACTCGATAGTAACGCTGCAGTGTCGTTACAACTAAGGGGGGTGATGTGCAGTGTCGGGGCCTGGTCTTCAATCCCGTTGATCGGGTCTTCGGATAATCCAGCGGGGCAGTCAAGACAAGTGGGGGTCACTGATAGGTCTCTACCCAGCCTATACTAAGCAGTTTAGGATATGCAGGTAATTATCAACAACAGGTTACAATAAACAGGCTATGCATCAGAATAGGTAAAGCAGTAGCAGCAGCAGTTCTAATGCAAGCATGAGAAATAGAATGGGCGATATCGGTATGCTCAAGGGGGGGGGCTTGCCTGGTTGCTCGGCGGCAAGGGCAAGGTTGTCAATGGTGTCTTCGGGCTCCTGGGTTGCGTCGGTCTCGGGGACGTCGTCGGTGTCAGGGTCTACCGAGAGAGAAGAGGGGGAAGAAACAGTAAATACTAAGTAAGCAAGTGCTACACAATGCATAACATGACAATACGCAGTGCCGGGTGTGTCCTAACGTATGGTTGCACGTTACCGAGGAAGGAGGAATCCATCCGGGAATGTTTTCCCGGTTCCGGACATTTATCAGACAGGTGACCGGAGGGGAATGGTTCCATGTTCGGATAGTTAGGGACGTGTGATGGACGAACGGACCGCGCATTCGAATTTGTCTCGTCGTTCTGAGCAACTTTCATGTACAAAGTTTTTCGATCTGAGCTACGGATTATTTTATATGATTTTCTAAAGTTTTTATTAATTTTCTGGAATTTAATTAATTATTTAAATTAACATTATCCGAAACAGTAGTTGATGACGTCAGCATGACATCATGCTGACGTCAGCAGCCAATCTGACAAGTGGGTCCCACCTGTCATTGACTGGTTAGTTAATTAGGGTTAACTAATTAATTAGTATTTAATTAAACTAATTAACAAATTTAGATTAACCTAATCAGGGTTAATTAACTTAATTAATTAACTAATTAATTATTAATTTTAATAATTTTATTTTATTTTTATTATATATTTTTTATATCGTTTTTAGGGGTTGGGACCCGCTTGTCAGCGGCACAGGGGCACGGGGGCCCCATTGGTCAGTGGCCCATAGGCCACGGGCATGCGGGCGCGGCGCGCGGGCGCGGCGCGGGCGCGTGCGCGGTAGGGGCGCGACACGCGGGCGCGTGCGCGAGCGCGTGAGTGGTAGGGGCGCGGCGACGGGCTGGCAGGAGGGGGGTGGCCACGCGCGGGCGGTGAGGCACGGCCAGAGGGCCGGCGACACAGCCAGCGCCGGTGCGGCCGCTTGTTGGGCGCGGGCGACGGCTGGGGCAAGGCCGGGGCGCGGCCCAGGCGTAGAGGCGGAGCGGGGCGAGGTGCGGGCGCGGTGCGGGGCCGCGGTGAGCGCGGCGGTGACCGAGGGAAGAGGAGGGGCGCGGGCGGCGCGGTGCTCACCGCGAGCTGTAGGGGGGCGGCAGCGGTGCTCGTGGTGGGGGACGGGGACGACGCGGCGCAGGGGAGGAGGCGACGTCCGACGAGCGTGCGGCGACGGGCGTCGGGGGCGAGGCGGCGGCGTCGAGCGGCGTCGGGCACGGGGTCGAGCGCGTCGGGCGCTGGCGAGGCGAGCGCGCGGGCTCGGGGCGTCGATCCAGAACGGATCGGGGGAGAGGGGGGAGCGAGGGGGGGTGTGTGTCGGTGGGGTGGTTAGGGTTTGGCATGGGGGAGGCCATATAGGGGGGGGAGCTGGGCCGGCCTGGTGGCCGTGGCCCAGTTGGGCCGGGGGGATTTTTCTTTTTTTTTGTTTTGTTTTCTTTTATCTTTACTTTTTATTTATTCTCTTGTCTCTGTTTAGTAAATAGTTAGGCCTCAAAATGGTTTTTGTAAAGCATAGTAATTGTCCCAATAATTACTAGGCATCCTCCACTACTACCAAAAATTGGTTTGGAGTCAATTGGAGTTTACACAATTTTTATAATAATTAAAATGCATTAATCCTTGCTGTTTTGGTAAGGTTAGAGTCACCTAATTAATTTATTAATTGTTGGTTATAATTTTAGAATGGTCTCTGGAATATTAGTCATTTAATGAACATTTTAGTTTCTATGTTGAACAACTTTTATTTTCCACTTTAATTCCCAATTTGAATTTTGAGTTAGGAGCTGAATGCAATATGATGCAAATGATGATTAGGCACTGTTAATCATGATGACATGGCATAATCAAAAGGGGATTACTGTAGCTTAATACATGGGGTGTTACACAAAGTACTACTACACATGCCCCTAGGGGGATAGATTGGTAGGAAAAGACCATCGCTCGTCCCCGACCGCCACTCATAAGAAATACAATCAATAATAAATCATCACTACAAAAAATACACTTCTGTGATGATACGTGTTTGTCACAGTAGGTCACGTTTTCTGTCATGCATGTACATCCATGATGATTTTATGACAGAATCAAGATAGTCATACCTTGCTGTCGTAGAAGTGTTCGATGACAATACCAAAATTATCATCACGGAAGTGTCCACTTTCATGATGATAAATGGCGCGTCATGGAAGTACTTTCGTCAAGGGTAACCGACACGTGGCATCCACCGTAACGGGTCGCCGTTAAGCTATCGGGTTCCGGTTTGGATCCAATAACCCGTTAACAGCCAGGACCAATGGGGATTTTCCACGTGTAAAATCATCATTGGCTGGAGGAAACACGTGTCGGCTCCTCGGTGGGCCTGATGTTATCCATCCAATGGAGGAGACGTGCCTATGATACATCGACACGTGGCAGGGCCTAACAGAGGCCCATATAGGTTAAAAAGGCCGGCCCAGTCAAAGGCCCGTAGTATTTACTCAGGTACTAGTGGGCCAGCCCACTAACGGCCTGCTTAAACATGGCCCATTTATGGCCCAAAGCCAGATCTGGCCCGTTATTTGTTCGCCGAGTATTTGGGCCCAATTACAGCCTAGTGACATTTCGGCTTGTTAAAGGCCCGATGTAGACATGGGCCCATTTCAGCCCGGTGTGTCTTTCAGCCTGGGAATGGCCCGTGGTGCCCATGGGCCATATATGGTCCGACACCACATCCGGCCCACTAACGGCCCGTGATCAAGGTGGCAATAGTTCAGCCCAACGTGACTTTGGGCCTGTTAAAGGCATGTCGTATAATTCGGCCCGTTGATGCCTCTACTAAGCTTTCGGCCTCTTAAAGGCCCATGATATCAGTGGGCCAACTAAGGCCCGAGATATGTTTCAGCCTGGTAATGGCCCATCATATAACTGGGCCAATAATGGCCCGGCCTATATTTCAGCCTGCTAAAGGCCCATGGACTACTATTGAAAATTGAGGCCCAACATGCATTTCGGCCTGCTAAAGGCCCATGGTATCTTCTGGGCCGTAATAGGCCAGAAGAATATTCAACCTGTTAATGGCCTGAAGCTACATGGGCCCAACTAAGCGCTGGGTCCACTAAAGGCCCAACTAAATTTTGGGCCGAATGGAGGCCCGTGTAAGTTGTGGGCCTGGTGCAAAGTGTGAAGGCCCCAATGACCTTTCAGGCCCAAGAAAGTTGTAGGCCGGCCAAATTGTGGCCCGCTAAAATGCAGGCCCGTTAGAGGCGAATGTTTCGGCCCGGTCGCCTACATCAGATTTTGCCCTTTTTTTCAGATAGCGAATGATGGCATATATGGTAACTAGTAGGAATTAAGAACAAACCTACTCTATACAATAAAGAAATTACGGCATAGTAACTTAGAATAAACCTACACTATACAATAAAGGATTTATGGTATATTACATCCACTGGGCATCGAAGTTCGCCACCAGTGATCATAAAGCGCAACGAAGAAGCAGATTATAAAAACTGGGCGCCATTGCAGCGTAACAAAATAATACTGAACCAAGACCACTTCGAGGACAGTTCAAGAAAGGTTAGCCTTGTGCGGGAGCTGCTGCGCAAGCTGCTGAGCAAGGCTATGAGACTAGCCTAGCATGTCGGTCATAGCTTCCAGCTGTAGTTGTTTAGCAATGAGGTTCTCATTGGTGTTCTCCGCGATCTTCTTTAGAGATAGGACTTCAAGTCGAAGTTGAGTTGCAAAATGCCTTTCTGCTTGAACTTGGGACTGAAGAAGTCGAATTGATCCAGACAGTGAATTCTGTGAGCTTGTCTGACTGCTAGTCTCAAGTAACTTGAACACTGCATCAAGACATGACTTTGGGGTTGTCTCGCTATCTTGAAGATGTTTTGCCTTCTTTGCTGCAATATATGTTGGGTTTCTCTCACAGCCTTCAGCATACTTGTGCATGCCATCAGGCATATCACCCTGAAACAAGCAGAGAGATGACAGGTTTTGCACGTGTATAAACAAAGATGGTAATTGTGCTGTCAATTCCATCCAATTTCAAATTAGAAAATAAAGAGTCAGTTCAAAATAACAATAGCATAATTTGTCATTGTTCATAATGCAGGCAGCTTCACCACACTACTGGATTACCATGTCAACAAAACAAGCATAGATGAAGGATAAAGACAATCATTGTATCTATTTTGGTTAATGTGCATGGCATGTTGTTCATATCATCAGCCACATCAGTAAGATAAAACAGGAGATGACAAGGTGCAAACGTGGGCGGCTTCACCACACACTGGATTATAGATCCACAAAAACAAGCACACATATAGGGAGTATTGAGTAATGTGCATAGTATGAATAAGGAATTTGGTTTTACAACTAAAACTTGGAACTTACAGTTGTTGCGAACATGCATTTTGATAGAAACAGCAAACTAAATAGCAGTTGATGATAGGGAGTATGAGAAAATTAAATAGCAGTTGAGGATAAAGGCTTTAGAAGGACTGACTTACATTAACAGTTAACACCGGCTCTATAATGCCCTTCTCCATGTCAAGGGAAGGATAACTCAAGAATTTCAGCACAGAAACTTCTTCATAAGCATTGCCTGTACTCTGCATTTTGTAGAGAGTAATTATAGATATGATAATACTGGAAGGGATAGAGGATAATGAAGATAAGATGCAGATTGATGCTACATAATATGCTACCAATCCCTGTAAGTACAAGCGTTACAGGACAAAATGTACTGACAAGAGCAATGGGCTACACTTCTGCACTGGCATTGTGTGTGTATTCAACTTTTTGGTAAGATTAAATATATATCTCATATTTTTTAGTAAATGGTGGGCGAGGGAGATAAGATGCAGAATGCTACACAATGAACCAATCCCTCCTTCCCATAATATAAGAGTGTTTTGTACACTGGTGTACTGTACAAAACGCTCTTATATTATGGGACGGAGGAAGTAGCTGATAATGTAAGTACAGTGATAGATGACTTTCAGTCCTGACAAGAGGACTATAGAGCTAAATCTCTTCAAAAGCATTGGGTTGATTCTAAATTTATGTAAGAGTCAATACGGATCTTATAATGTCCACCAAATGGAGGATAACGAGGCTAACATGTGCAGTGATGCTACATAATCAACCAGCTATGCAAGTAAGTATGGTCATACAGGGCAAGAGGTACTCACAAGAGCAATGCAGCGTGCAGTATAGTTGCGAGATTCTGTGGTCCATTGAGAATGAATGTTCTTCTACAAATAGTTTTCGTACAAGTGAGACGGTAAGGCACATGTAGAAATGTAGTTCAAATTGTGATGTGATATCATAGACAGTACCTTACGCTGCAGACAAGACCAATGTGTAACAAGATTATTCCAGTCACTGTCTGATAAATGTAGTACTGGAGACTTTACAGAAATTTCATTTAGAGGCTTGCCATCGAAGTGAGCTTGCCTCAGGTAGGAACGATACTTCATCAACGAGTGCTTGAAAAGCGCAACCAACCCTTGCTCATCTTGTATCCATTTTGGTCCTCGCCTATTTAAAAGAATGAAATCTTGTGTCTTCTGTCAGTAGAAACATATGCAATAATTACCATGAATAACATTAGTACATTACTTACACGTAAGTTGCGGAGGAAGATTGGAAATTGTTCTGTGTCTGTGGTATAATCTTTCCATGAAGGAAAGATGCGCACAAAGTTCCTGACAACAATATAAGCTTTGTCTTCTAAACTGGGAAGAAGTAGAACAGGCGTCCTATTTGCTGCAATTGGGGCTCGCTCTCGTTCGAAAAGGGATTTGGCAACTGGATTTGGTGTACTCTTTGCTAGAATGGGGGTTTTGCGTCGTAGAGCTGGTGCTATGTCAACTGGCATCATCATACTGTTTGCTGTATTTGGGGTCTGCTGAGTTGGGGCATCAGAGATGACCAGTGTAGTAGGGCTAGAGTCTGCTAGAGTTGGGGCCATGTTTTGTGGGCCTGGTGATATTGCAACTACACCTAATGGGCTATTTGATTTATCAAGTGTCACTACCTTTTCCAAATACTTTGTTCGTGCTCCTCCGCGATCAGCAATTGCCCTCTTCCTTTTGAACGTTTGATACACAAGAACATCATTTGAATGGATAAATATGGTATGATGACAGATGGAATATGTACTGAAAATGGATAGGTAGGGCGTATTCACATACACGATGTGTAAACTAAGCTAATGGCAGTGCAACAAAGTAGAAGCAATGCAAAGCATCAGTTGCAAGATATGTGCGACCAATATAACCTTGGAAAGTTAGAGCAAGCACCTTGATGGGTGAATTAGATAGGGCATCTGCCTCTGACTCCTCCACTAGGGAGCTACATTGACTTAGGTCTCCCTCTAGCTCAGAATAATTGTTAGGATCATATTCTGAGCATGAATCTGTAGGTGGAGAGCGTTTGCATTGCATCCAGACTTGATTTCAGTCCCTTAATGCCAAGTTTGACAGCCATGGCATTGTTCTGCTTTATTCTTTTCATGCGCGCAAGCTCATAATCATTATGATGCTGTCCAGTATCTGAGATTCATGAAAACATAAAAAGAAGTCAGATTATCTATGGAATGCATTGCAGATTCAACACGAAGAGTGTCTCCCTATAAACCCCTGCATATACAAAGTTCATCCCCCAACCGTGCAGACCAGACAATACACAGAAATACAAACCTCTTATGTCTCTATAACAGGCAGACACACATTTCAAAACTGAAGTAGGAACATTAGAATCATATCAAATTCATATTTGAACAAACAAACTAAGGAATTATGAGTGGCATAATGTTTAGCTTCAAGGGTGGAGTGCTTGTAGTGCGACAAAAAGCAAGTAGGCAGATTGTATTCCATGTAAAAGATCGTAGTCTATGTAAAAGGTGGATATGACACTTTCTTTCTATACAATGCAGTGTTCGTTGCCCACACATGATGGAAGAGATCACACAGAGAAATACTATTCACTCATGTCTGCGGTTCCAGTATTTTGAAACAGGGTGGTCCACCCTAAAAGAATATTGACAACAAATATGACAAGGCAAGCATAGAGGTAGTGAATCAATCATTACTTGTGAGCTTACTAGGACAAGTATGCAGAATTATAACTGCAGTAAGAGACAGTCCAAAATCTGAATCAAGAAGTTGGTCTAGCACATATTGTTTACAACTAATCGACATGAATAATTGGATATCATATCGAATGAGTAAGAAAGACAAGTAAAATTGTCAACAAACCTGGCCTGCAGTAGTAATCTGGGTCAATGTCACTATGACCAACAATCCAACATGACTAGTGTCTCTTCCTAGGGCCGGAATTTTGAAACCCTGTGAACTTTACAGGTACTAAAGATTACTGAAATATCTGAACCATTAAGGGTAGGTAGCGCTCAGTACAGAACAAACACTAATGACAGTCCTGCCTAATGAGTAATGAATTAATTAGAAAATGGGTGATGAGGAGTGGCTGCTGAGTGTTGAGGACGTATCTCAGGATAAATCGGGTTGGCTTAGTGGGTGTTGCATGCCTGAGCCCTGAACGGACTGGGAAGGTAGGCACGGCGGCGCGCCTTGGCAGCGGTGACGCTGTTGGGCGAGCGGCTCCTGACCTCCTGTTAGTCCGGCGTCTCCTCCTAGAGTCATGTCGTCCGGGGACGGCAAGTCGCCATGAGGCAGGCGGCTAGGGGCGAGTAGAGATCGGAAGCGTAGAAGAACATAGGGGAATCGGGGTCTGGGCCGACCCAAAATCCCAGGGTGGGCCGCCGCCCACCGTGGGCACCCTGTAGATCCACACCCCAGCGGTGTACATGCATTTTCGAAACTAAATTAGGAACATTTAGCTAACCAATTAAACGACTCTGTTTTAATAATATCATATTCGTATTTGAACAACTAAGCTTGTTTAGCTTGATGGGTGGAGCAATGCTATTATGACACGAAGCACGTAGGCTGATCGTATAGTGATCATAAAAGGGGGGAAACCCTAAGCATGATCAATTAAACCCTATTATGACTGTGCCATGGCAGATTTGAAGCTGCAAACCGCAGAAATGCTATTTAGCAACCATTGTTTGCTTCGAACTAAGAACTAAATTTTAAGAGCTGAAAAGAAAGTACAGTAACCAAGTTACGATCTATTTTCTGGTTGAGATCGAAAAGTTGAGCAGATATGAAGTAGTACCACCTCTCTTGCGGTGGCGTGTAGGCATCGGGGGTGCGATGGCTGTCGGTGGTGTTGAAGCAGATCTGCGACGGTAGACGGGTGCATCGGGGGATAAGTCCCGTTGCGGTGGACGAGAAGGTCGTGGGAGCGGCCCCGACAAGGAGGACGACGGCGCCAATGAAGCGAGAGGATGCGATGCAAGGCTCCTGGTTCGTCGCCGTGGATGAGAAACGTCCATCTCTAGCAGTGGACTACACAGTTTTGGTAGGTGCTCCGGCATGGTGGAGGATGGCGGTGATGGATGGGGTGGAGGACAGCGGTGATGGATGGGGTGGCGGACGGAGGAGGCTGGTGTGGGGATGGTGTTCTAGCGCGGACATTGTATGAATGGGAAAATGGAGGGAGAGGTACGGGGAACCATGTTTTTGGGACGCACCTGTCTGAAATATGGGAAAGTTACGAACTTAGCCCCCGTTTAAAATTTGGACGTCTCGTCGGTTGGGGATAGGACGGTAATCTCGCATCTCCCCCAATATTTGCCCAGAGCGATTTCGGGCGAGGAGAGGGTGTTTTGGCGCCCACGGTTGGTTCCCACGGTGTATGGACGGGGCTGACAGGTAGGGCGGTTGTGTCACGTCTGAGTGAAGTTACAAACCTGCCCCTATTAAAAATATTTGCCTACATCGATTTCAGCTGAGTCGAGTTTGTTTTGCCGCCCACCGTGTATGAATGGGGAAATGGAGTGAGAGACAGAGGTCTTTCGGACGAGCTTGAATCAAATGTGTTTTGCTGCCCACGTTTGGCGCCCACTGTGTCTGAATGGGCTCAGAGGAGGTCGTGTCACGTCTAATTGAAGTTACTAACCTACCCCTATTGAGAGCAGTGGAAATCGGGCTGATGGATTGTCCGTGCAAGGGGTAGACAGTAATTTCCATCTCGCAAACACTGGCTTCGGGCAGCCGACATGGGAGTGGATATTTTGCCGCTTCTTTCAAATTTTGGGACAATAAGCATTCACGTTTACCCTGGCAACTAAATTCGAATCCATTTTGTATTCTTATATGAATCTTTATAAATCATTCTATGTTTTTATATATCTTCAAAACACAACAAAGATGTATTCCACTATCATATATGAATATGATTTACAAATGCCGATACTCGAATTCAGAAGGTAGAATCCAGTTTAAGGTGAATTCAAATATTTGAAACCACTTTATGTCCAACTTCAGTAACATGTATGACACACGCAGCTTATAGTGTACTCCCATTTAGATATGTACACAAGCGATGTCTCAAGATTCAAAATACTAAGTCAATCAACCAATAATGTACAAAACTAACAGACATATAAACAGTTATAGAGTATATGGATCAATAATATCAACTAACATACATAAGCCAGGCCGCTGTACTTTTTTTGCTAGAAGAGCATCATTTTTTTTAGCAAAGCTAGTACATCATCTTGGCCCTTTCAGATGTGTGCCACTTAAGGACCATCTATACTACTATTATTGCTGAATGCACATTCAGCCCGATTGGCATATTTGTAGGTCTGGCATAGCAATCAAAATGAAATGTCTTAGAGTCTTATCAATTAATACAGACTCATGCTAAAAAAATTACAAACCAAAAAACAAAAACAATTATTACATGATCTCTAGAACAAATGGTTTGATCGATTACATGAACAAACAACACGAAGGTTATTCAACGATGGAAAAAACATTTCAGCTATGATTTACCAAGTGGGAATTTAATTTCCTTTTTTCCTTCATGACCTTAACAATGCGGTCAGTCTCAGCTTGCTTCGTTTTGAAATCCACCAAATATTTAATGGTTGTCTTGAGTACTACTTGTGATTGTGCTGTTTGCTTCCTCAACATGTCAACTTCATCTCTAAGTGCAGAAGCAGAATCTCTTTCTACCAATAGTTTAGCCTCTAGAGCATCAGCAGTTGGCAATTCATGATGCATGACTGGGCCGGTGCCACTGCTGTGGGATGATACAACATCCATGGGGCTAACCTGTTTTGCCTTTAAAGTTCCGATTGGATTCTGAAAAGTTGAAGTTAGCAAAACATCTCAACTGGGAGTTAGAACAGCAAACCAGTTAAACAAACAAGGAATTAAAGTGTTTCGATTGGATGCTGAAAAGTAGTGATTAACATCATTGTAATCGGTTGCAGCAGCAAAGCAGTTAAACAAACAAGTTGCAAAAGGTACCTGTTGTGGCATTGGAGTTTCTCTTGGATCCTAAAAAGTTGAGTAGCCAGTAACGTGATTAGAGCAACTGGTTGCAGTAGCAAAGCAGTTAAGCAAACAAGTTTTGCAAAAGGAACCTGTTGTGGCATTGGAGTTTCTCTTGGATCCTAAAAAGTTGAGTAGTCAGTAACTTGATTAGAGCAACAAGTTACAGCAGCAAACCTGTTACACAAATATATTTTTGAAAATGTACCTGCTGTGCAATTCGACTTCCAATTGGATCCTGAAAACTTGAAGCTGGTAAGATGATTACAACAACAAGTACAGCAACAAACCAGGTAAAGAAGGAAGTTTTTGAAAACATACCTGTTGTGCCAACGGAGTTTCAGTTGGATCCTGCAAACTTGAATGTTAGCAATCATAAATAAAGTGTTGCAAGAGCCATAAGAAACTAATATCAAACTAGTAAAACTAACCAGTTTTGGCAAGGTATTTAATTACGCATGAACTAGTAAAACTAATAAGTTCTTGGCAACGTATTAAAGTAACAAGTCAGTACCGTTTACCAGTAACACAGACATCTGTAAATATCTTTGATGTAAGCAAAATGATTCCGACACACACACACACACACACACACATATATATATATATAAGTTAAAAAGACGTTGTCCCTCATATAAACCTGACAGTTGTCTATCTATGAACATGCAAACATTACCAGTGCTACAAGTGATAACAGCAAACCATTTAAACAAACAGGGTATCAGAACGTAAATTACACATGAATTTTGCTGCACCCTAGAAGTACATATGACCAGCTATCTACATGCTTAAGTAGCTATTTAAGTTCAGGCGGACAGGTAATTCTTAACAGTAAGTATCAAACACATAGATAGGCGCAGTCTATAATAGGATTAACAGACTATGGCGTTATGTAATCAGTAGCAAACTAAATTAAGCCAAGCAACATAATTGAACAATTTTGCAATCAGTGGCTAACTAAAATTCCGAGAAGCAGGTAATTGAACTTACGCTAGCACTTTGTACAGGCACACTGCAACTTCTTTTTCGCTTACATGGTTCTACGAAGGAGTCCATCGCGTCAATTGCTTGGATATGCAATCCCAATACTTCTTTCTTCCCACACTGCATTGGTAAGTCGAATGGTTAATCTAATAAGATGGTGCATCCTTGATATGTTATATGAGGACGAGTTGTCAGACTAGTTGTAGCAACACACATCACACTAGCTTTTACTGTATATTTCATGCGATTACATTTGGCATATCAAGATCTAACCAATCTACAATAGGATGAAAAGACTGGCATCCTTCACATTATTGGCGAACTCAGTTCATAGAAACAAGCAATTCAACCGTTCTGTGGGTAAATCAAAAGTGCCACTAGAATATTTTTCACTACCCCAAACATACACGCAAAAAGGGGCGATGCCACCGTAGGGGCTGGTTTGGGCGGCCGCCTCGGGTGGCTGGAAAGTGTGCACCTAGTTTGAGTCGTCCAGGTTGGCCCAGGCTAGTTTTGTTTGTCCCAGCGCACGAGCAGGCAATGTAAAAAATGAAGAAAACCGTTTCAATTTGGATGGGTCAATAACGCAAGTGCAAGGCAGGCCCTATAGCAGGCTCGCGGCCCAAATGAGTGCCTCCCATATCGATCGACAGCAGGAAAAATCCCTAATTCGTTCGCTCCAGCCTCTAGTCTGGTTCGCTCCTAACCTAGCCGTAGCTGGACAAACCGACACAGCACTTCCTCGCGCCCTCGTTGGACGCCGGTCGTCGGGCTTCAAGCGAATGGAAGGACAAGAAGATGAAGATCCAACCCTGGGTGTAGCCTGCGTGGGAAGCAGCAGCGGCAGCACGGGCATGGCATCGAGCTTGCGCAAACGGACAATCGCAGCTTGCAAGAGCAGCATCCACAACGAGCAGGTACATCACATCCCTGATTATATCTAATTCAACTGTTCAATTTTTGGCCAATAGTTAAACCTGATGGTGTTGTAAAACTGCTTGTATGTAGGAAATCTATAAGAAAATGAAACCAATTTCTGCTTATTTTATAGCTCCCCCAATCAATACTGAACTGACTGAACCTGATGTGTCTAATCAAGTTTCAGGTGCAAACATACAAGGTCATGTTGTTCTCGAGCCTGAAGTATCTAATGAACAGACTGCTAATGAAGGATTTGATGCAAACATTTTACATGCTCCTAGTGATGAACATATAGTGTCTAATGAGGGATCTAATGCAAGCATTTTGCAAGCTCCCATTGAAGGATTTAGTGTCTAATGATGGTCTACTATGTTGAGAGAGAGAGAGAGAGAGATTTGCAGAATTGATGACAAGCAAATTATAGTACATTTTCATGGCTTGAGGAAATGTCGAGGCCATCTACCAGAAAGTCCCCGTATCATGACAACCTAGCATAAATACTTTTCTAATCTGTTGTTTGAAACTATTGGCATACTTGTGCAGGATAAATATATTGATATGCAGTTTGCGCACTGGTTATAGGCGCAATTACTCTTGGATATTTTAGGTCAGAGAACGGATAATTCAAGCAGGTACAGTCCATGTTAGTAGTCCTTGTACACCATGTTGCATTTTGTGTTTTTTGGTGCTTACATCATTTAGTGTTTTATAATATGGAACTACTTTGGATCGTTAGCTGGTTTTCAAAGTGGATGTAGCTTCACATTTCTCAAGTTATGTTGATTTCCGGAGTGCAAGTGCCTTCGTATTTTTTAAGTTAAATTTTTGCCCCTGGTAACTTGAATTCATGGATCCGCCACTGCACACAAATCATACACGCAGGCTAGTACAAATTAAATGAAATGCAGGGACTTACGCTAGCTCGTTGTACATGCTCACTGCAGCTCTGCTTGCGCTTGGGGTGTTCCATGTACAAGTCCATGTTACCACTTGCTTGGATGTGCAGGACTTGTGCTCCTTGCATCCCCCTCTACATTTTTGACCCGGCGAATGGTTGATCAAATGAGAGGAATCGACCTTGCTGTTGTACCGGAGGACAGGTACTTACAATGTTATACAGGCGTGCAGGATGTGTACCAGATCCCGTAGCACCATCATGCTTCACTAAAAAATGGTTTTGCTTGTTTCAGATGATATCTCCAGAAGAAATAAGAGTTAAAGTCAGAGTTGCATAGGCGTGTAAGCTAAGAGAGCAGTAAAAGGATATCCAAACATCGTCAAAACAGTGCACAAGGGAGTGATATGTGGATACCTAGTTCGGGCCAGCGTTTGGGCATGCTCGCCTAGCTAGAGTGCGGGTCACTTCAAAGCCGTTGAGGGTGATGCGCTGGTGTTGGCTGGCTGTGTACAGATGCAGATCTCAAGCTCATGTGATGGACGAGGCCATTGGTGAGACACCAACAGCGTCGGGGGGGTGGAGGTGTGACGATGTT
This sequence comes from Thinopyrum elongatum, assembly GCA_011799875.1. Classification (NCBI taxonomy): domain Eukaryota; kingdom Viridiplantae; phylum Streptophyta; class Magnoliopsida; order Poales; family Poaceae; genus Thinopyrum; species Thinopyrum elongatum. Next base: position 288,369,590 of record CM022303.1, on the reverse strand, counting down.
CTCGGTGAAGTGGCCCCGGTGAGGTGGGAGACGGCATCGGTGAAGCACACCTGATGCGGTGAAAGTCGGTGTCTGAGGCACGTCGGCTGCGGCGGCCGACGTTGTGGGTGGACCACCCGATGCGGTGGACGAGGGGGTAGATGAGGTAGCTCTGGTGCAGTGGTGAAGCGCGACCATCGTCTTCGTCGTCGTCCGGCACAAAGGTGGGAAAAGAGACGAGACGAAGGGCAATTCGAATTTTGCTTGGGTTGGGGGCGAATTAGGGATTTGAGAGCTCTGGCGCGGAAGGGGATGGGGGAGAAGGGAGATTTTGCAGGGCTAGAATTGGGGCCGCCAGATATTTCAATCCGAAATGTGGAAGCGCGAACTTTTTTTGTCGTCATTCTTTTTTTTGGGTGGGGGGAGGGAGGGGGTGCTAGCGTCCATACGACACACGCGACCACCATGACACGACCCTGGTTTGCCTGGTGCGCCTACATTTGAGAATGCAAATGAATCTTTTTTCATTGGCAAACGAATCTTGTACTATGTATTACCATGCCCGTCTTTTCCTTGCAAATAATTAGTCCTTCAAAACGAGATACTATGAATTAATTAATGAGGAGTTCTTTGAATTAGAGTGTGTTTGTCACATAGCGATCTCCAATTATAACATGGATTTCACATTTCAGGGTATCGACGCTACTTTTTTAATACAAAATCATATATGTATAAGATGAACACCATTGTAGTGAGAAAACTTTGGATGGATTCAAGCATATGACCACACACATACAAAATACCACAACAATCGAGTCAAAATCAACCTTTCCAAACCTAGTATGGCACGAATTCGAAATAAATACGGAAGCCATATGCATGGTCCTCAATTCAAATCTTACAATGTACACTAAATTAAAATGTCAATATTAAGTCTAGTACTATCTACATTCAAATGTTGTCTCGGCACACACGCTACATACTTCCTCTATTGATCAATCTTCCTCTCCTAACCACCTTACAAAGCTATTGGTTTCCGCATGTTCATTCTTTCTCTCCATGTTTCGATATCTAACTCTCACACACCCGCCATTGCACTCCATGCCGAGCTCTCTCTCTCTCTCCTCCCACCCTCTCTCGGTAGATACGTGCATTGCCTATCTAGACCCCCTCCCTCCCTCTTGTGCGCACGCACGCACATTGTCTATCTAGGTCACTCTCAACAGACCGTCTCACTCTTTCTTCCGCACAGCGGCCCACACTCGCTTAATGTCTCTCTCTCTCTCTCTCTTTATCTAAGTCTCGATTAACCTCACTTTCTCTCACACACAAATGATATATCTCCCTGTTCGGGCCTCGATCGACACACTCTATACTCTCTCATGCAGATTGTCTATCTAGATCAGTTTCTCCAAGCCGTTCCACTCATTCGACCTCGTGGCGTGCCACGCTCGCTCAATCTCTCTCTCTCTCTCTCTCTCTCGCTCTCTCTCTCTCTCTCTCTATGCATGTCTTGATTGACCTCGCTCTTTCTCACACACAAACGATATATCTCCATGTTTGGGCCTAATTCAACATATTCATAGTGTATACTCTCACACGCACATTGTCTATCTAGGTCACTCTCTCCAACCTATCTCACTATTTCGATCGCATGACGACCCACACTCGCTCAATCTCTCTCTCTTTATCTATGTATCGATTGACCTTGCTTCCTCCCACGCACAAATGATATGTGTACCTGTCTGTGACTGGATCATCTCTCAAGCTCTCTCTTACAGCCCTCACCCTTCCCAAAATCTCAATCGGACAATATCTATCCACAGCATATATATCTTTTCAACGAATGTCGGGGCACACTCACTTTGTATCTCTATCTATGTCTCGATTGACCTCGCTTTCTCACGCCGTCTCTTCCACATATTGAAGCTACCTCTCCATCCCTCGTAGAGCCAGAGCTATTTACACTGCGAGGGGGACTCCAACCTTTGATTAATCTGTGAAGGCATTTATTCCGGTGGGTTTAGATTATATTTTTGTAGCATTCGCCCCACAACTACTCCAAACACCGTTGCAACCCCCGCCCCTCCCCCAATTGTTCTCCCTCTGGATCGGTCACCGCTCTCGAGTACGCCCTTTCTAACCTTCCACATCGCACCATGGTATTTTTGCAAAAAAAACTCTGGTGTTCTCTTCAATTATTACAAATAAGCTACAAACTACACACCCAGAGTCCACCTGTAATGGAACAAATTTCGACCTAGAAATTAAAGTGCTACAAACTACACACCAGGGGGGCCAACTATCATGGAGCAAATTTGGAACCATATCTACACCCCTATATAGTGTGCGAATAACTTTGAAAGATGGTCGTTGGATGAAGCCAATCCGACGGTACAGAGATGGCAAATCCGAGCACCACTGGCCATTGGATATCTTCTACATTCCACCACATTCGGCCACATGTACAATCTAGAAGACTGCATGGTTGTACTTAAGCATAATGCACAAACCTCAAAACACAAGCACTTCTCCTTTGTTCTAGAATCTTCTGTATCATAATTGCCCAATTTTCTTTTTTAAAATGAATTGCCATTATTTGTTTTTACTTTATGCTCTACAATGCACAATTCCATGAATCTTAAAATAGATTAGCTTTTTTATAAAACTTATTAATTTTGAATGAGATGAACTATAAGAATTAAACGAACATCTACATCATGCATATATGAATCAAAGCTTACATGCTATGGAGTGGTATTTATTCATAATTTGGTTGCCAAATCTCATGCGTGCAATGCACGTGTACCTTACTAGTATAAATTAAAAATGAAAAAGGATGAGGATCAAACATGCGACCAGGGCCTTCAAGCTGCACGTCAATAGGCAACATAGTAGCAACGTTTGTTGTACTCCCCTTTGCTGATATAATGTTTTTATATTACCATAGCCTATTTAATGGACAACATGTTTTTATATTAACTTTAGTACATTAGTGGGACCGGCTCGTGAGCACGTACTATTCCACTTCACTTACTGGTGGGTTCCATGTCTGCTCTCTCTCTCTCCTCCCCTTCTATGTTTAGACGCACGGGCAAACACGAAGAACGCGCGGGCGGTGTGGCCATTGACCGAATCTGGACGCGTTCACAAGTTACGGCACCAGTTTCATGTAATCCCAACTCTTATAAAAAATAGAGTTGGTGATGATGGTGTGCCTGCCATCCTGCAATATAGGCCGTCCGATTTATATCTGATGGATAGGAAGAAAACTATGGCAATTTTGCAAAAAAATACCCACACCCCTCTCCACATTTGCAAATAAGGGCTTCCCTCGTTCATCCTTTTCTCCCACAAGATAAACTACTCATACAAATGCATCTTGATGTTCCGTGCAACGCATGGGCATCTTGCTAGTACTAGTACTAGTATTGGAGTATGTAACAAGTTTAGGAACAAAAGTGACCATGACGGACAAGTTAGGCTAGTAGTATCTACTAACAATTAAATGCATGAATAAATAGATGTATCGCCTATAGTGCTCGAACAAGGGGACTGCTCACGCCATACAAGTATTTGGAACTGGCTTCCCTAAAAAAATATTTGGAATTGACACGGTATTTAATATGAAATGTTTGCGATGAGAAGGAATACATGTCGCTTGATGACGTTTTATATTTAATTTGATACAGCTCTAGTAGAACACTCAATCGATCAAACCATAGATTTCATTCAGTCTGACTGCGACTTTACATTCATACCACGATTGAACTAAAATAAAGGCAAATGATAAGTCCCAAACGTTCGGATTTTAAGCATGGCAATCCGAACATTTTCATGGCATATTTAGATCACGTGGCGGCGGCGGAGGTGTCTTGCGGCGAGAAGCGGCTCCTCTGTCGTGCTCTGTGTGTCGTCAGGCCACTGGCCGACGGCGACGGCGGCGTCTTGTGCCGTTGTTGGCGTACTCCTAGACGTTGTCCCTAGCTTCAAGGAAGGCAAGAATGTTCTGGACTTCGGTCTCCAGGAGCCAATCAACTGGCGGGAGGAGGCGACTGGCGTTGGTGCAAGGAAGCGGTCGACGGCGGCGATCCATGCCGCCGAGGGGGCACTGGCACCGGCGCGGGGACAGGCTCTGGCAACGACGCGGCGAAGACATTCATGTGCACGGGCACCGGCACGGGCGCGCGCCTTACTGCACGCGCAGGCGCATGCGTTGGCAGGTCCACGGGCGCGTGAAAGTCAGCGGGGACCTCGTGGAACCCCGTGGCTTCAAGCTCGGCGACAATGTGTGGCTCCCAGGCCATCAATGCCACGGGGATGGGCGCTGGCACAGTCGGGGCAACGGGAGCTGGAACGGGAGCGGGGACAGGCGCGGCGTCTTCCCGCAAGGCCAGTTCAAGCTCGTCCCAAAGCGCCTTATGTTCTTGAGACTCCGGTTGGGTGTCTTCCTCAGGAAACTGGAAGACTAAGGGCAGACTATCGTGATGCGGCATGGCGTACGGTGAGGTCAGGCTAGTTGGAGGTAGACGACAGGAGAATCCGAGAGGAAGAGAGAAGATTGCAGCGAGACCGGCGAGTGCAGGGGTGATTTAAACTGCGGCGTCGGCGTCATTAAAAGTGGGGGCAGTTGGGAGGAAGGTGGGCGGTGGAGCCTGGTCAAAGGGATCGCCTCCCGGTGAGTCTACGCAGCGGCCTGCTCGCACGCCTCCCGGTCAACCGGCGCAGCGGTCTGCTCGCACGCCTCCCGTCGACTCACACGCTTGCTCGGACGGCACCTGCCGATGAGAAGCGGGACTCATGGTGGCACGTAGGTCTAACGCCCACGGTTTGAATAGTGAAACCATTCGCGTTAACGTGACATGTCTTTGTTCCAAAGTACCTTGGCTCTTCATTTGTGCAACTTTTCATAAGCAGCTTGTCTCTTGAACAAAAAAATACGACAGCCTATTTGTGCCATATAATGTGACCATGCTCAGTTTCATGAATTTCAGGTCAGTTTTGGATTTTCTGGAATTTAAAATCCAGGATTTGAAATAATATCATAACCTGCATCATGAAATAAATTTTCAAGCCATACATCTTTACTGTTGTTGATGTTAATATTTCTTAAGAAAGGATTTGGTCAAACATTTTGCTTAGTTAGACTTCAGACAAGTTATATTTGCAAAGTAAAAAGATAATCCCTCCGTACCAGTGCATTGCCTGATATAGTAACTCTAGTAGGCACGAACAATGCACGAACAAAATTAACAAACGGAGCTCCATTCTATGCTCATCCTGGTGTAGTACTATTAGTACTAGGCAATGGAGTTGACGGGTGACCTTGGGTAGCGGCGACCAAGGGAATTGAACCATGCTCGGCACGGTAGGTAACGTGGGCTAGTTACTAAAGCATCCCTCCATTGTTCATCAGTTGTCATTATGGACCGGGGACATGAGGGGAATTTCCTAGGGCTGGAATTCTGGCCGCCAGATATTTCGACTAGAAACGCGGAGGCTCGAGTGGAGGCGCGAAGTTTAATATCACGGTTCTTTTGGTTGGGTTTGGCTAATGTGAGTACCACGCACGCCACCACCAGGACATGAGCCCGGGTCTGGCTGGTACGCCGTCGGGTGCTACCATTCGAGAATGCGAAAGGAATCTTTTTTTTAATTGCCGAACGAATCTATATGTATTACAATGCTCGTATTTTCCTTGCAAATAACTGGTCATTCCAAAAGGCACGGTAATTGATTTATGACGAGTTCTTGAATTAGAGTGAGTTTGTGATATAGTGATCTCAACGTGGATGTATGACCATGCATGTATGACATGAATTCAAAACTAAAATGTAAGCCATGCATGGTCCCATTCAAATATTAAAATGCACAATAAATTGAAACATGAATATTAAGTCTAGTACTATGTACATGCAAATGTGTGTTTAGGTCTCTCCATCGACAACCCCCCCCCCCCCCGCCGCCCCCCGCCACACATACTTCATGTATCGATCGATCTTCATTTCTTTGTTAATAGAGCTATTGGTATCCGACACACGCACGCTCATTATTTCTCTTCCCGTTTCGATCTCCATTTATGTCACACCCGCCCACATACTCTCAACAAATGTATTTCTCACACAGAACCTAGTCGTGCCCTCCATGACAAACCCTCCCTCTCTCTCTCAAGACACGTACGTTGCCTTTGTAAAAAGCCTTCATCGTGTGCGCACACACAAAGTCTATCTAGGCCACTCTCGGTAACTATCTCCCTCCAGCCCTCACAGTAGCTTCACCGCACGATATCTTGGTGTATCGTCTTTAACATTCGAGTGTACGCTAGGCCACACTCACTCAATCTCTCCCTCCATAAATGACTCGATTGACCTCGCTTTCTCGCGTCGTCTCTCTCACACCTAGATGCTCCCACTACACCTCTTCCATAGGCGGAGCTATGTAGATTGTCGGGGGGTAACCCCTCGACCTTAGATAAAATTGTGAAGCTCTGTTTAGGATTGTTTGGATTATATTTTTTTGAACATTATATTTGTCCCCACCCTCCCAAACACCGATGGTTTGTGCACCCGCCCCCCCCCCCCCCAAGTGAATTCATGTGCCCCCACACCTTAGATGCTATATGGTGATACGAGTTCCTTGGAGCGTGTAATCTGAGATATAGCGGCTCACAGATGTCTTAATATTTTTTACAAGAAACCTTAATGAGTTTGGGAATTGCACACAATTAGTACCAAAACTACTCAGATGCCCTTGGATCCCATATCCAATGGCCTCGAAGCTCGTATCATCGTAGCATCTAAGATGAGGGAAGACCTCATATTCTCTTGTGTTTAAGAATATCACGTGCTACCACACCTTAGATGCTGTGGTGATACAAGCTCCTCAGAGCCGTTGGATCTGAGATCCAACGAATCCTTGGTGGTTCAAATGTTTTTTTGCAAAAAAGCCCCCAAAGAGTTTGGGCGCAGCCCACAAGCACAAAGACTACTCAGATGCCATTGGATCTTAGATCGAACGACCTCGAAGCTCGTATCACCGTAGCATCCAAGCTCCGAGAGCACCTAATGTTTTCTCACACGGGGGAATATGAGGTGCTCCCACACCGTAGATTCTATGGTGATACGAGTTCCCAGGAGATCTAACGGCTCGTAGTAGGAGATTTGAATGTTTTTGCAATATAGGCCTCAAAGAGTTTGGGAATTGCGCAGAAAGTACAAATACTACGCACATGGCATTGGATCTCAGATCCAACGACCTAGATGCTTGTATCACCGTAGCGGCTAATTAAGCTACGGGGAGCACCTAATATGAGCTACTGGGAGCCATTGGATCCAAGATCCGGCGGCTCACACGAGTCCTGAATGGTTTTTTTGCAAAAAAAACCTTGGAGAGTTTGGAAATTACGCATAATTACAAAGACTACTCCCAAGCCATTGGATCTCAGATCCAACGACGTAAAATCTCGTATCACCATAGCATCTAAGCTGCGGGGAGTATCTGATATTCTATGCCGCTGTCAATTTTGTTCCTAAACTTGCAAAATACGTGTAACTGGTGCCGTAACTTGTCTAACCGTGCAAAGTGTTTGTGCAAAAAAACAATCCTACACTGAAATATCGGAACAACACACGGGAGGCCCACTTGTCATTGATCAAATTTGGACCTAAAACTAGCAAATCTGAAGGATGAGATTTGAACCGGTAACCTGGAGTACAAAGCGTACGTCGATAGCCTGAAACCGCAACGGTTGTTGGCTTTGTCGCATAACTTGATTTTATACAGTATTACGTTGAGTAGAGTAGAGGGAGTGGCTCGTCAACAGGTGCATTAACGTTGACTGACTTACTGGTGGGTCCCATGTCTGCCATCTCTCTCTCCTCTCCATCTAGTAGTACAACCTTTAGACGCACGGGCACACACGAAGAGCGGCGCGAGCTTGCCGTGGTGTTATTATAACTAAAAAAATGCTAGGGAAATAGATGAATCGCCTAGAACAAGAGGCATCGTGGCCGGTCGAGATGGAGCTTACCACACCTATCCTCCGTGCCACGTTAGCATGATGAAGCTGTGTGGCTAGTGGGGTGTTTTCGATCGACTGGCTGGGTCCCGAGGTCGAACCATAGGTAGTTTGATACAATTTATTTTTACACGCACATTTTTCCTCCATGCCGAGATGTGGCACACCCTACCGCGCAGTTTCTGGGTCCTCCCGGGTGGTGCACGCATATTTTCTTCCTTGCTGAGACGTGGGATGCTCTACCGCACGTTTTATGGGTCCTCCTCAGTCGTAGCGCCGAACCAAGTAAATGAGTCATCAAATCACAAAAGCCCACCTTTCCCGCCGAGTACATCAGTGAAGCACGGTGGCTAGCAATTTGGGCTAGTGCGACCAAGTAGCTAGGCCACCGCCACATTTGTTTTTTCACCCCTTTTTTTATCTCCTTGCCGGTAGGTAATTTTAAATATCCATCGCTGTGTTGCACTAGTCTTTGGGTGCGGCAGGCACGGCAGGATTTTTATTTTTATTATTGACGGGAGCAGGCGCGGCAGCAATTAGTCATGATGACTCCACCTGTAAAACCCACTGTTCCGTGAAGTGAAAAGTCGTCGACTGGTGTTTTCCCATGGTGAAAACCAAAAGATTCACCCCGCTCCTCGGCTGGCTCCCTCCGCCTTCCCGTAGATTGCATTGCCTTTCAGCCGTTTCGCCTCCTTTGCTTCCTCTCCCCATTGCTTCTACCTGGTTCCATGGCGACGCACCAGATGACGGACTCTGAGGTGAGGCGCCTGACACAGGAGCTCCATGCCAAGGATGCGGAGCTCATGGCCAAGGACATGGAGCTCCGTGAGCTCAAGGAGGAGAGGAGTGCCATGCTCCTCCTTTATGTGCGGGAGTTCACGGAGCTTGAAAAGCGGCAGGCGTCCACCATAAAGATGCTCGAGGCGTCAGCGGTGTTGCTGCAGAAAGCGGGAGATATGATAGGCGGTCAGGCGAGCCGGCTGGAGCGTGAGTGGGCCGATCGTGACGAGGTCCAGGATCGCCTCAACCACTTGGTGGACCATGTTGCCACGCACGTGTGCGGCTGCGCGATCCCTACCGTCGTGCCAGCACGACCTTACCGGCCGTCGGGCTAAACCCGTTCGACCACCCCATCAACTTCAACGAGCTGCGGCTTCCTGACCTGGTGTCCTTCTTCACCTATATCTCCAAGGAGTTGAGCCATCTCCGCGCGATGGTGGGGGCGGGGCTGGACAAGGAGGGGTTGCGAGCGGCCGTCACCGTTGCCGGGCGAATCCTCTCAGGGATTCGTCACCGGAATCCATTCGTGCCATTGGACGTCGTCTTTGACAAGCTGGCTCCCGTCGATCAGGAGCGGGCTCTGCGGGCGGTGGCACCGTGCATCACCAACGTCGTGCGCCTCGAGAAGCAGAGGGACTTCGATGGTGTTCAGGCGTCCTCTGCATGGGCATGTCCATGTCTCGGCGCAACATGACCATTGGATCAAACTCAGACGGTGCAGATCAGACACTATAGCACAAAGCGTGTGGGTGTGTTTGGTTGCATTCTCATCTCAATATAGTTGTTCCCTCTTCGTGCATGCTCATCTCAGCACCCCTCTTCATGCATGCTCCTAGTGTATTTGTGTTAACCTACTACTGTGGACTCACGCACCCTTCATGCACTCTGCCAAACACCCAAAAGTGGGTCGAGAAGGGAACTTTTGCTCCCATGCACCCTTCATACACCCTGCCTAACACTGATTCATGCTTCATATGGTTCATGTTCCGTGGAGTACTATAGCACCATACTCTCCGTGCGTTGTAGACCTAGTTTTGTTAACATTGATCTCACCGTTCATTCTTGGCTGGACAGTCAAAAAAGGGGTATGTTACATTACTGTTCATATAGTTGACATGCGCACAACATCATTTGTTATCATCATATCTACTACACTAGCAACAAGATTATATAGTACTGACGTATGAAACACTGCACATGCCTAGTAGTAGGAGTACTATGTAAATTTAAGTGGCTGCCGTGTTTCGCACTCCTCCGTCGTAAGAGTGGAAATGCTTGTTGTAATCATTTTTTTCCTCAGAAATAGTGGACACGCTCTACCGTGCGTATCCTCCTCGACGGTCGCAGGAACCTTGCTACTCACTTTCGCCGACATGTGGGACAACCAGCATCGGGGTCCACTTGCCATGCACTAAATACTCCGTACTAGAGTGCACAACTGCATGGTAGACTACACCGGTCAAAGCGCCACAGTAATGTCCAATGAGCCATCAAATCACAAAAGCCCCACCTTTCCAGCAGTAAGTTGGACAGACAAAGCAACCATCATTTCACTCTTCTCCCTCATCTTCCTCTCTTGAAGAAAACCCCAACTCGCTTCTCCCTCATCTTGTTCCTCATTTCTTCAAGAAAACATCAACGCACTTCTGCCATTGTTCTTCTCTCCCAAAGAAGGAAAGGTGAGCGCATCAATGGTGTTGCTTCTGGCCAAGGCCCGGTCTTGCAACCCCGAGACTGATCCTATAACTCCCTCTCTATTCTTCTTTTAGGTTTGTGATTATGGTTTCTTTTCTTTTATTTCTATTTTGATAGTTTCTTGATGGACCCTAGAGCACCGGCCGAAGTGATGTCTATGGCTCTGGCCAAAACCGTCGAGGCTCAGGGTACAAAGAAGCGCAAGCACCCCGCCGAGACTACCGCAGACAAGCTCAAGGCCATTGCCCTGTCCAAGCCCCCCTCTCCGGGATCCCTCATTAAGCAAGTCCAGGTAATATCTCTTCTTGACGATCTTTTTGGCGATCTTGATCGTGTTTTTTCATCTAACACGCAGTACTAGTACTAGTAGTAAAACTTTCTGGGTGATCTTGCATGTGATTTTTGTGTGGCAAATGACGGTTCTAAATTGCTCTTTTGACCAAAACATGCAAGAGGTTGACATACATATGATTATTGCACATAACACTGATTTCTTATATATTACTTTCAACTACTTTATGAACATCAATGCTAGCTGTAGGAAATGCAAGATTTTAGCTCTCATGCCTTTGAAGAGAGTATAGTAGCCTCAGTAACTTGTGTTATGGATATTGCAAGTAATCCCTCTGCTCTCATGCCTTTGAAGACATGTTCTAGTGTCTTTGATCACTCATTTATGTGCGTATATATAGTCTTATATGGAGTAAAATATTGAAGATCATCTTATATTTCTGAACGGAGGTAGTAATAAAATATTTGGTTTCTGTTTTAATTAGAACCAGGTCCACGGTGGAGATGAAGTTCTCAAAGTCATGCCGTGTGAACTGGAAGACCTGAGGATGAGTTCTACTATTAAACTATCCAGCTGATGTGTCCTTATCGCCATGTGTCATGAACAAGTGTTTTCCGGTAGCATTGTTGTCAGGCGTGTTCTCGAGGGTGTACTTCACCACAACAATTTCCTAGCTATGCCTTCGATTACGAAGGGTGTGGTTCTTGTAAAGCTTTCTGACAAATCTGATGCAGACTATCTTCATTGTCATGTTTATGAGTGGAAAGACCACTCTGTTAGGTTCTCCAAGGTTGACGAGATGGCGATGGTGCCGGTAGACATCTCTCATGAAGTCCATGGCCTAGTTAGTTGTGTGGGGTACATCCCGTAGGTCGGTGGCAAGAAATAGTCTGCAGAGTTTAATTAGTGCAACTTTGCCTGTCTGTAGTAAGTACTATTGTTCGGTACTTGATTTATGTGTGTGAACCCTATATTGTTTAGTACTGCCGCTTTTGTTGTGGTGTGAGTCCTGAGAACAATCTATGTTAATGTCTGTCCACTCAATTCAGTCTGTATATTTTGAAGTATCCAGATCATCTTTTTATTGAGGACGGTTTATCAATTATGGTTACACTCCAATATCTGTATGCATTGCAGGGTTTATCGCACCCACCAGGATTTCCAGTCCCATGGATGTTTGGTCCACATGATTTACCACGACCTTTGGACTGTCCTGCTTGTGGGAGTAAGCGGGGGCCCTGCATGCCACCCGTAATTGGACGATCAACCTTCAATTTAGAACTTGAACCACTACAAAAAAAATACACTTCCGTGATGATACGTGTTTGTCACAGTAGGTCACGTTTTCTGTCATACATGTACATCCATGACGATTTTATGACAGAATCAAGATAGTCATACCTGTGCTGTCGTAGAAGTGTTCCATGACAATACCAAAATTATCATCACGGAAGTGTCCACTTCCATGACGATAAATGGCACGTCATGGAAGTGCTTTCGTCAAGGGTAACCGACACTTGGCATCCACCGTAACGGGTCGCCGTTAAGCTATCGAGTTCCGGTTTGGATCCAATAACCCGTTAACCGCTCGGACCAATGGGGATTTTCCACGTGTAAAATTCTGATTCATCGTAGTATCCGTGTGTCGGCTCCGCGTTGGGACATGTGTCATCAAGCGAGTGGACGGGACGAGCCTATGGTATGTCGACACGTGGCTCGGCCCAACAGTGGCGCGTTTACATTAATAGGCCAGGCCTGTCAAAATAAGCGGGCCGACCCATTAGCAGCCTACTTGAGTCAGGCCCATTCACAAGCACGGCCCATACAAGTTACACAGAATCGGCCCATCAAAGGCCCATTCTAGATTTGACAATTTCCAGCCCATCGTCAGTTCCAGCCCGTTAATGGCCTGCTACATCTTTGGGCCCAATTACGGCCCGACCTTCTTTCGGCCTGTTAGCAGCCCATCATCAGTTCCAGCACGTTAACGGCCCGGAACATTTTTCGGCCTTTTCTCGGCCCATTCTGTAGTTGGGCCAACTTCTAGCCCGTTGTGACTTTAGGCCTTTCCTCGGCCCATTCGGTAAATGGGCCAATTCCTAGCCCATTTTGTCTTTTGGCCTGTTAACGGCCCGCACAACAGTTGGGCCTTTGACTGTGCAAGCTAATTTTGGGTCCATTAGTGGCCCACGTTCTGCAGGGCACAATTTCAGCCCGAAGCGACTTTCGGCCTGTTAAAAGCCTAGTTTGCAAATTGGGCCTCTTCTGGCCCAAAACACTTTCGGCTTCTTACTGGCACGTAAAGTAAAAGGGCCGAGATAAAATTGACATTTATTTCGGCCTGCTAGAGGCCCATGGGCCATTTCCATTTATACGGCCCTATCGAGCTTTCGGCCTGTTAACGGCCTGCTAAGAGCTGTTGTTACGGTGGGCCACATCATTTGGGATCCACTAAATATTAATTTGACCAGCCCAATTAAGGCCCGCTTTGACTACACATGTTTGTTCGTTCGTATGGCGTCCAGGTAATGTTTGGGCATGTTGGCCCCCAATTCAACGATATAGCATATTCAAAGAGTTATCCTACTCTATACTATCGCCTCTAAAAACATACACTATACAATAAAGAGACTAAGGCATAGAAACATAGAATAATCCTACACTATACAATAAAGAAATTACAGCCGATTATACCCACTGGGCATTATAGTTCGGCACCAGTGATAATAAAGCGTACACAAATAGAAAATTACATACACTGGGCAAATAAAGCTCATACATCATGGACACGCATCAACAGAACTTACCATTTGAACTATAATCTCTTCAGAAAATAGGATTGGTCAGATTCAGATAGCACAAATTTCAGTCTGCAAAATCTCCAATTCCTTCGTGGTTACCTCAGTGTCTCGTTTCATTTTTTTGACTCCTGCATCTAATACCTGCAACTCCAGTCTCAACTTGTTGATTGCATGTTGAGAATCATGTACACGTTGTCTTGCCACCTCTAGTTGATGCTCAAGAACATCAGCACATTCCAATTCCAATCCATAATCATTTGGTAATGGCCATGCCGCACTGCTCGCAAATCTTTGTGTTTATGTCACTTCATCCTGAAATGTTTCTGTAAGTACACATGACTAGGGCAAAAATATAGTTACAACAGTGAAGCGAGCAAGACAGACTATTTTGTACATGGCAAAACAGGACTAACAATAATGTTACATGTCATGAAGCATAAGCAGGTGATATTTTAAAAAATATAAAAATGGTAGTCTGTGCAGCCCGCATACAGAAATCTCTCTTAGCTCACCAGAGGAGCATGATGTTGGGGCCAAATCCAAAACACAGACAGGTTACAAATTTAGACCACACGCAGCTACTGAACATTATATATATATATATATATATATATATATATATATATATATATATATATATATTATATATATATATATATATTGCGTATAAGTAAGCAAGCAGTTGGCCATTCTGTAGCTCAATTATAGTCTTAGGGAGCATAATGAACTGCAGAGGGATTCATACAAACCTACTATAGCAAGCAAAACTATGCAATCATTAGCCTAGTATAAACTAGATTGTGAGCCTCATGCAATTATAGTTGGTTAATAGACTTCAAAGCTTCAGGCACACTTCGCCAGAGTAATTAAATGGTAAGGCCTTTAATTATGTCAACTAATAGTTATACAAGTACCCAACATTAGGCATCATTGTTTGGGTATCTCATTAACTGAGGACAAATAAAGCAATTGAAAAGGGCAATTTAACTATGCCTGAAACAAACAAGCAATTGAACTGTTGAGTTGGCAGCATGCATACATGCATGCCTCAATAACATCCATGGCCTAGCTACATTTACTATATAAAGGAACAAGTAATGTAATATTGTTTGCCCCCTATGAAGTATCTCAACTAGTATGTAATCAATATCCTAGTAATGATAGGGAGGCTAATGATGTGAATATGCGTTTGGTTATGGCATTTATGACATCGACAACTCTACCATGGCAGGAAGCAGTTTCACACTGTTCACTACTATAAGATGTTTTAGATATTTAAAAGTAGACTACATCCGTAATGAGTGAACAGACACATTAAAATGTGTTTACATACATCTGATTTACAAAAAAGTTAGAACATCATATAGTAGTGAACGGAGGGGTTTTTAATCAATGGCCCAATGACTGGGTTACAGGTGAAGAACCCTACACAAGCACAATGTCAGACAAATAGGATATCCTGGTAATTGTAATACAGTGACTTACCATAACTGGTTGAATAGGCTCAGCGTTGCTCCTCCTTCTCTTGCAAGGCTCCTTCCTAACATCTTGTACTTGGAAATCCTCAATCTTATCTTCATTGCACCCCCTCTGCAAGGTGACACAAACTAGTTACTGGTCTCCTTGGAAGATAAATATGCATACTTTCCAGTCTGTGAACAACACAAAAGGATGAGTTTATAACAAAACAACACCACATAATGAAACATGCCACATCTCTTGCACACAATGAAATGAGCATTTACTATGTGTGCACTATGTAAAAACTAGGCATACCTTCAAACTGGATCTCCAGGTACTCTTGGAGAGCCTACTTTAGTGTATAGCAGCCCTTAGTGTTTAAATCGTTGACAAGCTCTGTTAGGTCAAGAATAGCAAGTAGCCAAGTAATCAAAGCAAACAGTCCTAGTATGGCTGGCTGATACAAACAAGCAATTGAATAGATGTGTGAGCAAATCTTACATATCAAGAAAAGAAGCATAGAAGGAGGCTTAAAGACCATCACTTGACTGACCAGATTTAAGGGGCATTTAAACATCATGTGTAACATATGATATAACATAAACATTGCATATTTCAGATTCTATAATGAAATGCACATGTATTAGGTTATGCCATGTATGATGCCTAAATGTACACTATAGCAGGCAGGAGTGATTCATCATTGCACGCACAATTGAATTGCAGGTTAAGGGCCAGTTCTATTCTGCCTTTTCAGAGCTTATTGTCAAAATAAGCCATAAAAGATGTAAAGAAGTCTTCTTTGAGTTATGGGCTTGGGCTTAACTTATTTCGCTTTGGAGGGGGGTGCTTCGGGTAGAAGCTCACTAAAAATTGAAGGGAAGGGGAATAGTGAAATGACTCTGTTATCTGCCTATATTACACTCAAAATGCCACTGCTCACGCCTGCGTCACACCTGACCCTCAAGTAAAAACAAACACGCAAGCGTTCATTGCCCTGCCCGCTTGCATCTCCTCTCCCCTTTCCCTCTACCTCGATCCCCTGCCTACAGCGCTAGGGTTCCTCCAGCGAGCCATCGCCACTGGTCCCATCTGGCCTGGTCCTCGATGATGCTCTATCCAGCTAGGCTACATGGCCGGCGGGTAGGGCCAAATCTCCCCGGCTGCTCCTCCCTCTGGCGTCGCCCCTCATTCTCATGGTCTCCAGCAGCTGCTCCGCTGTGGTCCGTCCAACGCACTACTCCGGTGGGCGCCGCACAACTATGGCCGATGCCACACTCCGGCAGAAGGCACCTCGTTCCCCCACCCCTCCTCCCAGGCCGTGGCCTTGAGGTGCTGTTGAAGGATGAGCTCATCCAACAAGGTGAGGATCTCCTCTGATTTTTTTGCCAAATTTTCATTCTAATCCGGTATACGATGAATTGCTATGAGCTGCTGCTGCTATATGATGCATTGCTATGAGCTGCTCCTGCTGCTGCTATATGATGAATTGCTATGAGCTGCTGCTGCTATATGATGAATTGCTATGAGCTGCTGCTACTGCTATATGATGAGTTGCTATAAGCTGCTCCTGCTGCTGCTATATGATGAATTGCTATGAGCTGCTCCTGCTGCTGCTACATGATGAATTGCTATGAGCTGTTGTTGGTATATGATGAATTGCTAGCTGTTGTTGCTACTGCTGTATGATGAGTTGCTATGAGCTACTGCTGCTATATGATGCTTTCAGGTGGTGCTGCTATATGATAATAACCAGCCACTTGGACCATCGAATTTCGATAAATAATTGTTCTTCATTTAAATTTAGGTCATGTGTTCTTCATTTAAATTAGGCAATGGGATCTCTATGGAAGACATTGACCAAAGTAGATTGTATCTTTGTATTTGCATTTTGAACAAATATTGATGGTCTATTTTCCTATCTTATTAATTACTGCACTGTGTTCAATTTGTGATGTTTGCAAGTCAAATTAATTTTCATATGGGCAACAAAATGACAAAATATAATGCAATCTAGACTTTTCACTGATCATACCACAGATAAGCTGAAAAGGCACGCAATGAAAAGAACTGGTTGGCTTATTATCTGGAGCTTATATTCAAAGGTGCTTATTTTCTTAGGATAACTCGAAATAACTGTCCCTAAGAAACTTGGCCAATAGAACTGACATACAAATAACATGTCATGATGATTGCAATGGAGGCCTAGTTCTTTTGCCAGATTCTCCCAGAATCTGACCCCTACCCAGATTCTCCCAGAATCTTTGAGCCCCATTTGTTTTACAATCCTATCTATTTAGGGTCTAATTAGTTAGGATTGTAAAACAAATGGGGGTCAAAGATTCTAGGAGAAGCTAGAGAGGGGCAGATTCTGGGAGAATCCTGCAAAAGAACTGTGCCAGAGTGACCTACCATAGCACACTGTATAGGCTTGCCGCTACCTCTCCTTTTTTGCGATGTTCCATGAAATTGCCACATACATCTTGTACTTTTTCATTGCGTAACCCTATCTGCAAGTTGACACAGGTAATTTCAGATATCTCTACATGATAATACATTGCATATCCCTTACGCATATTTAAACCACCAATTAACGATTGTGTGTGTAGCATAAACTAGCCATGACTCTGTGTGCTGGACTAGCAGGCACTCTAAGGGAGCCTAATGTAGTGCACTGGAATTCCTACATGCCACCTATGATTTTGTGTAATGTACTACCTCTGTTCCTAAATATATGTCTTTGTAGAGATTCCAGTATGGACCACATACAGATGTATATAGATGCATTTTTGAATGTAGATTCACTCATTTTGCTCTGTATGTAGTCTATAGTGGAATCTCTAGAAAGACTTATATTTAGGAATGGAGGGAGTATCATGTATGACATCTACATCTCTAATTTAGCAGCCAGTAGTGAAAATGATTGTCTGCACAAAGGGATTACTGGTCGAAAATCCTAGCAAAGCACACTGGCAGGCACACAACAATACAAGAGAGAGAGAGAGAGAGAGAGAGAGAGAGAGAGACGCACTTACAAGATCATAGCAATGTCTCAGTCCAGGATCTTGGTTGGCCAAGCTGTTAGATCCAAAAGAAACATCATCCTTGTAGTTTTTGCCAGCTGCATAACATGTAACAGTGACCTATTAGTATATTTGAAGTACATCGGGCAGGTGATGCTGGATGGGTTTAAAGGTGACAAGTACCTAGGCCGTGGCGGGTGCTTGGCATCTTGCCAGACAGTGGGAATCAGGTTAGAAACGTCAAGGGTGATGACGCTGCGCTGGCTGTCGGGGTCCGGTAAGGAGATCTAGAACCGTCAAGTAGGGTGTTTGTGGAGTGGCTCTGGTAGGGTGGACTATGGTGTGGGTGAAGCGGATCTGAGGCATGGACAAGGGCGTCGGTGAAGCTGCTCCAGCGGTTGGGTTCAGGATGGTGTCGATGATGCGGATCTGCGACCGTGGACGGGGCGTCAGAAGCTGCTCCGGTAGGTTGGACGAGGGTGCGACGAAGCGGATCTGAGGCTGTGGACTTGTGCATTGGCAAAGCGGCCCCGGTAGGGTTGAGAATGGTATAGGCAAAGCTACTCCAGTAGGGTTGGGGATGGTGTCGGCGAAGCGGCTCCGGTAGGGTTGAGAAAGGTGTCGGCGAAGAGGATCAGAGGCCGTCGATGGGGGTGTCAGTGGGGCGGCTCCGGGGGTGTGGATGAAGCGTCTCCGGTGGGGAGTACGAAGGAGCCGCTGCAGATGCGATGCGGTTGATGAGAGTACCGGCGAAGCAGATCCGGCGCTGTGGACAAGGCCGGCACTGAATGGGTTGTGGTACAGTGCTGGATGAGCAGTCTACTTGTTTCTAGGGGAGGTCGGAGGGGTAGATGCGGCCGCAGAAGCAGATCCGGTGAGGTGGACGCTGGTGGCAGTGAATGGGCTCTGGTACGCTAGTGGATGAGCATTCTAGGGTTTCGAGAGGGGAGGGGTAGAAAGGCCGATGAAGTACGGACGGCGTGATGTAAGATGCTCTGGTGCTATGGAGTTAGTCGTTTTTGCGGGAGGGGGAGAGGAAATGGGGGTGCCGTGTGGTGGGGGGAACTGGAAGTTACCAAAGCAACCCCGACCTATTATGTAAATGAGGGCTGTATTGTAACTATTGTTCTCCGTGCACCAAGGACAAAATGGGAATTTCGCATGCTAAAGAGTAGGTGGCGGAAATTTTAGAAGCAGGCGGGAGATTTCGCCGCCCGCGGGATCATTCGTATCCAGTTTCAACTAATTTTGGACAGCGCTAGCAGGAAGGCCATGCGAGACTGCGTACATAGGGCACACGTCAGCAGTTAATAACTGGTATGAAGTCCACCCCAGAAAAAAAGACAATAACTCGAGATGATGCACCGATAACTTGGACGTTCACACGGGTGCGACCAATCGTACGGGTGTAGAGGCGCGTTCACAAAAAATGGATCAAACGCTCAGCCTATGTATTTCTCGTGTAAATATATAATTTAGTGACATTGGTTATTTACTTTAAACATAATGCATTGACATGTTATTGTAGAGGCGCACAAAAAGAAATGGATATTGTAGTCCCACAAAAGAAATGGATATTGTAGTCCGCTACTTAAAAGTGTTACCTCATATGATTACATGGCCTCCATTTCATAAATTGCGTACCCGTTGAATTCATATATTAATATTACATATATTACTTCATAATAGAACCTTAAATCATCCAAGACTAATGAATTTGAATGCAAGACTAACAATGGTGCATGTACATGATAGCTACAGTGGTTGTTTGAAGAAACATCACTGTAACTTTGGCATGCACAATTGAAAAGGATTATTTGGAGAAAAAAATGTGATATGTGAGTGTCCAATCTTTATAGCGTTGAATCGATATTGTATCTTTGGCCACGATACGAAGTAGATATTGATTTATGTTCAAGCGATGCACGTCCATGATCGCTAGATAGTGATACGTGAATGAATTGTGCAATCTCTCTCACACGCATACATATCTCATTTCTCCGTGGGCATCGAAATCACACACGCGCACTTCGTGTATTTCTCTCCCTCCGTCAAGGTTAGAATTCATCTTTCTACCCCGTCCTACAAGTCTCTCACACAGAAACACACACGCTCTCTCTGTTGAACACGCCCACCACTTTAATTCCGCCCACCCACCGCCACTAATGTCTCAAAGTATAATTATGTCTCGCACACATATGCCTAAGGTTAACTCGAGTCTCAGAACCATATGAATACATACAATGGGATTCCAGCAGAGCACCTTTTGTTTTGAGATTTCACTCTCCCTCTCTGTCTCTCTCTCTCTCTCTCTCACACACACACACACAAGCGCGCGCGCGTAGACATTGTTTCTCTCTTCATTTTTTTCCGGCACTTGCATGCACACCGCTTGTTTATCTCCGTGATGCTTTAAGTATGCCTTGCACACATGCTATCTACCTATCCCTTAATATAGATATGTATCACACAAACTCCTTCTCCCTATATGTAAGTGTCACTGCCCCCCCCCCCACACACACCACTTCCCGACACCGAAGGAGTAGGGTGACACCTCGATCTTGATCTATCTATCTATGGCTTCTCTCTCAACACCACAACACACCACACACACACACTACCCGACACCGAAGGAGTAGGGTGGCACCTCGATCTTGATAGTAATCTATCTACTGGCTTCTCTCTCAAACACACACCTACACACTCGCTAGTTGTGCCTCTGTGACTACCGCACGCACACTCTCGATACATCTTTCTCTCCATCCCCCTCCCCACCCCCCCAACAATGACAGCAGAAGGGTGAAAACTCGATCTTGATCTTAATCTATCAATTGGCTTCTCTCTCAAACACACACACACACATACACACACACACACACACGCTAGTTGTGTCTCTGTGCCTCGCTCACACACACTCGATACGTCTTTCTCTCCATAGCCCCCCCGATATGTAGACTTCTCGCATGCGCACAGCTGTAGTGACGATGACGCTGAACCCAGTGTGCCTTGTTTTTACCGGCCTCATGTGATAGTTTTCACCCTGTTTTCTGTTAATTAACAAGGCAACCTTTTCTTTGTTACTACTAGTGAATTTGAGATCATTCGGGGCAGACATAAAATATATCACTTCAACCCAATTATCGCAGTAACTATTTAAAAAGAAACTAGCAAGATGCCCGTGCGTTGCACGGAACATCAAGATGCACTTGTATGAGTAGTTTATCTTGTGAGAGAAAAGGATGAACGAGGGAAGGCCTTATTTGCAAATGTGGAGAGGGGTGTGGGTATCTTTTTGCAAAATTGCCATAGTTTCCTTCCTATCCGTCAGATATAAAACGGACGGCCTATATTGCAGGATGGCAGGCACACCATCATCACCAACTCTGTTTTCTACTCCCTCCGTTCCTAAATATTTGTCTTTTTAGAGATTTCAACAAGTGACTACATACGGAGCAAAATGAGTGAATCTACACTCTAAAATATGTCTATATACATCCATATGTGGTAGTCCATTTGAAATCTGAAAAAAACAAATATTTAGGAACGAAGGGAGTATAAGAGTAGACATAGAGATATATCTCCAGCATCATCCACAACGAACATCTGCTGGACTGGTTAGCACTGGGTGCTCACAACGCGATGACTTGAGTTCGAATTCTGTCTTTAACTTTAGATTTTTATATTAATTTTTTTTTAATATATACTTCTTTCGCTACTTTACTGACAGTGGAACCCACGGAGTACTTAGAATACAAGATTAAGGATGGATTTGTTTCTTTTTAACTTTCTGTACGAATCTATAGCCACCCTGCAAGTCATGTACACTGTACATGCAATTAACTTTTTATAGAGGGAGAATCATACATGTAATTAACTCAAAAAATGGATTGGATGTGACTCTATTATTTCCATCATAAGAGCATCTGCAATGGCAGCCGGCAAATTTCCTCCCGCTTCCTTCCGCGGAGGACGACATCCAACGCCAGCGGCATACATTTTCACAACTCTAACCAACCAGAGGAAATTCATGCAAACATGGACTGATTTCATATAAGCATGAAGGATTTCGTATAAAAAGCCGAATCTTCATATAAACATGACGGATTTCATTACATTTACATGAACTAAGCGGTGCTAATCCGGTTCTCGTGGTATAATTAATACCTAATCTAAATGGCCGCCCGTGGATCCCTTTGTCTTCCTCATGTCCGGTAGACACTTGCGGGTTCGACGAAGGTCCTCGGAAGAGACGAAGCAGCAAAGAAACCACCTGTATACGCAGTCGTCGCCTCGGCGGTGGCCTTCATGGGACCCAAGTGGCAGCGGCCTCTCGTGTTCTACTTCTCCTAGATGATGGCGGCGGACACGGAGAAGCTGGCCACTGACTCGTCACTCTTCGCGCACCCGGCTTCTGTCTCTGCCTGCATGGCGCTGCCGTAGGCACGGGAGGCACGCCCACAGACATGGGAGGTGCGGCCACCGCAGACACGGGAGGAGCGGCCGCAGACACTGGTGGCGCGGTACGACGCGGCAGCGACGATGCCCGTGCCGGCGTGGAGCAACTCGCCACTCCTCATCGAGCTGAACTGGAGCGGCGAGTTGCTGAACCACGCACCGGCTTGGGGCAGCAATTGGCTCCATCAGGCCAAGCGAGGTAGGTGAAGCACCGAACGGCCTCGCTCGTATCCGGAGGGCTCGGCGGGCCACCCAGTCGGGTAGTATGCCGGAGAACGGCTCCTCGGAAGCCATCGGAAGAGTGGAGAAAATGGTGAAGGAGGAGATGGGGGAGCGGCGGAGGGGTGCGATTCTTGCCCGCTGTCTGGCCTCGTTTAAATAGAGGGCGGACGGTAGGAGCTTGGCCGGCGTCTGGCCTCGTTTAAACTGAGGGCGAACGGGAGGAGCTCGACCGGCGTTGCGTTTAATTCCGGCCCGCTCATGAACGGACGTGTGGCTGGAGTAGGTTTCTTGGTTTGCATGCGGGTTTAACAGAGGCGTTTGATGGAGGTGAGGAGGCGTCTTCAGCCGGGCGTGTAGCGGGCGGTGCAGTACTATTCGATTTGACAGCTACTAGTAAACCAGGGCAGTTCCCGATACGGCTTTAATGCAGACGAGGGAGAGGGTAGCGGCTCCCAAAATGTTGAACGGCCAATGGTGCATCCTCCTTCAATTAGCATCCTGAATGCATGAGGGAAGTAATGGGAGGAGGACGGGGAAAAGAGGCAGCACGATGTGAATGCTACGTAGTTTGCACTCATATAAAGGCGCCCCTCCATTCCAATGCATCTACCACATCATACGCACCTAAGCACCTACACTAAGCGCAAAAGTGCTCACTCCAGACCCATGGCAGCGATGCGCGCGAGGGGCCAGCGGCTGTGGCAGATGGTCCACGATGCTGGCCTACGGCATGGTACCGAGGATCGTCTCCAGACGGTGTTGGCGACCGGCTGGTTCATGGCCATCGTCGATGCCAGCTACGACTCTCAGTTGGACCAGATGATCGTTGCCACCATCAACAAGTTCACCGTCGTCAAGAACCTCACGGACGACATCGCCGTACTCGTCCAGCCCGCACGCCCAGACTCCTCATTGCCTGCCACCCTAATCGGCCTCCATGGCGAGAACCTCTTTCAAGCACTGGTGGCCCTACGACTGCCCGCCAACACAACGAAGAATGTCCACCTGGAGGTCGCGCTCGCCGCGAGGCACCTCGCCCTGCAAGAATTCGTCGACCTACACATCCACGTGTACGAGGAAGTCGTGTACATAGTTATCTACAAGGCCGGTGAGGACGCTACGATGTTGGCCTTCGTCAACCGGCTGCAAGCCTTGGACGCCTTTGTTGAGAAGCACCTTGACCTCGCCACAAAAGCCGCCACTCCTAAGCCGCCGGTCGGTGGCCCGGCGCACTGAGTCGAGGAGGAGGAGGTCGTACGTTGATGGATGCATCTTTCTTCTTGCCTCTTGTAACCACCACTACGATCGCATCATCGTGGCCTTAATTCTTATTGTGCTATTGCATTCTCGTTCCAGTCAATACAGACATGTGTGATCCATTTGCTCACATTTGGAGGCAATTATATGCATCAATGTAACTAGTACTCCATCCGTCAATTTATAAGTTGTGCTTACCTTTTCCATCAACTTCGTAATTTACGTTCGATGCTTGACCCGACCTATGAACTACTCCTAAATTCAAAAACTGAGACCGAACCTATAAATTCAAAACTACTCGTGCAGCACGCCTATCACGTTCGCAAGTTCAAAACGAGAAACTGGAACATGTACATGAAGCATGTCCCTTCCCCGTCGCATACCACACTGTCGTTTCGCCCCCCCCCCCCCCCCCCCCCGGTCAACGCGCATTGGCTAGGCTTTATATCTCTACTCTTATAAAAAACAGAGTTGGTGATGATGGTGTGCCTGCCATCCTGCAATATAGGCCGTCCGATTTATATCTAACAGATAGGAAGGAAACTATGGCAATTTTGCAAAAAGATACCCACACCCCTCTCCACATTTGCAAATAAGGCCTTCCCTCATTCATCCTTTTCTCTCACAAGGTAAAGTACTCATACAAATGCATCTTGATGTTACATGCAACACAAGGGCATCTTACTAGTCACTACAACTTGTGGGACCGCATGTGACCAAACCGACGATGCGCCAACCTAGCTACTACACTACTTATCTGGCGTTAAAAGCCCTGCCCTAGCGTTTCCAATCGTTATTTCTATCTATCGATTGTGCCAAGGAGCAGAACAAAATGTTACAATTTATACATGTTTCTCTACTCCCATAAAAGACTCAGTTGGTGATGGTGGTGTGTCTGCCATCCGTCATTTCTGACCATTAGATCTGCATCTAACGGCTGTGAGGTAAGTTGTGACATTTTTGCAACAATAGCCCACTTCTCTGCTCCAATGTGCAGAAAACCCCTTATTATCTTGAAAGCAAGCACATCCCTCCCTCACCTCATCAAAACAGCCTGAGAAATATATTTTGAGAGAAAAGTAATATATTTTTAGTGGTATATATGTATATCAAAACAAGAGTGTTTTCTTTCAAGTTTGTGAACAAGTACTATTCTACTTTGGATCCGTTGCAATCCACGGGCACATTGCTAGTAAATGGAAAAGGCATGTCGCGTTCGCGTCGTACCCCCACATGCCCGGGAATCGGGAGTACTACACGGCCCGTCCGGCACGCCACATACCTAGGGAAGGCGTGTTGCCTATCATTTTCACTTTGATGTGGGACCGCAATTGAGCAAACCGACTATCGGCAAACCGCACCCCGCCCGCCGTGTTGGAAAACAGAAACGAGGAGGGGAAGATCTAGCTGTAGCACGGAAGCCAAGAAATTTGGTGTCAGATGGGACTCGTTGATAGAGTAGGAGCACTCCATACTACACCTACTACGAAGTTTGTACTACTACTACTACCACTATAGAACTAGGTACGTGCACGGCACAGCATCGTAGGAACAAAAAACAGGAAGATCTTGTTTTGGGTGATTTATCTTTATTTCAGTCAACGTAGTATGAATAATATGATGTGGGGGGCACCCATGAAGCCACGTGGCACGTCTGGAGGTCTTATTTAGAGCTTCTTGTGTGGATCGATCACACTGTCGTACTGGTCGTTCGAGAAGAACGTGTATGGGTACTTATAGTAGATCCGAATCGCAGCCACCTGGACCATTGGATCAACATCAATCAACGGTTTATATCGTGTACATGCAAATACACGCATTGACTCCGGAAAAATAATGAATATAGAATGTATAATACATGTACCGCATATTGGGTTTCTCTAAAGTCAAACTTTGTATACTTTCAACAATTTGTAGGAAAAAGTATTAACATATACACCACCAAATATATATCATTTGATTCATCATTGCTTTTATTTCCACATCGTGTAAATTTGTTAGTGTAAATGTTCATATTGTTTTCACCAAATTCGGTCAAGCTTTATAAAATTTGGATGCAGTCAAAGCTATATATGTGCGGAGTAAATTACAAACAGAGGGAGTGGAATAGATATAGATATAACTATACAAATAGAAAATATAGTAATATAGTTTATAGATATAAATAAGGCTACTACCCTTTTTCTACATTAGAACTCGCATTGTTGTGTACACATTGTTTTGTTTTCGCTATAATTTGCATTTGCAGGGTGTGTGTAGGACTACCGCCTTTTGTTCAATACCAACAACCCCACCATTATCCTTAATTACTTCATATTGGCAATTACGATTGCATTATCTTAGTTCCAGCCGATTCTTTGGTTGCTTGGAGGAACTCCATCTTGTTATTCAGGTTGATTTTGTGCATACAACAAGATCACCGTGCCGTCGAGGTCTATCCAGCTCTCTCACACGCAAACAGACACTATCTGTGTGTCCCTTCATCGCACACACACACTATCGCTCTCCCATATCCGCAACCTCGTAACCTTGTCGATCCCGACATTACACGCGCCTCTCTCTCTCTCTCTCTCTAACACACACACACACACCCTCTCTCCCTTTCGGACACTCCTCTCTCTACGACACACAAAGTCTTTCGAACACGCATATGCCCCTCTCTCGTTAGGTATCGCTGCCCCCGCCCCCCTCTTTGTCACACAAATATTCTCTCTATATATATCTCTCGCAATAATACATGCATAGTCTAAATTGAAACCAAGTACAAAAATGAGCTCCGATTACAAAAATCAAATCCACTCCCAAACAGAATAAGAAAATAGGGTGAAATCGTGCACACAAATGTTTGTTGCGTGCATGAATGTCAATGATATGGATGTACTACATGTACATCACACAGACCCATTTCACACAAATTACATTAAACCCTTTTCAAAATATGGTATGCATGTGATGTTTGTTGTACTGCTCCTGCCAGCCTTCCTCCGACACGTTCCAACATATTGTGCTACTTCCGATTCTATTTTTCTCCTCAGACCATGTGAAACCACGAAAAGGTCACCCCCCGCCCCCACTGGTACTGTAGCTCGAAGCTCCCATACGGACACAACACCCACTGGAGCACGCAGCCATTGCCGAAGTGGACGGCGCCGCGGCCTGGGAAGAGGACGGAGTCTCCGACATCGCCGAGGTGGAGCACACCCTCTACAGCCGCGAGTAGCGCGCGCTAACTGTCCATGCGGAGGACAGTGTGATCTAGCGGCTCGCCCTCGTCGGCCACGAGGGGTAGCTGTGCTCCAGCAGCACGCCCTGGTCAGTCACGAGGAGGTGCATCACGTCCCCACCGCTCACAATGTGGACGAGCGGGTTCTCCAGCAGCATGCCCGCTAGCATCGCATCGTCGAGAGCACGCCCGCGAACATCGCAAGTCGCCGCTCTCGACATGGACGAGCGCGTGCTCTGGCAGCATGCCCGCGAACATCGCATCCTCGCTGCTCACAATGTGGACGAGCACGTTCTCCAGCAGCATGCCCACGAGCATCGCATCATCGCCGCCCACGAACATCGCATCATCACCGCTCTCGATGTGGACGAGCGCGTGCTCCGGCAGCACGCCCGCGAACATCGCATCCTCGCCGCTCAGGCGCACGAGCGTGTGCTCCAATAGCACGGTCGCGAGCATGGCATCCTCGCGGCTCACTAGGTGGTTGAGCGGGTGCTCCAGACAGTACCCCAGGAGTCGGGACGCGAGCACCGCGCCCTTGGCTACAAGGAGTACTGCATGGTGCCCATCGTGGTTTAGGAAAATCCTGTGACTCCGCCGCTCCCTGGAGGAGCGCGAGCTCCAGTGGGAGCTCGAGGAGTCCCGCGCTGATATGCAGGTGGCGGCGGACGTGCAAGATTATCCTTCAAGCTCTCCTCCTCTTACGAAGACACCTCCACCGCCCCCGTCGTACGTCCTCTGCCTCAGCTCCGGCGGACATTTGGAGTTTAGTTTTATGGAACATTAATATTTGGACTAATGCAAAAAACAACCTATGACTAAGAGGCATAAATAGATGATGTGGCGGCATTGCATGCTGGAGAATATTGCAATTTATGGATTGCATGCATGACTAGCTTATGTGGCTTGGTTGCATGGCTAGGAAAGGCTAGAGAAAAATAAATAGATAATGTGTTTAGAGTGCACTCCACTTTTTTTTCAGACGCTTAGGTGTACCGGATGCCGTGCCATGCTACAAAATGTTAGAAAAAATCTACTCCAATATTTTAAAAATCTATTATTATCTTGAAACCAGCCACACCCGCCCCTCACCTCATCAAACCAGCCCGAGGAATATGTCTTCAGTGAAGCATAATTTATTTTTACTGATATATGTATATCAAAACTAGAGTGTTTATATTTCAAGTTTGTGAACAAGTATTATTCTACTACTTTGGATCCAATGCAACGCACGGGCCGGCACATTGGTAGTAGTAAGAAACAAATTCCGGGTTTGGCACGAGTTCGTACTGCGGGAGCACCACAAGGCCTGGCGCAGGAGTTACATTTCCCTCTCGGGGCCCACAGGACCGAGCTTCAGCGGCTATTGCACCTGCCTTTGAGTCAATGATATGTGGACCCTAAATGCGGCTGGCCCACATGTCATTCTCATAAAATCAGAGGGGCGGTGGGACCGAGAGGTGTGAGTCGTAGGTCGGCGGACGTGTGGTGTCATGGGTTCAAGCGGCGTCGTGGGAATCGAGTGGGACGAGGCTTGCCTGCTCCCCTCCCATGCTCTGATCCGTACTCCCGCACCACTAATTTTCATCCAACAGTTATACTGTAATAGATTTCCTCGTGTGGGTCATCTATAGCCTCAAAAAAGGTAAACAAAGGCCGTATTTCTAGGAAATAATTTCCTACATGAATCTGTACACGCATGCAAGACCCTTTCCTTTCCTGCTCGTCCTCCAAGCATGCCAACTGGTGCCTGCCTAACCCATGTAGCACGCTGCGCCGCCAGCGAGTAGCACCTCCTCCACACCAACATCGGCGTCTTGGCCATGCACATGCAGCTGCTCCCATAGTATTTTACCCGCATGTTCGACTGTAGTACCACACCGATCTTGGACGAGACCATGGAGCTTTTGGCCAAGAAAAGTCTCTGCCCGGCCGACGCATGTCGAGGTGCTTGTCTGTTGTGACGTGCCGCACGACGTTTACTAGCTCGCGCTCCAGATGAGCTCAGGCGAGAGCTAGTGATCTACCCGGGGCACATAGCTCGACTTGGGCTCGAGATTCCGACCGCTTGCACCGTCCCAAGGATGTACCACTCAGCAGCGAGGCTGGAATGCTAGATACGTATAGGTGTGTGCTCATGGGCGGAAGCAACCTACTCAACGGATACCGGTTTGTGAACATGATGTACTCAACGTAGTTGAGCCGGTGAGCCAGGAGCCGTTCCTGCCGTCGTACGTTGACGCGCGGCTCAACGGCGTGCGGCCACGGGCCAGCGTAGGTCGGCTACGAGGAAGCGGCATCGGTGTGGTTCGAGATGCCCAGCTGGCCATTGTCGTGGCGGCGTTCGTGACTCACTCGTTCGAGATGAACTGGCCGGTGGTGGCCTGGCCGTGGCGACGGTGCCACAGC
The DNA here is from genome assembly GCA_011799875.1 of Thinopyrum elongatum. Taxonomy (NCBI): domain Eukaryota; kingdom Viridiplantae; phylum Streptophyta; class Magnoliopsida; order Poales; family Poaceae; genus Thinopyrum; species Thinopyrum elongatum. The sequence goes on along the minus strand of CM022303.1, from coordinate 288,339,973 downwards.
TGGACGTCGGGGTGTTACGAGGCGTAGATGGCCACACCAGCGGTACTACCTATATTACAGAAGTAGAAGGCAAAGATGGGCCTTTATTTTATTTATTATATTTGTGGCTGAGGAGTGATGCCCAGGACGAAATGTGTCACAGCCGCTGGATGAAAATTGGATGGTGCGGGAGTACAGATCGGAGCCAGGAGCGGAGCATGCAAGCCGCATCCAATCGCGTGTGGCTGTGGTAGAAACTTGATGGTTGCCGCAGTTCAGCTGGCCCACATGTCATGCACACAAAGATAGAGGAGTGGTGGGGCCGAGAGGGGTGAGGCGCATGTTGGTGGACGTGGTGGCATGGGTTGGAGCGGCATCGTGGGAATCGCGTGTGGTAGTGGTAGAAACGGGATGGTCGCCATGGTTCAACTTCCATGGACAAGCTGTTATGTCTATTGACACATGCATTGCGGTAGACATGACACATGCATTGCATACCGCTCACTGCAAGAAGTAGTAGTAGAGAAAACTAGGCGGATAAATAGTTCATTATAGTCAAGCGGACCTATATCAATGTACACAGAGTACACTTGTTCCAAAGACATGCACAGCAGCGAAATAGTTCATCTATATCAATATACACAGAGAGGAAACATAATTTTTACAAGAGAGTAAATAGTTCATCCATCTATAATGCCCTGCTGCTGGTGCAGCTTCTTCTTCTTCTTCTTCTTCTTCTTCTTCTACTACTTCTTTCTTCTTCTTCTTCTTCTTCTTCTTCTTCTTCTTCTTCTTCTTCTTCTTCTTCTTCTTCTTCTTCTTCTTCTTCTTCTTCTTCTTCTTCTTCTTCTTCTCATTTTCTGTGGGAGACGGCTTCGCAACAAGCTCTTTCGACCTTGCAGCTATCTCGAAACTCACACGGGCATCGAGGGCAGCATATTTTATCCGCTCGTAGGCCAAGGGATAATTCTCCCATCCAGAAGACCTTAATCCCAGCGTCTCGTCACCCTTCTCAAGATTTGTTCCGAGCACAGAGTTTGCTACGTCGAACAGGGATGGTGTTTTTTTTATCACAATCCTCTACAGGAATTCTGGTTTGTAGGTTAACGATGTTTTTCAAGTCAAGGTTGTACGGCGCCAGCTTCTCTTTATCCCCTTCGATGGCTGCCCCATAGAAGTATATGTCCTCCCGAGACATGAAATCATGGAGCTCACCTGGTATGGATGGCGCGTGTATGATGTGATACACCAAAACTTCATCTTTGAGGCACAGCTGAAGGACGGTGGCGCGTTGGATCTTCCCAGTGGCACGCTCCATGTACTCTTCATCGAGACCGACGACCTTCATCTCCACCTTTGGGAGGGAGTTGGATACATTGTTGATCCACTCCCGAACAACCCTTGGGTGGTCGGTAACGGTGGCAACTATGCTCAACGAGCCTTCGACGAGGACATGTTTGACACTAAAAACCTGCATATTATGATTACATGTTGATCCATGTACTCTTTCGCCATTTGGAACCGCTGGACCGGAGGGCTATAGTTTGGAGAATTAGGATTAAGATGGCTAGTCTAACTGAAGAAGATGATTATTTAAAGGGGCTTCGGAATTACTCAAGGAGGATGTGAATCCAGTCCAGTGGGGTTTGAATGCAAATGAAGGAGAGGTGAAGAAGCCGAGGAAAATCGGTTCCCGATGGAGAAGTAAATGGGAGAAGTGGCATGCAGGCAGTTGATTAGACGGCTAGGTAGACCAACCTGCAAAATGAAAAGGCTATGCGGGTAGCGTACTGAGGAGTGGTCTGTGTCCGTGTACGTGCCCATCCTTCTATCGCTACATGTGCCACTGGTTAGTTGAAGTCACTCTTTCGAATCACCGTGGCGAAACATTTTATGATTACTTTTTATTTCTGCACCCCTCCTGATAGGTGGGATCTACGCAAAACCAACTTGGGTGGACGAATAGATATACAAACATATCCATCTCTTTGCACACAAAAAATATGTCCTAGCTGGTTCGGATTGATATTGGCGCGTGCCTGCAAGACACAACCTTTTCTGGTTAAGGAATATATGCGGTTATCCTAAAAAAAGAAAAATCCCTTCTTCACGCTTCCGCATGCATGAGAATTTGGTTCTGCTCGCAATGTGGATGCTACCTGGAGGTTGAAGTGAACCCAGAGGCATGCTAGCACGGGAGACCTATTTCCGCTATACAGTACTACTCCGTATGTTACTACTAGTGTAGTACAACTGTGGTACACTTGATGGTCAAAATATTGTTCATCTGGTCCTCACAGTGAAGTGACAAGACCCTGCGCCCGAGGTGACACTAGTGCAGGCGGCGTATTCGGGTTACCAAAGTCAGCCTCACCTTGTGCACTGTGCAGCCACTGGCACCGCCGCTGTATAGCATGCCTCGACTCGTCTCCCTCTCCCCGCCTAGCACCAATCCATCTCCATCTCCATCTCGTCGGAGATCCTGTGGTCACTCTTCATCATCTCACTTTGCCCCCGCGTACCCTCGCCTCACCCGCCTCCCCCAGTACCACTATTCCCTCGCTAACCGCTCCAGCACCGAGAGCCTTCTCCCCCGTAAATCAAGCCCCTAAAAACACCACCTTCCAAACTCCACCATGGCCGAACGCGAACCGCGCAGCATCCATATGAGCCGCGATTGGAGCAATCTCCCCAGTGACATCCTCGACCTCAGTTGTTCTTGTATGGATAAGTTGAGCGTCGTGCGGCTGGCTGCATGCTCGAGGGACATGCACACGGCCATCGTCAAAGCGAGGCCTAAGCTTTTCAAGACACCCTGCTTGCTGCTATCTGGTCTTGCGAGATTTGCTCACCATGATACGGAGGCGTATATGATGCCCCTCGACTTCAATCCGACCTCCATTAGCCAAAACTTCTTTCCAGGTATGTAGTGGGTTGCCGTACATCATTTCCCTCGACTTCGATCCGATCACCATCTCCCGAAACTTCTTGGCAGGTATGTACTGGGTCGGCATGAACTCCCACTGGATGGCTGCCATCAGAGAAGACGGGAAAAACTTGGTGCTCGTGAACTCCCAGACCTCCCGTGAGATTATCCTTCCTCCGTTGGAGTATGTAGGGTTTTACCGTCGCGGTCCAAGTCATCTAGATTACCACGTCAGTTGGACGGACCTTGTTTTGCAGAAGATTGTAATCTGCCAAGTGCCCACACGACATGCGGATTACGCAGACTTCAAGCTAATTGCCTTGTTCGACCGCGGACTCACCTATCTTTACGCCGATGCCTTCTTTAGCTGGAGACGACTCAGCTCGCAGTGGATCGTCAAAGCTAATACACACTTCTGTGATGTTATTGAACACAATGGCATCATCTACGCGATCGACAGAGCAGATGGCACCACGTATTGCTGGGACGGTGCGTGTAAGATGTTTTCGTCTGATGTTAATGATAACGCCATGACACTGTTTGAACTTTTTGTGATGATTGGCATATCCCTGTTTGAGCACAATTTGAGTAGAACTATGGGAATGTATTAGAGACGCTGTAAATCAGCTATATTTGGAATGAGTTAATTCATGCGATTGTGACCATGTCATTACAGCCAATTTGTACCCTTGAATAATCAAACAGTTAGGAAGATATGGATATTCTCCTTACTTTATAATAATCTATATACTACTAAATATGAGTGTGTATCAATAGCCATGTTAGTTTCCTCATTTTCGTGATGTAGAAACATGCATCACACTATTGGTTTCATCTAACCATACATTAGGGAAGTAAATGTGCATATGGAGAACTCTATATTTGGAAGTAGGGAAATCCTGTAATGCTTACCATGTGTACATACCTATATTCGCCCTTCAGCAATCAATGGCTAGAATAATATCCTCACAAGAATTTTGCCCATAGAACTTGAGTATATAACAATGCATGGTCTGTTAGTTTCCTTGAAGAATTTGTTTGTGAGGACAGAACATGATTACATAACTTGCATGACATGGTAGTTTCCTGTGAAGAATCGATTGTGAGATAACATGAGTATAACCATGCATGGCACTTCTATATTTTCGAACCCAGTATACATTTCCCTGTATTTTACTCTCAGTTCCAACAGGGACAGATCAATGCTGTTTCTTGCATTATCCTACTCATACTCTGAACAATGCTGATCTTACATTAACAATGCCTGCCCTTTTTGATATGATGCAGTGTCCCTACAGTTAGTGCCCTTTGTAATCACACCACCTTTGCCAAAAATAGGGAAGCACAACTGGTTCCTCGCTCGATCAGACGACGGCAAAAGACTGATGATCATTCACACACATGAGCCTGAAGAGTTATATTGCAAAAACCCAACTATGTACAAGCACCATGAAATATGTGAGTATCCGGACAGTGGTTGTTACGTCTATGAGCAGGATACCAGCTTGTTGGGGCCTTCAGGATTTTTGAGTTGGAGGCGGGTAAACAGCCTTGGTTCACACTCTCTGTTTCTCAGACTCAATTATCCGATTAACTAGGAGATCACCGTTGGCAAGGACCTTGATGGCAGAGAGGCTCTGTTTGCTAGGGAAAACTGTGTCTACACGGTGAGCCCTAGGACTTTGGGAGCAGACTCCCCTGATTGTCAACGATACAGCCTGCAGCCAAAACAAGGTGAGAATGACAAAGGCATCTAGATTAACTTTGATCCTTGGATGTCTCAAGTCCGACAGGCAGTGATGTGGTTCAAGCCTTCAGGTTGATAGGTAATTGGGCTGTTGCGTCGAAAGGGTGGAGTTCTGGTGTCTCCGAATCACTGGTGGCTGAAGTGGGGCTACAAATTATGATGGTGTTGGATCATCCCTCTTCGAATGACTTATTGTCTTTGCTGCTTATTCTAGATGGGTAGTTCTCTCTTTTGTATGCATACTCCTTGTCATTTGGTCATCCTCATCTATGTCACTCTTACTATGTAATAGTTGCCTCTATTTAGAATGTCATTCTCGTCTGGATCATGAGAGTCTGAGCACTGCAGATGGGTGCGTTTTGGTGGTGTAGCAAGACTTCTTATGAACTATCATGTCTTGCTGCTTATGTCAGTAGTAGTCACTAGTCAGTGTTTAAATGTTGTATATATCAATGTTTCGAACTATTTATTGTCTCAAACTGCTGGTGGGCTAAATGAGGGCATCACCATTCTCCAGTGTTCAGAGTATATCTCCTTTTTGCAAGTTATATAATTTGAGCTCAGTGTCTTTTTGATGATGTACACTTGTTTGGGCCAGTGAGGTGTCGTTGAATATGGGCTGACTAGTAACGCAATGCCAAACAGGTCAATTATGACTCTCAGGCCGGGCGCTCAAAAAAAGAAAGAAAAAGGACTCTTAGGCCGACATGTGGGCGCCACCGGTGTTTTTGTGCGCTTGCGCACCGAGAGCATATTGGCGCGTGTTCGAAATTCATGCTACCTTTTCATCCCCGATCGCCCGCCCCTCCCCCACCTCTGGAATCTCGATTCCTACTCCAGTTCCCCCAAATCCCCCTCCTGTACTCCCTGTACTCAAGCGTACTAGCTATCATGTCGCCGGTTAACGCGGATCTCCGAGCAGGAGATCCTGAGGTCCGTCCTGCCTTCGGGCGCTGTGTGATGTCGCTCAACAGTGGCATGGCGGCGCTTGATGACCAGTTTGCCGGCAAAGTGCTGATGGTAACCATCAACGGCGACCGGCCTCCTGTCTCGCCAAACGACCTTGTCAAAGCTCTTGGCATTGTGCACGGCATCCAAATAAGTGACTTACTTGTCGAAGTCTGTCTGCCACCGGCTGATTTCTTCGTCAGGTTCCGGACAACTTTCGACTGCAGTCGTGTGTTCGAATCTTCCCGATGTTTGTTCTGCGATGGCCCGCTGGTGAGCTTTGATCGGTGGCACCCAGGATGGGGCTCGGTGCCCTTCGAGCTTGAGTTTTTAACAAAGCTTACCTTCCACGACATGCCTCGATGTGCTTGGAACAGCGAGTCCATGAATGAGCTTATCAACGACCTAGGAGGTGAGCTCGTAAGTATGTTTGTTCCTCCAGACAGCTGGGCTCTGACGGTTATGGCATGGATGAAGAAGCCGTCCACCATACCGAAGGTGATTGGTGTTGAGATACCGGTGCAGGAACCAGGGTTGTACTATTCATCGCCACCAAGGCCGCCGAGCGGCCCACGTTAGGGATGTACCTGTATCGACTGTTCGTGCATGTCGAAGAAGTGGGCAATCCATCAATCGAAGTCCTGCCGCCACCGCCGCTGTTACCAGGGTCCATCGACGACGTCCATTACAGGAGTCAATGTCAGACTTTCCCCGTGTTGCTCGGAACGATGGATGGCACAGGGCCTACGCCATCGCGCGGCGGAGGCCACTGCTTCTTTGGGAGAAGAGGCAGGGCTGGCTACCTGGATGTGCTCTAATTTGAGGTAACAACTGAATCTTCTCAGAAACTAGTTAAATCCGAGCTATCGGTGTGAAGCACTAATGTGCTAGTACATTTGATTGTGACATGTTCTATTTTTGTACCTGAACATTTTTTAGAAAGGGGTGTACGTCAACTTAATGTGCTAGCTGAACTTATTGTGTTGTCTGTCTGTTTTCTTTGCACAACATTCAAGATATTTCCCTGTCATTGATAAAGATGATGAACGGTTATGTATGAGTTCATTGGTTTCAACATAGCCCTACCGTAGGGATCCACTGCTTCCACCCTGATTGTGCTGCCTGCGTGAAATTTTTGTATGCAAGTTCAGTGTGCTATGATGTTCTATATGATTGTGTCAACTATATAAGTTTTTACTGAGCATCAGCAATGCATATGGCTGAAAGATGTATTTACGAGCATCGACCGATGGGTCTCTCTCTCACACACACACACACACACACACACAAATGGGACCGTTGAATTATTTCTTTGCTCGTGACAGCTTTTAATTAGGTTCCACTGTACTCTAACTTTTTTCTTAAGTTATTAATTGAGCTCAGCGACTTCAAAAAGTTGTACAGAAGCCTTGTTTGGGCCTTTTTAGGCGTCGTTGAATATGGGCTGAGTAGCCATGTAAAGTTGTACTGTACTACACAGGGCTTTTTCGTTGAACATCAGCAATGCAACTGGGCCGATAGTTGTACACAAGATCCTAAAATAACCGCAGCCTAGCCTATGTTTCTTTTAATAAAATGCACAGCTCAGTTCATTTTTTATATAATAAGATTACCAAGCCCAATTTAATTTTTTTATAATATTCCTATCTTAATATTATTTTTTATACGAAATGCTTAGTCCAGACCATCATTGATTTTTCACCCATCCCAGAAAATGGGTCCATTTCTACTAAAATCAAATAGCTTGTAAATTATCAGAAATGATAAATGGGCTGCATGTACGCAATATTATTTTTCACCCAGCCCAGTAAATAGGTGTATTCGAATAAATAATCAAATGTGCTGTAAATTATCATAAATAGTAAATCGGCATTATTATTTTTACCCAGCCTAGGAAATAGATTTTTTTTTGAGTCAAAGCCCAGGAAATAGATGTATTGGCAAACAAAATAAAATGGGCTATAAAACCTAAATCAATGGGCTGCATTCGGCCACAGCTTTCGAAGCTGACTTTGCTGGCCCACTAGACGAAGCCTACGCAAGGTGTTGTCCATTTAGTGACCAAAACGATTTTATGGTCTAAAACAAAAGGTCAACAAATTATTCTGACATCTGTAGTCGTTGGATTGACATCCAACGGCGATCCTGCTTCTTCAATCTCTGGTCTAGTTGCTCTTGCTCCAGCCGCCAAAACCATCGCCGGCTGGAGTGCCTGCATCTGCCTCCCGTGGTCGGTTGTGCTATCGCGCAGGCCACACCGCCCCACCCTACTCCCAACGGTGGCCAGGTCATACCTGTACTCTCCCACACCTTCTGTTATTCTCCAGCAAAGGTAGCCTCACCCGGCAGCCTAACCAGTCCCTCGTACTCCCCTCCGCCAGGGACTCCAGTGCCTCTTGTTCCATGACTCCAGATCGTTCCCATCTTAGGCCTCACTTTCGTCCACCGCCATGGACCGCTCGACGATGCGTGGTCAACAACGAGAGCCAGGATGGAGTACGTCGAGAGTCTGACAGCTGGGAACCACCAGCTACATCTTTGCACGCAAAATAGTGCCTCCTTATCATGCTGGAATAAATGATTCCTCCCCCTGACAGGTTGGACCCACCAGCTACAATTTTCGCACGCAAGGATGTTCATTCTTATTACGTGAAAAAAGCCCCCCATGACAGCTGGGACCCACGAGCTACATCTTCGCACTGAAGGAAGTGCCTCCTTATTACACGCAAGAAAAATGATTCCTCCCCCTCCGAGCTCGGACCCACCTGATTCGGAGGCTGACTTGTGGGCCTACTAAGTTGACACGTACGCAGGGCTTTGTTAACCTAGTCAACAAACGATTCTAGCAGCAGTGACCGTTGGATTAACATCCAACGGCCGCGCTGCTTCTTCAATCTCTGATCTTCTTGCTCCAGCCGCCAAAACCAGCGCCGGCTGGACCACTTGCTACTGCCTCCCGTGGTCGGCTGTGTTGCCACCGCTGGCCATGCCATCCCTCTACTCACCCACAACTCCTGTTATTCTCCGGCGACGACAGCCTCACACCACAGCCGAAGCAGTCAACCCTCGTACTCCCCTCCGCGTGGGCATCCACTGTCGCGTCTTCCCTGGCTACGCGTCGTTCCTTTCCTAGGCCTCGCCGTCGTCCACCGCCTTGGTGCTCTTGGTGCGGCGTGGTCAACGTGGTCAATGAATGACAACCATCGAAAGAGGACTTTAGGCTGTGAGGCTGACAGCTGGACCCACCAGCTACATCTTCGAACACAAGGAAGTGCCTCCTTATTACTCGCAAAATAAAAATGATTACTCCTCCTGACAGCCAGGACCCACCAGCTATGATCTTCACACGCAAGGAAGTTTGTCCTTATCCTCCCTGACAGCTGGGACCCACCCGGTCGAAGCGTACGTAGCGTTGTCTATCTGGTCGCAAACGTGTACGTACATAATGGTCGATCAGTCTCTCTGCAACGATGAACCATGGCGGAGCAAGCAGCGGCACGTGTAGTAGTAGAGCCCCCACGTAGCAGTTTAGGCAGTCCCTTCTAAACTGTGTACACGTACAGCCCGATCGCAAAAAATACGGCCACGTACATACATACGGGCGGGGTCTCGAATGCCTACTCGCGCATACGTATGGCCAAGGCTCGTGTACATGGAGAGGCTGCAGACGGCAGCAATGGCATCATGTTCATCGGGAGCCAACCGGCTTGAACGGAACAACCAAAATGAGGTCTGGCTTACCGCAGAACGGAGGAAACGGCCTTTCTGTTCGACTGCGTACGGTCGAAACGGGGTCCTGTTCATCGGGAAGGATCTGGCATACCGCAAAACGGAGGAAACGGACTTCTGTTCGAGTGCCTACGGTCGAAACAGGGTCCTGTTGATCAGGAGGGGTGTGGTGTACCGCAAAACAGAGGAAACAGACTTGTGTTGGAGCGCTACGGTCGAAACGGGGGTCCTGTTCATCGGGAGGGGTGTGGCGTACCGCAAAACAGGACTCCACGGGCTACTGTTCATCCACCGTCGACTTCCTCCAGCCTTCACCTGCTATTGTTCATCCACCGTCGACTTCCTCCTACCTCCACCAGCTACTGTTCATCGATGGGGTCCTATTCATCCAGCCTCCACCGGCTACTATTCAACCTACCATCCACGCGGTCCTGTTCATCCAGCCTCCACCGGCTACAGTTCAACCAGCCCTCCACGGGGTCCCTCCACCGGCTACTGTTCATCCACTCCCACCAGCTCCTCGATCGGGGTCCTGTTCATCCAGCGGCAATGGCCTCTACTACCACGGGGTCCTATTCATCCAACCCCCATCGGGAACTGTTCATCCAACCCCAACCACGTATGTTTTGACTCGTTCAACCAACCCCCACATTCACTGTTCATCAAGAGGCAGCAGGTTCGATCGGCTTCAGTAAGCAGCAGCAGGAGCAATCGATCACTCGGGTTTAGTTAGCAGCAGTAGCGAAGGAATCGCTCGGGTTCAGTTAACAGCCAAGGGATTGATCGCTCGGGTTCAGTAACGTAGCTAGTGCAATCGCTCGGGTTCAGTAAGCGAATGCCTCGCTCGGGTTGAGCCCAACGCCTCGCACACACGCACGTACGTGTACGAGAGAAACACGCAATCCCTCCGTGCATTGCTCAGCCCCGACCACCCACCATAGCCGGGAACTCCCCGAAATTTTCCTCGCCCTCACTTCTACCATGATTTTTTTCGTCATGGACGGCCCAAAGAATGTCATGTAGGTGCATCCCCGGCCCGCCCAAGACGAAAAGCCCATTTTCTGTCATGATTTTTTGTCATAGAAGTAGGATCCCACCACATCTATGATGATACCGGGTTTTGTCACAATTATCATCATAGAAGTGTCATAAGCATGACAAAAAAAAATTTGTTCGGGCCAAAATGTCATGGATATGTCTTTTTTTTGTAGTGAACATAGTGATTTCCTGGTAAGGATTCACTCGTGTCACATCAAGTAAATCTTATTGATTTACTGTCTAAATCTTATTGATTTACTGTCATGTTTTCTTACTTTTGCTGCAATTTTATGATGCAGGTTTTGCCATGTGACATTCGTTACAGAATAAACCGTTTGGTTTGCTGTATGATGGTTATTTTTGCAGGTTTCACTTCTTATGTCATGTCAGTAATGAAGGCACTGTCCATCACTTATATTACTAGGCAGAATTGGATCAGTCTATTGTCTAAGTAGAATCTGAAGCCCTATGATGAACTGCAGTTTGGTTTAACAAACACGCCACAATTAGTCCTTCTTGTGTTTAAAAAAGTGAAGAAAAAGACTGGATCAAGGTCACGGAGCCTAGTGAAGTTAGAAAGCTAAAGTATGAAATCATAGCAGACCAGAGACGATTGCTGCTGTCTCGCACATCGGTACCACCTTCAGCATCGGATCGAGCACCGGCACCTTCTCCGACGGCACTAGCTCTAGCACTGACAGCGGCAGCAGCTCAGTCTGATCCACCAGAGGATTAGGCACCGATCACGTCAACGGATCGGGCTGATCTACTGGAGGATCGGACACCGACACGGGTACCTGCTCCGACACCGGCACCAGCTCCACAAGGAGCACCATCTCCGGCAGCAGCAGCGGCACTACCAGTCGCACCAGCACGGGCACCAGCAACAGCTCCGGCACCTACACCAACACTTGAAGTTGCATTTGCATCTGCTTCGGCCCATGCAGCGGCAACGGAACCAGCACTTGCACCGGCAACAGACTGGGCTGCAGTTCGCACTGCATATACCCAAGTCCTTACAAAAACCGACATCTCCACCTTCTTGGTAAGCATTGGCAGCCCAAGTGCTTTGTTCTTTTTTCTTTCCATGTTGTTTCACATGATTCACTGTGTTGATCTAACTGTTTGTGTATGTCTTCTTGTTTGCAAACAGAGAATTCCTAGAGCAATGAGGGAGTCGTTCAATAATCCGAGCGATCGTGGCCAAGTTTCTCTTACCATGCGCAGCCTTGGTGTGAATGAACCTGCTCAATATACCGTAAGTACAAAGGATGGTCGCATGATAATTGATGCTAAAGGACGGTCAAGGTTCAAAATTCTATCAAATCTTGCGGTAGGGGATGATGTCAAAATCAAACTTTCTCGGCAAGGAGAGCTGGTCCAAATCAACTTTGAAATTCTTCAGTAGCAGCACGCAACTGCCGAACTGATCTATCCTCCGAGAGCTTTTGATGTACTAATATGGCATGGTGAAACAAGTGTCCTATGTGTATAAGTAGTACGACAGTATTATTTATCATGTAGGATATCGTGAAAGAATTGCAACTCTGATTGCTGGTTAGGAACTGTCGTTCGATTTCATTCTAACAGTTGTCGTGCTTTATTTAATTTTCTGTATTCGCCTTGAGACAGCATCTAAAACCAGCGACGTACCGATCGCTTCCAATATGAAATGCGGTGAGTTAGAACTCATGGGCCCCCAAACATGCAGGCCCACCGGCCTGTGGCCCAAAGTCCAAAACCGTCAGCCTATCTGAGTATTATATTCTCATCTGAACCCCGATATTATGTTATATATATTCCCCTTGATTTTTATTATGTATAAAGTTATGTGATTCTAGTTACTCCTGCCTTTCTACTTCCTTTCGCTGATATGTGGGGCATCCAGTTACTCTTGCGGTAGGGGATATAAAAGATTTTTATATTTCTTTACTAGGGAGTATCTCTCTATCGAAAATATATTTATGTGTAACTAGTTACTCCTACCTTTCTACTTCCTTTTGCTGATATGTGGGGCATCTGGCAACAGGGTCCACGTGCCATGCACCAAATTAGAGTGCCCAACTACACGATAGACTCACCCCGGTCGTAGCGCCACAGTAATGCCCAATGAGCCGTCAAATCACCAAAAAAAACACCTTTCCAGCAGTAGCAGTAAGCTGGACGGACGAAGCAACAATATTTCACTGGGCATGAATTCCCTTCTCCCCCGTCTGCTTGTTCAGAGAAAACCTCCTCTCAGCGATTGCGTAGTGTTTTCTCATGGAGAACCAGGTACGAATTCTTCATCCATCCCCGATAAATCCTAGCCCCTTGGTCGCAGGTAATCCTAGGATGGCAGCCGCCGCCGTTGATGCATTTTTCTTCCTACTGAATCTAGTGTGTTTCATTTGTAGTGCCCGAAGTGCGAGGACCCTACAGGTTTTTGCGCCCTCGGTGAGACGCCACACTTGTTCCTTCTCATCCTAACACAGGATTTTAAAATGCGCATAGTATCTTCCTAGAATCCTCTTTTCTATTCGGGAGGTTGGGGGTGTTTGAACATGTTGTCCGCTAATTTGGAAATTTGGATTGCTATATTTGCATAAAAGGTACTAGTACCATGGTCAACACTGACGTGAAATAGGTAATTATTTCTAGATTTGGATAGCAAATACGTTGTGTTCTCATGTTATTTTTCCTGCAGTGCATTCCTTGCTCTGCCAGAACACATGTACTCAAGATGGTCGGCCTTGCCATAACTGAATACACCAGTTTAATGGTCACATTGAAGGCAAGCCATGGATATAAGTTCCAAGTTGGGTTCATGAACCAATAAGATCGCTGCTTTTTTTATGGTCGAACTTGGATAAACTTTCTCAAGTGTTACAGACTGAAAGTTGGCGCACGAATGTTGATGAAAATAGCAGAACATGGTCTCATCTTCACTATGATCTTCCACCCCGATGTCGTTCCAGTAGTTCATCCATGTTAGTTTTGTATCTGGTTCTTGGATGTTGCCTCGATTACTTCTTAATCCACCTATTCTGTCTAACTAAGCACAATTTGACTTTAGAAGTAGCAACGATTTGTGATTCCCTTCTCTCACGAAGATGCTACTTCTAACTAATATTTCTTATAATTGGTGGCACATGTAGGTTATTTCAAAGTTAAGCACACTACTCGTTTGTTATTCTATAAGAACTCGACCGTTACTGATGGCACTGAAGTTGACTGGGACGACATCCACCAGTTCCTAAACTTTATTGATCGTCTTGAGGTCCTTGTGGGGCATTTCAATGGTGGAAGGCCACGTGGGATATGTGTGCCACTGGTGCACACGTTGAATCGGGAGAGGACTGTACGTCGAGAGGATGACAGTAGGGACCCACCATGTCCATGGCCGTACGCAAGCAAGTTCCTCACTTTTTGTTATATACTCCATTGTCAGCGTATAGAAAAATAAAATGCTTCCTCCTAGTGGTTTCCTGACATCTGGGACCCATGACATTGTCAGCGTATAGTCAATAGACAAGAGAACAGCACAAGATTTGCTGACACCTGGGACGTAGCTGCTCGAGCAGTATTTTTTTGTTATTGTTTAGACGGAGCAGGGTTTCAGCTGGGCTGTGGCCCGTCTAGCCCAGGCTTCTATTTTTCGTTCACCAAATGACCAGCCCAGCTATTTTTTCTTTGTGAAAATGGCTAGCCCAGATTATTTTTTCTGAAGAATACCCAATCCAGGCCAACTTATTTTTCTCCGCCCTGCTGGCCTGCAACTCTTTCAAGACGGCTGCAAATCTTAAAAGTAATATGAAATGGGTTGTAAATATAAAAAACACATGACAAATTGGAAATTACTTTCAAATTTCTGATTTTTTTCACATTTTCAGATTCCAATTTCACTAGGCTTTAACCTAATTTAAATCTATCATCAAAGTACTTTAAATCTGGCTCGACATTTCGGTATTAAAAATAGTTTGGACCCCACCAAAATATGCGAAATTTAGTTTAAATTTTTAACCCTGGCCCTGGCCAACAAAATAAACGGACTGCAATAAATTGCATAAGAAGTTGCAATGAGCTGTAAATTATTAAAAAAATAGGGAATGGTCTGACTTGTGGGCCTATTAAGTTGACGCGTATGCAAGATTTTTTTACTTATTATATACGTCAACAAACGATTCTAGCAGACGTGACCATTGGATGTCAATCCAATGGCCATCGTGCTTCTTCAATCTCTGATCTTCTTGCTCTAGCCGCCCAATCCAGCGCCGGCGGGACCGCTTGCTCCCGCCTCCCGTGGCTGGCTATACTGCCGCGTAGGCCTCACCGCCCCCTACTACTCCCACCGCTGGCCAGGCCATCCCTCTACTCACCCACATCCCTCCACTGAGGTGGCTTCGCCGCCTCTGGGTCATTCCCTTCTTGGGTCTCGCCGTCGTCCATCGCGTTGGTGTTCTCGGCACGGCGTGGTCAACGTTGTCAACAAACGACAACATCCAAAGAGGGATGTACATGGAGAGGCTAACAGTTGGGACCCACATGGTCCATAGCCGCACGCAAGCAAGTACCTCCTTATTATGCCAAAAAGAATGAATCCTCCCCATGACAGCTGGGACCCACCAGCTATATCTTGGCACGGAAGGAAGTGCCTCCTTATTAAGCAAAAAATAATGAGTGCTCCTCATGACAGCTGGGGCCCACCAGATTTGGAGGCTGACTTGTGGCCCTACTAACTTGACGCGTATGCAGGGCTTTGTCAACTTAGTCAACAAATGATTCTATCACCAGTGACCGTTGGATTGTTAACATCCAACGGTCGTCCTGCTTCTTCAACCTCTGATTTTTCTTGCTCCAGCCGTCAGAACCACCATGTGCTCCTGCATCCCGTGGCCGGCTGTGCTGCCGCGCAGGCCTCACCGCCCCCTACTATCCCACCGCTGGCCAGGCCATCCCTCTAATCACCCACCCCCTGTTATTCTACGGCAACGGCAGCCTCACACCGCAGCCGAACCAGTCAACCCTCGTACTACCCTCCTCGTGTTCCCCGGCTCCAGGTCGTTCCCTTCCTAGGTTGCGCCGTCGTCCACCACCTTGGTGCTCTCGGACGGTACAGAGTCATCAATGCGGTCAATGAACGACAGCCATTAGAAGAGGACTGTACATGGAGAGGCTGACAGCTAGGTCCATGGCCGCATGCAAGGAAGTGCCTCCTTATTACGCGCAAAATAATGATTCCTCCACCTGACAGCTCGGACCCACCAGAAGGGCCTATGTATTTCATGAAAAAAATGTTCCCCCCTGACAGCTGGGACCCACCGGCTTTATCTTCGCACGGAAGGAAGTGCCTTTTACCCCCTGACAGCTGGGACCCACCAGGTTGAAGCGAAGGTAGCGTTATCTGTCTGGCCGCGAACGTGTACGTACATAGTGGTCGATTTGTCTCTCTGCAGCGACGTACCATGGCCAAGTAAGGAGCGGCACGTGTTGAAGTAGAGGCGCTGACGTAGCATGTCACGCAGTCCCGTCTATATCGTGTACACGTACGTATAGCCACGCTGCAAGATAGTAAATACGGCTACGTACGTACATACGGGTGGGGTCTCTAACGCGTACAGCAACATCGTCCTGTTCATCGGCAGCCAACCGGCTAGGTCGGAACAGAGTAAACAGCATCGCGTGTTCATTGGGAGCCAACCGGCTTGGACGGAACAGCCGAAACAAGGTCCGGCGTACCGCAGAACGGAGGAAACAGCCTTCTATTCAACCGCATTATGTCGAAACGGGGTCCTGTTCATTGGGAAGGGTCTGGCGTACTGCAAAATGGAGGAAACAGACTTCTGTTCGAGTGCCTACAGTCGAAACGGGGTCCTGTTGATCGGGAGGGGTGTGGCGTACCACAACACAGAGGAAACGGACTTGTGTTGGAGCGCCTACGGTTGAAACAGGGTCCTGTTCATCGAGAGGGGTGTGGCGTACCGCAAAATGGGATTCCATGGACTACTGTTCATCCACCGTCTACTGCCTCGCTCCAGCCTCCACGAGCTACTGTTCATCCACTGTCGACTTCCTCCAGCCTCCACCTGCTACTGTTCATCCACCGTCGACCTCCTCCTGCCTCTACCAGCTACTGTTTTTCCACGGGGTTGCCTCCACCAGCTACTGTTCAACCAGCCCTCCACGGGGTCCTGTTCATCCAGCCGCAACGGCCTCTACTACCATGGGGGTACTGTTCATCCAGCCTCCACCGGGAACTGTTCATCCAACCCCCACCGGGGACTGTTCATCAAGAGGCAGCTTCGATCGGCTTCAGTTAGCAGCAGTAGCGAAGGAATCACTCGGGTTCAGTTAACAACAAGGGATTGATCGGGGTTCAGTAACGTAGCTAGTGCAATCGCTTGGGTTCAGTTAGAGCCCAACGCCTCGCTCGGCTTCAGTTAGAGCCCAACGCCTCGCACACATGTGCGTACGTGTATGAGAGAAACGCGCAAACCTCCATGCATCGGTCGGCCCTGACCACCCACCGTAACCAGGAACTCCTCAAAGTTTTCCTCACCCTCGCTTCTACCATGATTTTTTCCATCATGGACGGCCCAAAGAATGTCATGCAGATGCGTCCCTGGCCCGCCCAGGACGAAAAGCCCATTTTCTCTCATGATTTTTTGTCATAGAAGTAGGAGCCCACCACATCTATGATGATACATGGTTTTGTCACAATTATCGTCATAGAAGTGTCATAAGCATGACTGGAAAAAAAATCGTTCGGCCCAATTTGTCACCGATGTGTCTTTTTTTTGTAGTGCATGCTCCAACTTCATAGCATAACGAGATACTATACGTGCATGCTTTGGGAATCACAAACCTCAACACCATTACTCCTACTAACCACAACCGTTTACTAGTACTTCCCACATATTTCATCTCTATATCGCAAAACTATTGCAAGGAATCAAACACATCATATTCAGTGATCCACAAGTTTTATGTAGGATTTCATGACTAACCATGCAAATGACCAATTCCTGTTGACTCTCTAAATAGATATAAGTGAAGCATGAGAGTTTAATTCTTTCTACAAAATATCATGCTCTAATAAATATAAGTGAAGCAAAAGAGAATTCTACAAATACGGTTTTTTACGTGAAGAGAAACAGGCAATCCAAACTTCAAATGATATAAGTGAAGCACATGAAGCATTCTATAAAGCCATACTCAAAAGATATAAGTGAAGTGCAATGAGCATTCTATAAATCAACCATGGACTATCTCATACCAGCATGGTGCATAAAACAAAAATGAAAACTAAACACAAAATACACTCCAAGATTTACACATATCACATGAACGAGACGAAAACGAAAACATACTGATACTTGTTGAAGAAAGATGGGATGCCTTCCGTGGCATTCCCAAGCTTAGACGCTTGAGTATCCTTGAATATTTACTTGGGGTGCCTTGGGCATCCCCAAGCTTGAGCTCTTGCCTCTCCTCCTTCTCCTCATATCAAAACCTCCTCGATCTTTGAACACTTCATCCACACAAAACTCAACAGAAGACTGGTGAGATCCGTTAGTATAATAAAGAAAATTACTACTTTAAGTACTATTGCAAACCCATTCATATTTTATTTTTGCATTTTAGATGATGTATTATAACTTCTCCATGGCTTATACCACCGATAAAATCGATAGTTTCATCAAAAGAAGCAAAACAATGCATCAAAAACAAAATCTGTCTTAAACAAGACAAACTGTAGTAATCTGAACTTTAACCATATTTCTGGTACTCCAAAAATTCTGAAAAATTAGGAAAAAATAAAATATTTGTATAGAAATATTGTTCAAAAAGTTTCAGAAACTTTTGATGTTCCAGTAAAAAATGTAAAATCATGAACTACAGATAAAGTTTCTGTTTTTGCACCACACATACCAACAAGCAATCTAATCATCCTAAAGGCAAATCTTGGCACATTATTTTTATAATACAATGGATTTGTACAAGGGGATAATTATTTTTGTTGAAAATTTTCTGTAATCGAGATTCACAAAGTTTCCATGGGCAAAAATAAAGTTCAAGGCTAGCTCCCACTTCCACGGTGCTCGTCTTTCTCACTTTCACTTTTCTTTTTGTGAAGTTTTAAGTTCCCCTCTATATTTTTTTTTGTTTTTAAAATTTATGAAAGCACTCAACAGAATAAAATGACTCTCTAAAAATTTTGGGTTGTCTCCCTGGCAGCGCTTTCTTTAAAGGCATTAAGCTAGGCATAAAGTGCTCAAGTGATGGATCCACCCGGATCCCAAGGTATATCAGAGCCAATTTTAATTAGCAATTATTTGTAATTTAGTAGTGAGCACAAAGCAACATATATCATCCAATGACAAAGTCTAACTCTCTTCCTATGCGTCGACATGTTATAAAAGAATAATTCACGCACATCAAGTAAAGGCCAATGCATAGCATAAATAGTTTCTTGCAATTTTATCGTATTGGAAACATAGAGAGGTGGAGATATAGTTCCTCTCTCATAATAATTGCAAGTAGGAGCAGCAAGCACATGCATATTATATTCATCAAAATCATCATGTGCAATGGTAAAAGGCAACCCATCAATGTAATCCTTAATAAGTGCAAACTTCTCTGATATAGTGTAGTTGGGAGAATTAAAAAAGATAACAGGACTATCGTGTGTGGGTGCAATAGCAACAATTTCATTCTTAACATAAGGAACTATAGCAAGTTCATCTCCATAAGCATAATTAATATTGGCATCTTGGCCACAAGCATAGCAAGCATCAAGTTCATCAAAAAGGGATATTTCAAACGAATCTGAGGGATCATAGCAATTATCATACCATTCATCCTTCGGTAAGAACGAAGGGACATTAAATAATGTATGAGTTGAAGAGTTACTCTCATCAGAAGGTGGGCACGGGTAGCTAATCCGCTCTTCCTCCTTTTGTTCTTCGCTCTCCTCGTCATCTTTTTCATCCAATGAGCTCACAGTTTCATTAATTCCGTCTTCCATGGATTCCTGCAAAACATTAATCTCTTCTTGGACAGCAGAGACTTTCTCAATAAATACATCAATATCGGAATTGTATTTATAATTCTCATAGCAATATTTAAGTATAGCAAAATTTTCAGGTCTATAAACATCATCCTCAAAAGGTTCATACTTTTCAAACAAAGATTCAATTTCATAAGCACCCTTAAAAGCAACAAATTCTTCTATTCCTTCCACATCACAATAATCATATATACCATTAGCATAAGAAGCTAAGGTTTCATTATCATTAAATTTGCATGAAAAGGGAAGGTGTGGAGCGTTCATCCTAGAGCAACAAGTATAATCATGTCTCTGGCATAAATTCCAAGCATACCAATGCAACATATCAATTTGATCCCATAAGAGTTTCCCTTTTGAGTCAATCGATAATCCCTAAAGTATTCGTGTTGATCCAACGTGTCTCCCATTATCATGTTGAATGCGGTTTTCTAAGGATTATGAAAGTAGTGTTTAATATTTTTCACATAACGTGCATCGAGGGTTTTAGGAGGTTCCCCATCTCCATGAGTAGCAAGTACAACTATTTTTTGGTATTTCATGTTCCATATCCATAACTAAAGATAGAGAACAACTTAAAACAGAAAATAAAAACTACTTAGTGATAAAGCAAACAAGCACACACGAGAATATTCACCCCACGCGATTTCTCCTCGGCAACGGCGCCAGAAAAAGGTCTTGATAACCCACAAGTATAGGGGATCATTTGTAGCCTTTTTCGATAAATAAGAGTGTCAAACCCAATGAGGAGCTAAAGGTAGAACAAATATTCCCTCAAGTTCTATCGACCACCGATACAACTCTATGCACACTTGACGTTTGCTTTACCTAGAACAAGTATAAAACTATTTGGTAGGTGAAAGGATAAGTTTGCAAGAATAAAACTAGAAGTACTTTGCAAGAATAAAACTATGAGTAAAATGCAAGACAATAAAAGTAGATAGCTTTTGTCAACAAGAAAGTCATTTGTCCCTAGGTGATCGATAACTAAACCGGTGATCATTGTTGCAATTTTATATGAGGGAGAGGCATGAGCTAACATACTTTCTCTACTTGGATCATATGTACTTATGATTGGAACTCTAGCAAGCATCCACAACTACTAAAGATCATTAAGGTCATAAAACCCAACTATAGCATTAAGTATCAAGTCCTCTTTATCCCATACGCAATGACCCCCAAACTCGGGTCTGTGCTTCTGTCACTCACGCCACCCACCATAAGAGAACCATGAACGTATTGCAAAACCCTACAGCGGGGATCCCTCCGTTTGCGCGACATGGAGGGCATCGTAGGACAGCACCAAAATAAAATATACAACTCAAACCAATCATGATCATCTATCAACCCATAGGACAAAACCGATCTACTCAAACATCATAAGATAGACATAGATCATTGGGAAATAATATATAGCGTTGAGTACCATGTTTAAGTAGAGATTAAAGCGGGTAGAAGAGGTGTTAGACCACTCCATAGAGGGGGAGAGAGTTGGTGTTGACGGCGGCGAAGTTGTTGGTGTAGATCACCGTCACAATGATTGCCCCGGCGGCGCTCCGGCGCCACCGGGAGAGAGGGGGAGAGAGCCCCCCTCCTTCTTCTTCCTTGGCCTCCCCCTAGATGGGAGGAGAGTTCCCCCTCTGGTCCATGGCCTCCATGGCAGCAGAGGGGCAGGATGCCCTCCTAGATTGGATCTATCTCTCTGTTCTCTTCTGTTTCACATTCATGTTTTCTGGCCCTTCACCGTTTCTTAAATTCCCGAAGATCCGTAACTCCGATTGTGCTGAAATTTTTACACAATTTTTCCCCATAAATTATCTTTCTTGGGCCCAAAGAAGGGCACCAACCGACTTACGGGGAGAGCACAAGACACTTGGGCACGACAGGGGGTGCCCGTCGCGCCCTGGTGGATTGTGGAGGCCGTGGGCCTCCGTTTGCATTGATTCCAACTCCCAAAAATCACATATATTCCAAAATAATTCTCCGTAAATTTTTATCGCATTTGGACTTCGGTTGATATGGATATTCTATGAAACAAAAAACATGCAACAAACATGAACTGGCACTGGGCACTAGATCAATAGGTTAGTCCAATAAATCATATAAAATGTTGCCAAAAGTATGTAAAAGTTGTATAATATTGGCATGGAACAATCAAAAATTATAGATACGACAGAGACGTATCAAGTGCAATGGCGGGTATGTGAGAGAAATATGTTTGTTGACAGAGTGGGGAAATGGGGTTGTGTATTTGAGAGAGTTAGAGATCGAAAAATGGAGACGAAGAGTGAGTGTGTGTCGGAAACCAACAGCTCTATAAGGTGGTTAGGAGGGGAAGATTGATCGATAGAGGAAGTATGTAGTGTGTGTGCCGAGGGGAGGGGGACCTAAACACAACATTTGAATGTAGATAGTACTAGATTTAATATTGATGTTTCAATTTAGTTTACATTGTAAAATTTGAATTGAGGACCATGCATATGGCTTCCGTAATTATTTTGAATCCGTGTCGTACTAGGTTTGGAAAAGTTGATGCACTAATATTGACTTGATTGTTGTGGTATTTTGTATGTGTGTGGTCATATGCTTGAATCCATCCAAAGTTTTCTCACTACCATAGTGTTCATTTTATACATATGAATTTGCATTCAAAAATATAACGTGGATACCGGGAAATGCGAAATTCCCGTTAAAATTGGAGATCACTATGTCACAAACACACTCTAATTCAAATTTCATTTTGAAGGACTAGTTATTTGCAAGGAAAACACGGGCATGGTAATACATACAGATTCGTTTGCCAATGAAAAAAAATATTTGTTTGCATTCTAAAATGCAGACGCACCAGCAAACCAGGGGCATGTCGTGGTGGTGGCGTGTGTCGTACGGACGCTAACACCCACCCCCTCCAAAAAAAGAACGGTGACAAAAAACTTCACGCCTCCATGTTTCGGATTGAAATATCTGGTGGCCCGAATTCCAGCCCTGCAAAATCCCCCTTCTCCCCCATCCCCTTCCGCACCCAGAGTGCTCAAATCCCTAATTCACCTCCACCCAAGAAAAGTTCGAATCGCCCCTCGTCTCTTCTCTTTCCCCACCTCTATACCGGATGACAACGACGAAGACGACGATCGCGCTTCACCACCGCACCGAAGCTACCTCGTCTATGCCCTCATCCACCGCACCGGGTGGTCTACCGACAATGTTGGTAGCTGAAGCCGACGTGCCTCATAGACACCGACTTCCACCGCATCAGGTGTGCTTCACCGATGCCGTCTCCCACCTCACCGGGGCTACTACACCGAGCACATCATCGCACCTCGACCCCCGGGGCCGTTGGTGCTTCGCTGCCTCTCAAGATCTGCATTCGTAGCCGGCCAGCCAACGCAAGTGCATCACCCTCAATGGCTTTGAAGTGACCCACACTCTAGGCGAGTATGCCCAAACGCCAGCCCGAACTAGGTCTCCACATATCACTCAGTTGTGCACTGTTCCGAGGATGTTTGGATATCCTTTTACTGCCCTCTTAGCTTACATGCCTATCCAACTATGACTTTAACTCTTATTTCTTCTGGAGCTATCATCTGAAACAAGCAAAACCATTTTTTAGCGAAGCATGACGGCATTACGGGATCCGGTACACATCCTGCATGCTCGTATAACCTTGTAAGTACCTGTCCTTCGGTACAATAACAAGGTCGATTCCTCTCATTTGATCAACCATTCGTCTTACCAAAAATGCAGAGGGGGTGGAAGGAGCACAGGGCCTGCACATCCAAGCAAGTGGTAACATGGACTTCTACATGGAACATCCCAAGAGCAAGCAGAGCTACAGGGAGCCTATACAATGAGCTAGCCTAAGTCCCTGCAATTCATTTAATTCATACTAGCCAGCGTTTATGATTTGTGTGCAGTGGCAGATCCAGGAATTCATGCTACCAGGGCAAAAAATTAACTTCAAAAATACGGAGGCACTTGCACTCCGGAAATCAACATAACTTGAGAAATGTGAAGCTACATGCACTTTGAAAACCAGGTAATGATCCAAAACAGTTCCAGATTATAAACAACTAGATGATGTAAGCACCAAAAAACACAAAATACAACATGGTGGACAAGGACTACTAACATGGACTGTAGCTGCTTGAATCATTCGTTCTCTGGCCCAAAATATCCAAATCTAATTGGCACCTATAACCAGTGCACAAACTACATATCAATATATGTATCTTGCACAAGTATGCCAATAGTTTGAAATAATAGATAAGAAAAGTATTTATGCTAGGTTGTCATGATACGGGGACATTGTGGTAGATGGCCTCAACGTTTCCACAAGCCATGAAAATGTACTATAATTTGCTTGTCATCAATTCCAGCAAATATCTCTCTCCCTCTCAACATAGAAGATCATCATTAGACACTAAATCCTTCAATGGGGGCTTGCAAAATTCTAGCATTAGATCCCTCATTAGACACTATATGTTCAGTACCAGGAGCATGTAAAATGTTTGCATCAAATCCTTCATTAGCAGCCTATTCATTAGACACTTCAGGCTCAAGAACAACATGAGCTTGTATATTTGCACCAGAAACTTTATTAGACACATGAGGGTTCAGTCAGTTCAGTATTGATTGAGGGAGTTACAAAATAAGCAGAAATTGGTTTCATTTTCTTATAGATTCCCTACATACAAGCAGTTTTACAACACCATCAGGTTTAACTATTGGCCAAAAATTGAACACTTGAATTAGATATAATGAGGGATGTGATGTACCTGCTCATTGCGCATGCTGCTCTTGCAAGCTATGACTGTCCATTTGCACAAGCTCGATGCCATGCTCGTGCTGCCGCCACTGCCTCCCATGCAGGCTACACTCTGGGTTGGATCTTCATCTTCTTGTCCTTCCATTCGCTTGAAGCCCGGCGACCGGCGTCCAACGAGGATGCGAGGAAGAGCTCTATCGGTTTGTCCAGCGGCGGCTAGGTTAGGAGCGAACCAGACTGGAGGCTGGAGCGAACGAGTTGGGGATTTTTCCTGCTCTGTCGATCGATATGGGAGGTGCTCATTTGGGCCGCGAGTCCGCTATTGGGCCTGCCTTGCACTTACGTTATTGGCCCATTTGAATTGAAATATTTTTCTTCATTTTTTACATTGCCTACCCGTGCGCTAGGATGAACGAAACTAGCTAGGGCTAACCTGGACGACTCAAACTAGGTGCGCACTTTCCAGCCACCCGAGGCAGCCGCCCATACCAGCCCCTACGGTGGCGCCGCCCCTGTTTGCGTGTACGATTGGGGTAGTGAAATGTATTCCAGTGGCACTTTTGATTTACCCATAGAATGGTTGAATTGCTTGATTCTATGAACTGAGTTGGCCAATAATGAGAAGGATGACAATTTTTCATCCTATTGTAGATTTCTTAGATCTCGATATGCCAAATATAATCGCATGAAATATACAGTAAAGCCAGCGTGATGTGTGTTGCCACAACTAGTCTGACAACCCGTCCTCATATAACATATCAAGGACGCACCATCTTATCAGATTAACCATTCGACTTACCAATGCAGTGTGGGAAGAAAGGAGTATGGGGACTGCGTATCCAAGCAAGCGATGCCATGGACTCCTTTTTAGAACCTTGTAAGAGAAAAATAAGTTATAGTGTGCCTGTACAAAGAGCTAGCATAAGTTCAGTTACCTGCTTCTTAGAATTTTAGTTAGCCATTGATTACAAAATTGTTCAATTACCTTGCTTGGCTTAATTTAGTTTGCTACTGATTACATAATGCCATAGCATGTTAATCCTATTATAGATTGCGCCTATCTTTGTGTTTGTTACTTACTGTTTATAGAATTACCTGTTTGCCTGAACTTAAATAGCTACTTAAGCACGTAGATAGATGGTCATATCTACTTCTAGGGCGCAACAAAATTCATGTGTAATTTACCTTCTGATACCTTGTTTGTTTAAATGGTTTGCAGTTATGACTTCTAGCACTAGTAATGTTTGCATGTTCATCGACAGACAACTATCATGTTTATATGCGGGACAACGTCTTTTCAACTTATATATATATGTGTGTGTGTCAGAATCACTTTGCTTACATCAATGAAATTTACAGATGTTTGTGTTGTGGGTAAACTGTACCGACTTGTTACTTTAATACGTGTCAAAAACTTGTTAGTTTTACTAGTTCATGTGTAATCAAATATGTTGCCAAAACTGGTTAGTTTTACTAGTTTGATGTTAGTTTCTTATGGCTCTTGCAACACTTTATTTATGATTGCTAACTTTCAAGTTTTCAGGATCCAACTAAAACTCCGATGGCACAACAGGTATGTTTTGAAAAACTTCCTTGTTTAATTGGTTTGCTGCTGTAATTTGTTGCTCTAATCATGTTACCAACTTCGACTTTTCAGGATCCAATTGGAACTCCAATTGCCCAATAGGTACATTTTCAAAAACTTATTTGTGTACCAGGTTTGCTGCTGTAACTTGTTGCTCTAATCAAGTTACTGACTACTCAACTTTTCAGGATCCAAGAGAAACTTTAATGCCACAACTGGTGCCTTTTGCAAAACTTGTTTGTTTAACTGCTTTGCCATTGCAACCGGTTGGAATGATGTTAATAACTTATACTTTTTAGCCTCCAATCGAAACTCTTTAATTCCTTGTTTGCTTAACTGGGTTGCTTTTCTAACTCCCAGTTGAGATGTTTTGCTAACTTCAACTTTTCCGAATCCAATCGGAACTGTAATGGCAAAACAGGTTAGCCCAAGATCAAAGAGCGAGGTCCCCATGGACGTTGGATCATCCCAGAGTAGTGGCACTGGCCCAACCGTGCATCATGAATTGCCAACTGCTGATGCTCTAGAGGCTAAAGTATTGGTAGAAAGAGAGTCTGCTTCTGCACTTAGAGATGAAATTGACATGTTGAGGAAGCAAACATCACAATCACAAGTAGTACTCACGAAAACCATTAAATATTTGGTGGGTTTCAAAACGAAGCAAGCTGAGACTGACCGCATTGTTAAGGTCCTGGAGGAAAAAGGGAAATTAAAATCCCACTTGGTAAATCATAGGTGAAATGTTTTTTCCATCTTTGAATAACCTTTGTGTTGTTTGTTCATGTAATCGATTGAACCATTTGTTTTAGAGATCATGTAATAATTGTTGTTTGTTTTTTTGTCTGTATTTTTTAGCACGAGTCTGTATTAATTAATAATATTGTGAGACATTTCATTTTTTGTTGTTGAGGCAAAGATATTTCATTTTGTTTGCTATGTCAGACCTACAAATATGTCATTCGGGCTGAATGTGCATTCAACAATAATAGTAGTATATATGGTCCTTAAGTGGCACGCATCTGAAAGGGACAAGATGATGTACTAGCTTTGCTAAAAAAAGATGCTCTTCTAGCAAAAAAAATTAAAGCGGCCTGGCTTATGTATGTTAGTTGATATTATTGATCCATATACTCTATAAGTGTTTATATGTTTGGTAGTTTTCTATATTGTTGGTTGATTGACTCAGTATTTTGAATTTTGAGACATCGCTTGGCTTCTGAAATTCATATCTAAATGGGAGTACACTATATAATGTGTGTGTCATACATGTTACACTTGAGTTGGACATAAAGTGGTTTCAAATATTCGAATTCACCTTAAACTAGATTCTACCTTCTGAATTCGAGTATCGACATTTATAAACCATATTCATATATGAAAGTGGATACATCTTTGTTGTGCTTTTGATGATGTATAAAAAAACACAGAATGATTTATAAAGATTCGTATAAGAATACAAAATGGATTCGAATTTAGTTGCCAGGGTAAACATGAATGTTTATTCTCCCAAAATTTGAAAGAAGCGGCAAAACACCCACTCCCACGTCGGCTGCCCGAAACCAGTGTTTGTGAGATGGAAATTACTGTCTACCCCTGACACGCACAACCTATCGGCCCGATTTCCACTGCTCTCAATAGGGGTAATAGGAGTAGGTTAGCAACTTCAATCAGATGTGACACGATCGCCTCTCACCCCATTCAAACACAGTGGCGCCAAACATGGGCGACAAAACACATTTGATTCAAGTTCGTCCGAAAGACCTCTGTCTCTCCCTCCATTTCCCCATTCATACACGGTGGGTGGCAAAACAAACTCTCCTCGGCCGAAATTGATCTAGGCAAAAAAATAAATAGGGGCAGGTTTGTAACTTCACTCATACGTGACACAACCGCCCTACCTGTCAGCCCCGTTCATACACCGTGGGCGCCAAAACACCCTCTCCTCGCCTGAAATCGCTCTCAGCAAATATTGGGGAGATGCGAGATTACCGTCCTATCCCAAGCCGATGAGACGTCCAAAATTTTAAACGGGGGCTAAGTTTATAACTTCCCCATATTTCAGACAAGAGCATCCCAAAGACATCATTCCCCTTACCTCTCCCTCCATTTTCCCATTCATACACCATTGGCACCAGAACACCATCCCCACACCAGCCTCCTCCGTCCGCCACTTCATCCATCGCTGTCGTCCTCCACCATGCTGGAGAGCCTACCCAGACCGCATTGTCCACTGCAAGAGATCGATGTTTCCCATCCACAGTGTTGGACCAGGAGCCTTGCATCGCTTCATCCGCGTCATCGTCCACCTTGTTGGGGCCACTCCGATGACCTTCTCGTCCACCACAACGGGACTTATCCCCCGATGCCTCCGTCTACCGTCGCAGATCTGCTTCCACGCCACCGACACCCATTGCATCCCCGATGCCTACACGGCGCCGCAAGAGAGGTGGTACTCCTTCATATCTGCTCAACCTTTCGATCTCAACCAGAAAATAGATTGTCACTTGGTTACTGTACTTTCTTTTCAGCTCTTAGAATCTTAGTTGTTAGTTCAAAGCAAACATTGGTTGTTAAGTAGCCTTTGTGCGGTTTGCAGCTTCAAATATGCCATGGCACAGTCATAATAGAGTTTAATTGATCATGCTTAGGGTTTCCCCCTTTTATGATCACCATACGATCAGCCTACGGTCTTCGTGTCATAATAGCACTGCTCCACCCATCAAGCTAAACAAGCTTAGTTGTTCAAATACGAATTTGATATGATGCTGATATTAGTAAAACATAGTCATTTAATTGGTCAGCTAAATGTTCCTAATTTAGTTTTGAAATGCATGTATGCCACTGGGACAGATCTACAGGGTGGCCACGGTGGGCCGCGGCCCACCCTAGGATTTTGGGTCGGCCCAGACCCCGATTCTCCTCTGTTCTGTTGCGCTTCCGATCTCTACTCGCCCCAGCCTCCTGCCTCACTGGCGACTTGCCATCCCTGGATGGCATGACTTTATGAGGAGACGCCGGACTAACAGGAGGTCAGGAGCCGCTCACCCAACATCGTCACCGCTGCCCAGGGGCGCTGGCGTGCCTACCTTCCCAGTCCGTTTAGGGCTCGAGCGTGCAGCACCCACTCATCCAACCTAATTTATCCTGAGATACGTCCTCAACACTCAGCAGCCACGCCCCATCACCTATTTTCTAATTGATTCATTACTCATTAGGCAGGACTATCATTAGGGTTTGTTGTGTACTAAGTGCTACCTACACTTAATGGTTCAGATGTTTCAGTAATCTTTAGTACCTGTAAACTTGACAGGGTTTCAAAATTCCTGGCCTCAGAACGGACACTAGTCATCTTGGATTGTTGATCATAGTGACATTGACCCAGATTACTACTGCAGGCTAGGTTTGTTGACAATTTTACTTGTCTTTCTTACTCATTTGATACGATATCCAATTATTCACTTTGATTAGTTGCAAACAATAAGTGCTATCCCGACTTCTTGATTCAGATTTTGGACGGTCTCTTACTGTAGTTACGATTCTGCATACTTGTCCTAGTAAGCTCATAAGTAATGATTGATTCACTAGCTCTATGCTTGCCTTGTCATATTTGTTGTCAATATTTTTTAGGGTGGAATAACCTGTTTGAAAATCCTGGAACCGCAGACATGAGAGAATAGTATTTCTATGTGTGATCTCTTCCATCATGTGTGGGCAACGAACAATGCATTGTATAGAAAGAAAAGTGCTATATCCACCTTTTACATAGACTACGATCTTTCACATGGGATGCAATCTGCCTACTTGCTTTGTGTCGCACTACCAGCACTCCACCCTTGAAGCTAAACATTAAGCCACTCATAATTCCAAAGTTTATTTGTTCAAATACGAATTTGATATGATGCTAATACTCCTTCTTCAGTTTTGAAATGTGTGTCCACCCCTTATAGAGACATAAGAGGTTTGTATTTCTGTGTGTGGTCTGGTCAACATGATTCGGGGATGAACTTTGTATACACATGGGTTTGTAGGGAGACACTATCCGAGTAGAATCTGCAATGCATTCAATAGACAATCTGACTACTTTTTATGTTTTCATGAATTTCAGATACTGAACATCATCATAATGATTATGAGCTTGCGCGCATGAGAGAATAAAGCAGAACAATGCCATGGCTGTCAAACTTGGCATTAAGGGACTAATATCTAGTCTGTATGCAATAGAATGCACACGCTGTCCACCTACAGATTCATGTTCAGAATATGATCCTAACAATGATCCTAATCTTGAGGGGGACCTAAGTCAATGTAGCTCCCTCCTAGAGGAGTCAGAGGCAGATGCCCTATCTTATTCACCCATCAAGTTGCTTGCTCTCACTTTGCAAGGTAATATTGGTCGCACATATCCTGCAAATGATGCTTTGCATTGCTTCTACTATGTTGCACTGTCATTTGTTGTTTTTTTTGCCTGTTTTTGATTTTCCAGAAAATCAGTACCAAATGAAGTCCAAATGCCACGAAACTTTTTGAAGATTTTTTTCTAGACATAAGAGACACTAGAAGCTTTGGGAGGAGGTCAGAAGACAAAGGAGTGGCCCACAAGCCACCAGAGCGCGCCCAGAGGGGTAGGCGCGCCCTGGTGCCTCGTGGGCCCCTCGTTGCTCCGTTTGACCTAATTCCACCTCTATAAATTTTCTAAAATCAAGAAACCAATAGAGAGCCACCCTAAACCCTTTTTCCGCCACAAGTTCCTGTTCTCGTGAGATCCCATCTGGAGGCCTTTTCCGGCACTCTGCTGGAGGGGGAATCAATCACGGAGGGGCTCTACATAAATCTTGTTGCCCTTTCGATGATGTGTGAGTAGTTTACCACAGACCTACGGATCCATAGTTAGTAGCTAGATGGCTTCTTCTCTCTATTTGATCTGCAATACAATGTTCTCCACGATGTTCTTGGAGTTCTATTCGATGTAATAATTTTTGCAGTGTGTTTGTTGGGATCTGATGAATTGTGAGTTTATGATCAGATTATCCATGAATATTATCTGACACTTCTCTGAACTCTTTTATGCATGATTATTATAGCTTTATATTGCAGTGTGTTTGTTTGGCTAACTAGATTGATTTATCTTGCAATGGGAGAGGTGCTTTGTGATGGGTTCGATCTTGCGGTGCTCAATCCCAGTGAAAGAAGGGGACATGACACGTATTTGTATCGTTGCCATTAAGGGTAAAACGATGGGGTTTATTCATATTAATTGAGTTTACTTTTTCTACATCATGTCATCTTGCTTAAGGCGTTACTCCGTTCTTTATGAACTTAATACTCGAGATGCATGCTGGATAGCGGTCATTGTGTGGAGTAATAGTAGTAGATGCAAGAAGGAGTCGGTCTACTTGTCTTGGACGTGATGCCTATATACATGACCTTTGCCTTGGATATCGTCATGATTATTTGCTTTTCTATCAATTTCCCACCAGTAATTTGTTTACCCGCCATATGCTATCTTCAAGAGAGAAGCCTCTAGTGAAAACTATGGCCCCCAGGTCTATTTTTATCATATATTAAAATCCAAAAATATATTGCTACAGTTTAATTTAATTTGTGTTTTTGTTTATCTATTTATCACTACGAGATTTGATCCTTGCAATAAACGCCAAGGGATTGACAACCCCTTGTTTGCGTTGGGTGCAAGTATTTGTTATTTTGTGCATAGGTACTACTAACGAGGTGTTGTGTGGTTCTCCTACTGGATTGATAACCTTGGTTCTTAACTAAGGGAAATACTTATCTCTACCGTACTGCATCATACCCTCCTCTTCGGGGAAATCCCAACGCAGCTCACAAGTAGCAGGAAGAATTTCTGGCGCCGTTGCCGGGGAGACATCATCAACATCTATCAAGTACCATCGCATAAACTTTCATCTTGTTGCATTTATATTATTTGCCATTTGCCTCTAGTTTTCATGCCCCCACTTCTAAAAACGTTTTTACAAAAAACACAAAAATATTTTCCATTTGCCTTTTGCTTGTTTGCTAGTTTGCTTGCTAGAAATTGTTATCATGGCTGATTTTGGCATGCAAAAAACTATGGATGGTAAAACTCCTAAAGTTGAAATTTCCACCAATTTAGATGCTAAAACTTTTTTGATGGGATATGGGAATATTATAGGAAAAAGTGTTATCCAAGAATTATTTAATTGCACTGGAACTTTGGCTTGTGATGATGCTCATATTCTTAAAAGAACCAAAAATTATGCCAAAGCTATTTCTGCACTTGTTCTTAAACTTGAGAGAAGATTTATCCGTACCCATCCTATCTTGCAAAGATTGTTTTATGAGTTGCCGGTTATAAAAAATCCTAGGGCTAAGAAGATAGCTACCCTTGTCCTCATGAATGCATTTGATTATATAGTGCGGGAAGCTAGAGAGATCTTTGATTTTTATAATATGAATCGTGAAAAAACGGTGATAGATGAGATCTTATACAATGAAGATTACTTGTTGAGATATTTATTTTGCGACGATCACACTTTTATGTGAATACTAAAAAGGAAGTCCCTCCCTTAAATATAATCCAACAAGTTTTCAATGGTAATAATAAACAGTATTCTTGGACTGTAAAGGGGAATCAAGAGGGATTCGAGGATGGTCAACTTAGTAATGCTAAAATTTCTATGGATGATATGTTCCATATTGTCTTTGAAAATCCTCCCAATAAGAACACATCTTTAGAAGAAGAAGAAATATGACAACACTTGAAACTATGCATTACGCCTAGTAAGGGGCATAAAACAATATCGCTAGTTGGGAGGCAACCCAATAGTTATCTTATTTTTCTTGTTTTTATTTCTGGTTTTTTGTGTGCACAATTATGCTACTATTATGATTGTGTTTTTGTGTTTTAAATTAGTGTTTGTGCCAAGTAAAGCCTTTAGGATGATTTGGATGATAGTTGCTTTGATTCTGTGAAAAAATAGAAACTTTTGCGCCCAGTAGCATAATTGTTGAGATTTTCTGGAGCGCGATAAAATTCTGAATGTTTTACACATGATTTATATTCAAATTTCCCATGTTGTCCAAATTTTTCAGAATTTTTGGAGTTATAAAAGTATTGTAATTGTTCGAATTACTACAGAATGTTCTGTTTTTTACAGATTCTGTTTTCGTGTCATTGTTTGCTTGTTTTGATGAAATTATGGATTGTATCGGGGGGTATAAGCCATGGAGTAGAATACAGTAGGTATAATGCAATAATAAAATATGAATGGGTTTACAATAGTACTTAAAGTGTTGATTTGCTTTGTTATACTAATGGATCTCACGAAGGTTTTTGTTGAGTTTTGTGTGCTGAAGTTTTCAATTTTTGAGTGAGATCACGATGGATGAAGGAATAAGGAGTGGCAAGAGCCTAAGCTTGGGGATGCCCGAGGCACCCCAAGGTAATATTCAAGGACTCCCAAGCATCAAAGCTTGGGGATGCCCCGGAAGGCATCCCCTCTTTCTTCTACCAACTATCGGTAATATTACTTGGAACTATATTTTTATTCATCACATGATATGAGTTTTCTTGGAGCGGTGTGTATTATATGAGTCTTTGCTTTATTTGCTTTTTAGTTTGTCACAATCATCTTTGCTGGACACACCTTTTTGAGAGGGACACACATTAATCATGATTGGTTAGAATACTCTATGTGCTTCACTTATATCTTTTGAGCTAGGCAGTTGCTCTAGTGCTTCACTTATATATTTTTTAGCACGACAGTGGTTATATTTTGAAGAAATATTTGCACTCTCATGCTTCACTTAAATTATTTTGGGAGTTGATAATAGCAATGGCAATATGCACAAGTTATGAATTTGGTCTCAATGTGATAGATATTCAAGAGGGATATAATAAAAACTTTCATGTAGATCACTGAATATAATAAGTTTGATTCCTTGCAATAGTTTTGCGATATGAAGATGATGGTATATGGGTTGTGCTAGTGAGTAATTGTGGTTTAGTAGGAATATTGGTGTTAAGGTTTGTGATTCCCTATGCATGCACGTAAAGTCAATAGTTATGCAACAAAGTTATATCCTACTTATGGTTCATTATTCAGTGTTAGTTATTCTCAATGCATTTTTATGACCGTTTTTGTTTTCTGGTTGGTCGCTTCTCAATCTATTTGCTAGCCTTCATTTGTACTAAGCAGGAATGCTGCTTGTGCATCCAATTCCTTAAACCTAAAGTTGTGCCATATGAGTCTACCATACCTACCTATATGCGATATTTACATGCCGTTCCAAGTAAATTTGCATGTGCTAACTCTAATCATTCAAATAATTATCTGTTTTGTGTGCCCGTACCACTCGTTAAGCGACAAGGGATGGTCAATATCTTTCATGCTAGATGGGTTATTCTCACTATGAGTGTTTATTCACTTGTCATTGCACGAGAAAGTGGCAGGTAATAGGGATGCCCAGTCCCATAATGAATTAAAATAAAAAATAAAAAAGGAAATAACCTCCCCCTTGGAAAGTTGAAAGTTTGGAAGGCACCCGTGGATACGGCTAGCCATGATTTGTGAAAGAATGGTGGAGGGGGAGTAAAACATTATTTTCTATTTGGGAACTGCCTATAATGTGTCTAGCATGGAAGATATTGGAAAGTTTCGGTCGTGGCGTTGGCAGGAAAAGCATGCCTCTCAAAATAATATTATCTCTGTTTTAAGCTTTAAGCTCTGGCACCTCTTCAAATCTCTGCTTCCCTCTGTGAAGGCCCTATCTATGTTATTTTTATTTTGAGTCTTCATCTTCTCTTATAAGCACCAACTGGGGAGCACTATTGTCATACTTGTGCATTAGGTGTAGCTAATATTGAGTGTGTGTCATGAATGGACTAATGATTGAGCATAATGGGCTAGGGATAACTTTCTTTAGCGTTGATATTTTGAAAGACATGATTGTTTGTTAGTATGCCTGAGTATTTATATCTTTATGTCAAATTATAGACTATTGCTTTGAATCACTCGAATCTCAATATTCATGCCACAAAAGAAAGATTACATGATGAATATGATAGGTAGCATTCCACATCAAAAATTCTGTTTTTATCATTTACCTACTCGAGGACGAGCATGAATTAAGCTTGGGGATGCTTGATACATGTCCAACGTATCTATAATTTGTTATTGTTCCATGCTATTATAGTATCAATCTTGGATGTTTTATATACAATTATATGCAATTATATATCATTTTTTTGGGACTAACCTATTAACTTAGTGCCAAGTGCTAGTTGCTGTTTTTTTTGCCTGTTTTTGATTTTCCAGAAAATCAGTACCAAACAAAGTCCAATGCCACGGGAGGAGGCCAGAAGACGAAGGAGTGGCCCACAAGCCACTGATACGTCTCCAACGTATCTATAATTTTTGATTGTTCCATGCTATTATATTATCTGTTTTGGATGTTTTATATGCATTAATATGCTATTTTATATTATTTTTGGGACTAACTTATTAACCCACAGCCCAGTGCCAGTTTCTGTTTTTTCCTTGTTTTTGATTTTCGCAGAAAAGGAATATCAAACGGAGTCCAAACAGAATAAAACTTTACGATGATTTTTCCTGGACCAGAAGACACCGTAGGAGTTGGAGACCAAGGCAAAGGAGTCCCGAGGTGACGGCAAGGGTGCAGTGCCTTGTGGGTCCCTCGGAGCTCCTCTAACCTTATTCTTCAGCCTATAAATTCCCAAATATTACCAAACCATCAGAGGCATCCATGAAAATACTTTTCCGCCGCCGCAACCTTCTGTACCCGTGAGATCCCATCTTGGGGCCTTTTCCGGCGATCTACCAGAGGGGGATTCGATCACGGAGGGCATCTACATCAACCCTATTGCCCTTCCAATGAAGTGTGAGTAGTTTACCTCAGACCTACGGGTCCATAGCTAGTAGCTAGATGACTTCTTCTCTCTCTTTGATCTTCAATACCATGTTCTCCTCGATGTTCTTGGAGTTCTATCCGATGTAATATTCTTTTGCGGTGTGTTTGTCGAGATCCGATGAATTGTGGATTTATGATCAGATTATCTATGAATATTATTTGAATCTTCTATAAATTCTTATATCCATGATTTGATATCTTTGTATTTCTCTTCGAATTATCGGTTTGGTTTGGCCAACTAGATTGGTATTTCTTGCAATGGGAGAGGTGCTTAGTTTTGGGTTCAATCTTGCGGTGTCCTCACCCAGTGACATAGTAGGGGTAGCGAGGCACGTATTGTATTGTTGCCATCAAGGATAAAAAGATGGGGTTTTCATCATATTGCTTGAGTTTATCCCTCTACATCATGCCATCTTACTTAAGGCGTTACTCCGTTCTTTATGAACATAATACTCTAGATGCAGGCAGGAGTCGGTCGATGTGTGGAGTAATAGTAGTAGATGCAGAATCGTTTCGGTCTACTTGACACGGACGTGATGCCTATATGCATAATCATTGCCTTGGATATCGTCATAACTTTGCGCTTTTCTATCAATTGCTCGACAGTAATTTGTTCATCCACCGTATTATTTGCCTTCAAGAGAGAAGCCTCTAGTGAAACCTATGGCCTCCGGGTCTATTTTCCATCATATATTTTCAGATCTATAAACCAAAAAACCCAAAAATACCTTGTTGCAATTTATTTACTTTTATTTTGTTTTATGTTTTAGTAATCTTTTATATCTATCTCTATCAGATCTCACCATTGCATTTGACCGTGAAGGG
The DNA here is from genome assembly GCA_011799875.1 of Thinopyrum elongatum. Lineage (NCBI taxonomy): Eukaryota > Viridiplantae > Streptophyta > Magnoliopsida > Poales > Poaceae > Thinopyrum > Thinopyrum elongatum. The sequence goes on along the minus strand of CM022303.1, from coordinate 288,303,458 downwards.
ATTGACAACCCCTTTATCGCGTTAGGTGCAAGTGTTTGATTGTTTGTGCAGGTGCATAGATTGGAGACTTGCTTGTACCTCCTACTGGATTGATACCTTGGTTCTCTAACTGAGGGAAATACTTATCTCTACTTTGCTGCATCACCCTTTCCTCTTCAAGGGAAAAACCAACGCAAGCTCAAGAAGTAGCAGCCACCAGGGCACGCCCAGGGGGTAGGCGTGTCATGGTGCCTTGTGGGCTCCTTGTTGTTCTGTTTGACCTAGTTCCGCCTCTATAAATTCTCTAAAATCGGGAAACCAATAGAGAGCCACCCAAAACCCTTTTTTCGCTGCCGCAAGTTCCTGTTCTCATGAGATCCCATATGGAGGCCTTTTCCGGCACTCTACCAGAGGGGGAATCAATCATGGAGGGGCTCTACATCAACCTTGCTGCCCTTCCGATGATGTGTGAGTAGTTTATCACAGACCTACGGGTCCATAGTTAGTAGCTAGATGGCTTCTTCTCTCTGTTTGATCTTCAATAGAATGTTCTCCTCGATGTTCTTGGAGTTCTATTCGATGTAATACTTTTTGCTGTGTGTTTGTTGGGATCCGATTAATTATGAGTTTATGATTAGATTATCCATGAATATTATTTGAGTCTTCTCTGAACTCTTTTATGCATGATTACTATAGCTTTGTATTTCTCTCCAATCTATCCATTTGGTTTAGCCAACTAGATTGATTTATCTTGCAATGGGAGGTGCTTTGTGATGGGTTCGATCTTGCGGTGCTCAATCCTAGTGACAGAAGGCGACATGACACGTATTTTTTATCATTGCCATTCAGGGTAAAATGATGGGGTTTATTCATATTAATTGAGTTTACTTTGTCTACATCATGGCATGTTGCTTAAGGCGTTACTCCATTCTTTATGAACTTAATACTCTAGATGCATCCTAGATAGCGGTCGGTGTGTGGAGTAATAGTAGTAGATGTAGGCAGTAGTCGGTCTACTTGTCTCGGGCATGATGTCTATATACATGATCATTGCCTTGGATCTCGTCATGATTATTTGCTTTTCTATCAATTGCTCAACAGTAATTTGTTTACCCAACATATGCTATCTTCAAGAGAGAAGCCTTTAGTGAAAACTATGGGCCCCGGGTCTATTTTTATCATATATTAAAACCAAAAAATATATTGCTGCACTTTTATTTATGTTCTTTTATTTTGTGTCTTTGTTTATATATTTATCACTACGAGATTTGATCCTTGCAATTAACCGCTAAGGGATTGACAACCCCTTGTTTGCGTTGGGTGCAAGTATTTGTTATTTTGTGCGCAGGTACTGCTAACGAGGTGTTGCGTGGTTCTCCTACTGGATTGATAACCTTGATTCTTAACTAAGGGAAATACTTATCTCTATTGTACTGCATCACCCCCTCCTCTTCCGGGAAATCCCAATGCAGCTCACAAGTAGCACATCACTACACATGTTAGCCTCCTTATCCTCCATTTGGTGGACACTATAAGATCCGTATTGACTCTTACGTAAATTTAGAATCAACCCAATGCTTTTGAAGAAGTTTAGCTCTGCAGTCCTCTTGTAAGGGCCGAATGTCTTGTATCATTGTACTTACATTAACAGCTAATCCCTCCGTTCCATAATATAAGAGCGTTTTGTACAGTACACAAGTGTACAAAACACTCTTATATTATGGGAAGGAGGGAGTGGTTCATTGTGTAGCATTACTCTGCATCTTATCTCCCTCACCCACCATTTACTAAAAAATATTGGATCTATATTTAATCTTACCAAAAAGTTGAATACACAAACAATGCGAGGGCAAGAGTGTAGCCCATTGCTCTTGTCAGTACACTTTGTCCTATAACGCTTGTACTTACATGGATAGGTAGTTGATTATGTAGCATCAATATGCATCTTATCTTCATTATCATCTATCCCTTCCAGTATTATCATATCTATAATTACTCTCTACAAAATGTAGAGTACAAGCACTGCTTATGAAGAAGATTCTGTGCTGACATTCTTGAGTTATCCTTCCCTTGACATGGAGAAGGGCATTATAGAGCCGATGTTAATTATTAATGTAAGTCAGTCCTTCTAACGCCTTTATCCTCAATTGTTGTTTAATTTGCTCATACTCCCTATCGTCAACTGTTGTTTAGTTTGTTGTTTCTATCAAAATGCATGTTTGCAACAACTGTAAGTTCCAAGTTTTAGTCATAAAACCAAATTCCTTATTCATAGCATGCACATTATTCAATACAGATCCAATGATTTTCTTTAGCCCTGCATGTATGCTTGTTTTGTTGATCTGTAATCCAGTGTGTGGTGAAGCAGGCCACATTTGCACCTTGTCATTTCCTGCTTTATCTTATTGATCTGGCTGATGATATGAACAACATGCCATGCACATTAACCAAAAGAGATACAATGATTGCCTTTTGCCTTGCGTCTATGTTTGTTTTTGTTCATATGTAATCCAGTAGTGTGGTGAAGCTCCTCGCATTATGAACAATGCCAAATTATGCTATTGATATTTTGAACTGTCTCTTTATTTTCTAATATGAAATTGGATGGAATTGATGGTGCAGTCACCATCTTTGTTTATATACGTGCAAAACATGTCATCTGTCTGCTTGTTTCAGGGTGATATGCCTGATGGCATGCACAAGTCTGCTGAAGGCTATGAGATAAACCCATCATATATTGCAGCAAAGAAGGCAAAATATCTTGAAGATAGCGAGACAACCCCAAAGTCATGTCTTGATGTAGTGTTCAAGTTACTTGAGACTAGCAGTCGCATAAGCTCATAGGATTCGCTGCATGAATCGGTTTGACTTCTTCAGTCTCAACTTCAAGAAAAAAGGCATTCTGCAACTCAACTTTGAGTTGAAGTCCAATCTCTAAGGAAGATCGCGGAGAACTCCAATGAGAACCTCATTGCTAACAGCTACAACTGGAAGATATGACCGACATGCTAGGCCGGTCTCACTGCCTTGCTCAGCTGCTTGCGCATCAGCTCCCACGCAAGGCTAATGTTTTGAACTATTTGGAAGTGGTCTTGGTTCAGTATTATTTTGTTGCGCTGCAATGGCAGGACCTTTGATGCCCAATTTTTGTAATCTACTTCTTGGTTGCGGTTTATGATCACTGGTGGTGAACTTTGATGCCCAGTGGATGTAATATACCCTAAATCCTTTATTTTATATTTTAGGTTTATTCTAAGTTACTATGCCGTAATTTCTTTATGGTATAGGGTAGGTTTGTTCTTAATTCCTAGTTATCGTATATGCCATCATTCGCTATCTGAAAAAAAAAACAACGAAAATATGATGGAGGCGACCAGGCCAAAACATTCGCCTCTAATGGGCCTGCATTTCAGCAGGCCATAATTGGGCTGGCCTGCAACTTACTTGGGCTTGCACGGACCTTCCATATGGGCCCTTCATGGACACGATGCGCCACACCCATAACTCACACGGGCCTTCATTGGGCCCAACATTTAGTTGGGCCTTTGTTGGGTCCAACATTTAGTTGGGCCCATGTAGCTTCGGGCCATTAACATGCTGAATATTCTGCTGGCCTATTATGGCCCATAAGACACCATGGGCCTTTAGCAGGTCAAAATGCATGTTGGGCCTGAATTTTCAAGAGTCGTCCACGGGCCTTTAGCAGGCTGAAATATACCTCGAGCCATTATTGGCCCAGTTATATGACGGGCATTACCAGGCCGAAACATATCTCGGGCCTTGGTTGGCCCACTGATATCATGGGCCTTTAAGAGGTCGAAAGCTTAGTAGAGGCATCAACGGGCCGAATTGTACGACAGGCCTTTAACAGGCCCAAAGTCAGGTTGGGCTGAACTGTTGCCACCATGATCACGGCCCATTAATGGGTTGAATGTCGCGTCGGACCATATATGGCCCATGGGCAGCAGGGCCATTAACAGACCGAAAGACACACCAGGCTGAAATGGGCCCATGTCTACATCAGGCCTCTAACAGGCCGCAAACTCACTGGGCCGTAATGGGCCCAAAGACTGAGCGAACAATTAACGGGCTAGATCTGATGATGGGCCGTAAATGGGCCATGTTTAAGTAGGCCGTTAGTGGGCCAGCCCACTAGTACGTGAGTAAATCATACATGCCTTTGACTGGGCTGGCCTTTTTAACCTATATGGGCCTCTGTTGGGCTGTGCCACATGTCGACGTATCATAGGCACGTCTCATCCATTGGATGGATGACATCTGTCCCAACACGGAGCAGACACGTGGTTCCTTCGGCCAATGAGAATTTTACATGTGGAAAATCGCCATTGGTCGTGGCTGTTAACGGGTTATCAGATCCAAAATCGGACCCGGTAGCTTAATGGCAACCCGTTACAGTGGATGCCACATGTCGGTTACCCTTGACGAAAACAATTCCATGACGCGCCATTTATCATCATGGAAGTGGGCACTTATGTGATGATAATTTGAGCATTGTCATGGAACACTTCTACGACAACAGAGGTATGACTATCTTGATTCTGTCATAAAATCGTCAGGATGTACATGCATGACAGAAAACGTGACCTATTGTGACAAACACGTATCATCACGGAACTATTTTTTTTTGTAGTAGATGGACGTGGCCAGCCCTTGCCCCTCATCCAAGGAAGGGGGTGGCGGCCAAGGAGGAGAGGAGTGCCCTCCAAGCCATGGAGGGCCCTCCCCTTTAGGGCTTTCCACCCCTAGGCGCATGGGCCTTGTAGGGGCTGGTGCCCCTGGCCCATTAAGGCCAGGGCGTCCCTACAGCCCATGCTATTGTATGGGATGTGGTGGAACCCTTGGTAGACTTCCGGACCCCTCCGAAACACTCCAGAACCTTCTGGAAGCTTCCCGGTATAATACCGAGAAAATTCAAACTTTTTCTGGAACCCTGACAACAACTTTCCATATATAAATCTTTACCTCTGGACCATTCCGGAACTCCTCGTGACGTCCGGGATCTCATCCGGGACTCCAAACGACATTCGGCCACCAATGTTAATATCTCATTACTACCCTAGCGCTACCGAACGTTAAGCGTGCGACCCTACGGGTTCGAGAATCATGTAGACATGACCGAGACACCTCTCTGGTCAATAACCAATAGCGGGACCTAGATGCCCATATTGGTTCCTACATATTCCACGAATATCTTTATCGGTTGAACCCCGATGTCGAGGATTCAGTTAATCCCGTATGCAATTCCCTTTGTCCGGCGATATGTTAGCCCGAGATTCGATCGTCAGTATCTCCATACCTAGTTCAATCTCGTTACCGCCAAGTCTCTTTACTCGTTTTGTAATACAAGATCCCGTGACTAAACTCATTAGTCACATTAAGCTTCTTATGATGTTGTATTACCGAGAGGGCCCAGAGATATCTCTCAGTCACACGAAGTGACAAATTCCAGTCCCAATCCATGCAACCCAATAGACACCTTCGGAGATACCTGTAGAGAACCTTTATGATCACCCAGTTATGAAGTGACGTTTGATAACACATAAAGTATTCCTCCAGTATCCGGGAGTGGCACGGTCTCATGGTCTAAGGAACTGATACTTGACATGAAGAAAGTTATAGCAAATAACTAAATGATCTGACGCTAAGCTTACGGTTGGGTCTGTCCATCACATCATTCTCCTAATAATGTGATCCCGTTATCATATGACAACTCATGTCTATGGTTAAGAAACCTTAACCATCTTTGATCAATGAATTAGTCTAGTAGAGACTTACTAGGGACACGGTGTAGTTTATGTATTCACACATGTATTTAAGTTTTCGGTCAATACAATTTTAGCATGAATAATAAACATTTATCATGAACGGGAAATATGATAATAACCATTTTATTATTGCCTCTAGGGCATATTTCCAATAGTTCACGTCTCTTGCGTCCGTGCCATATGTTGTACCATCTACTGTACTCATTCCAACTTTTTTATCAATGAAATGATACACAAGTTTTGTGTATTCGCGAAAAAAAATCAACCCAACTTTTTAACATGTTAGTGCAGTTGTATTGTGAGGCCGACAACTGGGATCCAACATGTTTGGCATGTGCCATACAACAACCATGCCGTGTACGCAACATCCTATTAACATACCCAGAAACTAATATGTAAGGCCAGAAAGGTTGACATATGGGACCTAGCTTGCTAGAAAGTACAACCCCACTCATATACATTCAGTTCATGTATTGACAGGCTGGCATTTAGGACCCAACTTGTTTGAAAGTTCAATCCCATTCGTGTACATTTGTATCTCCAACGACCAGACTAAGGATGCAAAAATTGGTTCATTTGGACTCAACTCGTTAGAAAGTCCCCTCTCACTCGTATACACACGACCTCCAAGCTCCAACAATGATGCCAAGACACGACATTTGTTTCACTTCACATACCAAGAGGTTGGCACCTGAGGCCAATCGTGTTTAAAAAATATGGTCACACTCTGTGTACATACAGATCTCCAATGATGACATTAAATACATAGAATTTGGTTCATATACGAAGAGACTCCCATGTGAGACCCAACGTGTTTGAAAATATGATCACACGACTAGTGTACAACAATGGCGCCAAGTATGCAACATATTCTTCATGTATTGAGGGTCTAACTCATGGGACCTAGCGTGTTTGAGTTGTTAGCTTAAAATGTTGGCCTATTTTATTTACAAAATTCAAGTTTAAAAGTCACAATGACCCGTCCTTTGTAAATACAACTCCTCGAGTTGATGCATGAAATTCATTTTAGAAGAGATACCTGGATTTTTTATTTAGAGGAGGACGTGTTTATCTGACGAACATTCGCTGGGGCCGAATTGTCAAAGAACGCCTCACTTACCATGCCGAAATAACTAAAATTGTTATGCGTTTTTGAGGAAAATTCATGAAATTTTCCATGTATAGGAAAGGTTGCCAGTGATTTATTTATTTATTTTTGCCATCCACGTGATCAGGATCCAATGACTGTGGGGGCGTTCGCTGGAACTGCCTTCTCAGCGAACGTTCGGCCATTAGCATTTCCGAATTTAGATGGATCATTTGGAAGTCCCAATTAAAACTCACGCATCGGATGTTTGGGATTGGGAAACCAAAGGGGAGTCTCGGAGGAGCCAAACGCACGGGGACCAACGCGACAAAGCCAAAAAGTGGAAGCCGGCGTGCGGAGGCGTGATGCGGAGAGAGACCACTCTTCTACCAAACCCTTGCCCCAGCCATGGAACTCGCCCGCAGAGTCGCTCATCGGGCCGACGCCGGCGACATCTACGGCATTCCCGCCCCTTCCCCTGATGGTAACGGAAATTCGGGACTAGCTCTTGTTCTTCAGTTGTGCTGTTGGGGCTTGGAATTAGTAGAAGTTGTTCTTGCTCCCCGAAAATAGGGGATTTTTACCTGTTTTATTAGGTACCAGTATCGCCTGCATTTACTCTCTCTCTTTTAGATAAGTATAAGAAGTGCTCCCTGTTCTTAGGATCTGAATACTTGCGATTATTTTCTTTTTCCCCTATGTCTTGCACAACTATTGGATCAAGAACACGATAGAAAAAAAGTCACCTGTGTTGGTCCATCCGCGGAATTGATAATGCGTGGCAGGTTAGGGATTTAGTGATTGTGCGACATTAGTTGAAATTTCCAGCACATTTTAGAAATTAACAGCGGTTGCGTTGGGGATGCAGCGCACATGATACAAGAGCTCCACCGGGAACTCTTGCACGAGGAAATCCGCCAGCGAATCATCGTGGCCGAACTGGCCAAGCAGCAGGAGCTGGAGGCTGAGTACCAGCGCGAACTCTTGAACAATGATGTCGATGCCAGGTTCCGGCAGATCACAATGCCCCACCATGGCACATCCCCTTTGCCTCATGATGAGCCACTGGACGTACCCGTGTCAATTGCGAGGCGGCCCGTCAAAGATCGGATCGTGGAATGGGATCGACCTCCACGGTGCAGGCCGGCGAACGAGGAGGATGCACCGATCGTTGGGGTGAGCGGCTGCTTATCCTTTATATCTTCAATTTTGTTCATCCTATGTTTTGAATAGCTGGGATGCTGCCATCTTGAAATTTTTTGTTAGTTCCCATCCACTCGCTAAATCACTAAAAGTTTGTTCTATTCCTAAGTCATATTTATTACACATTAAGTAAAAGCTAGGCTCTAGTTCATCCCAGCTATTAGGTGTGTTTTTGGAGCCACCTGTCTCAGCTAAGATTTTGTAGTTTTTCTCTTTACTGAATCCAGTTTACTATGGCATTATGCATCCTTAACATGCATGAATTCAGCTTGTAGAAACCACTGAATTTGTGAATACCTGTTATGTGACTAACCACCGTATGGGCTCTAAGCATCAATTAATTTGTTCTATGGATCTTCCATGTGACAAAATTCAAAAGATTGATCGTACATCTGTATTATGAGGCATTTGCCCTTTGATTTGTGCAATATTGACCTCTGTGAGAAACTAGCCTCTGTAATTGTTTTACGGTCAATATACTGATTTTGTACTGTCAAAAATTGTGAGTTCCCAGCGTTTGTACTTATGACTTTCAATACAAGTGATAACTATGCTTTCATCTGAAAATGAGTAAATTCTACTAATGACCGATGACAGGTTGGACCAGGTTTTATGAAAACATCACATTGCACCATATTGTACAATCAAAATCATTATTTGAATACGGTTTCACCTGCACTTTGTAGGATTTTCTGCTGTGAAATGCGGTGTAGTGTGATCATACTTATAAATCTGTTTAAACCCGTCATTTCTCGCAAATACATGGTACACAGTGCAATTTCCAAATAAAAGTGACCCTTGTTTCTTACTCCCTCCGTCCCAAAATAAGTGTCTTGAGTTTAGTACAAATTTGTACTAGAGCTAGTACAAAGTTGAGACACTTATTTTGGGACGGAGGGAGTACTAAGCTACAACGGTTTGTAGATCCTAGGCCTTTAATGGCTGTTATATGCTTGAGTGCTTGACACTTCCTATCCCATTTGATTCCCTAGAAGCTCCTTTTGGACGACAGTCTTGAAAACTCAATTTGTAACCACTGTTTTCCACTACATTATATTTATAGCTCCAAGAAAACTGTGCACTGTGAAAGTACTTTCAAGACAAATTCACACATTTTATTTTCAAGTATGTAATCTGTATATCTTGAAAGATATTAGTAGTTAAAGTTTTAATAGTTTACTTATCCTGTATCATTTTCAAGTATCTAATCTAAATACTTGTGACAGTGCTCTACAATTAGTGCGATTGAAATTTTTAGGATGTGCTTTGCTCTGAAAACAAGCAACATAATTTATGTATGATGTCACTTTGACATTTTTATATGTTAAGTGAATAGCTGCTTATAGGTAAACTGGGCTTCCTCAATGTATAGATTATGGATAAAATACACTGTGGGGCTTGTAGATGCTCTTCTCTAAATACGATGATTACAAACAATTAATGCTTAAACGCTAAACTGTAAAACAAAGCTACATATATCTGCTAGTTGCATATGGTGCCAAACTGCCAATTTCTTGACACCATAAGTTGAATGATAGAGAAGAGAACAAGATAAAGTGCATTCTAAGTAGAATACTGCCTTTTTAGTTACATCAGGAGAATTTCACTCTAATCTATGCAGATCTTTCATGGTACAGAAATTTGTATACGTATGTCTAGTAAAGGTGGTAATATCTTCATATTCAATCGATATGATCTGTATGTTGTAGATGAGAATGGGATTAGTCATGCCATTTTATGCTAATAAGAACTCTATTAAGCAGGCTAAGTGGCACAAACAGGCACTTTCTGGGGTGAAGAGGAAATGGAGTGCAGAAACTCCATCGTGGATTTGCAGCGTCTGCGACGCGAATTGCTACAATGAAACAGATTTACAGAATCACTTAAGAGGCAAAAGGCACCAAAGGAACATAGAAGCTCTGCAGGGAGAACGCAAGGAAGCTGAAGCGAGGCTGCATGAAAGGGAAGTGCCCCAGCCTGCGGACAAGAACCTGAAACCAGTGTCAACATGGTTGTGCAGCATCTGCGATGCGAACTGCACATCTCAATCTGACCTCAAAAATCACCTCCGAGGCAGAAGGCACCAAAAGAGCATAGAAGCTTTTCAGGGAGAAGGCAAGGGAAGTGAAGCAAGGCTGCATGAAAAGAAAATGCCCCAGCTTGCGGAAAATAACCAGAAACCAGGGTCAAGATGGATGTGCAGCATCTGCAGTGCTAACTGCAAATCTCAATCTGACCTCTCGAGTCACCTCCGAAGCAGAAGGCACCAAGAGAACATAGAAGCTTTTCAGGGAGAAGGCAAGGGAAGTGAAGCAAGGCTGCATGAAAAGAAAATGTCCCAGCTTGCAGAGAATAACCAGAAACCAGTGCCAAGATGGACGTGCGACATCTGCAATGTTAACTGCACATCTGAATTTGACCTCGAGAGTCACCTCCGAGGCAGAAGGCACCAAGAGAACATAGAAGCTTTGCAGGGAAATGGCAAGGGAACTGAAGCGTCAAGATGGATGTGCGATATCTGCAATGCTAACTGCACGTCTCAATCTGATTTCGAGAGTCACCTCCGAGGCAGAAGGCACCAATCAAACTTGCAATCCTGAGTTCTCAGTGCATGCAGTTGGGATGTCTAAACATAAGTAATAAGCATATATAACTCATAAACTTAAGTAGGATCTCTTCTATTTTGGGGCTAACTTATATGAGAGCCGTTGGCCTGGGTTTTGTAGACTCAATTCTAGAACTTAGCAATTGTTAGCGGTTCATGCCAGAGAAGCTTTGCACATGAGAGATGCAAAGCACATTTTGATCATTGTTCCACTAGCTTTAACTGTCATCAATCCACTCTGTTGGAACATTCTGAACAGATCGCGAGCTTCACAAATATGCATGTTTCTTATTTGTGTTTGTCTCCCTTCACATGATAATTATGTACCGACAATACAAAGTGTGTACAATTGTGAACAGATTAGGTTAGCTTTGCTAAGACACAATCTAGGCTCGGCCTAATCAAGACGATGAAGAAGGTACTCGACCTCCACTTGTTTTGTCAAGGGGATCACCCATCGGTCATACAACTCATAAACTACCGAAGGGGCGACTTTGAAACTGGATTGGCTGTTGTTGTCGTCACCAGTTTCAGTTGGTCCATCCAAGGTCACATCTTGGCCGAACACCATGGCCTTCTTCTCTACCCTCCTCTTCACCACATCCTCTTGGGCTTGAGATGTCAGAAGTTTCATCAGAGCCTCCTTGTCCTGCACAAAAATCGAGAGATTTTACTTTGCTTATTACATGGACCATACATTCTGGTGAACATTTATAATCATCTTAAAAAGATCAGTTATACTACATGATCATGTCAACACTGGTTTAACTGTTGGCGATGAAATGAAGCATGTACCTTTGAACGAATCAAAGCTGTGTATCTTTGCTGGTCTCCTCTGAACTTCACTTCTGCCACGTACCTCCCGTAGTTGATCCTCCTCGAGAGCGCCCGCGAGAAGGATGAATTATTCATCATAAAATTGGACTGTATCATCATGCGCATTTGGGGTCTACATAGAAAAGCATGCAATGTGGCGTTCCATATCACCTGCAGACACGCGAGATCCGATGCGGCGGTCACAGCATAGTTGCCATCATCGCTGCCATTGTTGGCCAGCTGAGGGAGCAGCTCGCTGAAATACATGCCCCATATGGCGTCGTTCACGTTCACGGACGCCGCTCCGGGATGCAGATCCTGGATTGAATTTCGGTAGCACGAGGTTTCGGTACGACGGCGACAGAGCTTGTTCATTGTTGGGCAATGGAAGATGCATGCATGGAGTGGAAGCTTACGGTGGTGAAGTTGTATGGAGGCGCCAGCGTGAAGGGCACTCTGGGTTGGAAGAAAGGGACCTCCTGCTGGCTTTGGTACCTTCCTGCCTGCGCAAAACGTTCCACAGCTCGTCAGGTTTGTTACTTGTGAGGTTGCTTAAGTACTGCAGTCGTAGCACTAGCACAACGGTAACGTGTCTTCATTTAGAAAATAGGACCCGGAGTGTGGTCTAGCTTTGCTGTGAATCGAATCCAATGCAATATACTTACGCTTTGTCTTCTTTGCTTAAAGTAACCAACTACTTCCTCTGAATTACTGAAGTTGTACTAAAACTGCGACAAGTAATATTGATTGGAAGGAGTGCCTGGTTTTGCAATATATATACTCGGTCCAGTTTAGAGTTTCGGTCAATCAAGCATTTTTAAGTTTGACCACCATTATTATGCATGAAACTACAAGCATGAACAATGTTAAATTGATATTACCATTTTTTTTTCATAAAATATGATTATATTTTGAACCAGAGGGTGTATTAGTTATCGCTTTCAGTCAACACCTTCCCGGGAACATGTAACGTTTGACCATAGTTTTCAGACGCTCAAGTCAAAACATCTTAGACCATAACTACAGCAGAGGTCGTCCTCAGGCCATAACAGTTGACAAATGAGCGTTGAAAAGAGAAGAACTGAAAGCTACCAGGTACCACCAGAGTCAAAGAAAGAGAACAAGAGAGGAAAGGAGGATTGAATCATGCATGCATGCCATCGAGAACGAACGATCGGACTACCGCACCTTGGCCTGGATCTGCTCGGACTCCCGGACGAAGAGCTCGACGAAGGAGCCGTTGCGGCGGCCATGGCGGCCGGCGGGGCCGAAGCACGTGCGGTCGTTGTCGTAGGCCGGCAGGTTCAGCGGGTGCTTGGCCCTCTCGATGAGGCTGAAGACGACGGTGTCCTCCTCCCTGGTGAGGAAAGCCCCTCACAGTGTCGAGCCCGAGCCCCGCGCACGGGGGCACCAGCAGCAGCGCGATCGCGTTGCAGAAGAGGAGGTACGTGTAAAGGGAGGGTGCAGCCATTGGTGTTGCCTAGAGAGAGAGAGAGAAAACGAGCGAGAGCCCGTGAAGAAGACTCATGGATGTAGGGTATTTATCGTTGCCGAGAAGGATGCGGAAGGATGGTCAAAGAAGTGACCGAATGGAGTGCAAATCGATAGGTGGACGGCGATGGATCGCCGGCAGATGATTAATTGGACAGTGTACAGTGCATGTGACTCGATAATCTGTTCTCAGTTTCCATGGTCTGCGTTGGATGAAGGGAATCCGCTGTGCTAAGGAGTAAATCCGCTGTGCAAGTTGCTGAAGGTTCGGAGAGATGAGAAGTCAGAAGGCGCAGGGTCAAACATGATGTGAACAAATGTGGAGTGCTCTCATGCGCGCATCTCGTACATTACAGGCGGCGGAACATACTGTTGGATCATCGTCACTAGAAAGGGAAATGCTAAAGTTTCCAAGATAGTGGATAAATTTGGCAAATGCGTGATCCGATGATGGTGGGCAGGCGGCACCCTCTACCTCCACATTATACTAGTTGCGAAAAGCGCTACCCTACCTAATTAGATAAGCTTATTTGTTCAAAATAAAAATTAGATAAGCTTAAACATTTTCAAAAGGAAGCAGCGCCATCTTCTTGGTGTTTAACGTCATGTGCTTCATATATCCACTGAGATTTTTTAGAGTATAGTTGGAACCCCGACTTTATAAATAAAGCCTACAGAGATCCAACAACGGGCATTTCCTAACACCCCCGCGCCTCGCTGGGCCGGCCCGTTTCTTTGTTTTTCCTGTTGAAACTACAGGAAAAAATTACATGTGTAAGCTAGGGATCGAACGATTGACAGAGCAGCGAACTCGCCACCACGATAACGACGCACTTGTGCTTACAAATTTCTTTCTTTTCTTTTATTCTTTTTCTAGGTCGTTCGCTGGTCAGTTTCTGGGCCTTTTTTTCTTGTTCCTTTTTCACTTTTTTTTCTCATTCCCTTTCATTTTTTCTTTCCTTAAACGGGCGAACTTTTTATCAAATTCGATGAACTTTTTTCAAATTTGATGAACTGTTTTCAAATTCAATGAACATTTTTTAAATCGATGAATTTTTTTCAAATTCGATGAACTTTTTTCAAATCTGGTGATTTTTTTTCAAATTCGATGAACTTTTTTCAAAATCGATGAACTTTTTTTTAAAATCGATGAAACTTTTTCAATTTTTGTGAACTTTAAAAAAAATTGATGAACTAGTTTTCAAAATCGATGAACTTGTTTTTCAAAATCAATGAACTTTTCAACTAATTTTCAGATTTTTACGTTAAAT